>JAINEB010000021.1:7505000-8755000 GCA_022840565.1 Eubasilissa regina | reverse complement strand
CAGAGAGACCTAGTACCGCAGACACCTACAACTATTTCTTTTGATATGTTTGGCAAAATATGGCATTAAATTACAAGAATCTCTTGAGACTCGGTTTGTATACGGTAGACTGGAGATCCTTGTCTCTGAGATTGTTGAACATGGTCATTACAGTCTTTGGTCGCATTTTTTGTTATTTTTACCAAAATTTTTCATACACGACTTCTTGTTTTTTAAAAAAACGTTACCACGACGCGTCAAGTGACTTGTTTCACCTTCCTCGGCGGTTCGCATCCATCACCGGGTTCTTTCAGGGATGATATATTATGTATTAGATTGTATAAAGTGATGTAATATAAACCCTTTGTGCGTGGCGTGTGTACAGGGTGAGCTTGTGTGAAGTGTGTGCATGTGTACCGATCCATCCCTCGCGCTTGTGTTGCCCTTTTAAGTTGTTTGATCAGCACTGTTTGCCCCCGAAACTTCCAGCATCCCCTGTCGCTAAGATTTAAGATTAACCCCGACCCACCTTCCAGCCCCTCCCCCCCCCGCAAACTCTGTCTTAATTACGGAGGGATATTCTGTAGAAATTATCTGTAAAATATACATATAGTATTTTAATACTAATTTGTTCAGTTAGTACGATTTTATAACGGACGTTTATTATTTTATTTTTTGAGAAACAAACAGTACAACAATAAATGATATAAATAGAACATGATGTATGAAAAAAATACGAGTGAAGTTTCTTCGGAATTAAACAAGCTAAGAAATAGTAGTAGTAGAAATAGTGTACATTTTAACAAACTGATGACAAAAAAGGTTTTTACACGAAAATAAACGTAATAAATTAAATAACAGTATATATTTAAAAAAACTGAAAAACAAAAGAGTGTTTTTACACTGAGCATATAAAGTGGAAAGAGTAAGAAGGGGAAGGAAATGTCTATAGAAGAGTCTATGGACCTTAGCAATTAACGACTAGGGATAAAAGTTAATTTAAAATTTAATATTATACAAAGATCCTTCACTTGAGTGCAGATGCTAAGTTTGTTATATCATAATTAACTGTTTATGTTTAGAAACATTAGAAATGTGCGGCTATTTTCAGGGTTCCTGGAATTAATGAAACAGAAAAAAAAATAGTTAGTATTAATGTCAATTATCCTTGTGTCCAGTGAAAAATTAATAATATATTATAATAAATCAATATAAGTTACAAAATTACTGTTGTGGCGTCAGCTCAATTACACGTCAGTCGAAAATAACTTTACTTAGTACAAATTTAAGCTCATGGATTGCGCCACCAGCGTTCGCAACTGCTCTACGAAAGCCAGCGCCCAAACTGTCAGGACCCCCAGAATTCAAGTCATAACATGTACAAAGATGGCGACGCTAACATTTATTAAGCATATATGAAAGGTTACCAACTACCTTTAGGGCAACTGAAGTCAAGTATGTGTAGTTAGGTGTTACGATATCTTAGTTATAATCAGATGTGCTAAAGACCATCAGTGCTCAGTCGCTTACTGGAACTTAACATAGTAACTACCAGGAGATCTGTTCCCAGAGAGTCCTGGAGGTACTAGCCAGTGAGAGACAATAGTTTAACCTACTCACATGGGACCAGCGTGATCAGTTCGTAGCAGAACCTAGAGTAGGATTAGAAGGAGGTGACCTGCGGAGAATCTGTTCGGGATTACGCTCAAACCAACTCTCAGGGGATCTGCCCGGATGCCCATAGAGGTATCTGGAGTTGGACCACGTCAAGAAGAAGCTGCCTACAACCCGCCGCTTGAAAGCGAGGGTATCTGCAGAGTTCTCTTCTACATAGTACGGAACGAGAGCTGTCCGAACCAAGAACCTTGGACCTAGCCTAAAAATAGCGTACACTTATTTAACTAACTAACTCACCGTTATTTATGCCTTATAACGAGTAAAAAAATCCCTTCAGTTTATTAATACCCGTTAAACTGTTACTATTAGGGAGCCTCCGTTGACTTTCACACCCAGACCTAGACTGCAGTAAATTTTATAAGCAGTAAAATCCATTTTTCAGTTTTAAAAAAAAATCACATCTACCACAGTACAACCTAACTTTAATAATTAACCCAAACGAATTATTTAGATACCATTCAGACGTGACAAAAAAAAGTAATACGTTTCACAGCAAATGGCCTACTGGAGTTTGAGATAAAAACTTTACCACCCAGTGGCGCCAACTCACTTATGCAGTGTAATTTTGAGAAACTACGTGGCGACCACCGTCGTTACATATTTTAAAACATCATATATATATATATATGATGAGAGTAGAAGGAATATAATATTAATAGCAATAATATCGATAGTGACAATTTTCAGTACGGGAAAATATTTGATTTCGTTTAATTCATTTTTCAGCCCTTAATGAGAATTTTTAAAAACATTGTTCCATACGGGAAAAAATAATGTATGAACAAGGGTGATTCGCCGATTTCGACTTCTCTCAACCAGCGATGGTGATAATGATTATGAGGTCGAAAGGAATGAAACACAGAAGATGTTCAATATAGGTACACTAATTATTATTTATTTATTTTATTTTATTGAGGGATTTTGACAGTATAAATACATAATAACAAACATAACACGTAAAGGGAGAGCAACGTGTGTTTTTATAGGTAGAATTAATGGCCAAAATTGAGATTGTGGTGGTTCATAGGAAGAACCCTTTGAGCGTAGTAAGGCTAATGTTGAAAAAGTCAATTTTTGTAAATTTCTCATTATGGTATTTGCATGACCGGTGAATGAATGAATTTTGTATGTAAGATGTTCTACTTCTGGGAATGTGAAAGAGTGCGGATTGCCGGGTCGATCTAGATGGTACATGGAGACATATTAATTCTAATTGGCTGGGATAATCAATATGGCCTTGCAGTAGTTTGAAGACAAGGTCAGCACGTGTTCTTCGATGTTCTAGAATTTTCATATTGTGGAAGTTTGCTGCATCTAAATAGGAGTTGAATGATATATTAGATCTAACATTCAGATGTCGAATAAACCTATTTTGTATTCGTTCTAATCTCGCGATATATGTAATCTGCCATGGGTTCCAAATTTGAGAAACGTACTCTAAGTGACTACGAACGAGTGCGTAATACAGTATTTTGAAGCAGTATGGATTTTGGAAGTGTTTTCAGGTTCGAAGTATGAATCCTAGCATGCTATAGGCCTTGGAGGCTAATATAACAATACATATAGTCATATTTGCAAGTACCTACGCAGTGACAGGCCGCCGCTTGTGACATTTTATTAGGACGTCTTTGTTTTCCTAAAATCTATACAACGGGTTTTTCGGCGCCACGCCCATGATTATACCTTTAAATTATTGACACATGTCTCATCACATCAATCGAATAATTCTGTACGATACAATAATTTTTTAATAGGTTTGACTTGTTGGTCTTTTGGTTAAGATGCTCGCCTTGAGATTCAGTGATCGCTTAGGTTAGTTTAAAAATATAAATAATATGAATGCGACATGTATTCCGTGTACGCATCTTTAAAAAAAATCTATTCCATATGTAATTTTAGCAGTAGATACGTAATTTCAACGCCAATTTTTGTTTTTTATACGATTTATTTAATAATAAAAAAATTGTATATTGTCACTTGAATCATTAAAGAACATCCCCTGTACTATAAAAATGTGTTTAACTAACGATAACTTCCGGTGGCATTGAAAAACCATTTCTGAAACAATCGGCACGCTAATGGCGTAGCAGAATAAGCCAGTCGGCTTAATTACAAGACGTCCTCGAGAACAGACAAGCGAGCGAGACTCTTTACACGGAGCAAACATCACAGTTCTTCGGTAGTCGTTTCAAGGTCGTTTTAATACGGCCTAGAAGCAGGTCGCCGTTTGAAAGATTATTTAAAAATATTGAAAAAATATTTCAAAATTGCATTAATCCAAGATTTCTTAACGAATAATAAATATTAAATTTTAAGTGTTTTGGAGGCCGAACTAATTCATCCACTTATCAGATTCTATTTAAAAGGGTTGTACGGAAATGGGGATACGCGTTTAAGGGTTACAACATACACTGGGTGTAAAATACCAAGTTTGCAATATTTAATGTAAACCCATTTTTATATTATATTATATATTATTATATTATATTTTATATTTTTATACCCAATATTTGACTAAATTACGCGTTGCAAATGTTCAAAGACTATGTGCAAATTATGACGATTACGAAAAATATTATCGTATAACATTTTTACATTTCTATATCATATCTATATATTTCTAAATCATCTATCAAAAAATAGTCTAGTCGCTCGAAATTCAGTGATCGTGTATTTTTTGGGTTAAATAAAACTCAATCACTTTGTATAACACCACGAATTTTATTAAACCCCAACTGATTCGCTTAGTTCAAGCTTCATCAGAGGGTATTTAAAACTAACAATAAATACAAAAAGAGTGCACTTATACATACATAAAGAGGGAGACAGAATATAAAATTACATGCGAAAAAAAGAGACAGAATACATGTACATTTATGGAAAAGAGGGAGACAAACTAAGACAACAGACAGATTAGTATATGTAGTCTGTCTCTCTCTCTCTTTCGCATATAATTTTATATTCTGTCTCCCTCTTTATATATATATATATATATATATATATAAGTGCACTTTTTTTGTACTTATTGTTAATTTCAAATACGCCCTGAAAAAGCTTGAGCTAACCGAAACTGGTTGACGTTTAATAAAATTCGTGGTTTTAATCAAAGTTATTGTGTCTTATTTAATGTAATATGTCAAACAACAAAGTGATTGCTTTCTACGAAAATATTTATTTTTTGTATTCAATGTGTAATTTAGAATCAATAAAATATTTCAATTAAGCTAAATTTTTATTTCTTCTTTATTACATACATATTCATTTTAATTTTATTTTTTGCCAAACTGCATAGCAACTGCTATGCAGTTACGTTGCCTTTTTTATTGTTAAATTTATTTTTTTTACAAATGACACATAACAAGGAGGAAAAAAATTGATAAGGAGATGTTAGATGAATGACTTAGAAAGATATAAAGAATAAAAAATATATAAATATAATAAATATATATAAAGAAAAATTAATCTTTCGAAAAGATAAACAATTATTAGGAGAAGACAATCTTATTATGAAGTTGCAATTATTCAAAACATAGGTATGTGATATTTTAAATATGAATTAAATATTTAAAATATCACAGACCGTCTGTTCTAAATAATTACAACTTCACAATAAGAATGTGTTCTCCTAATAATAAAGTTGTATCAATGTGTCCAAAATTTAATAAAAATGAATTGATAATTCTGACGTCTCCCATCAGATTACTCAAAGATATTTGAGATTCCGTGAAAATAAGATAGATGGCTCTTTCAAATAATGGAACGATTAAATGTATTAATATCAAAAAGGTAACATATAGGTTCGAAAATTTGTCGCCAAAAATATCATCGCTGTAGCATAGTTGGATAATGCACCTTTGCCAGTTTGGAAAGAGATCCAGATTCGAATTCCGGTAGCGTAACAACAATATTTTTCGATAAAATTGATTTTATATGTATATCTTTCCAATTAATAATTTTAATTCTTATTTAACCGTTTAAGTGCTAAGCAATTTCCGATACAAACGATCGCAGCGCTTTTGCGACGCGTAGCATTCAAACGGTTAAGATAAACATTTTTTACCGGGTTAACAGACCTAGTCCACAGTATTTTATGAGTGGATACCTGAATATAATATAATACAGCAAGGAAATAAAATAATAGGCAAGAATATTATTTATAATGTTGAATAGGTCTTATCGATTTTGTTAATTATTCTTGGGCACAGCCCATTCTCTCGTTCTCTCGCGTTGGTACTGGTGGTAATGGTTCGAGCCGACGGTCTGGTTGAATAGGTATGGTGAGGATCATTATTTATCAACTCTTGGAATATTATAGCATATGTTACTTTTTTGTCAACTGGTAAGATTTAGTATATTTTAAATAATTTACTATAATCATCTTTATACAAACACTACTATAACTTTTAAAAATCTTTATTGTAACTGTTTAATTTGATTAATATATGTTTTATATGTCAGTCCATAGCTACTCACTCCATAACTGATAACCGAGTCGATCATCGCAGAGTACAGTGAGTACAGTGTGGCCCGAGAGGTGCACAACCTTAACATATAAAATGCACTTAACATGGATCTTAGTTTCTTACATATATAATCAATATACGGTTTCCAGCAAATTTTTTCATCAATAATTAAATATTTATATTGGTCCACTTTTTCAATTTTGTTACATTTACTATTAATTAGGCTTTTGTGTATGCATTCTTAATCATGTCCAACAGAATTATACTTATACCTCTGATGTTTCAGATTAGGTAACATAAACATTGTATATATCTTTAAAATATTGTACACTAATAATATTACACCCAATATATCGAATTGGACAATTAAGGTTTTACTACATAGTTAGCCTTATATCCGACTCGACGGTCTGATATCAAATCCCTGGCAATTTACTTTAGCATAATTATGATAAATTTATTTTCAAGTCAAAAGCTCTGGAGTTTTATATTCGGTAAGTCAGGTGGTTTTAAAAGTCTAATATATTCCGGTAAAGTTAAAAACATCGCAATATATAAAGGAAAAAAAAATTCTCTCCATACATTAAAAACTACCTTAACCTGTAAGGATGTTGTTAACAGTAGTTTAGGGTTGACAAGATTTTTAAGTTTTAATAAGTTTACGTAAGTCAAAAAAAAATATTGATGTATTAAATACATATATTTACTTACTTACTTACCATCACGCCGTTTCTCCGCGGGGGTAGGCAGAGACGATAGAGCGCCACACTCTTCCGTTGGCATACAATTCTCGTCTCATCTATATTCATACATCTTCTCATACAAACTCGACGATTATTGAGGCTTCTAACAGGACTACCCTCCAGTATCTGATTTACCTGGTCGCGCCAAGTCTTCCGCGGACATTCTCTATTTTTGGTGCCATCAACACTTGCGTCATTACCATTCTCGCCTCATTCATTCGTTCCATATGACCAAACAACCTAAGTGATATCTTATTCACTATATTAAGATCAGCTTTACATTCTTTCTTTATTTCTTCATTGTTTACTCTATAAATGGATCTGCCACATATACGCCTAAGTGATCTCATTTCCACTTCATTCAGTCTACTTTCGTTCCTCTTCTACCAGCTCCAGGTCTCACTTCGATACATCAGTGTCGGTATCAGGACTCCATTGTGAACGGCTAGTCTTGCCTCTGTTAACAAATTCTCATTAGCTATAATTCCATTCAAAGCGCCGTTCACTTTATTCCCTGCAGTCACCCTTCTTTCGATATCTTTCTCTGTCTTTCCGTTTCTATCGAACTTACTTCCCAAACACACAAACTCATCTACTTGTTCCAAACATTCATTACCTACAAGTATTTAGCACGTTGTCTTGCTCGAATATCATAACTTTCGTTGGCATTCATAATGAGGTCGCTTTCCTTGCATACATCGTACATTCTACTCTAAAGTATAGCAGGTTTTTTATTTGTATAATAATCAAATTATTAATGAGAATTAAAATGACTTATGTACATTATTAAAATTATATAATTTAAAGTTTGCAAGTTACCATAAATATCAGAAACTGTATGTAAAAATGGTCATTTACAGGAAGTCTACACATCTATCGTTTTGAATGTTCGTACTCTATGTAAGTCAAAATTGCAATTATATCTCTTTTTAGCCAAAGCGTGTACTAGTGTGCACTATAATTGATATTGTCCTCATAGAGATCGTAGTTTACTGAAATAAAATTTGCCAGATATTAGAATCACACGAAGACCACTGTGATTATAATAATGGACGCTTTTTGTATATTTTATTATTTTCTAATAACACATCATAAAAAATATTCCGGTGCTTCGATAATTGAATCAAGTAAAATACGGCGTCATTGAAAAAGTTAACACTTGAATTCGGATCCTTTCGATTCACGTCTCAATTGACGCGCGTCATATTATTCATGTCTTTTTTTACCAGTGCAAATATTTAAAATAAAAGGTTGGTTCGGTTTCGAGATTCCCATAAAATATATGGGAATTTATGGGCTCCGCTGAGCCAAGGGAAATACCCCTAGAGCCACAGCGCTATTTTATGAGCACTTCGGCTCAATCGTGAACTCGAGAGGGATCCGACCCTGTATCGCCAGAGACGTGACACCGTCATGTTGTGTTATGGCCCGAAGTTCACGGACTGAGACACGATGAGATAAATCTCAATACCGCAATGCTCTGGAGTAAACTCGGAGATCTGCTTGAAATTGGTAGAAAGAAACAAAAATCAAATTATTGAACACAACATGTGCGCACATACGTCACTGGGGAGATTCAAATTCACCCAACGTACGATGTGAGGCATCGGACATCAATAATCAATGCTTAGTGATATTTATCGTTTGACGTGTAACAGGTGTGAAATAAGGCGCGATGGCTGTGTTCGAATCTTTGAGACTTGATGTATACACGGTGGACTACGAAAGCTGAGAGTTGTCTCCTGAGAGTGAGACGGGAGCACAATCTCATATGTGGACACCGGCTATTTAAGTAATTTTTAATTTTATATTACTTACTTATCATTACGCCATTTCACCGCGGGGGTAGGCAAAGAGACACACAATTATCGCCTCATTCACATTCATGCATCTTCTTATACAAGCTCGCCGATTATTGAGGCTTCTAACAGGACCATCCTCCAGTATCTGCATACCTGGTCGTGCCAAGTCTCCCGTGAATACACACGTAGAACTTCCTTCATACAGGAATGCGATTGCATGTATAAGTTTGCTATTCACCTTGTAATCAGAGAATACCTTCCATAACCTTTCATACGCCTTTTGCAGATCTACAAAAGCACAAAAAAGTTTTCTATCATCACTCGTAGAGAAAAAATCTGATCCATGCATCCTTTTCTCTCACAAAGACCCCTCGCACATCATATACTTTTTCCTTCGTTACCGTTCCTGCTCTTTCTATTAAAATTCTTCCATATAGTTTTTCCAGCTTAGTTGACTAATTTCCCTATAGTTACCGCATTCCATATGCGACCCTTTACCATTGTAGAAAGGCATAATAACAGCTCTCCTCCAATCGAACAGAGTGTGGCTCTCCTCTAAACACTGATTGAAGAGCGGACGAAGCCACGAGACAACTAATGGGCCACCAGCCTTGATATACTCAGGAGCAACGTAATCATACCCCACAGCCTTACCACTCTTCATATGGTTTATTGCACACTTTATATCTTTCATTCATATCGTTTTCGTCAATCACTTCATTATTTAACATTTCGTATGAAAACGATTAAATTATATATTTATTATATTACTTTGCATTATTGATACTATACTAAATTATAACAATTGTTGATGATATATTCCCCAAATGGACATCTTATATATAAAATCCAAATGTTTTTCTGTATGTCACTCGTAGATGTGTAACATTCCACTGGAGAGAAAAGTAAAATTCTTCTGAAATATGGATATGTAACCATTTTTGTTTTGAACGAGTCTAATGTGAGAAATTTGAAAATTGGAACAATGTAGTACTAATGTAGATCAAAAAAAAGACGCTTAAATGTTGTTCTAGGACCGGTTTTTAACTCTAGTTAAAAATGTGTTTCTAAATAATAAACAAAAATAAAATACTTACACACCTATAGTAGATTACAGTGACGATCTCAAAATCACAAACCGTGAGTCAATCACCGATATCATTGAGTCACACTCAATATCAATGATTGAATAGATGGAATCACGGTATACCCAGATGGGAATACCATGATTCGTGATTCATTTCTTATATTTGGTTGTGAACCGTGATTCGGTGCACGCGCATTTGAGACAAAAATATTCATGAAGGAATGAAGTTATAATTCGTGATCCGCGCCATCAAATCAATTTCTCAAAATGTTTTACGCATTTGACCCGAAACACTGAGAATTTGACCCGAAAAATTAACACACATTTTTAAAGTGTTTTCATTCTATTTAATTAATATATATATATATTATATACATTAATAACAATTAATTATTTATGCTAGAATATTACGCAATTGCAGTTTTAATAATATAAATAAATATTCTCAAAATTAATTTTTTTTCATTTATTTGGTGCATTGTGATATCGTGTGGCGTGTGCGCATTAGTAATGAATACTAATCACAATCACAATAGTGAGTCGAGAGTAGCATTTTTTCTCATCACTAGTAGATTATAGATTTAAATAAAAATATTAGATATATTTGCGATTTAAAGAAAATAATAATTATTAAGAACACATTCTTATTGTGAAGTTGTAATTATTCAGAACACAGGTCTGTGATATTTTAAATATTAATATTTATATATTATAGAAAGATATACATATAAAATCAATTTTATCGAAAAATATTGTCGAAATAATGAAGATGGCTTTCAAATAATGGAACGAAAGATGTATCAATTTTAAAAGTGTAACATATAAGTTAGAAAATTTGTCGTCAATGCATTGTGTTGGTGTAGCATAATATATTAATGCACGTTACCTGGATTGAAATAGATCCAGGTTCGTACCCGGGTAGCAACAACAATATGTATTTAAAAACAATTATGACTGATTTTATCAATAAAGTGTCAATTTCCATTTAAGGCTTGATATACCTGTTCGCTAATTTAATTAGGTTTGATTAAAAATACATTTTTTTATTTGTTATTATTACGAAACGTCGTACACCGCACGAACGCCCTCGGCGCGCTAAGCAAGGACAGCACGTGTAAATCTTCCCCTCCACAATAGCAATTTTAAATCGTTGCTCATCCCCTATTAAAATGAAATGACGTCATTGGTGGAAAAATGCTTTTTAATCAATTAAATTAGCTTTTAAATCAAGCGGGGATACTCGCCCCCAGCGCACGAGAATTGACAACCCTGGCGCGGAGCTGAACCCTTCCCTCTGGCATAATAGACTTTGGCACATCAAAGGGACGGTAATTGGGGTGTTTTTTCCTACCCTCATCACCCATCCTCCGGCCAAGGTCATCTCACGTGACGCGACGCTCGGGGTAACTCTGGATTTTCAATATATTATTTATGCTTTACACACAGCCCCGCGGGACCCAAATTAATCGGATTACATTTTACACGAAGATTTATTCCATTTTCCAAAACTAATAGCGCACGACGGCGGTTTATTAAAAATATTCTGACTTTGGTCAATTTTATATTTATTATTTTTAATTAGTGAAAAAATAATGAAAACGCCGCTGCTACTCCGAGATATGACTAATATTATATAATCAAAAGAAAAATGTTTTTAAATTGAAATCAGCAGAATCTACACCATTATACTCCAAAAATGATTGAAGTCCGCAGGGAATATCGAAAATGCTTCAAAATACAGAGTGGCGCAAAAAAAGTGAGATCTTTTCGTAAAATGTGATGTAATTACATCAAAATTAGTTTAACTATATTAACAATAGCTATACCAACAAATAGTTAACTAATTTACTTACTTACCTATTTACCTATATTCCGTTTTATTTCGACAATTTCCGCTCGTCATCTTTGATTATTAATTTTCCCATTGTTTATATTTGGTTTTATCAAATTGTTGCCCAGAATCACAAAACAAAAATCACTACTGAAGACCGTATTCTGATCAAAAGTTTGCGAATTGAAAAACGTCGGTGTGCTAGGAAAATGATCAAAGAGTTTCAAAACAAAGTCTGGAGTATAGCTAGAGGTTACAGCATAACTGGCATAACTTACAGCGGGGCGGAGCTCCGTCTCATACAGCCAGAAATACAATCAACTTTCTTCGTCGTGAGAATGTTATTTTCATCGAGCCAGGCATGTGACCGAACAGCCCAGATTTAAACCCAGTAGATAATGCAATATAGGGTGTTTTAATAATTTCTGATTGGCTAAATATTAAGAATCATAATTAGTTATATTATGTTTTGAAATATATATATATATATATAAAGTGATCACTTAAGCCAGCCGAAGACAGGTCGTAATACTTACAATTACCCCGTACTTTCATATATTTTTCATTAAATATAATAAAAAATAGTTGTCTCTATGAGATATCTGATATTTGGTTAATTAACATTAATTTGCCTTACTAAAATTATAAATAATTGAATCGTTAGTCAATTGGCAATTCAAATAAACAATGTGAATGATTGAATTTATTGTTATACTAATATTATTTATCCTATATGTTTATCGAATAAATAAAAGTACGTCTCCACTTCCAATCAATTTCCAAAAAAATTTCAAACTGATAAATTTTCAATCTCGTTTTCTATCCTTGTAAGAAATGTGTGTTCTCTACGGCATCGACATGCTCAAAGTGTTCTGGACCAACCAGATGATAAATGACGAAATCCTTCACAGAGAGAACATAAAGAAAGTAAATCTAGAATTCTTCTGGTCTTGTAATGAAGGGCATTAAGTATTCCATGCCTCAACTAATTATACGAGAAAAACTGTGATGAAGTCGAGGCAAAATGTGAAACTCCTGGCTGGGAAATATAAGGCACTGCTTCGCGTGTAATTCTGTTGAGCCATTTCGCACCGCAGATATGAAGGGGAGATTGCTCTGAAGATTCAACCCCAGGCAGCAGATGGAAACCAAGGTAGGAGAAGAGGTATTATCATTTTTACACTGCAACAAAAAGGATACATGCTTACTCTTCAAGGTGAGCAGGGGGGTGCAGTACATAGAAGCAAAAAAGCTGGGCATAATTAAAAATTCTGGGAAACAAATATAAATTTTAAAAATGGATTAACATTAAATAAAAGTTATTTTGCAATTAATTAGTACCATTTGTGTACCAGTAGAGACTTTAATTGATTATTTCTAAAAACTCACCGCTGTACTCATGGCGCTCTTTTTTATTCGCCGCATAGTGCTATTTACATTATTCAGTTCTGCCTTTAAGCTAGTGAATTACTTAAGTCATATAAATAGCTATTCACTGAATTGAAAATTCCTTTCGGTTGATCCGTTTTGTATGCAGTCGTTACCTGTGCTGTTTTTTAACACAATAACATTAGAAAGGGTTACAAATGCGTGAAAATCATTGAAAATTCTACGTTCTCTTTTACGTAGTCGCGAATTTTACTATCTTACTATTTTTAACGTGTTGATTTCACGATTGTTCTTTCAATTTGGTGCATGGACTTGGATTGGCAATTGTCAGAACTATTTCCTACGGTAACCTTTAATAGAAATAATTATTCCACTTAGTAATTACGTGAATTATTTTCAAACAATAAATGAATCATGTTCAGTCATAAACAATTCTCAAGGTAATAATTGGTCGCCCCTTTAGATATCCATCAGATCTTATATTTAAAGAGTACAATGTCCTAGATATAAGACAAATCTTTATGTTGAGACTCGTTCAATATTTCCATGCTAACAACTCTCCTTGAGTAATAAATCATTGATACAACACAAGACAAACAAGAAACATCTACACACCAGTTCCGAGAGCAACAACGACATTTTATCAAAGATTCTACATGTTCTTAGCTCCGAAACTATACAACACACTCAGTATCGACTGGAAATCGCTTAATTCCAATAAGATTACACAAATATGGACCCAATATATGATTCAATCAGGTAGAGATGAATCAGAAGCATGGCTATCCAACATTCTAATATAATTTATACAATACCTTCACTAATAATTCACTAGTCCTACAACATTCCTACTACATATATTTTTACTTTTTTATATATATTTGTAATTCTCTTTTTATTCCTATCGATGACTTAAATAACACCACAACAGCACGAAAAAAAAAACTGGCTACTTTAACACAGACTTCAATCTAGCAAAGTAACCAGAACAACGCTGTATATATCAGAGATGAAGTCTACTCCATTCCACACAATAAACTATGAGTATAATTATGTCTTATGTTTATTATGTATTCACCTTTATTAGAACAAAAATATGTATGTCAATATATATATATATATATATATATATATATATATATATATATATATATATATATATATATATATATATATATAAATAAATAAATAGAAAGTGTTCTTAAAAACCTCCATACATTTTTTATTTGGGTAAGAAGATATTATTTTACGTTAAAACTTAAGCTTTAAAAACACTATAAATAGTACTTTAAAATTACAATTAAATACATGGTAGGGTCATATAAACGACGAATTTATTTTGTCTTAAGTCGTTGGTTAAACGAAAGTACATATATTTTATTACATATATTATATATAATTGTATAATATCATTGGTAATAGCATAACCTAAATCTATACCGACTGCACGCCACTGAAGGTGAGGTACCTAAGTAAGGAATATTCTTTGAAGAGTCTTTTTTTCAAAAAAATTTTTGAAGTTCTGTAAATTCTGTATTTTACACAAATGCAGAACCACTCCATCTATCAATTAAATATCTACTAACTGAATTGAAGACGTCACTCGAATAACGATGTACGGCACATTTTGGCGATTTTACTGAAACTGAAAAAAACTGTTTATCTTATCTAATGACTAGAAAAAATAATATTCAATGTGTATTTTGAATACATTTTAAATGATAATAATATTTATTTTATCAAATTGTAATCTAAGAACATAATAAAAGGATTGAGGCACATACGAAACTTTTTTTCAGTAGAACAATACTATACTGCATGTGCTTGACAACATAGAAGGTAAAAATAAAACCAAATTATATTATATAAAAGTTTTGTTCATTTTAAAAGAACAAAGAATACATTTCACTCGCTTATTAGATTTTTATAAAATAAAAAATGTGATAGAATATAATAATTATTTGAATTTGTAAACTTTGTTTTATTAACCACTTATTGAATTAAAATACATCTACCGGTTTCGAAAAATATCATTTTCTTCTTCAGGATGTCAACAACTAATCAAAAATACGTGTTATTGTTTCTTTAACAGAATGCATTTAAAAAAAAAAACAATAACGGGTCGAAATTTTAATATAAGAGTAAAGGAGCATTTGAGATGTTTGAACAATAGTGGGTTTTCAGAATTTGCTAATCATTTGATAGAAAATAGTCATGATTTAAAAAAAATTCAATTTTGCATGTTGGTCATAAATTAAAACATTTGGAAACGTTGGAGGTAAATAAAGCGTGTAAAACTAATCAAAAAATTTAAGATTTTCCTAAAAATTATTCTAGTAATTTTGTATCTATCATCAAGTAACAATTTAAGTTAGGTACTAAATTAATTTTTTAAATAATTACTCTTTTTTAAAAATAGATTATGTTAAAGAAACAATAACACATGTTTTTAATTAATTATTGACATCCCGAAGAAGAAAATGATATTTTTCGAAACCGGTTGATGTATTTCAATTCAATAAGTGGTTAATAAAACGATGTTAACAAATTAAAATAATGGATTTTAACCACAAAGTTAATTTTGCCAATCTTAAAAATAATATAATAATTATTTTCAAAATGATGTTTGAAAGAGTGCAATGAATGAAATTTGCTATATAGCGTTGTACTACTCACGTTAGTTGGAAGTATTTTTTACAGCAACGGCTACTCCTCACTTCCAAATGTGGACCATCATCATCTTTCATCTTTCTCCTGATATCTCCTGTTTACTTAATCTCCGAACATCACTCCTCGGCGAGAGAACCACATCTGACAAGTCCGCCATCTTGGGTGCTTTACAGTGTTGTTCTACCACAGGCCATATTTCAACATCCAACTCCGTCAGGTAGTAGAATTTTAAACTACCGACCTTTCCAAAATGTACGTAATTTGGCGTACAACAATGTTGCATACTTGATACATCGTCGTTCGGGTGACGTCTTTAATTGTTGTTGTTAGTGAGGATTCCCTCGCCACTCCCACTACTCACTCAACACACAAATTCGAATGCACAGCTTCGCCACCCAACTTCCTGAAGAAGAAAAATATTACAACATTTTAAATTTTTAAGTATCTATACGCCGATATATTAGCGGTAAATACATATTTTTTAAATGTTCAGGCTGCGTGTGTTCAATCTCAACCGTGTCTAGAGATATAAGCATTTCAAAAAAATCATAGTTATGCGATTATTTCGATTAATTTAAATATTTGATCGATTCTATATAATATATTGAATACACACACCAGTCAATGAACAGACATGAAATGAAGGAGAGGGATTTGGAACATCAGTTGTGGGACGAGAGGCAAACTACACACTCTTTTGGTGGAAACATAAATTCGATAGTTTATGATACACTTATGCAACAGTAAAAGGATTTACTCTCCGAAAATAAAATCTTTGTGTAAACAAGACGTATTTTTTATATTAATGGTTATTATATTGTCAGCGTTTCAATTTTCGTTCCAATCGAGTCGTACATTTAAAAACGGTCGCGGAGCTATTTGATCGCGTACATGGTATCAAAGTGATACGTGGGTGACACCAAAATGAAAATATTTGGACAAGAAATTTGCGTTAGTTCATGTCTATATATTTGGTGGTCTGTGATTTAATACAAAAAAAAAAGATTATGAAAGTTCGAGCGGCCAAACTATTTTTTATTATATGATTTAAGGTCTGAAGCAAAGATATAGAATAATATAATTAGTCAATTTCGCAAATAGTTATTTCGCAGTATGTAGATCTTAATACGATTTTGTAAAAACTCTCTTACAATATTATTTTTATTAAGGAAAACACATTCTTATTGTGAAGTTGTAATTATTCAGAACAGACGGTCTGTGATATTTTAAATACTAAATTAATGTATTAATTATAAATATATACATATAAAATCAATTTTGTCAAAAAATATTGTTTTAGCGTCACCGTCACGCTAAAACAATATTTTTCGACAAAATTGATTTTATATGTATATATTTATAATTAATACATTAATTTAGTATTTAAAATATCATAGACCTATGTTCTGAATAATTACAACTTCACAATAAGAATGTGTTTTCCTTAATAATATATGTTGTATCAACGTGTCCAAAATTTAATAAAAATGAATTGATAATTCTGGCGTCTGCAAATCGGTTTACTCAAAGGTATTTGAGATTCTGTAAAAATAATGTAGATGGCTTTCAAATAATGGAACGACAGGTGTATTAATTTGAAAAATGTAACATATAGTTTCGAAAATTTGTCAAGAAAAATACTGGCATTATAGCACAAAGGTAGTGCACTTCCCCGGATTGGAAATGAAGATCCAGGTTCGTATCCCGGTGACGCTAAAACAATATTTTTCGACACAATTGATTTTATATGTATATATTTATAATTAATACATTAATTTAGTATTTAAAATATTATTTTTCGTAACGGTACATAATTTGCACATAGATCTTGAACATTAAAAATTGCACATTAAATTTGCATTATGTTGGTATCTGTCTACTGACGGGAGAACTTTTTTTTTATGTGGTTAATTTTTGCATAACTGCGCAAATCACCATCTTACGTGTGATATATAATTCGCGACAATTCGATTTCTAAAACGAAATCTTACTGAAATGCACCAACCGTGGCAATTTTCGGCTTCACTGTTTCTTTTTAATTACGTCATTGATTGTTCTGTAAACATGACCATATTGTTTATTTATTTGTAACGTATGGTTAGTGTAATATAATATTTTGATGCTTACACAAAATGTAAACTTTTTTAATTTTAGCACCTGGGGTGGTAAGAAAGACTCCATAAAAAAAAAAAAATATATATATATATGTTTTATCGGTGTAATTACTGTTTTTATTATAATATTAGAAAATATAATACAATTTAGAATTATCAGTAGAATATATATATTTAATTTAACATTTATTTCTTATCTACGAGAGTAGGACTTGTGTATAGAGAAGGAATATATACGAGATAATTTATGTTTCAGTTAGTTTGTGTATATATTTTTTCACTTCAGATACAAATTGACAGTAGTCCGTAATTTTTCTAATTGTGATGGAAATATTTATACCTCCAATTTAAAGTTAATGTAATAAAATACCGCATAAAATGTGTCACATAAAATAAAAAAATAAAATAAAAAATATAATGTTAGAAAGAGGGCGTTAGAAAATTACATAACATATTAGAAGAGGGTTGTGGGTGGGTGTAGTACGAGTATGTTAGAACACTGTTACGATATTGAGTACTTTGTAGACACCGACGATGTATATGTAGAGAAAAAAATATATGCAGGGGCGTTATATTACTTATGACTGAAACATTTAACGCGTTTGAGCGTATATTTTTTTATCACAGACTTCCTGTATAAAATATACTATAAAATATACAACGGAACTCCGTAAAAAGTATAACGTTTTAAACAGCACGTTAGAAAATTTATCGAAGGTTCGCGGATGGACTATAGTAGGTATATATAAGAATGTTGTTACTTAATGTATACTCCTTTCCATTTATAAAGAACAATTGTGTTAGTGTGAGTAATAACATACGTAATATACACATTTGAACAGTGTATTGATGCCGCTTAGCGTTTTAATTAGTCAGTGGGTGAGGATTGTCGTTAGAAATTAGTTAAAAACACGGTGTCTACAAATAATGTGTACGAAATATTTGAATATTGTTAATTAAAAAAACTTATATTTATGTTTATTTTTGTTATTTTTTTTTAATATATTTGGATGGTATCTTTTTGTATTTTAATATTATTACCAACATTCGTCTTGTCGAATGTATTTTTTGGTTTTTCTTTTGTTATAAATATATAACTACGCATATACACAATAAAATAGTACATTAAAAATAAATATTCCTAAAAGCAGTATATTCTCCAATAAACTGTTTTTTCTCTGTACATGAACATATAATACTTATTAATAATAAGACAAAACACTTTGTTTAAACCGCTATTTATTGATAAATCAACATGTTTCGATACCTTCAAGAAATAATGTATACTAAAATTAAAAATATAAGCATAGATAAAAACAAAACTATCAAGTATGAACGGTGGGAAACTAAATAGGAACTACTATGAAAACAAATTTAAAAGGTGTCTATTTCGATTAAAAGGATTTGGTTGTATATAATATTTATTTAGCTTACTATTTACACCATTTCTTATTTATAAAATTTAAATTTTATATAATTGCAAATCCTTAGTATTTGTATGTATAATTCCTAAACCCTTGTTAATGTCAAAAGAATAATTTGTTTCCAAAATGTAATTGGTGAATTCAGAATAGTTGTTGCTATTTAAGCATCTCTTGTGTTTTGTCTTATTATTTATATAATACGTGGCCACAAAGTAATCTTGCTAATATTGAAGATATAATACTTAACCCAGTTTCTGTCACATATATACGACGTCGGAAAACGTTTATTTAACAAGTATTTATAAAAAAAAGTACTACATGTTTTTGAAATGGGCTGTTACACACACTAACACAAGCGTTGCTTCTAAATGAAAACTGGCCTACGTTGATATTTATTGTAGTATCTTTGCACACATTAACGAATAAGCAATTGTGCATGAAAAAAAATTTATTTTGCAGTGTCGTGACACTTTTAAAAAAAATTAACATCTGTACATTATATTTGTTAAATAAAAATATATAATACGACACGCGTCATGTTATTTCTTTGCCTACCCCCATAGAGTACGACGCCTTGAGTTCAGACACATGCACCGTGTACGAATAAACGCATCTTATCTACACCGTACATCTACATCCTCGTCTTCTCGCACTGTCGTCTCAGCAATCTCATTTTCACTGAAAATTGCAAAGATTCACCGGCGTGATCGGCACTAAAATTCCGTTATGTGTCTGTTTACGGCCGCCGCGTGCTGCCACCCTCGCCATCATCTTCCATCTCCAGGTTTGCAAACTTGCTACCCTGACGCGAGCGTGCATTGTTCGCATTTAGTCCTTAATAAGGTTTGCCTAAATTTATTAAAACCTTTTCCAAGTTGACGGCTACAAAACCATCAAATTCTTTTGTTTTGAAACATTCGCGAAATAATTGATTTGTTTATTATTTATAGTAAAGAATTTATAAACTGTATGCATCATTGCTATTATCGTAATCATAGTCCAATGACACTGAAGGAACAGGAGATGCAACAGGTGCTAAATTAGCCCTTGCAACTATAAATTGATGCAAATCAACATGAGCACGAACGTCATACAAGAGGAAAAGACAGACTGAGACTGCTATGCAGGAAGAAGGCTAAATCTCAGAAATCGACGATGTACAGTGCGGTGAAGATTTTTAATGAAATGTTAGAAGACATAAGAGAGGAGGAGAAACTACATAGATTCAAAATGAAACTAAGCAAATAAGTAAAAGATAAGATAAGTTGTAGGAAAAAAGAATTATTTTGATCTTGTTTACATTAGAACATATATAGATATACTTATATATGTAGTACATTAAGAATAAATAAATAAATAAAGTTGACGACTAGCTCGGATGGAAATGTCATTTTTCTTATAAGAATTCAAACAAATTAATCTAATTTAACATCATCTTCCTTTATTGATATGACCTTCAACCACCGATTTATCTTTGATAATTTGATATCAAATGTTTATTTACATTTTACTATTACACACCGTGTTCACGGAATGAGACACGATGAGAATAATCTCACAAATTCAGTTCAGTACCACATATACGAGATTTTAATCTGGAGATAAACTCTAAAGATCAGCTTGAGATTGGCATTAAGAGACAGAGACTCAAACCCGTGTACACAATGTTCGATTTGATAGCGAGACTCGACACGTGCGCACACCGGGAGCCTACTATTATTCTTACTATTTGTTCTGAAAGTTAGACAAACAAAAAACAATTTATTAATAATTCAAAGACGAACATCAATGGTCAATGGATTATTTGACGTCTGTCGTACAAGAAGTGTGGAGTAAGACGCGGGACGGTAAATCTCTGAGACTTGGTGTTTAGCATAATCTCTCGATTGTTTCGAGTCGAAAATCTAATGATCAATGAATTTAATAGTTGACTTTGTTACCTGCTTCTTTTAAAGACACTGTTTTCTGCGACTTTTTTTCATTCCTCAGTCACAAGATATTGTGAATTCTCTTCTAGTTCGATCAAGTCTACGAACACTGTTACTGTTATTTAAAAGAAATGCACACAACCTTGTTTAACCCTTCCAAAACCGTGCAGTAACGCAGGTTTACCACCCCAATATTTCGGTAAATACACGGAATATAATATTCATATTTTAGTTAATACTAAGGAAAATATTTATGCTTAGAAATAAATAATGAAAATCAATTATCTAAAGCGAATTCTAGAAAAATTATTATTATTAAATTCAATCTATTGTGAAATTAATACGTTGGTAAAACTACCACTTATGGTAATACAGAAAAAGATTATACAAACATACAAATGTAATTATGTCTTTTTTTAACTAACTAAATGAAGAAATATATATATATATATATATATATATATATATATATATATATATATATATACAACCTCCCTTCTATAGATGTAAAGATCTTGAAGAATATTCCGAATTATAATATTATATTTATCCTTTTTTCACCTTTCATACTCAAAACTTGGAGTAGATTAAAAATTCTTAAGTCACTTGAGCTAATAAAAGCATTTTTTCACATTTTAGAGGTTAAAAACTCAACTCTTACGGTAACACGAGTTGACAGGATGGCTGCGTACGGGTATTTTATATCGCGGTACGGTAAAGGTTAAGAATCTTATTGATATTTTAAAAATATCCTTGACTTTGAGCAAGGCATGCGCAAATCGTTGAATATACTTTGCCTCAACTTCAGTACGTAAAACATAATCGTCGGCTCTCACTAGCTTTTCACTTCGAGGTTTATTTTTTAGAACAAAATTTCCATTTCAATATTGTTAATCCACTTTTGACACTGACGAACATACAACACACTCCTGGCAACATCGCAAATGTTTTTTTTTTTTGCTGCGGTTGTCACATTGTTTTTTTTACACATTCGTTTAACATGCAACTCCGCGAAAAATTGTTTATCAAACGCAAATCCCTCCATTTGAAATATGATCTCAAAAAAAAAAAATTCTTTTGAAAGCTGTTTTGTGGATGTACTCTCAATAACGAAAAATAAAAGAGAGAATTTGTTAACGAAACACAACAGATGGTCGAAAAGGAGTATAAAAAAAACGATAATCCGATTCCCGATATTTAAATATATGGTTAATTAAATTATCTTAACAGAGTCACATAAAATATGAAATAAATATAGTAAAAAAAATTTTAAACTAACTTACTTACCATCACGCCGTTCTCCCGCGGGGGTAGGCAGAAAGGATAAAGCGCCACACTCCTCTGTCTTGACACACAATTGTCGCATCATCCGCATTCGTACGTCCTATCAAAACTTTTAATACCAACATTGTGTAAATAATACAATTGCTTGCATAAAACATGAAACTAAAAAATATTAATAAATTAAACATAAATGATAGGAATTTATGAATATAAGAATAATAATAATGTTCAAGAGGAGTAGTCTATAAAATATTGGAAAAAATTCAGATTGTTAATTAACGATTAGCGAATGCGATAGTTTGTACTAAATTTAACGTAGCTCCACAGACATGGTCGCATAATGAAATCACTCAACAGCCAGTCGGTCCGACTGGTACCCATCGAACCAGACAACAATACGTCGCGCCGCAACCAGTCCGAGGATGCCTAGAACCGACCGCCCTACTCCTGACCGACTTCTCGGTACATACACTCGCACCTCGGTACCGCCACCAGTTTCTAGGTTATCTTATACGTTTCTGTAGTGTAAAATCAATCTATAAATAAATGCAACTATTGTGAGTAGGGCAATATAGGGCCTTCAATTCTCACCGTACAAATCCATCTCACACAAATAATCCCTATTAGTGATCTTATCGAGTCTACACAAATATTAACCACTAAAGTCACTAAAATGTTAGGGGTAAATTTAATTTAAAGTTTTTTTTTAATTCTCTCACTGGCTTGTACGTGTACACACTTGTATTGTAAAAGGGAGTCCTTCGATTCGATTGTTAAAGGAAGGAGGGGTAAGGGCTGAGCCCTCTTGTCTCGACATATGAGGTAAGAACAGTTTTTTTGGGGGACCCAATTGCGGAGAATATGGTGAAATTGTTTTATTTTAACTCCATGTATAGTTGCATAAAATAGTAACATAAATAGATAAAGTTTTTTATAAAAAAAAATTTTGTATTTTTTACATTTTTTTGTTTGTTAGTGAAGTTTTTTAATCTATTTATAAACTATTTTCAATAGGGTCCAGAACAGGGTAAAGAAGTGAAGTGGGACGAAGATGATGAGAATCGAATGAGGGATCATATAGGCCAAGGGAGCTAGCTTATGGAGGGGCTTGGGATGGAAATTAATTTAGAATAAAATTTAGAAGATAAATGGTGTATGTAATAGGGAGCCCATACTACTCTATTTATATCTATTTACTATACTAAATATGAATTTTAAAATAACACAATAATATAATAAATAATTTTAAATATAGAAACGACGCGACATACGCGAGAGTGGTTCATGTAAATTATTTTTACTTTATTATTATTACTTATTTTATAAGTTCTAAATTTAGTATCATTCAATTGAGACTGATTTGCCAACTTTCGCGTAATTTGTTACGCAAAAGTTTTGCCTTTGCGCACACGCGAATTACCTTATCTACAACATAATGTGACTTTTCATTATGTCTGAATCTTAAGTAGATTCTCCAGCTGAAGAAGTTGTGAGCACTTGATCGGTAGAAATCCGCTTAAGTTCGCTTTCACTGTTCAAGTCAACTTGGCTCTTTTCGACTTAACGGTGAACGTCTTTTATGGAATACGCCTTTTTTTTTAAATTGTTAGATTTTTTTACATAATATTAAAAAACTAAAGTCTTAAAGCATCTTACCTCACGCTCATCTGCAGGTTTATTATTTCAATTACCGTACATTAATAAAAATAATTACATATATATCTTTACGTCAATCTAAGCTAATTTTCTGTATGAACCAAAGGAATTGGAATATGCTGAAATGTAAGAAAGGCGATATTACCTATGTCTGTTAAAAATAGTTTTCAATAGTATAACGTTCTTATATATATACAATCTCAATGTTTTTAATAGTGAATAAGATTAATAAAGAATCACTTAGGTTGTTTGATCATATGGAACGGATTAATGAGGAGAGAATGGTAAGAAAGATAAATGACGCAAGTAATGGTGGCTACATAAATAGAGCACGTCCACGAAAGACTTGGCGTGACCAGGTAAACCAGATACTGGAGGATGACCTTGTTAGAAGCCTCAATAATCGTCGAGCTCGTATGAGAAGATATATGAATGTGAATGAGGCGAGAATTCTGTGTCAGGACAGAGGAGTGTAGCGCTCTATCGCGCGGGGAAACGGCGTGATGGTAAGTAAGTATGTTTTTATGGGGAAATTATGAAATATGATTGAAATTTGAAACGAATCTATTGTCAGAAATTTGAAAATTGAAACGAGTCCATTGTCAGAAATTTGAAATTTGAAACAAGTCTATTGTCAGAATTTTGAAATTTGAAACGTTGCTCTACTGTAAGTAGGTAATAATTTAAATTAACAGTAATATTTTTAACTAACTTATCATCATGGCGTTTTACCGTGGGGGTGGGCAGAGAGGATAGAGCGCAGCATTCTTCTGTCCTCGCATACAATTCTCGCCTCTTCCATATACATTCATCTTCTCTTGCAAAATCGTCGATTATTGAGGCATCTAACAGGACCATCTTCCAGTATCTGGTTCAACTGGTCGTGCCAAGTCTTCAGTGGACCCTATTTCTGGTGCCATCAACACAGGCGTCGTATATTTTTCTAGCTTTCTTACTATTTATTCTTTCCTCATTCATCTGCTCCATGTGACCATACTACATCTCTACATTATCTCCCAAGTTCTTCATTATTTACTCTGTAATAATAATTGGATTTGTCACACATAAGCTATAAACCATGATATTAAATCTGCAGTCAACAACGAAACTTGTTAAAATTTTTAACAAGCCTGAGTTTCAATTTTACGATATTCAAGTTTGAGCCAAAGCCGTAACTATTTTTATGCAGTGCATTAGCAGCGCCAGATAGGGGTCCAAAAGGCGCGGATCCTACAAAACTTTCAGTATCAATACTTTTCATAGCGGCAATATAGACCCCTAACTTTAAAAATGTACCATAGCAAATTTTTATTATTATACAATTAAAATAATAATTTAAATACTAAATTAATGTATTAATTATAAATATATACATATAAAATCAATTTTGTCGAAAAATATTGTTTTAGCGTCACCGCATGGCTTTCAAATAATGGAACGACAGGTGTATTAATTTGAAAAATGTAACATATAGTTTCGAAAATTTGTTAAGAAAAATACTGGCGTTATAGCACAAAGGTAGTGCACTTCCCCGGATTGGAAATGAAGATCCAGGTTCGAATCCCGGTGACGTTAAAACAATATTTTTCGACAAAATTGATTTTATATGTATATACTTATAATTAATACATTAATTTAGTATTTAAAATATCACAGACCGTCTGTTCTGAATAATTACAACTTCACAATAAGAATGTGTTTTCCTTAATAAAATAATAATTATTCACGCGTATTGTGGAACACGCGAAATCATCATCGCATAGTGAAGCAAAGATTTTTTTCAGTTGCGAATGCATATATTTTAAATGTAGTAAATGCATTTGCGGATGCAATTATCTAGAACATTGTTACGATAGTGCATTAAAACCGCTGAAATTAGCACTGCATTAGTGTATAATATAATTTTAAAATCCTTGGTAATTGTACACATACCAGGTGGTGGTGAACATTCAATTTATTTTACTATTAGGAGAACAAATTCAAACAACAAACATCCACACATCAGTTCCGAGAGCAACAACGACATTTTATCAAAGATTCTACATGTTCTTAGCTCCGAAACTGTACAACACACTCAATACCAACTGGAAATTATTTCATTCCAATAAGATTACACAAATATGGACCCAATATATGATTCAGGTAGAGATGAATCAGAAGCTTGGCTGTCCAACATTCTAATATAATTTATACAATACCTTCACTAATAATTCACTAGTCCTACAACATTCCCAATACATATATTTTTACTTTTTTATACATATTTGTAATTCTCTTTTTATTCCTGTCGATAAATAACACCACAACGGCACGAAAAAAAACGGCTACTTTAACATTTCATATGAAAAGAAATTTAAAGGTGACTATTTGCAAAGACGATTTAGTTATTTATAATATTTAGCTTATTTCTAAAAATTCATATTTATTTAACTGTAAATCCCTGGTATCTGTGTGTATTATTTCTAAACCCTTGTTAATATCAAAATAATGGTTTGTTTCCAAAAGTTGATTGGAAAATTCTGAATAGTTGTTGTTATGCTATTTTGTCAAATTATTAATGAAAATTTAGTTAGAAAATGGTTCAATCGCTTCGAATTCAGTGACAAAAGCTTAAAAGATGAAGAAAAATGTCTTAATTATAATAATCAGGTTCTACATATACTGTCACCGAAGAACCTACAGATTATCACGTTAATATCTCGCTCAAAAATTGGCTACGACGATTTGATTGAACTTGTTGCCGATATCAAAACGTGGATCGTGTCGACGAAACGTAACTTTTTATTCGTGGAATCGATCGTTTAACTAGAAAATAAGAAACAGTTAATATAATAGATGCTTAATTAAATCCAAAATGACTAATTAAACATATTTATATTTTGTTATACATTATGTATTATTTTTATATCATGTTAATAGTTAATCAACAACCCCCCAATTCGAAGGCTTTGAATTAAAACAATTACTGTTTAACTGCCACATGTAAATTAATAGTAATTGCCGAAAATACTTACGATAATATATTTGTAGAATGTTGAATGTTTATAATAAAAAATGAATCAATTTTTCAAAAAGATCTTATGTCCGAAATTGCATTAGTTTTTAATGAAAACTCGTTTTAGTGCGATGTAGTAACATTGGAATATAATTCTTTGATAATTTAAATAAATTAGATGATTCACTCGGAAAGATATATACAAAATATCAATTTATCGAAAAAATGTAGTTACCACCAGGACTCAAACCCAGAACTTCACACTTATTATGTTCACACGTCTAATTAGTTTGTTTTAAGTAACTTTGTCGCTAAATATTTGAAACGATTTTGAATTACGTTTTTGTTTAACGACTAAGGTTTTATAAAAGTACACATTTTTAAGTAGTAAAAAATAAATTCTCTACGGTTCAATACTAAAATATTCTTGCTATTTTTAATGCAATAATATTTTTAAATACTGAAAATTCATTTTAAATTCATAGCGGCCCCTGCGCGGCCACGGTCATTGTCACACTATAAACGTATTTTTCAATTGGAATTATATTTTTTTTTAAAAGTAGTTTGGCATAACATAACCAATTAATTGCTCAATATAATTTAAATACGTAATGTATCATTCCGGCGATATGACGCGACAGAGATCTGCGATTTTCTTTAGCTATACGTTTGGCTAATAAAGTCGCTGTGTTTTGATCTCGCACTCCCAGAATCTGATTTCTAATCGAGCCGATTCTGGGAGACCTGTCGGTACAATGGTATATTTTTTTATATGTATACACCACACACTGGCGTGGTGTTTTAAGGGTAGTTAAATCAAGAATTGTGCGAGGTTCTCTAAAAAGTGCCACACCGTTTTTTGTATTATACGTCTTTAAATGTTGTAAAAATAATATTAAATATAAGAAAATATTACTTAAAGTACAACAATTTTCTGTATAATGATTTTTCCCGCGACTTTGAACATTCGACCATATTATTTATTATTTTAATTATCGAATATCAATCACTTTAATTATCTGAAATCTAATAATTTCGGCCGAACCAGTTGGCCGAATCAATACGGCGGCTGTTTGAAAAACGTTTCACATTTTAGAAACAAATTTTCCACCAATCTCCGTCTGCCTCCAACTGCGAGCGCGAAAACAATAACTAATATATATTTTTAAAATTCCTTCCGCCATTGGCACGCAAAAATCAGGTAGATTTCTTCCGTGTGTGTGTATTTATTACATATTAACTGAGTTGCGAATTTTTGAGTTTTTGATCAGCCACCATTTATAAACAAGATGACATATCAGGCTGGCTAACAAACTTAGCTGAGATATTTAACATGTATTTTTTTTTAAGAGAATACGAGTACATAATGGAATGCACATATTCATAATGCCCAAAAAAATCGGGTAGAGTAATAAAATATGTATTTATTTAACTGATAAACGGAACATTAATGGTTAACCGACAGACAATTGACGTTTGACGTACAACGAGCATAAATTAAATTTTAATAACTACGTGAAATCCGTATCTCATAATTTTTCTCGGGTTAAATATCTGATCCATGGATACCGGTCACAATCAATGTACTCTCTAAGGTATACGGGTGTGCGTGCGTACACTATTTGGCATCATAGCGCACAGAAAAAAATATAGCGCGCATACAAAAACAAGACTTCTTCTTCATGCGCCGCCTTCTATTGAAGGTTGGCGACCATGTTGCAGTATCTTGGTTTATTGTGTACATTTTGGATATTGAACCACTTTCTTTGGTTACGCAGCCAAGATAACGGGTTTTAACTTCCCCAGTATAATGAGTTGTAAAATATCATATGTTTCATTGCGAAGAATAAAAATATATTTAATTGAAATATAACAGTACATTTTTAAAATAACATTTAAATATAATGTAAAAAAACTAAGTATAATTTACGTACAATTATTTTTTCAATTCAGGTATGCTCCTGCAACGAAAAATGTCAACGAAATTCAACTTGTTACCGAGCCGATGCATCCGCGATATTGGAGAGTTAACAGCATTATTTCTTCAATATTAGCAAAATTGCCCTGTGGCCTCATTTCATATCAATAATAAGGCATTGCTCTTTAAATTTGAACAAAAAAAAATTATGCGCACAATATGATTCAAAATGTTCCGTACGGGAAACAAGAATGTAGACAAGGATCGATCTCAGTTTCTCTCAACCGGCGATGATAGGAAATGAAACACAAAATACGTTCATATAGGCACACTACGGTGGCGAAATCGAGAATAGCTTCCGCCAGCAGAATACTCTGTTTTTATTCAAATTTATAACAATGCATAGTCATATTTGCAAGTACCTACGCCACTTGTGACGTTTTACTAAGACGTCATTGTTTTTCTAAACCAGGCCGATGATTACACCTTTAAATTATTGACACGTGTTTATTTTATTAGAAAAACATACAGTTTATCATTAAATACGAAAATTATAATAAAAGCAAAATAATAATTAAACCTGTTACATCTTTTCTCGGAAGATACAATATACTTTATGCAGTGGGTATAATTTAATATTTAAAGAGGACTATAATGCAGAAAAATGTGGGAGAAAAAGTTGAGAATATAAACTGAGAGAAAAAAGTTAAAAAAAATAAAATACGATATTCGAGGTGAACAAAAGGGTGAGGAGAAAGGAAAAGGAAAATGGGATAAGGAATAAAATCTCTAAAGGCGATTTAAGTTTATGTATTGAATTTAGATTTAATTGAGGTAACTGAAGTATTGAAAATGTCTAGTTCGTTTAGGTGTGAATTAAATTAAAGGAATTGAAATGTCAGTAGAAAAATGAGTTTTGTTTGGCATTGGTGTTTCAATGTGGAAGATTAAATGTAAGATTAGTTCTGGTTGACCTGGCTGGCATTCTAATGAATATGCGTCTGAGTAAATCAGGATAGTTTACTTAGAGTTGGCTATTTTGTATAGGAAAATAACATAGGCCATGTCTCTTCGAGTTTGTAGTGATGGAATTTTGAAAATGATTGATGATTCAGTGGTGCTGGTTAAGGTTCGATAACTACCAAAATTAAGATATTTCAGGAAGCTGGAAGATGTAATAAGGTTAACGTGCAAGTCGAAGAGTAATTTAGAATCCAATATGATCCCAAGATCTTTAGTTTCTGATTTCTTGGTCAAGAGTTGATTATTAAGAGAGTAAGGGAAGTTAAACAGATTCTTGTTCCTGGTAAACTGTATCATGCAGCACTTGCTGGTATTGATTTGTAGGTTTTGTTGATTACAATATACGTTGAGGCGGTCTTAATCGCTTTGAAATTTATGGCAATCGTGGATGTCATGAATTGGAGTAAAAAATTTCATATCGTCCGCAAAGTAAAAGTGTGTGAGTATATAAGAAATACTTAGAGATGTACTTTTAAAATTATCAATATTAAACTTTGTGGTTAAAATTCATATTTTTTACTAATTATCGTTGTTTTATTAACCACTGATTTGAGTTTAAATACATCTACCGGTTTCGAAAAATACCATTTTCTTCTTCATGATGTCATAACTAACTAAAAACATATATTATTGTTTCTTTATTAGAATCTATTTTTAACAAAATACAACAATTATTTATTTGAGTTAGGTACTAAATTTATTTTTAAATAATTGATGTTTTTTTTAAAAATAGATTCTGGTAAAGGTACGATAATATATGTTTTTAGTTAGTTATGACATCCTGAAGAAGAAAATGGTATTTTTCGAAACCGGTAAATGTATTTAAATTCAATTCAGTGGTTAATAAAACAAATATAATTAATAAAAAATACTTAGAGATGTCATTGATATAAATGATAAAGAGGTGTGGTCATAGAAGTGACTCCTGAGGAACACCTGATGTAACGCGTACCCAGTCGGATTTATAGCCCCCTAACGTAGGAGAAAAATCATCTAAGTAGGTCTTCGTGAATACCGATAAGGAGTTTGGAATGCACGACTTTATCGAAAGCTTTACTGTATTCTGTGTAAACGGCATCGACCTGAATTTGTTTATCCATGTGATCTTCCAGAAACTCTACGAAGAATACAAGATTGGATTATCACATCAATTATATGGCGCCTCCTCGGCGAGTAATTCTGTGCGATACAGGGACCATTGGTCACAATAGTCAATATTCTATCAGTATTCAATAAATATAGCACTGAATGCCAGAAATAGCAGAGACCTTAAAATTGTGTAGCGTGCGTGAATGAGATATGTGTCCGGACAGATATATTGTCGACGCCCATCCCTTCGGAACGCGGCACGCGGCCCGGTATTGCGTTACAGCCTTCGCGTGCAACTATTTCGCCTTCTTCTGTTCTTCTGGAATCATCCAGACCGTACGGAAAGCGCCGCGTGGTTAACACATAAATTCTACGCTCCCGAAAGCAATTTACAAAATTTAGAATGTTGTTGCGCGATGAATTTAGAACGAACAAACTCAAACCTACCAAACGGACATTTTTTTTATAAATTCTAGATTTATCTACCGTTATGAAATGGGAAAATTTCATATAAAAATAATACCCTTACATATTCCGCGTGTGCGACTATGAATATCGTACAGTTGCGAAATTATACAACATTTCAAAAAGATCTGTCCCGATAGGACAATACGACCCGAGAGCACATTAAAAATCAGTACCATTTCAGATTTGCTTCACTGTCTGGATATACAGAATGAATATTATATTCCAGGTCGATGTTATTTTTGAATAACTACAAAATAAAATACATTTTTTTAATAAAAATTTTATTTGTCGATTAATTGGTTAATTTCAATTATGTGTAGAATATGACATCGGCCAAGTGGCCGCCTTTGACAGCGGCACAAATACGTGTTCTTTTAACCATACATAACATTCTAGCATACTTCGCGTGTTATTTCAGCAATTTTATTTAGAATATTGTCCTGTTTCATAGGAATTGATATTGTCTTATTTGCCTAGACCTTTCCTTCCAAGCATCCCCACAGAAAATAGTCAGAAGCCGTGGAATCAGGTGATCGAGGAGGCCAGGTGATCGATGTCACTACTTTTTGACATTAAGCGGCCGGGAAAAATTTTAAGCCTAGCTCGAGCTGTGTGTGAGGTGACACCATCCTGTTGACACCATATGTGTTCAACAATATAGTGAAGATTATGAATCTCCGCCAAAATCTTGGGAATATTATTTAGTCCGATAAAAAAATAGTCCGGGACTCAAAGGTTAAACAAAAGTAGAATACCGTAGATAGACATTACACTAGGTGTGTAGGTGCACACGGAACTTTAGGTAGATTTATAGTAATACTATCTATTGTACAGGGTCTCGTGGTGCAACTTTCAGAAATTTTCAACGCAACAGATTTTGTAGACACTATAGTTTCCGTAATTTTTATTTGATTTCAATCAAACTGTGCTGAAAAACTTATCTGGTATATACTTCGGCTAAATTCGTTAACCAGTTTGATCCGCCATCTTTCGTATTGGACAAAATATTTGATTCTTGCAGCCAGCGCCGGAAACAATTTTTAAGTATTAAAATTCGTATTGAAGAAAATCTGTATAATTTTTAAAGATATTAAAAATGAATAATATATGACTACATCATTTTAAATACTTAATCTATTTTTCTATTGTATTTTCGTTGATTTATCAAAAAATGTATGTTATAATAATTATTCACGTCTATTCTAGTTATATTGTAAGAGTAAGGTTTGCATGCAATATTACAACAAGGAATACTCGAAATGGTAACACAAAAAAATGAAAATAATCAATAGATACATAGTCGAAAACAGACAAAAACTCTTTGAAGAAACACAATGAAAATTTAAAAGAAAGCGACGAAAAGAAAAGGATGAAAAGAAAGAGTATTGACTAAATAACATAAAAGAACTTCTCCTGGCGGGAAAAAAATAATTAAAAAAACTCTTTTTTTATCTGAATTGTCAAAAAATACTTTAAAAACAGTCTGTAATTAGTGCCACTACCTTCAGAATGGTGATGTCCAATTTAAGAGCAGCTTAAATCCGAACAAAGTTCTCGAGCATTGGGTGGACGACTGCCATTATTTAAGTGGTATTTCCTTTCACCCTCGACCGTGGGTACTGAAGGCGGCTCTGCACACGGGGGTAGGCAAATAGCTCTCTTATGTTATCGTCATCTTTAACATTCAATTTATTTATTTATCACCTTGCCTGTTGTTTACACATTATATAAATATCCTCGTACAGATGCCCTAAGACGCGACTGCATCGGACGATTTATTGATCAAACAATACTTACTTTTCAATCTTCTTATTCTTCTGTCGATCTGCGTCCGTTATTGAATATAGGTCTTCGCTTTCTTCCACAGATCCCTATAAAATCTAGCTCACCAAAAATCTGACACATATGTATAACAATGAACACATATTTTATTATCTTTTATATTGGGTTGATGCAAAAGTTTATAAATACTCATACACTATCAAATAATATTGTCTCAGCATTGTTCAACGATTGATTTCAAAATTTCGACATTTTTCAATTCCACACCTGAAGAAATTCGGTCATTTGAAGAAGTTGAAGAGTAGCGTCGTTACTAAAGAAGATTCCTCAGAAATTGTTGGATGGTGAATAAATCTGATGGAGCAAGATCGAGAGAATAGGTCGAATGTGGGATAAGTTACCAACAGGTATTTTGTAATGTTAGCAGTATGCAGGCATGCTTAAAATTCACTTGATGCTTACATTCCTCGACAGCAATTCATAGTAGTATTCAATTCATGCCTCAACTCCTCAGTTAAACACAAATTAAACGATGTATGGGAAATGTTCATTTCTGTACTTGACACTTTTTAGCCAACTATAAACACAAACTTTTGACAAATTGACAAACTATGGCGTTTAAATGACATCTGATATATTTTTTTTAAAACCACACCTACCTTTGTGCATCAACACGATATAAAATTATATTTATTTCATGTTCACCATGTACCCATTTCAAATATATATTAAATTATAACAAACTTTTAATACTGCCATTTCGTACTTTGCATTATATAATAAATATTATTTTATAATATCAAAATTTTAATTTAAATATTTAATAGAAAGTAATAATTAAGACTAAGAAAATGCTACTTACGTCATGGGTGATTGTTTTTGATCACTTAGGAAATTGAAGTATCTAAATAATAAATAACAATATTTGTTTGACGTTATTTTGCCTTCCTTCTGGAAGTATTTGAAATTTGAAGGTTATAAAGGACAACTGTCAAAATATTTCAATCAATCATTTTCTACGGTTTGTTCACTTTATGTTTAAATAACGCTTTAACAATACGGTATTATTACATCATTTACACTGAGCGTGCGAATAAATATGATGAATTAACTTAGTAAACTAAACTCGTACACAGAATAGTGATAAATTATGTCGGTAAACTAAGCTCGTAAAAAATATGATAAATTAACTCAGTAAACCTTCAATCAATCCTACAAATACGCCATCACATTGTAACAGGGTGGCTATCGGTCATCAAATTTATATAAAAACATGATAAAGATCTACATTAATACAATGTGAAATTTAATAACAAAATAATATTTTTTAGAAAATGCTGATAAATTTATCAAATTAGAACTTGAGAATAAGAAAGTGGTTTAATATATAAATACTTATATATTTATATTAAACAAAATAACAATCACTTCGTATGAGACCACGAAATTTATTATATGTCAACCGGTTTTTGCTTATCTCAAGCTTCATCAGGACGTATTTAAAACTGATCATAAATACAAAAAGAGCGCAGTTATATATATACATAAAGAGGGAGATAAAATGTACAATTACACGTGAAAGAGAGAGACAAAATACATATCAAACTATATTATTTATTTATTTTGAAGAACCATTAACCCATTCTACAACATATTTTTTGTATACGTTTGTTTATATATGCTGCAAATTTAATTAAATTTGGCAGTTGGTTATACAACATACGACGTATGTTTCTGCAATATTCCTAATTTAAAAATCTTAAAAATAACGTGTTTATTAGATTTGCTAGTCTCAAAGTTGTGATAGATATTTAATATGTCATTTTTAAAAAAATGAAATTATTATTTATTTTATTTTGTATAGGGAAAATAAATTTAAAACCTCTTTTAGTATTATTTTTCTTATTATATTTAGAGTAGTAAATATAGGCTTGAGATGTATGGGATAAGTTCCTCCCCAACCTAATATTCCGTTATGTAATATTGATTTAACCGATGCGTGGTATATCATTTGGAAGTAAAATAAAAATTTACGTAAATCTTCAATTTATTTTTAAAAACAAAAAAAATACAATTGCAAAATAATTTACGTTATTAAGACTATAATCGCGTACTTTCACGTAGCAGATCTTTATTTTACTGTTGTATGTTGCTTTGCGATACGTTTGTTGTATTTTGCTATGCGACACGATCAGCCGTCAATACATGTTTGTTTAATTATTTTGCTAAGCGACACTGTTGATTGTTTTATGTTACTTTGCGACACGGACAATGAAGTTTGTTTTATTATGTTGCTACGCGACATGGACTGCTGCTGTTTATATTATAGTGCATTACGGGCAGACGAGCATAAGGCAATTATAAACGTAAGATAAAGAATCCTGAATTAGCTGTGGATAATGTAGATAATTTCTGAGGCTGATTAGGGAAGGATGTCATTATCACTATTAAAAAGCGTAAATGGAAATGGGCGATCCGAATTTCATTTTCGAAGACGCAGAGATAACTAATAGAGACAAAATATTCTTGACTAATTATCCTCGATACCAAGAACAACCTAAAAGACGCCCAAAGACTCGATGGAAATATGAAATTATCAGAGCAGTGGCATGGCAAAGTTTGGCAGAGGACTGAAGATTGGGGAGGCCTTCATCCAGCAGTGTATCAAAAATTAGTGATGAGTTGTGAGTCAATCACTGATATTTTTAATCACACTCACTATCAGTGATTGAATATCTAGGAATATCGTGATTCGTGATTCATTTATTTATATTTGTTAGTGAACCGTAATTTGGCGCATGGGCATATGAAACGAAAATATTTATGAAAGAATGATGTCATAAGTCGTGATAAGCGCTATCTATTAAATTCTGGAAAAACGTTTTTCGTATTTGACGCGAAACGCTGATAATTTGACCCGAAAAATAAACTCTCATTTTTTACAGTCACAGTTTTCAATCACTGATATTATCGAATACCAATCACAATCACACCAGTGAGTCGAGAGTAGCATTTTTTCTCATCACTATCAATAATAGTTATGACATGCGGGCATGCCACTTAAACATTTTAAATATTTTTTAAACTGTGATAAACATGAATAAGTTTCCGGTCTCAGCGGGTTAACTGCTGAATTTACATTAATTTTAATTTTATAATAATGTATTTTTATTTTTATTTTACAGAGCATCATGAGAGAGGTGGGAAAGGGGGCGCAGCTACAAGATGACTCCAAGAATCCCGCCAATGATCACGATAATGGTAATATTTTTAAACTACTAATTTTAATTTTTAAAATACCGACTCTTTTGAGACGTACCACTCCTGCGTGACACGCCACTCTTGTGTCAGTTTTTTTGTATCTGATCAATTTGTTTCAGGCAACCCATCATTCGTGTAAATTATTAGATTCACTTTTTTCCATCACATTTATTATTATAAACAACACTGAGATCATGATAGAAGAAATAGGTTATTGGATCCCCCGAAACGGACATTTCCGGGTATTTATTATGGTGTGGGTCTCCCGCTGGGGGTTGCTAGGATGGACAATGACGGAAAGAGCGTTGGCTACAGACCCCTAACCGAGCATTCCGCTTGCTGCCCCTCGCACCTCTTGCCACCTGGACCTGGACAGGGTGAATTTCTGCCGAACTGTGACCGAATTCTGCAACTGCAACACGTAAATGTGACGTCCACCCTCACCTTTTGAGGGTGCATGATTTCTACAGCTTCTCTCCGACTACCTTATGAATTTAATGTGATAGTGAGTTTCACGTCAAATTGTACAGGTGTGGCTCTGGTAAGATGATGCCGGAGCCGACCTATGATGGTATTAGGACGTTAAAAACTGAATATAATAGGAAAAAGTAAAAAATATAATATTGACCAATTGTAATAATAAAGAAAAGGAATAAAAAGAAGTTAATATGAAGGGGCACCATAAGGTTTTAGAAACAAACTGCTAGTACTTAACATTTGTAAAATCTTGCACGCCTTGCTATATTAAGTGAAATCGAAACGAGAGTACACAGAGAGGTGGGGGACCCTTTGGGGTTTACTTCATTCTGTCAACACTCTTGAACAGTTTTCGTATGGGTATAATTATATTTCTGCATTTGTCTTGAAGTTAGTTGTTGTTTAATGCAATTTAATAGTATTTGTAGTGTAGTTTGGATTGAGTGTTGACAGCATAATAAATAAATGTGGAAGAAAAATTAAATAACACGTATAGTTTAAAAATAAATCGATTGTTTCTTAGAAATATAAGTTTTTTTTTTTTCAGTGAGTCTAATAATTTGACAAGGAGCTGTTAAGCATTCCATTTATCATCGTTCCAGAGTTCTTTGCAAAGTCATCTCCGGCTTTCTCGCAAATCGAAGAGACAAATGACGTCAAAAAATGTTTATAACCGTGTTATTATTCGGTTAATTATATGACACTACTGAAAAACATCAGTTGCGCTTACGGTCCATTAAACAAATACAGTATTCTTATTAAGAAGAACACATTCTCACTGTGAAGTTGTAATTATTCAGAACACAGCTCTGTGATATTTTAAATACTAATTTAATGTATTAATTAGAAAGATATACGTATAAAATCAATTTTATCAAAAAATATTGCTGTTGCTACCGGAATTTGAACCTGTATCTCTTTCCAATCCGGGGAAGGTGCATTAACCAACTACGCTACACCAGACAGCACTTTTGACGACAAATTTTCGAAATCGTATGTTACACTTTTCAAATTAATACATCCATCGTTCCGTTATTTGAAAGCAGACGCCAGAATTAAATGAACTGTTAATTCTGGTGTCTGCTATCGGTTTTCTCAAAGGTATTTGAGATTCCGTAAAAACAAAGTAGATGGCTTTCAAATAATAGAACAATAGATGAATTAATTTTTAAAATATAACATACGGGATCGTCAAATTGTCGTCAAAAGTACTGCCTGCTGTAGCATAATTGGTTAATGCACCTTACCCGTATTACACAAATTGATTTTATATGTATATCTTTCCAATTAATACATTTAATTAGTATTTAAAATATCACTCGTGTTCTTGTCACAAAAACGTACCACGTAAAATGTGAAACCTTCACGAGTTTAACTTTTATCAGTAAATAATCAAATTAAAATGAAACTTTTTTACCGGTGCCTGTGTTTCCACCAAGTTGCAAAGAATTCTCATCATTTTGACAAAGTGAATGTATATTAAAACATTTATCCAATTTTCTACGAAAAATTTGCGACACAAATTTATATTAAAAAGAAACGAATTGTTTGCAAAGCCTTTAATGATGTAGAACCTTAATAAATGGATTTAACATCGTCAAGTGGCATCCGTGTGTTTGTGACATTATTTAATATTTTTATTAGGAGAACACATTCTTATTGTGATGTTGTAATTATTCAGAACATAGGTCTGTGATATTTTAAATTTGAATTAAATATATCAATTAGATAGATGTTCATATAAAATCAATTTTATAGAAAAGTATTGTTGTTACGCCACCGGGATTCGAACCTGGATCTCTTTCTTAATCGGGAAAGGTGCATTATCCATATTTAAAATATCACAGACCGTCTGTTCTGAATAATTACAACTTCACAATAAGAATGTGTTCTCCTAATAATAAAGATGTATCAATGTGTCCAAAATTTAATAAAAATGAATTGATAATTCTGGCGTCTACTATCAGATTACTCAAAAGTATTTGAGATTCTGTAAAAATAAGGTAGATAGTTCTTTTAAATAATCTTAATATAAGAAAAGGTAACATATAGGTTTGAAAATTTGTCGCTAAAAATTTTATCGCTGTATCGCAGTTGGATAATGCATCTTCCCCGGTTAGGAAAGAGATCCAGGTTCGAATCCCGGTGGCGCAACAACGATATTTTTCGATAAAATTGATTTAAAATGTATATCTTTATGATTAATACATTTAATTAGTATTTAATATTTTAGTGGTTGGGTACCTAATGATCCGTGTCTACGAATAAGATTTTGTATTTGAGACTGTCTCTGAGATATAGATTTTGCTTTGATTCCGTAGTCCGCCTGTACATACCATGTCTCATAGATTCGCTTATTTCACGTTTGACACGTACGTCAAATGTCAAATGCCACTGCCGTTAGCCAGTTGAGTGATTTAGAATCTCCCCGGCAACAGTTAAAATTGGAAAAATGTTTGTAATTTTACTACTTATATTAATATTAATGTTTAACGACTTATGCTAACTTTCAGAAAAGCGTATCGTATGTGTACGACTTGCTGTCAGATCGATCAACGTGTATATTGGTTTGAAATTTTTTCTTTCTTTTACCAATCTCAAATTGACCTCTGAATTTGTCTCCAAAACAATATCTCCTGGATTATCTCATCTCTCATCAGTGTCTTCTTCCACCAACACGGATCTTAATGAGGTATATTATTTTATTGATAAGCTGAAAACCATCCCCAAATGTTTTTAAACTAGCTAAAAAAAACTTAAGGCTTTTCCTTAGTATATAAATAAATCAGAGAGAACATTAGCCTTAAAATTCTCTCACAAAACAATAAATCATTACGTCATCCACATCCGCTGATGCTTCTGTTCCCAAATTTGTACCAGTTGCGCCGGGGACTTGCCCCGCACCACGTGACGCCGTTACTTTTTTCATCGATGTATCTATTGGTGTACTGTTGTACTATAACAATAGATACATACTGTTCTAGTGAACCGATTGAGAGGAAAACGATTTATTTTTTCTCAAAAAAAAAAGGCTGGAAAAAAGAATTCTCTCTCTAAGGTAGAATGGCAAATAGCGGAGATCGGTAACAAGTAAACCAATTTCTGTCCGAAAAATTTTGTAGGTATCGCCAAGGGTGTTATCTTATATATAATATAATAATATCGTTTATTTGTATGTCGGTAATATCGGTACTGTCATCATTCTCAGATTGGAATTTGTACAGAAAAAAAAAAAAATTACACGTTATTATTATAATATTACTCACTTTTATTAATTTAATTGAAAATTTATGATATTATATATTTGATAATAATAAAATATTTAATCCTTTCACAAGATTTGATGCGCGTCGCGGGTATATAGTGGCATCAATCATTAAAAGTTAATTTATTAGGTGTCGTGTCATCCAATCATAACGGGTTAAAAATGTACATTGGGAAAAATATTATTTTTTCATAAAGATATTTTACACTTAGGTTGTTAAATCAGTAGTAAATTTTTACTATAGTAACATTGAACCTTGGTAAAAAAAACGTTTTCGAGTTGTTCCAACGTCAAGTTTACTATTGTCAAAGTCAATCCCGCTTAATAGTGTGGCAAGACGAATAATAATTAAATATCTGAGAAGGGTGTCAAATTTGATTCATTTTAAATATTCACCACTGGTAATACGTACAATTGTGTGCTTTATTCACCCCTGCTTTCTAAATCTGTCACTCTGCTGGCGATAAATCTTCGGTCTAATATAAATTCAACAGCGAGACCATCATGGGACGAACTCTCATCACTAAAATAGCGGGATATTGAACGATGCATTGTCGTATACTGCAATTTACTGTTTTTACCATCCGATATTGAAAAGTAAAAGTTTTACTCTTAAATATACTTTCGATGAGTAAATATTTTTTACCATCGATCGAACAATCAGTTATCGCAATTATTTTTAATTAAGTAACTTTTTTTAACATAAATCAAAGGGGGCAACGGATAGGACACATTTTTAGACACAGTGCATATCTCAGAAATGGAATTGAGGAAAGATCAAAGGAAAAATGTAAAGAGGAATCGCAAAACAAAAATATTTCCAGCAAATAATAAGCAATAAGCAGGAATACAGTCACTTCTAGTTGGTGTCCAGAACAGACACGTATGGCAAACAATGCATGTACAAATTCTAAAATATGAGAAAAATATATATCAATAAAACCTGTTTTTATCAATTTCCAAGATGCTATTTTTTTTTTATTAACAGCTCCAAATCAGCCTTTTACTCGAGACATAATACATTACAGTAATACATAAGGTAAAATAAAAACTAAAAATATAGGAAAAAAATAAAAATTATATAATGTTCACAAAGTATAGAAATTTTGTCAAGCACAATCCTTAAAAATTTATTTCTTATAGACATGTATAGCAATTAAATATACATAAGAAAAATTCTATATTTTGTTTATTTATAAATGTAAATTTTAATTCTTTGTAGCTTGTGTTGGTCTCAAATCAGTCCGTCTGATCTGTCAGTCATAAATAAACACGTCAGAATTTCTGTATATTCCGGTAATGCTATGTTCCATACCACAACAACGTCTGTATACTAGTTGAATTCTGCATAATGTAAACTGAGCAAACGTCCCAATATTGTTACAGTAATATGGTAAAATGATTCTAATATTTCTGGCAGGTATATGAAAGCTGTAATAAATCAGGGCTATCAATTTATAATTTGATTTCTCTCGTGATATATTCAGTTTATTATTATCCTTAATTAATTATGCTATTTTAGTTTGGGGAGGAGCAGCAAAAACAATATTGGAGTCAGCTAAAAAAGCACAAAAAACAATTCTCAAGGTAATAATTGGTCGTCCCTTTAGATATCCATCAGATCTTATATTTAACGAGTACAATGCCCTTGATATAAGACAAATCTTTATGTTGAGACTCGTTCAATATTTCCATACTAACAACAACAACTCTCCTCAAGCAATAAATCATGGACACAACACAAGACAAACAACAAACATCTACACACCAGTTCCGAGAGCAACAACGACATTTTATCAAAGATTCTACATGTTCCTAGCTCCGAAACTATACAATACACTCAGTACCAACTGGAAATCGTACAATTCCTATAAGATTACACAAATATGGACCTAATATATGATTCAGGTAGAGATGAATCAGAAGCATGGTTATCCAACAATTTAATATAATTAATATAATTCTTTCACTAATAATTCACTAGACCTACAACACTCCCACTCCATATATATTTTTTTTTTTTTTACTTTTTTATTCATATTTGAATTCTCTTTTTATTCCAAATAACACCACAACAGCACGAAAAAAAAACTGGCTACTTTAACACAGACTTTAGTCTAGCAAAGTAGCCAGGACAACGCTGTATATATCAGAGGTGAAGTCTACTCCATCCCACACAATAAACTATGTATTATATATGTTTATTATGTATCCACCTCCGTTAGTACAAAAATATGGATGTCAAAATATATATAAATAAATAAATAAATTATAATTGACAAATATCAGAAATTTATTTGCTACGCAGACGCTTAGGGGCCGCTACGCCATCACAACATCGGAGATAGCTGATTGTTTTTTGTTAATTATGATTAATAACTAAAAACATTTTTAAATTCAGTCTGTTTGATTTAACCGCTAAGACCTTCGGAGATGTTGCGTGGCGTTCTGTGTAAATTGCAAAGGACTGCACCAACGTTCACACGAAAGGACGTCACGTTTCATCAGAATTAATTAATTTTAATTTTACAGTCTTATTACTTTTCTCAGAGACATATTTTCCGCATAATAAACAATTCTCTTGGAGATGGAAATTATTATTTTACTCTATTTCCGCTACTGAAGCAGTCCGCTTTGACTCTTTCCATCATTTTGTATTTAGTTATTTAAATTCAATTACAACTCTAAAGAAAATAACACACTTTGAGGCAGTGTCGAAATAAAAACTTAAGATACTCCAAGAATCGGCCTAAATAAAATAGATAATCGATGGACAAAGAATATTCTTTAATAGTATCCACAACACCTTTAATAGTATCAAAATTGTTCTTCATATACACCTTTTATATGTTAATAATAATAAATCTTTCTACTTGTAATTTTAATCAATTGTACAATTGCTTGTAAACTATGCCCGTCTCGACACAGAATTCTCTAGTGAGACGGGCACAGTCCAAACAAATTTTTTTATATGTATAATATAGTTATAAATAATAAATAAATAAATAAACACAAAGAATATTATTTAATTGTATTCACGAGATGAACAAGATATTCATGAACAAGACAGATGACGAGAAAAAACGATTTCTAAGACTCTTTAATTCTCGTCGTTAGACGAAATAATTGAAGAACAACGGGACCTTACTGAGATTGGCTTGGATCGAAACGAGATTAACCTTTACCAAACCGTGATATAAAACACCCGAAAGCCACGCTGTCAACTCGTGTTACCGTAAATAACAGTTACAAAAAATGTTTTTATTAGCTTAAATGGCTTTAATGGCACGAATTTACTTTAAATATTGAGCATTCAATTTTTAAAAAATGATTAATAACATAGTTTAGAGCATTCATTAAGTCGTACACAATGCGTTCTTCCTTCTTATCTCTCTTCATTCAATTAGTAGGAAAGAGACAATTATATTTGTATGTTTGTTGTTCTTTTCACTGTGAAAATAGTGTGTGATCTCTGTCTTTCATATCACAAATTGTATTTTTACCAACGTATTAATTTTACAACGGATTGAATGGAAAAAATAATTGTTTTTGCACGATTCCCTTTTCATAATTGGTTTTTCACTAGTCATTCCTAAGCGTTAATATTTTCTTTAGGATTATCTAAAGTATGAATTTTATGTTGCATGTATTTACCGATATATTAGAGGTTTAATTATGATGGTAGACCTGTGTTACTGCATGGTTTGGGAAGGGTTAACTGACAATATCGGGCCATTGTTTGGCAGTGAACTGACAATAGCTGATGTTGATGACATCGTGTATCGTGTCCTTAGAGCTTATAATAACAATGTATCATTCACGTCCTATGTATATTGTTCAAGTTACTCTTAAACTTCGGATAATTATCTTATTAAGGAGAACACATTCTCATTGTGAAGTTGTAATTATTCAGAACTGTGATATTTTAGATGCTAATTAAATGTATTAATTAGAAAGGTATACGTATAAAATCAATTTTGTCGACAAATATTTTTGTTATGCTACCGGGATTTGAACCTGGATCTCTTTCCAAACCGCGGAAGGTGTATTATCCAACTATGCTACTGTACTTTTCACGATAATTATTAAATAAAATTATTTTAAGTTTTATCTAGAACATTTATTTGAGGTATTAAAGATCGAATGGAAGACGCAAGTATTTTTCCGAATATAAAAACCTCACCCCACTATCGCGTTACATCCTTATGTAGGTACCTTTAAAAGCGCATCTTCAGAGTCATGCATCCCTTAGGGTGTCTTCATTGCAAATACAGGAAGGGGTTGTTACTTTTTGTAGACGATAGCGTCTGCTTACCCCCCTTCCTTCCTGAGTCAAGATAAGGGATACGGCGTTAAAAAAATTTAAATCATAAAAAATATATTTCGCTTGACAATCTGTATAAATTTAATTTACTGCAAAATGTACCAAATACCTCACGCCGTAATATTAACCAGGGCGCCTTTTTAAAGGTATTGATTCTCGGCGTTCAGGGGGGTGAGAACAATTTTTTATCAAATTCCCAATATCTCATCCCCTCCTATACATAACTTTAGTTGCTCTAGTATTCCGAATTAATTGATACATTTTTCAGTTGCTGTTTTTAAAAAAAATATAGTATACAATGGTGGAAAGTGCACCTAAAACGTGTTTTTCAAGTCAAATTTTCCAGAAGGTCCAGGTTTGTATCCCGGTAGCAACTAAATATTTTTTCTAATTAAATGTATTAATTATAAATATATACATATAAAATCAATTTTATCTAAAAATATTGAATAATGGCTTTCTAATAATGGAACGATAGATGTATTCATTTGAAAAATTGTAACGTATAGGTTAGAAAATTTGTCGGCAAAAGTACTGTCTGCTGTAACATAGTTGGTTAATGCACCTTCTCCGGATTGGAAAAGAGATCCAGGTTCGAATCCTGATAGGGCAACAATAATATTTTTCTACTTTTAAAATTAGCAATATTCACTTTGTAGTTAAAATTCATATTTTTTATTTATTACCTTTGTGTTTTGAATTGAATTGAGTTTAAATACATCTACCGATTTCGAAAAATACCATTTTCTTCTTCAGGATATCATAACTAACTAAAAACATATATCATTGTTTCTTCACCAGAATCTATTTTTAAACAATAACAACAATTATTTAAAAAATAAATTTAGTACCTAACTCAAATTGTTGCTTAATACAAATTTAGTCGAATAATTTTTAGGAAAAAATTTTAGAATGGGACTCGTAGTTAAATTTAGTTCGTTGTTTATAATTTTTGATTAGTTTTACATGCTTTATTTATCTACAACGGGTCCAAATTATTTAATTATTGGTAAAGAAACCATGATATATGTTTTTAGTTATGACATCCTGGAAAAGAAAATGGTATTTTTCGAAACCGGTAGATGTATTTAAACCCAATTCAATGGTTAATAAAACAAAGATAATAAATAAAAAATATAATATTTTTCATTATTATTAAGGAAAACACATTCTTATTGTGAAGTTGTAATTATTCAGAACATAGGTCTGTGATATTTTTAATACTAAATTAATGTATTAATTATAAATATAAACATATAAAATCAATTTTGTCGAAAAATATTGTTTTAGCGTCACCGGGATTCGAACCTGGATCTTCATTTCCAATCCAAAAATGTAACATATAGGTTCGAAAATTTGTCAAGAAAAATACTGGCGTTATAGCACAAAGGTAGTGCACTTCCCCGGATTGGAAATGAAGATCCAGGTTCGAATCCCGGTGACGCAAAAACAATATTTTTCGACAAAATTGATTTTATATGTATATATTTATAATTAATACATTAATTTAGTATTTAATATTTTTCGATAAAATTAATTTTGTATGTATATCTTTCTAATTAGTATTTAAAGTATCGCAGACCTATGTTCTGAATAACTATAACTTCACAAAAAAGAATGTGTTATATTTGTTAGTTGCTAACAATAATGCTTTTCCCTTCTCCCGAGATGACCAAAAAATTAGAGGATCCCTCTCAGACGAAGTCGAGTGTCGAGAGTAATGCTTGACATGTAGTTCTTGCAGAATAAATTGATACCCTGGATAGTAATAATAATAATTAATAAAGCTTGCAATTTATTTAGATTATGTTCAAGAGGTTTTTATGCTAACTTGAAGAGACAGGAATCGTGTGAACTCCTTCATATATAGTATAATATATCAATTGACAACACTTGACAATTATTCCTAACAGTTTGCGTAGTGAAGTACCTACCGATAGATACATGATATATCTAATGTAAACAGTGTCGGTAAAACAGGAATATTTCATCGCAAGCGTCAATGTGAATATTATTGGTTGTTTTTAAAAAATATATTAGGAGAACACATTCTTATTGCGAAGTTGTAATTATTCAGAGCAGACGGTCTCTTATATTTTAAATATGAATTAAATATATTAATTAGAAAGATATACTTATTAAGGAGAACACATTCTTATTGTGAAGTTGTAATTATTCATAACAGACGGTCTGTGATGTTTTAAATTTAAATATGAATTAAATATATTAATTAGAAAGATATACTTATTAAGGAGAACACATTCTTATTGTGAAGTTGTAATTATTCAGAACAGACGGTCTGTGATGTTTTAAATTTAAATATGAATTAAATATATTAATTAGAAAGATATACTTATTAAGGAGAACACATTCTTATTGTGAAGTTGTAATTATTCAGAACAGACGGTCTGTGATATTTTAAATTTAAATATGAATTAAATATATTAATTAGAAAGATATCATTATTAAGGAAAACACATTCTTATTGTGAAGTTGTAATTATTCAGAACAGACGGTCTGTGATGTTTTAAATACTAATTTAATGTATTAATGATTATAAACATATACATATAAAATCCCGGTGACGCAAAAATAATATTTTTCGACAAAATTGATTTTATATGTATATATTTATAATTAATACATTAAATTAGTATTTAGAAAGATGTACATATAAAATCAATTTTATCGAAAAATATTGTTGTTGTGCCAACGGGATACGAACCTGGATCTCTTTCCTAACCGGGGAAGGTGCATTATCCAACTATTTGACAAATTTTTGAACCTATATGTTACCTTTTTGATATTAATACATTTGATCGTTCCATTATTATCCCGGTAGCGCAACAACAATTTTTTCGATAAAATTGATTTTATATGTATATCTTTCTAATTAATATATTTTATTCAAATTTAAAATATATATGTATATTCTTACTAATAAGTCTAAAACTACCTAAGTTGAATTTGTTAAAACGCATAAATACCTTGGTTTAATTATTGACGAACATTTTAAATGAAATTTGCAAATACATAAGATTTACTGCAATCCCAAAGCCGGTTTTAGGAACATTTTTTTTTTGTTGAGTCATTATTAAGATATGGAATCCGATCGTGGAGTCACTTATGTGACTCAAATGCAAAACAAGTACAAAATCTTCAAACAGCCATAGCGAAAAAAAAGTTGTATCCTGGAAACATTTAAATTGAGGTATAATTTAAAATTGTTATATTGTTCTGTAAACGTTCTCCCTGTACACGAGCTGCTGCTGTTCGTTTTAATAAAATACAATTATAACAAGCCACCATATACAAGGGTGGCTTCACACAGAAAAAATATAAGGGGTGTAGCTAATCTGAATTTAAAGATTCCCAAAATCACCGATAAGTATTTATCGAGGACAATAGAATTTGTTTTTCCTACAATACAAAATAAACTACTTGAGTCTTTACAACAGAGCACGCTTTCTCCCAATTTAGAAGAAATTATTAATAAATAGCGTATCGATAATAACCTGCCTTATCTGTAAGAATGATATGAATTGTTTAAACGGTGACTGATTAATTGTTATGTTTTTGAGTTTATTAAATGTAACAAATGGATATAAATGTTTGTTTAGTTTAGTTTATTAAATGTAACAAATGGATATGAATGCTTCATTTGTTTTCATAAAAAAAAATCTCATCACCGTCAGAATACACCTACACCGGTTTTGCGCTGGACTGCTTCCCGTGGGAAGAAGAGATTCCCCGAAAATAAATAAATGTTGATCGACGTCATATTGGACTAGGTAACACCCCTTCTTCGAATGCGCAGATAATTTCAAACGCATTCTTACACTTCCCGTATAAGTATATAATAACATATGTTTGGAACAAATAGATGAGTTTGTGTATTTGGGAAGAATGTTTGATAGAAACAAAAAGACTGAGAACTATATCGAAAGGAAGATGATTGCAGGAAATAAAGTGAACAGCGCTTTGAATGGAATTATGTCTAATGAAAACTTGTCATCACCTCAATGGAGTCCTGGTACCGATACTGATGTATGAGAGTGAGGCCTAGAGCTGGCAGAAGAGGAACGAAAGTAGACTGAATGCAGTGGAAATGAGATCATCCAGGTGTATATGTGGCAAATCTATTTATGACAGAGTAAAGAATGAAGAAATAAGAAAATAATGTAAAGCCGATCTTAGTATAGTGATTAAGATTAAGAAAGGATCGCTTAGGTAGTTTGGTCATATTGAACGGATGAATGAGTAGAGAATAGTAAGAAAGCTTACAGACGCAAGTGTGGATGGTACCAGGAAAACCAGACGGTCGTGTTAGAAGCCACAATAATCGGCAAGTTTGTATGAGAAGATGTATGAATGTGGATGAGACGAGAATTGTATGTCAGAACAGAAGAGTGCGGCGCTCAGTTCTCTCTACATACCCCCGCAGGGTATCGGCGTGATGGTAAGTAAGTAAGTAAACCATACTCTACATTTCTCTGCGACCTATTCTTCGTGTTTTATTATGTTAATTATTGAAAAGTCAATATAATAGTGCCCCGTTGATGCGACCAGATCATAGTCGCAATTTTTTGGTATTCAATTGTCAGGTTTTTTTTTCAATCAAACTTTCGAACCCATGCATTACACTTTTCAAATGAATACATCTATCGTTTCATTATTTGCGAGCCATCTACTTTGTTTTTTACGGAATCTCAAATAGCTTTAAGTAAACCGAAAGCAGAGGATAGAATTAACAATTAATGTTTATTAAATTTTTGGGCACATTGATACAAGTTATAAATTATTAAGGAGGGCACATTCTTATTGTGAAGTTGTAATTATTCAGAATAAATTCAGGTTGAAATGAATTGTTTATTCTGGCGTCTGCGATCGGTTCACTCAAAGGTATTTGAGATTCCGTAAAAACAAAGTAGACGGCTTTCAAATAATAGAACGATAGATGTATTCATTTGAAAAGTGTAATATATGGGTTCGAAAATTTGTCGTCAAAAGTACTGTCGCTGAAGCATAGTTGGATAATGCATCTTCTTCGGTTTGGAAAGCGATCCAGGTTCGAATTCCGGTAGCAAGAACAATATTTTTGATTTTATTTGTATATCTTTATAATTTATACATTTAATTAGTATCTTTTTTTTTTCATTGCAAATCAATTTTTTTTAGTTACCCACTAACCACGTAGATACAGAATTAATTGACTGAATTCTATATCAACTTCGTTATTATTCTGTATTAACTTCGTTACCATCAACTTAATTCATATTTTATGTCAACTTCGTTACCATCAACTTAATTGTCATTCTGTATCAAATTAGCTAAGATGCTGGAGCGTTGGGGCCATGGCCCATTGTGTCTCGCTGCATTTCAGAGTGCAGTCACGCATATAATTGAAGCAGGTGTAAGCGATGACACTGCTGACAATATGAGCCGAGTACTGTGATGATACGATCACGGCGGCACGCCGACGACAATGTGATAAAATGTACCGGGAGATTTATGCTCCGTAACGTCATTTCTTCACGCGAGGGGTGGTCGCCTCGCGGTGTAAATACTCCGAACCTCTCACCCTCGTTTTATTTTTCTGGTAAAGTAGTCACACGAGTCGAGCGGACGGAGCCAGCTCAGCCAGCTCTTCATGTTAGTGCCACAGCCAGTCAGCGGATAGCAATTAATTTGGCACGGTTCACTAATCAAGTAATAATTATATAATCTGAGAAATGGGACCTTCCTTGTTATCTGTGAAGTTTAGCAATTATTTTAGAACATAATGGCCCGTGTCTGCGAATGGTATTTTTAAGAGATTTTCGACTTGACAAAATCTCTGAGATATTTTATTCCCATGAGATTCTTCTTAGACAACTCTCAACTTTCTTAGTCCCTGTCTTCATCGTCTCTCGCCTTGCTTCATATAAACCAGTTAACATCTAAAAACAATAATTGTAACAGCCCGTTTCTAAAACATGTAATACTTTTTTTATTTTACCTAATAATTTTTAAATATTAAATAAATTATATGGTGCTGGAAAACTAACTCGTAAGAAATAAAACACACAATACATACATATCTCATATTTCGTGCACACCGTTCTTTTTTGCGATATATTTTTTATGTTTTCTGTCGCCGTGTATAAGTGATAGAAATTGGGTTTAAGTATTTTTATATACAGAGAAAAACGGTTTATTAGAACACGTAGATAATGCTTTTAGAAATATTTATTTTAAATATATGGCTTTTATAGTCTAAGTGTGTAATTATATAAAAAGTGTCCAGCGGAAAAATTTCAAGATTAAATTGTAATTTCTCGTAAACCATCAAGGTGAGGTAAGTGGGAGGGGTGTTGTTCGAAGCGCGTGATTTGCGGATTTTCCAGTCGTAATGAGTCACTGGTCGGTATCACACCGTGCGTTCGCGGTTGAGCAATATTTAAAGTGCGGTGATGCATTGGTCCATGCGCATCGTGCTTTTTGTACTCACTTTAATATTCGACGAGTAAGTGATGGACCGAGCACGCAACTTATATGGTGTTGGTATATAGAAGTTCAGACAAAAAGTTAATGGTTAACCAAATTCTTTCGGGACCATCAACGTTGGCAGCGACGCCAGAACATGTGGAACAAACTGCAAATCGTGCAGTTTCTCAAATAAAATGATTATTCTCTACGTGAAACCTTAGCGAGAACGATGCTGGAACGTTTTCAAACAGCACGAACGCTTGGAAACATATTATTTACTGACGTAGCACATTTTCATATCGATGGCTATGTTAATAAATAGAATATGAGATGATGGTGCTCTGACAACCCAAGGGAATGTTATCAAAAACGTTTGCATTGTCCAAAAACGACAGTATGGTGTGCAATTTCTGTCCGAGGGATAATTGGCCCTTATTTTTTTAACCAGCGAGAGACAATCACTGCTGACGTGTATTGCCAAATGATCTACAAGTTTTTGGTAACCTGTTTCCCGGGTTCAACAACACAACACAATTTCAGCAAGACGAGACTACTTCACACACAGCTAGAGTTTCAATGGAGAAGGTGAGAGGAATTTTTCCCAATAAATTAATCAGCAAGGACGGAGGCATACCCTGGGCATCTCGGTCACCAGACCTTACACCGTGTGACTTTTTTGTGGGGATACCTTAAGTCGAGAGTTTACAACAACAATCCTCGAACAATTCAGACACTACAAAAAAATATCCGTCGTAAAGTTGCTGCCATTGAACCAACGCTTTGCTATCGTGTGTTCGCAAATTTAAGAGTCCGATTGCAAGAGTGTCTTGAGAGAAATGGACGGCATTTAGACAGTATTGTTTATAAAATGTAAAATCCGCATCGTTAAACTTCATTTTGTATAAATAAAATATGAGAATAACATAGTAATTTTTTTTAAATTTAATATTAAATTTGAAAATTTTTCGCTTGACACCCTTTATTTACAACATTGGAAAAACCATCAAATACAAACGTTGGTAATAATATAAAAATACAAAAAAAAAATATAAGCAATATTTGAATATGTTCAAGAACATACAATTACTGGATTTTCACCAAGGCAATGTTATTAAACAAATAATAGATATCTCATAGAGACGAAGCAATTTTTTATTATCTTTAATGGAAAAATATGGAAGTATGGGTAATAAAATGACTTACATCTTGTCATCAGCAAGCTTAAGTGATCACTTTATTCAAAGTGTTTCCACATATTAACATATATACAATTTTCAAAAATTTGATAGATATGGAGGTTGATTGAGTGGAATGGTGTGTTCGTTACATTGTGTAAAGTGATCACTTAAGCCAGCCGAAAACTGGTCGTAAGCCCTGTAATCACCCATACTTCCATATTTTTCCATTAATAAAAAATAGTTTTGCCTCTATGACATATCTATTATCTGTCTTATAAATATAAACGTTACTAATATACAATATTCAAACGTTCCGTACACCTTTTTTCAGGATATCGTATTTTTAATTAATTTCAAACAACCACGCCCACTGACCAATTAAAACGCAGAGTAACAACTACACACTGTTACAATGTGCGTATTATGTATGGTGTTACTCACACTAATACAATTTTTAAATGTAAAGGAGTAGAATACGTCAAACGTGAAATGATCCTGTCGTTTGCCAGTTGAGCAATTTTGAATCTACCCAGCAGCAGTTAAAACTGTAATTGTAATTGTTTATTACTTATATTAATATTAATGTTTACTGACTTTCGATTAACGAACTTTATAATAGACTGCTGTACAGATCTATGATGGTTTCAGGTGACGTTTGTCTAGGTACACATATCAAATCTTGCTGTCAGATCGAACGTCGCGTTCATTGGTTTGAAATTTTGTATCATTCAACCAATCTCAAGCTGATATCTGATCAAAATCTCAACACGTACATGGTATTTAGATGTATCTCAACTAAATATCTGAAATTATCTCATCGTGTCTCCTTCGGTGGACACGGGTCTTAATTCTTTGACTTAAATTAGACGAATCACTTGGAAATATACACAAAAAAAATCTATTTAGGTAGATTTTCGATGGAGAAACAACATGGTTTAGCGAACTAGAACTTTTTTAGAATAGAGAATGTTACGAATGTAATTTCAAGTTGAATTTTTGACTTTGTACGTGCTACACTTCGTACGAGACATCTAGACTATATTTTATCGATAAGTAGATTTTTTCTAAGTGATAATCTCAGTTTTTTAAATAAATACTGATTAAAATGTAATGTTAAAGTCCTCGTGGGCGTTGTTAAATAGAAGAATAAATACATAAATAATACTTTTAAAATTAGCAATATTAACTTTGTGGTTAAAATTCATATATTTTTATTTATTATCTTTGTTTAATTAACCACTGAATTGAGTTTAAATACATCTACCGGTTTCGAAAAATACCATTTTCTTCTTCAGGATGTCATAACTAACTAAAAACATGTATTATTGTTTCTTCACTAGAATCTATTTTTAAAAAAAACAACAATTATTTAAAAAATGAATTTAGTACCTAACTCAATTTGTTACTTAATACAAATTCAGATGAATAATTTTTAATAACATCCAATTTCAATATTGAATTGAATAAAATTAAAAAAATAGCATTTAATAACGGGTATAGTACAGGTTTGATAGACACTATTTTAAAAAATAAATTAAAAGAATATAATAATCAATTTTTATATAAATCACAGATAAAACATAATGACAATAATGATTATTGGCGTAGGATTTTATACATAAATAACTTTTCAACAATTCTGGTGTCTATAAACTTAGTTGCAAGGATTGTGCTGCATTTTATATTGGTAAAACAGGTAGAAATTTTAATATAAGAGTAAGGAAGCATTTGAGATGTTTGAACAATAGTGGGTTTTCAGAATTTTCTAATCATTTGATAGAAAATGGTCACGGTTTTGATAAAAAAAAATTCCGGCCTTGATGGCAGTATTTAAAAAAGAACATGTTTACTTATTTTTTTGGTCTATCCGTTTTGCGAGATACTTTTTACATGTCTAAAGTATGTTGAAATCTGTCGAGGTATATCGCTTCCACAACTAGCAACACCGCTAACAGATCCTGAACGCAACTACCTGAAGCCGCCCAGCAAATCAACCTTTCAGCCTCACTTCTCTCTCGGGCAGCTTTCCGAACATACCTCCAGTGAAGGCTTCTCATCATAGACTTTATCTTTATTTGCACCTCAACTTGTGTTCCGTGAATTGTGCTACCAGCTTCTATACTCGCCTATCAACTATAAGTTATTGATACATATTATAGATGTCTCATGGAGACGAAGCCATTATTTTCATGTGGGAAGTATGGAAGTCATGGGCATTACAGGGCTTACGATCTGTCCTCGGCTGGATTGTGTGATCACTTTACACAATGTAACATTCACCAATTCTACCTATGGGCGACTGCTACGTCTATCAATGTTGTATATATTTTTTTACCATGTAATAAACCTTTCAAGTATTTTTTACAACTACGCTGTCGCAATCTATGGTTTAAAATTTTATATTCATTCCCCTGAAACAGCATAGATGTCTCTAATGAGAATCTTTGTTGATTGAAGTATGAGGGCTATATTGTTTTAATGTATATATGACGAATGTTCCCCTGGGGATAAAATCCAGTAATTGTGTTTTTACAAAAAATTGGATATACTCAAAATATTGTGAATGTAATTTATTAATTATTTGTTCCACCTGTGCTAGCCACATTTACACACACGTGATGAGAGCTAGGAGATATAAGTCCCCAGCATCCACGCATCGAACCTTCCGTTCGACAAATATAATTACAAACTCAATAAATAATTTTCCTCCATGTTGTCGAAATTCTTTATATATTCTTATAACTTCTGGAATACAGAGAAGTGTGTGTGCTGTTCGCAGCTTCCGTCTCCAACGCCACATCTCAAAGACATCCAATTCAAACAGCTTAATTATATTAAAATACTTTTCAGTTCAGGATTAACGTTATACCGATCCGAGTTCCAAAGAAGAATTAAAATGAAAGGAAAAATAAAGTTTGAAAGCTTTTCAAATTCATCACAAATATTATATTATTGAGGAATTCTTTCGTTTTCTGGGAATTATCGTTGCTTGGCGCATCATACTCTCCATTCTAATATCGAATCAATATTGGTAATGAAGTTATAGGGCCCGCAATACTTGGGCGGGCAGAATTACAAGTTATAAAACTTTCAAATTTCTTCCGCCATTGTTTGGAAATTTTCAAATAACTCCAGGTCGGCCGGGTCGATAGTCCGGAGCGGGGCAACTATTGTGGCGGCGCTTGGCCCCGGCGGCGGAGCCGAACCAGCGGCGCGCGAACACACGGCCAATATATTGTCAAGATCAAATCCTCGAAAGAGTTAACTCAACGCTCATTTATTGGATCGTATCTGAGGTTATTTTTTTCTAATAAAATTGTCAATTATTAGAGTTATTATATGTGAGAACTGTCACTTGTAAATGTACGTGTGTGTGTGTGTGTGTGTCATGAAAGTGAGTAAAGTGAGTGGTGGGGGACAAACTTTATAAGAGGCCAGTCTCTGGGGGAACAGCCCACATCTTCTTCTGAATAACTAGTCTATCACTGAAGTGTACAGGATAGAACCCCAAGGGAATCTGGCGATACTTCGGAAGTTATCACATTATGGAAAATATTTTTAATTTTCAACTAACTTACTATCACGCCGTTTCGTTGGGGGTAAGCAGAGAAGATAGAACGCCACACTCTTCTGATCTGACACACAATTCTCACCTCATCCGCATTTATATATTTTTTCATGCAAGCTCGCCATTTATTGGAGCTTCTAACAGGACCATCCTCCAGAATCTGATTTACCTGGGCATGCCGAGTTTTCCGCGGACGTCCTCTATTTCTGGTGCCATCAACACTTGCGTCATATATCTATTCCCATTCTCTTCTCATTCATCCGTTCCATATGAACAAACCACCTAAGCGATCCTTTCTTTATCTTACTATACTAAAATCAACTTTTTATATATTTAATTACAATAGGGCTATTTAACACGTGAGACTTTTCTTGCGACAATACTGTATATCGATTTTGGTCAGATCTTAGTTATGAATGCTACAACGTAGGCATAGAATTATATATTAAATAACTATACAAAATAAATAAAAATACCATTACCCACAATTTCTAAGTGAGTTTTGATGCAACAACACTGTTTATCGTTCAAGACAGCAGACGCTCCGTCTATTTATCCACATTTGTAAAAACCGATATGCAGTGTTGTTACGGGAGGGCATCATATATTAAATTTAATATCCGTCTTATTCATTAACTGACTTTAAGGGATGTTTCAAATTGGTTGTTGAAATTAGGAAGGGCAGACCGAGAGTAAGCTTTTTTATATAATTAAATAATTATTATTTATGTGTTTTGATCTTGCATATTTTCCACATTATATGCACAATAGTATTTTTTTTTCTCTTTTTTATATGTATATTTTAAAATATTTTCACGTTAACTTACCTTATATATTACGGATTCGATTTTATTGTGTTTTGCCATCAATGAGTTTTGGTTTTGTAAAATGTATTTGTTTACCAATTTGACCTAAAACAGGCTTGCCTAGTTGAGCAATTCATTTTTAAATGTGTTTAAAATATATGTAACAAACTGTATTTTTTTTTTGCAGCTGTTCAAATGTTATATATATCTAAATAAATAAATTTTCTATACAATCCTATAACCTTTGATCGATTTAATGTAAATTTTGCATAGATTCTTTTTAGGATCCTGTATAAAACATAAACACACTCCCCCTACCTCTGAAGAATAAAGAATGGTATTTGATTTGAATTTTTGATGGATTTTTCAATAATTCTGTATGAAGACTATTCACACAAAATCATTGAAAATGAACAATAGAATTCCTTTAAACTGAGAAGCCGAATTTGTACCACTTTTTCATATTCCACAGATATATGAAACATCCTTTAGTAGGGTTCATTGTGTCACAAGTTATTAAATGTGATCTATATTCTAATTTTATGATAATTCTTTTTTTTTTTTTTTGAAATGCAGTTCTTGAAACGTTTCTCACCCCTGGCCAAAATCAACCTAGGTACCTTACTTCACAAAGTTTCCTCGGGGATAGACGGAGAGGATGTGCCACACCCCTCTGTCTCGGTCACACTCGTGCGTGGTCTCACGATCTTAGGTGAGATCTTTCACACCAATCATTATCATATCATAATCAATTCTTCCCGTGGAGCTGGATGACTTGCGCCACTTTCTTCTTAATTCTTTCAATCAGATGAGACACCTCCACAAGTTTCGACCCTGGGTCAACCAGATGCGACGCGTCCATCTCCACCGCTACGGTACTCTTCCAGATCTGATAATCTTCGTGCGCGCGTACCGTACACGTAGTATTCCTGTCAAATCGAACCTTTCTACCGATTCCGCTATGATCTTTACCGTATTGTCTTCTTAGATTGTTAAATTATATAACTGTCCTTTTCTATAAATGACGCATGGTATTCAAATATCATTAGTGTTGAAACTGAATAATTATTTAGAATAATTAGAAGCTTTCAAAATGTATGTAAATCATCAGAATTCGAATGAATAATGTTGTCCCTTTTCATCGCATGCAAATAAAATTATATAGCTGTTCCTCATTACAGTTATAAATACAAATTGTTGAGTTAAATTGTTAGATTGATAAGGCTCTTACGCATGTCAAGTAAATTAAACGAATAGAATAAAAAATAAGTGTTTTATTTTCAGTTTGCCCTGATGTGAATCTCAAAAAAATAGCATATATACTTACACGTTATACACAAATTATTAAAATATATAAGATAGTACAAAAAATGAAAAATAAATATTCTAAAACATTAAAAGAATAGTTGAAAATTTAAGGAAAAAAATCAGGTCAAAATAACTATTAAAAATCACAAAAAATACGCGTCAAACCTAACCTTGTGACAATGTTCGACTGACCAATTTCACCTGCCGCTGTGTTGATATTACAAAAAAAATGACGAATGTTAGTAGTTTTAATAAACCGAATAGACTATTATTTATACACACTTAGTGGTATAGTCAGAGAATTGACACCACAGTAAGACATCAGACTAGACAAAATTGATCATACCGTAAAAAGAGTTAAATGATTAGTATTCTTCTCATACATAGGCAATCCACCCTTCAAGAGTGATTTTTGCCATTAATCAAGTCAAAACTTTATTGTATAGAAAAAGTACAATAATATTATAAAATATGAAATATTATATTACAAGTCAAAACCATTATCGTTAATAAATTGATAATATATTGATTAAATGTGGCGAGTTATGGGAAAGAAGATGACACGAGTTAACCGAGAGTTGAAATTACCATTGATGAGATTACTGTAAAAAAATAAATTATTATGATTATAGTATATTTTTATTAGAAAGGTTTTGGAAGCACCTGGTATCGATCCCGGTACCGGTAAATTTGAAATTAAAACACAATGTACAATGGTCAAATATTATTTACCATTCAAGCTCCCAGAATATACAATCAAATTGGAAATAAAATTAGAACTTTAACTGACATTAAGGCATAAGGGGATGTTTCAAATTGGTTGTTGTAATTAGGAAGTGCAGATAATGAGGGTCAACTTTTATAAATAATGAAATAATTCTTATTTGTGTGTTTTGATCTTACATATTTACATCATCCTTGTATGTGCGTAAATTTTTTTGCATATTGTATTACACATTGGTATCTTATTTTATATTTTCACGTTTACTTGCCTTGTACGAGTATATTACGTATTCTATTTGATTGTGTTTTGCCTTCAACGAGTTATTTGATTGTGTGAAATGTAATTTGTTTACCAATTTGCCATAAAATAGACCTGCCTAGTTGTGTAATGCATTTTAAAATATGTGTAAAATATACGCAACAATATGTACAATGCTTATATTTTACATGAGTTTTAAATAAATAAAAGTGAGAGTATATGAAAAATTTCTAACGCGCTATTTCTAATGCAATTTTCGTGGCATTTTTTTCAGGGTTACTCACTGAATGAAAATGTTCTATGATAAAAAAAAATACATGTATACATATATGCATATTTCGAATTATTATAATATGTTTAGATGGTCATAATATTATACGAAAAATAGCTTGCAAAAGTTATGAAATAGTTTGTAATAATATCAAAGTACGAGTAGATAACTGTAGCAGGTGAGAGCTCACGGTATTGAAAACTCTCAAGAATTGGAATATAATACGCCGCAGACCTATCGCAGTCAAAACAATATCTCGAAACGATGTCACACGTCAGATTGAGTTTGGCGTGTTTGCCACACACCTGTCACCGTCTTGACATCCCTCTCGACCTCTCACCTCTCCCTTTCGCTCGTCACTTCCAACAGCGTCGTATTCCGAAAAATACTTGATACTGTACAATAAATTTTATTAATTTAAACAGTAAGAAGAAATATAACCGGATGAAAAATATAAATCCGAGTTAAGTAACTGCATGTGGACCTCGACTTCGTACATGATTGGTTCCTCAAAAGTGTACTAAAGTCAAAATGTACAAAAGAAGATGAAAAAAACATACAGTAAGTTAAATACTGATTTAATATCATTATGAATCGTTAATTATAGCGTCTGCTATCGGTTTACTCAAAGATATTTGAGATTCGGTAAACACAAAGTAGGCATTCAAATAATGGAACGATAGATGTATTAATTTGAAAAAGTGTAACATATAGGTTCGAAAATTTGTCGTCAAAAGTACTGTAACATAGTTGGTTAATGCAACTTTCCCGGATTGGAAAGAGATCCAAGGTCGAATCCCAGTAGCAACAACAATATTTTTCGGTAAAATTGATTTTATATATATATATATATATATACCTTTCTAATTAGTATTTAAAATAACACAGACCTATGTTCTGAATAATTACAACTTCACAATAAAAATGTGCTCTCCTTAATAATGAATAATTTAGAATCGTTAGAAATAAGTAAAGCGTGTAAAATTACCAAAATATTAACCAACTAGTTCTATCCTAAAAGTTTTTCTAAAAAAAAAATCATATAATTTTGTATCATTAAATAATTTTTCACTTCATTAATCTTTGTAACAATTTAAGTTTACTAGATTTATTTATTTAGTTATTTTATTTGATATCATATGATCATAGTTAGTTTTTTTATCATTCTGATAATTAAAGTGTACGGTTGGTGAATATGAATATCTCATAGTGCTTCGAAGTTGTTAAAATGACATCTTCGAAGCGCGAACCGATCATATGCGCTTTTTTCAAATTCAGAAATACAAATGTACGAAATAGTAAATTGTACGAAAGTAGAGGTCCGCTTATATATATAATTATATATTTCACGCCGAGGGTTTTCACTATCTTGATATTTTTCAATCGATTCAGTAATGTTACTCCTCCTACTCCTCTATTTCTTCATCTTCGTTACGTTATTTGGTGAGGATATGTGTATTAAAATGGGCCAGCCTTTTTGACTACTTAACTTTAACTATCAGAAGAGCAACTTAAAAGTATCCTAGGTCCATCAGCCCGCTATTGTGCCCACTACGCGGCAACAATTTCTGATCTATATTTTAATGTGGAAATCCTTTATTTTATTTCATTAACAATAAACCATTTAATTTAAACAAAATATTTGTAAAATGATACATACTATATACATATATATATACCTAGAGCTATCTTAAATTGATATGATTGTCGTCAGAATGGTATTAAGAGCATAAACATTAAGAATATAGTGAACTTAAAAAATTTAATAATATTAACAGAAAAAATTCAATATCTTAATCAGTGACATCTATTACTCAATGCGGAAAAAATTTTATATAAATATTTTATTCATAATTATCCCATCTAGCGGATTTGTAATGAAAATGAATTACTGGTATTGACATTGACAATGGCTACGAAGCGCAGTTATGCATAATTATTGAGATTATTTTTCAACAAAAAGTATAATTTACCATCCATTTGAAATCATTTTCAAAGGAAATAAAATAATTTACAACATCCGCAACATGGTCGGGAACAATAACTCAAGTAAATCTTTATTCGTTGTACAAATTGTGTTTTTTTTTTTACCGTGTTATTAAGGTCGAAAAATCATCATTGATTTACATTTCCGTCGATTTGGTAGATTAATTATTTTAATTCATCGTATTCCTGTTTAATAATGAAATAAGTGAACCGGTTGCTAATTGTATTGAAGTGTCTTGCCGCTTTCATCTCTTGAAACTAGAACTTTCCCGGCCTGACGATGTCGCGGAGTATTCTTCAAAAAATTATAATAAATTAAGCTAGCTAGAAGTACACTCTTGTGTTTCAATTATAGAATAAACGTTTCTGTTAAATAACCTTTTTCATAACATCATATTGTATCAACGTTCTTCTAAACCGAAATTGAAGGTCGAAATAAATGACGTGAATAGTTGTGACTGATTTTGTTTGTTTATGTATAATATTTATTTATTTATTTATTTATTTATTCGACTCGGCTCTGTGTGTCTTGCTTGAGGATTTAAATGGCGCAGTTGTGAGTGCGTATCTTTACCGACTCTCGGGAATCAAAGTCTCATCGCGAGCCATAATGTTGCGTAAACTTTATTTATTCATTTATATTATACAGTGTGCATAGCGGAAAAATTTCAAGATTAAATTATAATTGCTCGTAAACTATCAGGGTGAGGTAAGTGGGAGGGTATTGTTCGGCGCACGTGATTTGCTGATTTTCCAGTCGCAATGAGTCACTGGTCGGGAGCGCATCGCGCGCTCGCAGTTGAGCAATATTTAAAGTGCGGTGATTCATTAGTTCGCGCGTCGCGCTTTTTGTACTCACTTTAATATTCGACGAGTAAGTGATGGGCCGAGCACGCAACTTATCTGGTGTTGGGTTTAAAAGTTTAGACAAGAAGGAACAATGGTTAACCAAACTCCTCCGGGACCATCAACGTTAGCAGCGACGCCATAACATGTGGAACAAATTACAAATCGTGCAATTTCTCAACGAAAATGATTATTCTTTACGTGAAACCTTAGCGAAAACGATGCTAAAACGTTTTGGAACAGCACGAACGCTTGGAAACATATTGTTTACTAACAAAGCATATTTTCATATCGATGGCTATGTTAATAAAAAGAACATGAGATACTAGTGCCCCGACAACCCAAGAGAACGCCATCAAAAACTTTTGAATTATCCAAAAACGACAGTGTGGTGTGCATAAAAGGCGTACCCTGGGCACCTCGGTCACCGGACGTTACACCGTGAGACTTTTTTTGTGGGGATACCTTAAGTCGAGAGTTTACAGCAACAATCCTCGAACAATTCAGGCCCTACAAGAAAATATCCGCCGTGAAGTTGCTGCCGTTGAACCAACACTTTGCTCTCGCGTATTCGCAAATTTAAGAGTCCGATTGCAAGAGTGTCTTGAGAAAAATGGACGGCATTTAAATAATATTAAAGTTTAATTAAACGTTAAACTCCATTTTGTATAAATAAAATATGAGAGTAACATTGTAGTTTTTATTTTATTTAATATTGAACTTGAAAATTTTTCACTGGACACCCTGTATACATTTCATTAATTATTTGTTAAAAGATAGATAGCCAAATTTTTCTTGTAACTTATTTATTATATTATGCTATTATCAAATTAAAATAATATCATAGGAATTATAAAATAATTTACTATCGAGTGTCCACTAAATGTAAATATAATGTAGTTATTCCGACCTTGCTCGGGGTAGTAATTTTGTAAATTAATTGTATTATAAATATGTAATTGAATACATTATACGAAAAGGGGTTGTTATGTCAGCGACATAAACAAAATTTTGATAGAAATTTCAAATTAAGCGTAGAATGGCAAAATGAAATTAAGATGAAAGCTAGTATTCTCAAAAATTAACAGAATAATGAGTACCTGTCGGGAAATGATGGCTGGGTATGAAATCAATAAAATCCAGCACCACAGATTTGTTTTTCATTGTTATCACATTTAATGAGAAATGTATATAACGCTAGCTACACGTGTGTGTGTGTGTGTGTGTACTTACCATTACGCCACGTGTTCTGGAACACAAAGTCGGCAGCGGATTCGGTGACAATCCTGTCAAGCCAAAATCCCGCTATTAAAAAAATCCCTTCCGGCACCGGCTACAAAAATTAAGTAAATAATACAGTCTGAGTGTTTATGAGTAATTTTACTTTTATTTCTCTTGGACCAATGTTAACACAGAGAATTTTTTATTTTAGATAACCGCCATTTTGAAATAAGACGGGGTATCAGAACTTAAGATCAATTTGCTGGAATATTTTTAATTAAATATGAAAAAAACTAAGTGATTTATTGTGTCAACAAAATACGTTTTCATTTTGATTATTTTTCAATTATTAATATATTTTCTTATTTTGACCAGTATATTATTTTATCAATATTTGAATATGTCCAAGAATACACAATTACTGAATTTTTTACTCACAAAGGCACTGTTATTAAATAAATATAAGATATCTCATAGAGACAAAGCTATTTTTTAAATTATATTTAAAGGAAAATATATGGAAGTATGAGGTAATTACAGGGCTTATGACCTATCTTCGGCTGGCTTCAGTGACAACTTTATATATATATAAAGTTCACCAATTCTCACCCATCGATCTCCACATTTATCAAATATTTTAAAGTTGTATACATATTAGAATGTGGATTCGCTTCGAGTTCCACTACGCCATCGCCATTTTTGGACCAAATTTGACCACCATATATGTCATCACTATGAGAATCTGATATTTTTTAACATATTATACTAGAATACGCCACAAAAATCAATATTTTTCAAAATAATTGCTTCATCTTTAAACGTTTAATTTTTATAATGTTCTACCTTTTTTGTAATTGCTTAAAGAAGTCGGCAGCAGACATGAATGTTACATAATACAATCCAGTTTGTATTTGGATTTCGCGTATAATTTTGTTTGATAGATTTTCGTACAATGTAGCCGCAAACGTGGGCAGTCGACGACATAGTGACGACACATCTAGCCTCTTCGTATATTCAACGCGAAAAAAACCTCAGGTGTTTTAACTGCGTTATATTTCCATAGAATCCAAATCCAAGCGCGTTTTTAAACCTGGGAGTAGAATGTATCCGGATGCATACAAACCTATGAGCCTCAATATCTTGCGGTTGAAAACCGCACGCGTTTAACCGCAGTGCGCGCTAGTCTAATACAGTCACAGTAGGTGCACTGTGACTGTTTTGAATTTCCATTAATTTTCAATAACTGGCTCTTTCAGCTTGAAATTTACGCACGTATTAGTTCAAATACGTTCAAATATAATTGTAATTGTAATTGTACTACATTCTTTATCATTTACGGATCCATAGATAGATGAGAAACGCGAGATTTTTCTTTCGTAGTCATCCGACCCCTCGGCATTCTTCACCGGAACATAACCCATATTGCGTATTACTTGTAATATTATTTATATTTATTTTAAGTCGGTACATAAAAAAATGTATGTTTATAAAAAAATGGCGTCAAAGAATGACGAGTGTTTAGAAATAAAACGGACTCTTAAAGCGGCATATTCCTTAATTCATATTTTTATTATCAATCTACTAAGTGATTGGTCCGTCGCTTCGGACGGCCCGCATGACGGCTGTCTCCTAGCAACCTGTGCCCAGCCGATGTTCTAACCGACATGACTATGCCGCCGTCGACGTATACTAAATTCTACATATATATTTTGTTTTCTACGACTAATGACTTGTATTTTCTCAGTCCGGTTGTAATATTTTTTTAGTGAAAAGGTATTATTATTGATTTATAAAATGAATATCGTGTATATTATAATATTTATTTATTTTCCAGGACTATCGAAGGAATCACAGTTCGATCAAGGCGGCATCGACGAGCTGATGTCTCTGAGAAATATTCTCGCGTATCCAGAAGAAGTGGCCCTCAGACTGACGGATCAAGAGTATCAGCTGTTTTACCAGGTAAGAGCCACGTGGTACAATATGGGACCAAATATCATCACCTTATTACATACTACTGCTAACTGTACAACACTCTCGACTAGATTGTATTTCTTCGTTTCTAGTATGCTTGCAATAAAATTTCTTAATTATTAACACATTTTTATTGTGAAGTTGCATTTTTAGAATATAGTTCTGGGGTATTATAAACCAAATTAAATTAATCAACTAGTAAGATGTGGAAAAATCTATCGAAAAATATATATCGGAATTGCTTGCTTTTAAAAATGTATCAATTGGAAATATTACAGAATATAAGTTCAAAATTTGACGGAAATTGGAGAACGCACTTCCCCGGATAAGAAGGTCCAGGTTCGTACCTCGTTATCAACTTAATATTTGTTCTAATTAAATTTATTAATTATAAATATACACATATAAAATCAATTTTATCGAAAAATATTGAATAATCTAATCTAGATGGCTTTCAAATAATGGAACGACAGATGTATTAATTTGAAAAAGTGTAACATACAAGTTCGAAAATTTGTCGTCAAAAATACTGTCGCTGTAGCATAGTTGGTAATGCACCTTCCCCAGATTGGGAAAGAGATTCCGGTTCTAATTCTAGTAGCGCAACAACAATATTTTTCGATAAAATTGATTTTATATCTTTATAATTAATACATTTAATTAGTATCTAAATATAGCACATATTTAATACACATTTTAAGTGCACTTTCCACCATTGTATACAATATTTTATATCTTTATAATTAATACATTTAATTATCATTTAAAATATCACAGACATGTGTTCTGAATAATTACAACTTCACAATTAGAATGTGTTCTCCTTAATAAAATATTTTTTCGATAGATAGATTTTTTCTAATATCTTTCTAGTTGATTCATTTAATGTGTGATAAAATTTCTATTAAAGCCGACTCACGGCCAACGATGTCGTCATAATTGAATACAGTTTATTGCTGAGTTTGGAATTTCTCTGAGAATTGTTACACTATATTTAATACGGCTCTACATACATAATTTTCTTACTCCGTCCGCTCGTTCCGCTTAGTTCTGCCTCTGATTACTGTCTAATTACTTGGGTCTCGATTCCTTGTAAGTGAAACACATTACACAGTAATTATAAATTATACACTTCAGAAATAGGCTAGTTATTCAGGAGAAGTTGTGATGGAAGAGAGCTATTCTCCCAGAGACGGTCTCTTATAATGTTCGTCCCCCACCACTCATTTACTCACTTTCGTGACACACACACACACACATACATTTACAGAGCGACAGTTCTCACACTTACTTGCACCATTTATCATTGTCATTAAAAATTTTAAAAATGATTCCTCGTCATTGACGGGGTATTTTCAATTCTTTATAATATCCGTATTGTTTCTATAATTTTTATAATGTTGGTGTCCCACATAGGTTCCCAGAAGGGTAGAAATGTTATTGTTTTGAACATTTACACCCCATAACAACAAACTTATTAAATAAATAAGCGTTATCAGAAAACCGATCCGATGTTTGGACAAAGACTAGAAATTTTAAACAACAGAATGAAGTATTTGCGGTTATTTCATTTATATATCAGTATTAGTGCTGCCTCGGTGAGCGTACATTAGAACAATATAATTATTTTTTATTTTAAATACGTAAGCTGCTGCCATCCTTCGTCATTAAAATATTCATAAATAATATATATATATACAGGAATTTGATTTAAATCTGGAGACAAAAGAGATTATTTTCTTTATTAGTATTAAGATTTATATAAAGTATTAGCGGAGAGGCGCCGTGTTTCGTACACGTATGCAAATCGAATTGCGTCGTCTTTTGCTAAAGTAAGTATCTGCCTCAACATGAGAAGCCTTCTAAATTTCATTACCTAATAAAAATTTCCTTTCTGTCTCGAGTGGAGGAAATGTCTCCCGCAATTTGCCTTCCGATATCTGTCAAAGGTAATCAAATGAAAAGCGTGTATTGAGGGTAAATATACTCGCGTAGCAGTGGCGCGCGCGCGCATTTTGCTTGTAATTATGTCAGAAGCGCTGTCGGCCGGGAAAATGTGGAGAGGGATGATGTGTGGTGGAACAAAGTTGAGTGTGGATAGAATGTTGAGCAACTTTGAGATGATACTATGGTCCAGGAAAACCTCATAGTACCTACCTACATTAACCCATTGATCGCGTTCGTAAACAAGCATGACGTCTCTTTGGCGGCATTATAATTTACACTACGATAATGCAACCAATTTATGATTTGTTTTTAAAAAATCGACAGCAAAGGTTTTCGAGAATTCTCACAAACATAATCAAATGCAGAAATCAGAACCATAATTATAACGTAAACAAAATTATCTATGAGAAAACTTGATAGTGCCCAACACCAGGGATCGGCAGACTTTCTAGTGAAAAGAGCCAAATATTAAGTAAACATTTTCATAGAGCCGCAATATATATTTTCGCTGTAACCTTCATTTTAAAGACGAAAAAAAACGTGATAAAATCAAAATTTTTATTGTAAACTCAATTTCATAATACAGTCATAGGCTAATTAAACAAATATAATAAATACTAAATTAATGTATTAATTATAAATATATACATATAAAATCAATTTTGTCGAAAAATATTGTTTTTGCGTCACCGGGATTCGAACCTGGATCTCTATTTCCAATCCGGGGAAGTGCACTACCATTGTGCTATAACGCCAGTATTTTTCTTGACAAATTTTCGAACCTATATGTTACATTTTTCAAATTAATACACCTGTCGTTTCATTATTTGAAAGCCATCTACATTATTTTTACAGAATCTCAAATACCTCTGAGTAAACCGACTGCAGACGCCAGAATTATCAATTCATTTTTTTAAATTTTGGACGCATTGATACAACATATATTATTAAGGAAAACACATTCTTATTGTGAAGTTGTAATTATTCAGAACATAGGTCTGTGGTATTTTAAATACTAAATTAATGTATTAATTATAAATATATACATATAAAATCAATTTAGTATTTAAAATATCACAGACCGTCTGTTCTGAATAATTACAACTTCACAATAAGAATGTGTTTTTATTAATAATTAACAAATATAATACATATATGGGAGTTATAAGCTTCAGTAACTCAGTGCACTAATAAAATAAGTAAACCTGAATAATTAAACAGTTTTTCGGCTTTGTAAAGGATTACTAGTTAGAACGATGACTCTGCATCTCATTCGAAAAGCGTTGCTATATCTGTCAAGTAACTATTTGTTCAATTTTAAGCATAGGATCAGAAGATTCATCAGTGCCGAGTCTTGTAAAATAGTATACAACTCTGTTATTATTCGTCACATCAACTACCGCAACAGCATTTTGTTTTTGGCTAACGAGGAATAATTGTCAATGCTGCAAAATAAAACTTCGAAAATAATACTCAGAAAAAATAGATATACTCGGATCAGTGCAAAGCTGAAAGATCTGAATATGATGACCTTTAAGCAGAAAATATATTTCAATATTGAATATATGAAATTTATACGAAAAATTGATGCAAATCAACATGAACACGAACATTATACAAGAGGAGCAGATAGACTGAAACTGCCATTCAGTAAGAAGGCTAAATCTCAGAAACCGATGATGCACAGTGCGATGAAGATATTTAATTAAATGCCAGAAGACGTAAGAAAAGAAAAACTGCATAGATTCAAAGTAAAATTAAGCAGATATGTGAAAGATAAGTTGTACTAAAAAAAAACTATCTTGATCAGATATCTCGTAGAGACAATGCTATTTTTTATTATATTTAAAGAAAAAAATATATATTTACGTATGGGGTAATTACAGAGATTACGACCTGTCTTCGGCTGACTTAAGTGATCACTTTATATATATAAAGTTCACCTATTCTCACCCCTCAATTTCCACATTTATCAAATTTTTGAAAGTTGTATATATATATATATATATATATATATATATGCTATTTTTATTATATATATATATATATATATATATATAATAAAAAATAGCTTTGACTCTATGAGATATCTGATATTTGTTTAATAACAGTGCCTTTGTAGGTAAAAATCCAGTAATTGTGTATTCTTGGACATATTCAAATATTTGCTGATTTTGATTTTGTTTATACGAGTATTAGAGCATATATAAAAATGCATATATGCACTATATTAAGAATAAATAATAATAATGACCAATCTATTTTAGTGTGCCCCTTTATTTTTAATTTATCTTTTTTAATGCCCAAGGAAATACAAATCACACGGGATGTGTGTGGAACATCACATCATTGTTGATATTATTCCTGATAAAAATGATCATAAAACATTATCTCTTAAAAGATAGATCTCTTAAAAGAAGAAAATAGACTATTACAAGGATATTTGCAATGCTCTTAGATTGAGAAAAATAAATAACAATGTTCACATACGGCATTTGACATTTGACATATCTTTACTCTCATAAACAACTGAACAACCTTCTACGCAGCTGGTGCCGTAGACACCAGGTAATATTACTATTATTTGGTATTATTAAGTTATCCCTACACACACAATTAGCTAGTGTCCCTCCGCCAGTCCATCCGTGACGCGTAATAGAACAAAGGTACCATTATTGTTTGATTGCTTGGTTCAATAGTGGATCATTTATATTTCAATTTAACTTACTCGATTAACAATATGAATTCGAGGTATTTTGGTTATAGAATTCACCGAGGTATGATGGTTAGCAATGTTGACCCATATTATTAAGACGCGAGAATATGTCAAGAGAACTAGTAACAACGATCAAATTTAAGAAAGCTTCTGACACATTTTCCATAATGAGAAATGTGATATCTAAGATGCCGTTAATCTTATAAAAGGTGTTCAGCTGAAAATTTTTAAGTTTAATATTAAATAAAATAAAAAAAGTATAATGTTATTCACATATTTTGTTTGTACAAAATTGAGTTGAACAATGCGGATTTTACATTTTATGAACAATATAGACACTATTGCAATCGGACTCTTAAATTTGCGAACACGCGAGAGCAAAGCGTCGGTTTAATGGCAGCAACTTCACGGCGGATATTTTCTTATAGGGCGTGAACCTAACACCAGATAAGTTGTGCTCGGCCCATCATTTACTCGTCGAATATTAAAGTGAGTGCAAAAAGTGCGACGCGCACGAGTCAATGAATAATCGCACTTTAAATATTGCTCAACCGCGAGCGCGCGATGCGCTCCCGACCAGTGACTCATTGAGACTGGAAAATCCGAAAAAAACGCGCGTCGAACAATACCCTTCCCATTAACCTCACTCTGATGATTTACGAGCAATTAAAATTTAATCTTGATATTTTTCCGCTGAACACCCTTTATATCACTGGATAAATCAGCATACCATAACATGGGCGTCAACCTTCTATAGAAGACGGCAAATGAAAATTAATTAACGCAAATACCTAATCAAACATACTATTTAAATGATTAATATAACGTAATGTATCGTTCCGGTGACACACGCGCCACCTGGCAGTGACTGTTTAGAAGTCTGCTTTTATCCTATAGCGGACGATGCATACTCACGCCAGTTAAATAAGAAAAGAATGTGAAGGATTGAAGTCATGACTATGTACACATTATCAGCGTCATACGACGCTGGTGCGTTACTTGATTTGTATTAAATATAGTATAAAGATAATATCGACAACAGTCTGTATAGTATTCGCATACAGAAAACAAATAAGATGTGCTATCAATTCTACAACATGAAAGTAAATTAAGACAAATTATAGATATCTCATAGAGACGAAGTATGGGTATTACAAGGCCTACGGTTTGTCTTCGGCTGGCTTAAGTGATCACTTTACACAACGTAACGTTCACAATTCCACCCAATCAACCCCTACATCTATCAAAGTGTTGCTACCAGTATTAACTTCAAATTCGTTATCGCCATCTATGGACTGAAATTTGATATTAATTTCCCTAAAACACCATAGATGTCACTAATGAGAATCTTATTTTTATTAGAAATTGTGGAGGCTATATTCTTTATCTGTACATAAACAAATGATTAACACATTATACCAGAATACGCATGAAAAGTCAATTTTCAATTTTATATATTTATCATTTAGACCAGTATATTATATTAACAATATAATGAGTATGTCCAAGATCACACTCAATTTTTACCTCAAAGGCTTTGTGTTATTAAGACAAATTATAGATATCTCAAGAAAGAAAGCAATAAGGGAAGTATGGAAGTATCGATATGTAAATTACTCAGAATAATAAGTATATTTTCGTTGAATATTAAATAAATTTAAAGTAATTTCTATCTGATGAATTGTTTTGAGTATTACGATATTATCCGAGCTACAACAAAAGACTTCAGGGTTGTGCAAAATAGAATTACTTATTAAAATGTAATCAAAATATAGTTAATTATTTATGTAAAGACAGAACCTTTCAGAAATGACAAACGTTATTAATCTCCAAGGCCACTCAACAATCTCATCAGTGTTTAATTATAGAATTGAACAATTTTAATTAACGAGTTATTTAAAGTCTACAACTGTATTACAACAAGTTGGTACATTTTAAAATACAAAAATCAATTAGCTTACTTTTAAGTCATTTACCCGCGTCGGTATTTCGAGCGAACAAATTAAAAGTGCCGTTGGAAATGCCGAGTCGTGAATAAGACAAGGGTGGCGAGGCGAAATGTCAGAATGCGAAGGGCAAGCGACCACAAACAACCCCGTGTTACATTTTTGCATTTTAACTCTGCATAATCTGTACAGCGTGCAGCGGACCTTGCATCAAGCACCAGGCCAAGGACCAGAATAAATTGACAACATGTTGAGCAATATATGATGTGATGTTTGAATTTTCGTGCCGAGGTCTGAGTAGCCTACTTTGCCGACTTATGTTGATTGGCTGTCTAAATTGACGAATCGTGGATGGGAATCCAACTCTGGCGGGCAGCTGAGCAATATGGTGGCGAGATATGACGAAGATTAAGAATAAAATCACCGCGGTGGACCCGGAGACGGATGGTCCTAATCCAACTGCGAGCGATGGCCGATGGATGGGCGTTATGAACAAGGCTGAGACGAAATGTGTCCGGTCTATCTCCTGGAGCAAGAGACGAATCTGGCGCGGGAGTGTAGCGGCCCAGATACTCGGCTGCATAATAAATAAAAGTGACCTCCCTCAGAGGAAAGTTGACCAAAAGAAAGAAGATCTAAAGAGCATTTTCCGTGTATCCAATGTCGGGATTAATTGTGTTTTGTGAATAAATGTGTAATGTGAAAATCAGAATGCCTTTGAACCAATTATCATCCCATCCAAAGAAGCAAACGACACCAGAGCACACACACACACACACTTGATGACCCAGACAGAGCTAGATCGGTGGCGGCCCCTATGGCTTCCTATCCTCTAAGGACCAAAGCACACTAACAATAGCGACAAACGATCGATTTATAATTTTACTGCTCAGTATCAGTGAAACTATTTGTTCAATAACGGACGTTACGGTCTACACCGCGCACGTGTCGTGTTTGTATTGATGCCATTTGACGTCGAAACATTTTGACATTAACTAGTGATATATCGCTCTACAACTGTGTTTTGAATATTAATTATGTTGTAATTAATATGATTATTATTGTTTACGTTACGTAAGTGTTTGTTTTAGAACTTTTAGTATCGCTAAAATTGTATTATCTATGTATTGGTTCGAATTGAATACTTTTTGATATTTTAATCGACATAAATACGTATTTTAACCGAAAAAATAAACATAAACGTTTCATATGTGTCAAATTGACGGTGTAGAGTAACATATAATACTTTTAAAATTATCAATATTAACTTCGCGGTTAAAATTCATATTTTTATTTATTATCTTTGTTTTATTAACCATTCAATTGAGTTTAAATACATCTACTGGTTTCGAAAAATACAATTTTCTTCTTCAGGACGTCATAACTAACTAAAAACATATATTATTGTTTCTTTACCAGAATCTATTTTAAAAAATTTAAAATTATTTAAAAAATAAATTTAGTACCTAACTCAAATTTTTACTTATACAAATTTAGTTAAATGGTTTTGATAAAAAATTGGGATTGTCAATTTTGCGTATAAACGGTGTTGGTCAAAAATTAAATAATTTGGAATCATTGGAGATAAATAAATCGTGTAAAACTAATCATAAAATTACAAACAACCAACTAAATTTAACTACGAGTCTCATTATAAAATTTTTTCCTAAAAATTATACAAGTAAATTTGTATTAAGTAACGATTTGAGTTAGGTACTAAACTTATTTTTTAAATAATTGTTTTTTTTTAAATAGATTCTGGTAAAGATACAATAATATATGTTTTTAGTTAGTTATGACATCCTGAAGAAGAAAATGGTATTTTTCGAAACCGGTAGATGTATTTAAACTCAATTCAGTGGTTAATAAAACAAAGATAATAAATAAAAATATAGTAATATATAATTTCACTAACGCTTATCAGTTAAAGTATATTTTTACTTGTATTCGTAGAATTATTTTTTATCCAGTGAAAATTTATTCAGATATCATTTCATTAAAACACCAGTGAAAATATAACTTCACTGATAATACACATTCACTGTAACATATAGGTACAACCAGGGGCGTGTACTGCATACAAGCAAAAACCTATCCATTACTAAAGATTCTGGGAAATAAAAATAAATTCAATAACCCTTATCTTATAAAAAGATCCTATAAAATTCTAGCCGTTATTATCCGGATTAGCGTAACTCGTGACTCGATTTTGTCTAGCCGTGGGTTATTAGGAAAAATGGAAAATTGTTTGTGTACAACTATTCTGGTAGACAATTTGCCACTACGTACGCGTTGATATGCGTCTAACTTGTTTGTTCAATCCTTATGAGAGAAACATACTGAACTAAATACTTTCTTACTCAACCTATGTCGGCATCTTTATGTCTGCCAATTTTCTGCATTTTTCAAATAATTTGTGCTTAATTCTGTTGACTTCGAAAGGGATTAATCCATACTGAAAACTGCGTAAATATGTACACCTTCTACATATTTATATTGCTTGACAGACTAAACCTTTTGTTTTCATAGTGTATTCCAACCATTCCATGGTCATCCCCAGTCATTTCATATTTCATTATTTGCATAGATAAAATATTCGTCTATTTCTTATCTGTCGAGCGAGCGAGTAAGAATTTTTTTGAATATTATCAAGTTAGATTATTACCAATATTAAATGAAATATTGGAATAAAATTATTTCTGTTTTAAGTTTCGGCTATGGTAATTTATAAAGCTAGTTATTTAAATACTTTTTTTAGCACTATTAATAAAACATTTTAAACCCACTGTCCGAAGGAGAAATCGTAGATAATATTTTAAGCGAAATCAAAAGCTAAGTACTGTACGGAGCAATGAAAGAACTTGTATTTTTTTAAATAATAAACTTAGAATATAACTTTTTTTTGATACCTGTTGTATACATAGTTAGTATCGTCGGTAACAGCATAATATAAGTCTGTGCCAACTGCACGCCACTGGATACAACCTAACAACAAATTGGACAGTATACCGTAATGGCCCGTATCCACAAATAAGATTATTATGAAATTTTCGACACGAGACAATCTCTGAAATTGGGATTGCACTCCCACAAGAGTCTTTAGAAACAATCTCGCTTTCGTAGTCTCCGTGTACCCACCATATCTCAGATATTCATCGTCTTACACCTCACTCACAATTCACGGATACAGTTCGTCAGTTGGATAAATTTTAATGTCACCAACTATAGTTAATGCTGTCATAATTGAATGGTTTGTTTGTCTAACATTCAGAATAAATGGTTACAGACATCTATGTGATGTTTGTTTTGCTGTCCAATCGAGCATCGTGCGCAGGGGTTAGAGGTTTTGTCTCTTTTTATCTCATGTTATAAAGAGTACACTTTCTCCCAATTTGGATGAAATAAAAAAAAAATTACTTGATCTGTGAATTCATCTCTAGATTTAAATCTCATAATATGTACAATACGTGGCACTGATGGTCATCTTACATAAATCTCTGAACTTTATTTATCTCATCGTGTGTCATTCCGTGGACACGGGCCATAACGGTTTTTGTTTAATTAAATACAACATAACCACTTGGATATAACGTAAAATATTCAATGTCACCCATTAGAAGGGTATAATTGATATGGTGTCTTGTTTCAGGTGCCACCGATAGAGTTCCTCCGGCAGGTGAGCGTAGACCTGGGCGGCGAGACGGCCCTAGGACCCCCGCCAGCCCCCAGCACCGCCACGGTCAGGAACCTGATCAAGAGGTTCAACGAGGTGAGGACCTTGACTTACATACACAAGTATCAAACTTTTCCTGTTATCTCCCCTCTCAGTTTACAATGTTATCTTTTGTTTCTCGTTCTAATACGGATAATTCATTTTTTTACACACACACACACATGAATTCAGTAATATATGTAGTTAGGCTAGGTTAGTAATTTTTTTTATCGATCATACATTTTCTTTCAACTGTATTCGGGTAAATTTTTACCAACAAAAAAACCCAATCCCCGTAATTATCCATACTTCCATATATTCCCATATAATATAATATAAATAACTTCGTCTCTATGAGATATCTATAATTTGTCTTAATAATAATGACTTTGAAGTTAAAAATCCAGTAATTGTGTGTTCTTGGAGATACTCAAAAAATATATAAAATTGACTTCTCAGGCTTTATTCTAGTATAATGTTTTAACCATTTGTTATATATACAGTTAAAAAATATAGCTTCCATATTTTTTAAGAAATAACATTCTCAACAGTGACATCTATGCTGTTTCAAGGAAATGAATATCAAATTTCAGACCATAGATGTCAATAGCGAAGTTGTAGTTAAATACTCGAAGTGTTTCTACATGGTAACATATATACAACTTGATAGATTTGGAGGTTGATGTGGGTGGAATGGTGAATGTTACATCGTGTAAAGTGATCACTTAAGCCAGCCGAAGACCATATAATATATTATAATTCCCATATAATATAATACTTTCATTATAATTTGTTTTTTGAAGAAATAAAATGCTTTTCTCATTTTTTTTGTAATGTTTTTCGAAAAAAATATCCTCTAATATATTTCCAAGAGTTATTTACGACACGTCCTAGCAATATAAAATCTGTATTGTCGCATTGATTTATTCAGGAATGCTTATTATTTTCCTGTCATATTATATTGCTGTACCATAAATGGAATGGAACGGAACAGACCAACAACACCAACGCATACAGACACAATACTAACAAATAATTATTAGTGTTACTCTCACACACATCTGTCGAGTACATTATACACGGGGTGCCGTTTCATTAAAGCCTTTAAATATCACGAGACGCATTTTATAGGGTGGCATCTTTTGAATTTGAACAAAGCGAAAGCTATCTCTCAAAAGAAATATGAATATTATTAACAAGTTTTTAAATAAAATATCAATAAATATATACATATAAAATCAATTTTATCGAAAAATATTGTTGTTGCGCTACCGGGATTCGAACCCGGATCACTTTTTCCAATCCGGGGAAGATGCATTACCAACTATGCTACAGCGCCAGTATTTTTGCCGACATATTCTCAATGTAGATGGCTATGTTCTGAATAATTGCAACTTCACAATAAGAATATTTTCTCCTTAATAAATATTTAAATAATTATTTATATTTTAACAAATGAATTTTTAAAACCTTATTTTTTAAACCTGTTTTTTTTCTATCAATATTTATTTCTCTCTTTTTTTCATAACACACATTACGCCAAATTAACAAACTAAATAACCAGTGACTCGTTACGACTGGCAAACAAGCAAATCACGCGCGTCGAACAATACCCCTCCCACTTACCTCACCCTGATGGTTTTCGAGCAATTATACTTAAATCTTAAAATTTTTTCGCTGGACACCCTATACTCTACATGTAAAATGACATATTTTAATTTTCGAACGCGTGAATTTTTTTTAAGTATCAATACGCGTGTTTGACCTTCATGGGTACTGAATCATATATGTATTTTTTATCAGTTCTTCGTCACACATGTTTTTTTTTAAATTATTCTAGTACGAATTTTTTTGTGGAGGTGCGATCCAAAATCCACATCAAAAACTGCAGATGCGAATGATCCTTTAAATATAACTACTATTCTGTATATATACTGTAATTTTTACGAATATTTCACAGCTGTTTCAACTGTGTTTCGGTTAATTTTCGTAACCCTGGATATTTACGAAAATTACTTAATATAATTGGACCTGATTGAGACGCATAGCAGCCATTTTTTGTTATCCAAAGTTGTATTTAAACGAATATCATTCGGAAGAGAAAATTCATTTGAAAATAAACGGTTTAATATTTACAAATCCCGAACAGGCCAATTGTGCTGTAAACCTACACGCACCTTCCAATTAAATGGCGCTTAGACCGATTGGATTGTTCGCTTATCGATCGAAATGGGGTTGCCACGTGCAGTGGGTTACATGCTACAATCGATAATTGCGCACTAGTTGCAATCAGAGCAACATCCGTGGTTTTTTTTTGTTTGAATGAGAACAGATGTGAGCTTCAACTGTATATTAATTAATGCTCTTATTATCACGAATGACAATTGCTATGGTCTGGCCTATAACACAAAATAAACGCAAGCTAATTTCCATTCGGGCGGCCATTTTAAGTTCAGAGAAGCGGATACTGTTTTTGGTCGAATATTAATATAAATGGCGGCGGATGAAAGCAACTGACTTTCGAGCTAACACCGATTTTGAACTTACTTACTTACCATCACCCCGTTTCTTCGCGGGGGTAAGCAGAGAGAATAGAGCGTCATACTTTTCTATCCTCACACACAATTCTCGCCTCATCCGCATTGATACATCTTCTCATAGAAGCTCGCCGGTTATTGTGGCTTCTAACAGGACCATCTGGTTTACCTGGTCGTGCCAAGTCTTCCGCGGACGTCTTCTATTACTGGCGCCATCAACACAGAGACTGCCATTTAGGAAAAAGGCAAAATCTCATAAATCGATAATACACAGTGCGATGAAGATTTTTAATGAAATTCCACAATACATAAGGCTGATCTAAACCTTGTGGTCTGGAAGACGATAGACGAGTGACGCTCGCGCGTCGGTCTAACCAGTAGTTGCCGCTTAATATTATTGTAGCATGTCGCCTGACTTCGGTACCAGGAGCGATTATGACTATTGAGAGCTTGGATTAACACTCAGGTAACTGTGAGGTGCGTTCAGGCCCTCCACACACACGCGTGAATAGTGAACTTTTAATAAATGTTAGATAAACGAAAGTGGTGATGTTCAAAAGGAATTAAAATGGGACTATGTGAAATAATGAATAAATATAACATTTGAATATGATTTTCAAAATTGACCTTCCGCCATCTAAACTGAAAAGTGTTCAATCAATACTACTGTCACACGATATGAAGTAAATAAATATAAAATGTATTTAGGACAAAGATACTTTTTATGCTATCAAAATTTTACAACATTTTAAATAAATTCCAACAAAAAAAAAAATTTATTACCTACGTTTTTCATAAATAAAGTTGTTGATGAATGGCTAAGAAACCGTGAGAATTGCTCCAGTGCTTATACACCACAGTAATTTGAAAGGGAAGGAGACTTTAACTCATAAAATAGCATTCTTTATACTGTATCCAATCTCACTAACGAGAAATTCAGCCCCAGTTGGGAATTATTGTGACATACGAAAGTCCCAGCAAATACGAGGTGTATTTTCAAAAATTATTTGAAAAGAGATACAGATGGATACAAAAAAAATATTTTGAGTTTTAAAAATTACCAAAATCGCGAATAAATTACAAAATGTGTGTTTTATAAACATTGACTTAAAAATATAGAGAAAATGTTTTAGTTTGGTGGAAATCGTGATAGTCTGTAGACTCCACCATTGGTCGGATAGGCCGTGTACATCACTGTCTCATTTTGCTATCGGCAGCCGGGCTTGACTGTCTGGAATACAGACAGTGGTTGATTCGCAATTTGGTGCCAGAAACACAGGAACGGAAAGAAAGGACTCACCGAATTCTAATCACCTCCGGATGCAGTGGACTGTATAAATTATTTCACACATACCAAAAAAAAAGTTATTTTAAAACATAATAGAATTGATTATATTTCTTAATGTATTTTTTTCTGCACAATAAAGCTAATCGGAAATCATCAAAACACCCCATATTGCATAATCTACTGGGTTTAAATCTAGGCTGTTCGGTGGCCACGTGCATTAACATTCTCATTAAATTAAATTAATTCATTAAATTAACATTCATTAAATTAAATTAAATTAAATTAAATTCATTAAATTAACATTCTCACAACGAAGAAAGATGATTGTATTTCTGTCTGTGTGAGATGGAGCTCCGTCCTGTTGTAATGTCCAGATATGCTGTAATGTCTAGCTATACTCCAGGCTTTATTTTGAAACTGATCATTTTCTTAGCACCCCGACGTTTTTCAATTCGCAAATTTTTGATCAGAATACGGTCTTCTGCAGTGATTTTTGTCATTCTGGGAAACAATTTGAAAAACTAAATATAAACAATGGGAAATTAGTTAAACTAATTTTGATGTAATTATATCACATTTTACGAAATGTTCTCACTTTTTGTGGGCCACCCTGTAGACTCACCGTTCCGATTCAAGGTCGCCGATCGACTGGCCGCTCACTAGCGGCGGGATGGTTCGTTCAAGGTATAGCATATGTAAGTATAAGTACTGAACAGACTGTACATTATTCTTATACATGTTTGTATTTAATTGTATTATTATGTTGTATTCAAATCAACAGTTAAATTAATAAATAAATTAAATTAAATATCTCTTATGTTTATTTTTGCTTTCAATTATGTTTATTTTAGAGATTCCTTAAAAATTAAATAGATGGCTTTCAAATAATGGAACGACAGATGTATTAATTTGAAAAAGTGTAATATATAGATTCGAAAATTTGTCATCAAAACTACTGTCTGCCGTAACGTAGTTGGTTATTGCACCTTCCCCGGAATGGAAAGAGATCCAGGCTCGAATCCCGGTAGCACAACAACAATATTTTTCGATAAAATTTATTTTATATGTATATCTTTCTAATTAATACATTTAATTAGTATTTAAAACATCACAGAGCTATGTTCTGAATAATTACAACTTCACAATAAGAATGTGTTCTACTTAATAATAGTTTACTATGTTTCTATATTTCTAATTTTACTATGATTCTAGACTGCAGAAAAAATTATAAAATATAAGGCGGTTTCCTTAACTTAAGTGGGGAATTGCCATCGTAAAAAAATAAATTGTGTACTGAAAATAAATAAATAATTCCAATGCTCACGTCTGGCTATAAAACACTATCAAAAAAATAGAGTTCCAATAACGTAGAGTAACGCAGAGACGCAAGGAAAGATGCATGTCGGGCATCACACGCATAATCGGAAAAATAAACCTGAAAATTAAGTGGAAATGGGCAGGACGCTCGGATAATAGTCGAATGAATATAATCATCTAGCAGCCTATCTGATGAGTACTCGAGGGAAATCAAGAGATTGATATCAATTTCTGTGAAAATACACTGCAATGAATAACAATGGACAAATGGCAGATAAACAGTGGCGTGCAGTAGGTATAGATTTAGATTATGCTGTTACCAATGATATTATACAATCATTTATAATATATGTAATACTATATATGCACTTTCGTTTAACCAACCGTCTTTAGACAAAATAAATCAGTCGTTTATACGACTTTTCCATACATTTATTTGTAATTTTAGAGTATTATTAATAGTGTTTTTAAAGTTTACATTTTAACGTAATATAATACCTTTTTACCCATATAAAAAATGAATGGATTTTTTAAGAACACTTTCTATGACTGAACATGATTTATTTATTGTTTGAAAATCCTTCACGTAATAACTAAAATAAATAATTATTTTTATTAAAGGTTAACGTAGGACATAGTTTTGCCAATTGCTTTTTGTTTTTCCCAAATCAAAAACCAATCCATGCACCAAATTTAAAGAACAATCATGAAAGACGTTAAAAACAGCAAGATAGTAAAATTCGCGAATTAATAAAAGAGGAAGTAGATACTTCAATGATTTGCACGCAGTTGTAAGCCTTTCTAATATTATTCTGATAAAAAACAGCATGACGTAACGACTCCATACAAAACGGATCAACCGAAAAGAATTTTCAATTCAGTAAATAGCCAATTAAAAGACTTGAGTAATTCATTAGCTTAAAGATAGAATAGAGTAATGTGAATAACTCAGTGCGACGAATACACAACGAAAGTCTCCATTGGTACACAGATGGCGCTTATTGTAAACTAATGTTTCCGTTTATGCTAATCCAATTATTTAATTTATATTTGTTTCCCAGAATTTCTAGCAATGCACAGCTTTTTTGCTTGTATGCACTGCATGCCCCTGCAGATAATGATGATGACAATTTATATTAGTTATGTACGAGTATAGCTAATTTATAAACGTATAATTTGATAATATTAACATGGAAATATTTACCTATAATTCTCTTTAGACAGTTTCCGTATTCATCGTGACATTAATTATCTAAAGAATAAAGTTGGTGGCGATACGAAGTTAGCTTTAGAATAGTTTTAGAATTAATACAAGTTGTGTATGGGCAAAATTAACGATATGTTTGGTTTAAAATGACAACTGTTCATAAAATATTTAACTCATTTATGCATATTTAGACAGTTATCTGTAAAAAAATCCCTTCCGGCTTTAATCCGAAAGTTTGATTGAAATCTGATAGGAATTACAGGAGTTATCGTGGATACATTTATCATCCCGTTATTTGAAAGCAATCTACTTTATATGTACGAAATCTCAAACACGTTTGAGTAAAATCTGATAGGAGACGCCAGAATTAATTAATTAATTATTTTTTATGAAATTTGGGAAACATTAATACAACTTATGTATTTTTAAGGAGTACACATTCTTATTGTGAAGTTGTAGTTTTTCAGAACATAGTTCTGTGATTTTATCTGTTTTTCTTTGTAATTGATACGTTTAATTTGTATTAGATTTAATAGTATTAATGTAAGATTTTTATATTCCTATTTATTTTTAATTATAATGCAGTGGAAAGAAAATTGTAGAATGGGATTTGGGATTATCGAGATGTTGCGTCAGTTTCCGCCAGACCTCTGGAAGGAAGAGACGTGGGCTGGTCCCACACCTTCGTCTTACTTGTAGGTCCAGTTTATTTGGTCTTCAAATGCATAAAAATAAACGTGAATCAGTCGACGGGCTCAGATTGTGTCAATAATATTCTAGGTGTCATTATTTTAAATTTTCTGTGCTTTGTGAAAACCAAATAAATGCATGTACGAACGAACACTACGGCGAGACGCACGAATGTCTCCATTCTGCACGAACTGTAGATCAAGGACGGACTCTCAACCCGTAGCCTGAGACGAATCCTTCAATTTTTTGGCCATCTTGCGAGAAGGGAAGATAACTTGTTGTGGTAGGCCACTTCGAAGGATGAAAATGAACGCGAAGATCCCCCACCCGTTGAACTGACCGAGTGGAAAAGGCAACAGGCACTTCTCTGGTGACCGGTCTACAGAATGCCGAAAAAAGTGGAGGATTATAGTAGAGGGTAAGAGTTATACAAATCGCGATTCTCAGTCGTCAGGGTGCGACATTGATTCATATACGGCTTCTTTTTCTTTCTTTATTCCAACCATTGATGTAAGAATGAAAAAAAAACTTTTTCAACTTTCTACTTCTCCCTGTTGCCGTGAAACGAAGCAATAACAACTTCGATTTTAGCTTATAGGAATTCTTTTTATTTTTTTATTAAAAAAAGATAAAGTTCGTTCGCTTTAAGGGTTTCAAAATATCGTAATAAGAGCTACCGGGGACCCTTAATTATCTTGAATAATGTAAAATACAATTTTTCATTCAACTACAAATAATATGGAGTAATACGAGTAGCTTGTCGATCTAGTGCTTAAGACGGTGGCCTAGTGATCTAGTTGACAAAGGTTCGCGCCTAGTTCCAGGAGACCAGCAAGTTAGTCCTACTTTCACAGTACAGTACAGTACAGTACAAGCATTTAGCTTTGTTTGAAAATAGTAAGAATATCGATGCGACATGTATTCCGTGTACGCATCTCTATTTTTTTTTTTAAAGAAATAAAATGTATACATTAAATTAAACTGGCAAAATTCGCAATTTATTGTCTGGGCGCGCTTAGATTCGGTGTTTACTCTTGAGGTAGGTAGCTCAGGCGGGTTCATCACATCAAATTGCAAATTTAAATTACGCGATTTGTTACTGACTATTTTAAAATCATTCTGAAAATGATAATGTACGATGTAATTCTGTTATCCAACCAACATTTGTTAGGAGTCGGCTGCGATAGCTTCGCTCCCGAAGTGAATATTTCACAAATTACTGTACGGAAAATGTATGCTACCGTTCTTGGCATATAATATGAGAGTAGATCTTTCCGTATCATAATTCTTAAGGAAACCTTAAAGAGGGTTCCGTCCACTAACGAGAGCTGAATGCCTAACTATCTCGTAGCGCGTCACTCAAAAATGCCTAATAATACAATTATTTACCGCTTTTCTCGCGACGCTTTTTCGAGCATCAGGAGTGGCGAATCCCGGACAGAAATGACCAAAGGCAATACAACATCGACAGCGACGTGCATCTGGCCCAGCTTGATCGCATTTATACTGCCATTCAGCTGAAAAGACCGCGCAAAAAGAACCCAATCGTTTTCCACCACGACAACACTCGCCCTTATGTCGAACGCCATGTGATCGAATCCATCGCTAGCGATAAATGAGATTTGCTCCCACCGAGCCCCACACTCTCTGCCACATCAACTGTTTTCTGAAAAATTGGCAGGTTGGCAAAATCTATGAAATCGTGGATCGCTTCAAATAACCAGCGCTTTTTAAAATGAGAAGAAATAATCGGTTTTGAGTTTATTTTCGTTTTATTTGTTACAATATAATTTACTATGTAAACAGTATATATTTTTTAAGCTGGTTATTTATGCTGGTTTTTTCTATTTTAATATTATTTACATTTTAGTCTACAATACCGTTAAATAATGATTCTGCTCCCAGAAAACCTATGTTTAATATCATTCTAAATTTATTTTATGACCCAACACGTGATGAACCTAACCTAACCAGAGAATGAAGAAGACTACAGAACCTGGAACGTAACGCACCAGATATTCTGACGGGCGGGATATATAGCGAAAGTAATGAGTCATGTAACACGTGCAAAGTCTTCATAAACCAGTCAACATGGTCTAGACTTAGGAGGAAATAATGTCAAGATAGGTCTGCAAGGGGTTGGCGCGTACCCAGCAGATTGGACCACAATGGAAGTGTCAAAAGATGGATGGCGTTCTATTGGGACTGCGGTCATAGACTCCCATAAAGCCGCTAAAGTATAAGAAGAAGGATATCTATTAAATAAATTTAATCATTATTATCCCTAGCTCCATAGCCCAGTATGAGTTCTGACCTCGAGAATACATATCTGTCGGTCTCTAAGCTGTTTGCTTATCGCCAATTTAGCTCATACCAAAGATGGATAGGTTATTATTTATTATATATTATTTTGTCTTCTTATTTTGGGTCTACCTTCAGGTAGGTAAGGTTATGTGATAAATTTTGATATTTTATCCTCTCCTTTATGTCTCTTGTACTTAATCATGAGGTATCGCAAATAAAACTCGGTCACGTTACACAACAATTCTCGGTGTATTAATACAATTATGGTTACACAAACTATAGACTATAGTTACTCTAAAAGCAAGTATTAGGTGGGGAGGAGCGTACAATAACATAATGAACTCAGTAAGAATAATACAGAGAAAGTAATATTAAAAAAAGTTCAACTTTTTCAACACAAACATTTTTTGCAAAGTTCCCAAAATAGAAAGTATTTACAAAAAAATCTCAATTAATCAAATAATTAAAGTAAACAACACTGTCAAATTTGAAACAAGAACATCATAAAGGTTTAAACTTTAAAATCCCTAAATGTAACACTAAACACAAATCATCATAATTTTATATACTTAGGGATAAAAAATTTCAATAGCCTCCCTACACAAGAAATGAAAGATATAAAAAAATTTTGAAAGAAATTAAATGAACACTTCAGAAGCACATAATTAGAAAATAAACAATATCACAGAACACTTCAGAAGCACCCAAATAGGCAATAAAGAAAATATATAAAATATTATATAAAAATATTATTGTGTAACTCCCTCTCCAAGCACAAGAGCTAGTCTCCTTTTTGGAGAGGTAAGCGAAAAAGAAACCTTGTAATTTTAATAATGTTCATGTTATAAAAAAATTGTAAAAATGTCAAATAAATAAAAAAAGAATTAAAAAAGTATTTATTAATTGAAGACGCGTAGATAAGAGAGCGCTTCCAAGGGCGCGGCGCCTTATAACGGCTCAGCCACACACACACGCACATCCGTCAGATATCACACTGCTCTCATCTTACATGTTAGATCTACCCTATTCTTCTTCTTCTTCCTTCAGGTTTATTATTGAGCAGTCATTTTAGGAGTTGCGCGTGATTCATATATATATTTTTTTTTTTTATATGCTCGATATAGTATGCCCATCAAAGCCATCCTAATTCTACGAATTTTCTTCATCATGCAGGTCGTAAAATTCATGATTATAAAGTCTGCGCCATACAAATTTTTTGACAGCTCCAAATATTCTTCTTTGTATCCTTCTTTCAAATATATCTGGTATTATTTCAGTCCAGGTTTCACTAGTCTTACCAGAGCTTAAATAAATTATATAATCGACCGTATTATGTTTATTGTAGATTATAAAACACATACATAATAATCAAATATAATAGAAGAAAACAATTCCAAACAAACTTCAAAGCATCAAATGGTTTACACTACTACTACTAACTGAAATAATCTAAATATAGACTTAATTAATAACATAACAAAACAAATCAAAGCTTTAATGTAGTTGCATAAAATTATTGGCTGTGATTGTATCAGAAGATTTTGTGAATGATTAGAATGAAGCCTCTAACTATCTTCTAGTCTCACGCGTGTTAGTGCATGTCGCAATGTACATGGTACGCGTCTAGAGCAAGATATTCAAATGAAAAGTTTACGTTTATTGCTGGATGAATTACAAAGGCAAGTTCGACGAGTATACAGTTAAATGCGCATATAAAGTTGAATACTGGAGTGGCTCGTTCGAGATGTCGATAAAAGAACAGTCTGCGGAAAAGTGGTCGGCTGGCTTCATGAACTCGTCCGTCACGATGCATTATATCTGCTGGTTGGTCAGTTTGGTTTCGGCCCCAGATAATATGGCTGTTAGGTGAGTCCCTACGCAGCCATAAATGTGGAGTATATACAGGGTCACCACGAATCCAATATATTGCTAATACAACGACATTTTATCAAAGATTCTACCTGTTCTAAGCTCCGAAACTACACAACACACTCAATACTAACTGAAAATTGTTTAATTCCAATAATATTACACAAATATGGACCCAATATATGATCCAATCAAATAGAGATGAATCAGAAGCATGGCTATCCAACATTCTAACACAATTTATACAATACCTACATTAATTATTCATTAGTCCTACAACACTCCCACTACATATTTTTTATTTTTTTATACATATTTTTTTATTTCTCTTTTTATTCCTGTCGATGATTTAAATAACAACACGAAAAAAAAAACTGGCTACTTTAACACAGACTTCAGAGCAAAGTAGCAAGGACAACGCTTTAATATATCAGAAGTGAAGTCTACTCTATCCCACACAATAAACTACGAGTATTAATTGTGTCTTATGTTATAATATATTCACCTCTGTTAGAACAAAAATATGTGTATATATAATAAATAAATAAATTCGATGAAACACAAGACAACATTGAATTATACAAAACGTACGAAAACATCAACACAATACAAAATAACTTATTCCAAGAATTAAAGAATTTGTAGGCAACTGAAATATGTAAAAAATTCAACTATTTCTTCCTAGTTAATACGTCTTTTTCATTAATCAGGAATACCATAGAAGTTATAATGAAGTGAAATTTTGTAATATTCGAACAAGATCCAAGTTTTGTACATCCTAAATACAACAGAAATCAACGGAGATACACAAGAAATCTGATTTGAGTCTACGATAATCTAGCATGTCATGTTATTAAGAATTAAATGCATTATAATAAATCCAAAAAAACGATCAAATGTTGAATTACCCTTATACGAACTTGCTTTATCTGTTCCTTGACTAATGAGCGGTCGTATTAAATTACTGAACCAACGTCTCGACAAAGTTAGTACGGCAACAATTTGCGGGAAACTAGTAGAAAGATTTAATCAAGAATAGTTTAATACTTACCGAGGCATCCTAATGATGAAGATTTTTTATTTATTCATCGTTAACTTTATTCAAGCTTACGTTATGTACGTTTTGGTGTACACACAATATTTTTCAGGGGAAAATTTAACAATTTTTACCGTTGATATTTAGACTCTGGCGATTACAATTTTTTTGGAAAATTTCGTAATTGAAATTTATGAACTAAAATGATTCATTTTAATTATATCAAATGTAACGAACGGATTTTGTGTATAACATTTAATGGGTATGTTACCCGCCTATAGTCCGAGTTGAAAATGTTCAAGATGTACGCGCCAAAATTCCATTAAATTACGGAGATAATGGAGACTTCATTTTATGATTTATTATAGAAACTTTCGACTAATAAATTATTGTAATAAGATGTTTCTAATGTGCCACCAAAACAAAGTTAGATTGCTTAACAAATAACGGAAGAATTGATTTTTAAAAACCTCCCCCCTCGTTACTCTTTCTATATTTGATATTAAGGAGTATATTTTATTTTATCAAATAGAACATACGTCGTTTCTAATTTAAGTAAACACATGTCACCGGTTTCTGTTTTTTTTTTCTTTCTCTCTAAGCTCTCGAATTGCTTCTGCTGTTATCATCAACATTTATATCTAAGAAGGACCGGGGGCAGTGGCGTAACTTTGCCAACGCAGGGCTTGGGCCACTTTAAACAGGGTCCCAAAAAGTTTGCAATCTAAGTCTAGAATCAATTTGAAAACGATAATTCGTCACATTTCCCGACGTCAATAGTAAGCCACAGCAATAAACAATTTATAACATTTGAAAGTTTCTCATGTGCACTGCAAAAACACAAGAAAGTATAATGAATGATGTTACGTAATAAACTTCTTTGGATACTTCTCAGTGCCAAAATTTAATACCAAATTCGCACAACGAACTTTCTTATTTTGTGCTCCGCGAATATTTAATAATGCCTCTAGACCTTAAAAGGTCTAAAGTGATTAACGACTTCAAACCAAAAATAACAAAGTGGTTGCTTGATGTGGTTAGAAATCAAAATGAATCTAATTTGTTATTTGTGCTAACCTAACTATCTACACATTTTTGCCTCCAACTATTGTATATTGCAGACAATAATATTTTCATAACTTTTTTTCAATAATATTTTATAACTTCAGATTGTACTTTTTTCGCATAACTTTTTATAACTTACTCATTAACGTAAACAATTACAACTTTTAAAAACTGTCCAGGTAATAGCTTTAGAACAGACCACGTCTAGTAATGTAATTACCTTTACTTTTTTATATGTACTATTTATGCTACAAAAAAATTAATAAATAAATAAAAATACGCTGGCATCGGTGAATCGAACTCCAGCGCATCACGCCACCGGCTAGTCTCAGTCTATGGGTGTCTGTGTGTAAGTGTCAGAGTGGCTTGCTCGGATGGGTAGGAATGGTTTTAAACAAATAAAACACTTGGTTTACACACAAAAAAACATTTTACAATTTATTTACGATCACAAAGAACGACATAATAATTACATGAACAGATAGTGTTCAAAATCTTTCGGAATGCAACGACAAAATTCTCACAAACAAGATTCGTCCACTTCACTGACCCTCGAGGAGTCATCTCGCAGATTTTTACACTATCCAATTCTCTACTTCCCTGGTAGAGGTGTTTACTGTCTTCCAGAATGACAGAAACCTGGGCCAAAATTGCGACTCACCTCCAGTGTATTTTTCGAGGCGGCCATCTTGTCAAATCCAATTCGGGGACCGCGCTTTCTCTCGACCGAGATTCTCTTCCTGTATCCAATCAGGAGATAAGTCCATGATGCGGATGGTTCGGGGACCACAAATCTTCCGTATCCACTGCAATCTAAGAATTCCTTCATTCATTCTCTCCATTTTACGGCGGAGTGCCGTCCGATCGCGCACCACGCGTCTCGCCAGCTCGCGCACCACGCATCTCGCCAGCTCGCGCGGAAATCCCCCTTTCCCCTCAAGCCTTCACGCTCACCGACAACGTCTACTCGGATCCGTAAGTAGCGCTCTGTCTCGCCGCGCATTTTTTGAAATGTCACAATGTATATTGTAATAATTAGGGTACCATCATCTTAAAGTGAAACATGCATTTTTTAAATTGCATGCGTATATAAATTAATAAAATATTATGAGAAAATAGACTAAATTTATTCTCACAATTTAATGTATAAACCAAGTAGTACGAATATTCGTTTTCATGTACACAAATTGATGGTCCTTTTTTCCATTCTGCATTGGGGCCCAATTTTTATAGTTACGCCACTGGTCGAAAGGTATAAGTCGCCTCCATTTTCTACGGTGTTTCAGTACTTGATGACCAATCAAGGATCACTCTGTTTTTCACAAATTATGTGTCGCCGTTTACTCCCAACGAGGTGACCCTCTGGCCGTCTTCCCTACACAGTTACCGAGAAGTACGTCGTGATAATTGTTCTTCTGGAATTCGCTAAACTTCGTGTTCAACCCACTTCAATTGAGATCTTTCTCCACGTTGAAGTGGGGACTCCACGCCGAGGGTCGCTAATCGCGATACTTCTCACTCGGTCCATTAATTTCACTCCCGTTACTCTCCAAAGATATCTCGTTTCAGCAAAATAAATTCACATTTCAGTGGTGAATTTGCTCTTTTTCAGAACGCGTCGTTCCTTAAAATCCTCACTTTGGTTCAAATTTTAGGTTCGGCTCAAAGTTAAATCTGAGAAATATTACATTTTAACAAGACCACAGGTTTGAACTGTACAAATAGGTGTGTAATATACAAATCTGACTAAAATGATTTATGATTTTTACTTTACAGTTTTTCAGTCACATATTTACATTTGTCCAAAGTAAAATTATTTTTTTATCTGTTATAAATATATACACTAATATGACGTCAAAACTTAATTTATTTAGAGTAAAATTACAAAGGTTGAAATATACTGTGGAAATGGAGTGAGGGTCAAAAGCTGCTGACAGGTCCAAGGCAAAAAGAAAGTGACGAGTTTTTTTATACGTTACGTTCCCCTAACATTGTAAATTCAGTAACGCTAAGCCCAGCAGACCTTGTTAAGGTTATAATCGATTGTGTTACGTCGGTACAATATAAAAAGACAATATTTATGATTTTTTTGTAGACAGTTGGTATAAATAAAACTCGAAAATAAATTAACACTGCCACATTAAATGATGCAGGCTATAATAGACATACGATTGCAGAGAGGATAGAGCGCCACACTCCTCTGTCCTGACATACAATCCACATTCATACATCTTCTCATACAAGCTCGTCGACTGTTGAGACTTCTAACAGAACCATCCTCCGGTATCTGGTTTATCTGGTCGTGCCAAGTTTTCCGCGGACGTCCTCTATTTCTGGTGCCATCAGCACTTGCGTCATACATCTTTCTTACCATTCTTTCCTCATTCATCCGTTCCATATGACCAAACCATCTAAGTGATCCATTCTTAATCTTACTCACTATATCAAGATCAGCTTTATATTCTTTCCTTATTTCTTCATTCTCTACTCTGTCATAAATGGATCTGCCACATATACGCCTGAGTGATCTTATTTCCACTGCATTCAGTCTACTTTCGTTCTTCTTCTCCTCGTTCCCCATCTATACATCAGTGTCGGTACCAGAACTCCATTGTGCACTGCTAGTCTCGCCTCGGTTGACAAATTCCCGTTAGATATAATTCCATTCAAAGCGCCATTCACTTTATTCCCTGAGTGTCACCCTCCTTTCGATATCATTCTCAACCTTTCCGTTACTATCAAATACAATTCCCAAATACACAATCTCATCTACTTGTTCCAAACATTCAATACCTACAAGCACTCCTTCTCGAATACCATCACTTTCGACTTGCCAACATTCATAATAAGGTCGCTTTCCTTGCATACATCATACATTCTACTCATTAGACTATGTAGTTATTGTTCATTACTCGCCATTAGTACTGCATAATCGGCATACAATAAACAGCATACAATCAAATCGCTCATTTTTGCTCCTACATTCATACATTCCAGTTCTTTCACACAATTATCCATATACAAGTTGTTCAGCCATGGACACATTACACAACACTGCTTTACACCCTTTATAATGTTAAACCATGGTGTGATTGTTTCATTAATATTATTCTTCCAAAATATCGAAATTCCGACGAAGATAACAAAGTTAATAATTTTTTTCGGCTTTTCTATTAAAAAAATGTCTGCGGAGTTTTCTACGCTAAATTTGTACGACGCAAACTTATAAGCTAGCATTTATTCAACAAAACTTTATACGCTTACTTCATTCACATTGACCATACTACCTCAGTAGAAACTAAAATGGTAGGTTTCATCCTTCGGGTGTGTAAACAATTCAATAACATAAACACCATGAAACACTGTACTTCTCATATGTCCGAAGTATCATCGAATATACCTCCCAAGTTTGGAATCGAAAAAATACAGAATAGCTGCTTGAAATATAGTTATCGAACTTTAACTAGCACTACTGTAGTCATACATTATTTTCAAATATCCATCACTATAAATTCGATGAGACGCAGCCGATGTCATTTTCCAACACAAAATAGCCAACTCCAAAGTAGACTGCCATGATTTACTCAGACACATATCCATTCGAGTGCCATCTAGGTCAACCAGAACTAATCTCACATTCAACCATCCACATTGTAACACTAATGCGAAACAAAGTTCATTTTCCCTTTATTTCAACTCACACTTACATGAATTAGACATTTTCAGTTACCACAATTAAATCAAAATTCAATATTTAACCCATTTTCTTTTCCCCTCATTATTCCAAACTCCCGTTAATTTTTCTTCATTATTTTAAATTGTTAACTTTATTTTATTAACCACTTAATGAATTAAAAATATATCTACCGGTTTCGAAAAATATCATTGTTCTTCTTCAGGATGTCATTAACTAATCGAAAATATATGTTATATTGTTTCTTTGACAGAATCTATTTTTAAAAAACAATAATTATTTAAAAAATAAATTTAATACTTAACCTAAATTGTTACTTTGTGATACAAAATTACTAGAATAATTTTTAGGAAAAAATTTTAGAATGTGACTTGTGGTCAAATTTAGCTGATTGTTTATAATGCTTGATTATTAGGAGAACACATTCTTATTATGAAGTTGTAATTATTCAGAACGATTAAATGTATTAATATCAAAAAGGTTCGAAAATTTGTCGCTAAAAATATCGTCGCTGTAGCCTAGTTGGATAATGCGCCTTCCCCGGTTTGGAAAGAGATCCAGATTCGAATCCCAGTGACGCAACAACAATATTTTTCGATAAAATTGAATTATATGTTTGTATAATTAATATATTTAATTCATATTTTATTACTTGATTAGTTTTACATACTTTATTTATCTCTAACTATTCCAAATTATTTAATTTAAGACCACAAAGTTGATTTTGCTAATCTTAAAAATATAATTTTTCATCTTTCATACTTTTATCTCTGCTCTGTTTATATTTTTATTTCCTACTTTTTCTCTCATTTCTCATATTTTTACTGATTTTAATATACATTGTGACTTTTTCTATGCAGAGCAAAATTCATTTCCTATTATAGTCTTAATAAGCTATTTACCAATTTAATAAGGTAATTTGTTCAATTTTTGTTAAACTATTAAAATTATTTTTTTTACAAGGGTTAACTGTATTCCAAATAAAATAATTGAACGGTAATACGCACACTGTAACAATTCACAAACCGCTGTAATAAAAATTTATATAGCCAGTTGAATTGTAGTTTTTGAATACACAAATGTAGTGTAATAATAGAATTTTTATGTTGTAAAATAGTATAAAGTATAGGGTGTTCCAACAAGAGGTATTTGTTTTAATAATTGGCGTTGGCATCAATTGTATTGTATACGTGTGAAACGAATATATTTCAACAAAATTCTATATATCGTGGTGTTTGAGAGATTCAGTTGTTGCACACGGCGTCTGTCGGAGATAGAGCTGTCTGCAGCCACGCTTTCACGCGCAGTTTCAATGTTTTCATTTGAGCGTTGTATCCACGATTGATCTGTTATATACCTTTACAATAATAATATAATAATTATAACATAATAATAATAAAACACTAAATGAGAGCTCACTTCGCGCTAAATGTGTATCGTTCTTTATGCAAGCCTCGAGCCAAAAGTTTCATCAGAACCCTTATACTGCCTTTACAGAGATTGAAATGTAACATTTTAGTTTACAAAATAAACGGTTTTACTCTTAAAGGTGTGTTTAAATAAAAGATTTATTTAAAATATTTTCATTCGTTCCACACATTAATAAAACTACCACTAACCAATAAATAAATAGACATGAAATAATGTGTACATATAAGAGAGAGGTTTAGAACGTTAGTTGCAGAACTATGAGCATTCTACACACATTCTTGGTGGAAACATAAATCTGATAGTTTATGACACATTTATGCAACAGTGAAATTATTTACTCTACGAAAATTTTGTAAATAAGATTTTTTTTTTACATTAATGCATATCATATTGTCAGCGTTTAAATTTTCATTCCAATCGAGTCATATTTTCAAAAAATGTCGCGGAGCTATTTGATTACGTAAGTGGTACCAAATGATCACCCGGGTGACATCAAAATGAAAATAATATGAAACAAGGAATTTGCGTTGGTTTTCGTCTGTATTTGGTGGTCTGTGAAAATTACGAAAAAGCTATGAAATATCTCGATTTTGTATTAAGAACGGTGAAAGATTTCAATTCATTTATATCGCTTAAATTTTTTTACACGGCTATAAGCAATTTAAAATATATCTCGTCAATTTTATGTCCATTCTATAAAGTTATGAAGGAATTACGATTTTTTAATGAGCTTTTTAAATTTATCTAACTTGTCGTGTATTTATTATTTTTATTCAAAATTGTTAATGGCAAGCTGGACGTCCTTAATGTGATTGAATTGATTTCGTACCATGTTCTGGGAGAAGTACTAGATCATTTTAAAAATATTATTGTAATGCATCCACACAAAGACTTCACAGACTTGGTCTTGTCGATATATTCCGATGTTCAATCTTTAAATATAAAAGTGTTTTTTTTTTATTGTTTTAAGACAATTGTATGATTGATCGAGATATTTTATCCTTGTTTGATAGTTGTTATTAGTTCTCCTGACTTATTTATGCGTCTTTGGAGAAAGATTTATTACAATATAATAGTACATAGATTTGTAGTGTTCAATTATTCTATGTGTAGGGAATGAAATAATATTAATCACATCTTAATAATAATAATGACTCTGTCGACGCCCTTCATCAGCTGAAAATAAATTTTGGTACGACATAAAACATACAACACACTGCGCGCGGTGTACACAACCGATACCAAAGGTCGACTGACATCAAGTGCGTTGTAGCATTACTGTCTAGCGTGAAGCGGTCACATATCTTTGTTTCTTTCACGCACAGATAACGCTCACGCACACTTTGACTTGTATCGGTACACAACACATTCTTGAAGTGCCACGACCAAAAAATCGACCTGTAGTGTAACGTGTGTGTGTATGTGTGGCAGGTGAGCGCGTGGAGCACGGAGCTGGTGCTGAGCGCACCCGGCGTGCTGGAGCGGCGCGCGTGCCTGTCGTGCCTGCTGCGCGTGGCGCTGGCCTGCTGGAACATCGGCAACTTCAACGGCGCCATGGAGATCGTCGCCGGACTCAAGTGAGCGACTATTTATTTATTTGCTTGTCCAACTCAATTTATGTAATATGTTGTGGGCAATTACGAAAATTGGACTATGACGTCATCGGCCTCTCATTATTGTCGACGACGACATCTGGAGGCCAAACTAAACACTAATTCGATTTCATCTTGTTTGTTTATTCACGTGCAAGACATAAAATAACCTTGTTAAATACGTGCTTGTTAGTGTAGTGGTTAAGGCACTCGCCTGGTGGTCCAGTAGTCGGAGGTTCGAGCCTCATTCCAGGAGATCATTATTTATTTTATTCCTATTTTTATATTACAAGCGATTAGCTTAGTTTATATTTATAACCAGCGGAAAAGCAATCGGTTATCGCTGATCGCTTGCTGCTAGTCCCTGCGGGGGGCTATTATATTGCTTTAACAATGACGAATTGTGCTAAAGGAAATTCTGCATTGAAATATAGATTATACGGAAGCCATAGCCGCGCAGCGGTCACCACTGGCCGCGAGATGGCCTCAGGGCCGATTGCTTTTCTCCTAGTGCATTCTATATTTTCCTCCCTGTAATTGTATAAACGGTGTTCTTAAGTATCAATTATGAATTATAAATAAGTGACTTAATTTCATTACGTCACAATATATCTAATAAATGATGCATCGTCATTGGGCAGATGATCAGATGATAGACTACGCGAAATGACAGACAGTCAAAATACTTTCCAGTCGGAAAAATTCATACGATTTCGCTACTATATGTATTTTCTTACTCGTGTTTATACACAGTGTACATTTGAATTCAATTGAATATTATATATAGTTATGTACTCAAATTGAATATATATTTAAAATAGAAAACATTGAAGTAATCTTAACCTAGAGATACTAAAACAGGTTTGTTTTTGCCCTATACATAGACATGGCCGTTTAATCAAGCACTATACAGCCATAATGACACTATGTCCTAGATGTCCAGAAAGTCATAGAAATAGATGGGGAAATTAAATATTATTATGAATGCTAGTGAACCCTGGAATTGGTAAAAAAAACAATATATATATGTGTACGATTGAGTATATAATTAACAAATAAGAACGCAATGCGGATCTGCTGTAGCTTAGTGATCACCGAGATGGCCACGTGGGAGGTGTTACGATCGCATGCTGATTAGTGGTATGATCGGATAAATCAGATATTGAGAAACGGCCATGTTAAGGCAAGAGTGGTGCGCCAGAACAGACGTATTTAGTTTTCTATCGTATCTGCTTATCCCGGTGGAAAAAAGGCGTGATGGTGGGTTTTTAGTAGGTAGTTAGTTTTTAAAAATTTTATCAGTAATGAAAATTTTCCATTTTCACGCCTTGCTTTTTCACGTGGGAATTTTCGAATTTTATCTTTGAACTAGAAAAACATTATTTAGATGATTGCCATGATATATAATGTACACTCAGGTCTCTTTTTATGCGGTGGATACGTTCCACATGAAAACACATAAAAAAAGACCAGATTCACATATAAAAAAAATAAACCGTACGTTCCATAATTTTCTAAAATCGCATAAAACAAATTCAATAAGTTAAAATATACCGATAAATACATAAAAAATGTTTCATAACATATTCCTTCAAAATTTATCTATAATCTCTTTTTTGCCAATTTTTTTCTTAAGAATTATCATTGCTATATGACAATGTTCAGCATAATTTTCGAACTGGTTCGAAATCACGTTCGTCACCAGAAGAGATAGTCAGATCTAGAACAGATCTATGTCTTGAAGATAATAATTATTCGCAAATAAAATGAGCCTCAGCTTTGTCCCCTTTGACAATATAATCAGTGATTTTAAACTAAACCATGATTTTGATCATTTTTTGCACAATTCCTGAAATGTAATTCTGAAGTTCGCTTTGAAATTTGAATGTTCGTTCAGAATTATCATATTTTTCAATGAAATGGTTTGCCAATTTACTGCAAAGTTGAAGACCTTCTCGGATTACACTCGCGGTGAGGGTGACAGTGACGGTATCGAGAGTTATACCAATGATATAACTGTCATTGGTGACATTATCCTGATAATTTCTGAAAACAATGGAGAAGAGAAACGCGTTCACCCAATTTCACTTGATTTCGGCTGAATTGTACTGGCGCAGACTGTGTATACATACACAGACAAAATTCTCCGAATTTTTTATTTTTTCTTACTTACTTACCATCACGCCGTTTTCCGAGGGGGTAGGCAGACAGGATAGAGCCCCACACTCTTCGATCCTGACACACAATTCTCGTCTCATCCACATTTATATATCTTCTCATACAGGCTCGCCGATTGTTGAGGCTTCTAATAGAACCATCCTCCATTATCTGGTTTACCTGGTTGTGCCAAGTCTTCCGCGGACGTCCTCTATTTCTGGTTCCATCAACCCTTGCGTCATATATCTTTCTTACCATTCTCTCCGTTCCAAACCATCTAATTGATTCTTTCTTAATCTTACTCACTATACTAACATCAGCTTTACATTCTTTCCTTATTTCTTTATTATTTACTCTGTCATAAATAGATTGGCACAAATACGCCTAAGTGATCTTATTTCCACTGCATTCAGTCTACTTTCGTTCCTTTTCTGCCAGCTCCAGGCCTCACTTCCATACATCAGTGTCGGTACCAGCATTCCATTGTGCGCCGCTAGTCTTGCCTTGGTTGACAAATTCCCGTTAGATATAATTCCATAATTCAAAGCGCCGTTCACTTTATTTCCTGCAGTCACCCTCCTTTCGATATCATTCTCATCCTTTCCGTTTCTAACAAACATACTTCCCAAATACACAAACTCATCTACTTGTTTCGAACATTCATTACCTACAAGTATTCAGTGCGGTGTCTTGCTTTCCTCCTTCTCGAATACCATCACTTTCGTCTTGTTAACATCCATCATGAGGTCGCTTTCCTTGCACGCATCGTACATTCTACTCACCACTCAGTAGTTCTTGTTCATTATTCGCCATTAGTACTGCATCATAGGCGTACAATAAGCAGCATACAATCAAATCGCCTATTTTTGCTCCTACATTCCAGTTCTTTCACACATTTATCCAACATTTTTTCAACATGTCAAATTGGTTTAAATTAGTTATTAAAAAAAAAAAGCTTCTTGAAATATAAACCGCATAAAAAGAGACCGGAGTGTACATCTTATCTGTGACATCGGTTCCATTAGAAATATATACGCGCTTGAACTAACAGTCGATTTCGATATTATTGTTATTTCAAAGTCTCTCGGTAAATTATCCGATTAAAGTTAGCTCGAATTAATATTACTAAAGAAAACGTGATGTGATTTAGTAATATATACGAGCGAGCGTGCGTTTAGTTTCAAATTAAAATGATAATGTGTAATTTATTCCAAGGGTGCGCTCAAGACTCCCACTCGATCGCGCTATTGCGAAATTCTTTCGGAAATGTCAAATCTTCGGCAATTTAACGCCTGTATAATATTCATTCATTCATTTTTCCAGCGTTTTCTTTTTCCGGGTCAGGGTAGAGGCAATTTTTCCGTTTGCCGAGGCAATCATCGATCTTTATTTGCGCCGCCGCCTGCAGATTGAGCTTCTTCAATCTGACTTCTTTCAGATTTACACGGTCGTCAAAAAAGTCGTTGTGTCATTGGATTTACGGTGAAAGCCGTATTATACATGGTGGGCCGTAAGTTTTTGCACTTTTTAAATCGGGCACGCGGGCGACAAGTGTCACAAAAATGACAAACGTTTTTTTTGTAAAACTCTTTTGTGACTAAATTTCCAAGGACTAAGCTCCCGCGCGCTGTCGCCCGCGTGCCCGATCTAAAAAGTGCTATACCTTATGACCTACCCTGTACTTCAAAAATCGGTGAAATGTATTACATTACTCTCAGTATAGAATATTTATAATGGCTGGAGTCTTTTTCAATTTTGAAAAAAATAAACTGATGTACATACATTTTATTGATTTGTGTTTTATTTCATGTTTCATGCACGTCATTTCACCCCTAATCTTCATGACATCATTATCATTATTAACCATTTTATTCACACTGCCGAATGATGGCCTCCCCGGGTGTGTCTTACTTTTCTTTGTCTATTCTTATTTGCTGCCACGTATTTCCGCATTTCATCAGTCTAGTTGACCACTTGATTCCCCTCGGATTCCACTGGATGTGGCCTGTCCTCTGCCATATAATTTTCTTGGTGTAATTTTTTTATATCGTCTGTTTTCGTATCTACACGATTCATGTGTTAACGTGAGCACTGGAAGTATGCATTGATTAATCCTTGAAGAATGCACCCCTTATATACTAGCTGCATCACACAATCGACACGATATCACGCATAATGTTGGATTTGATTCTACGGTTCTACATGTGACATCTAATGCAACAAATTTAAATTCAAATATGAGGTCCAGAATCAAAATCTGACATGTCCTCTTTACCAGTTTTGTAGTAAAATTCAAAAAAAAAAAATTGTATCACAACTATCATATTTGGAATCATATTGAAAATGATCAGGAACCAAGAGTCGCTTGACCCAATTCTGTCGTCTTATTGGTTGAAAACATATTTGTCTGGGTTTGAATTAACTATCTATTGTACATGTCTGCGATTGAAGTAACATATTTATCTGGGTTTGAATTAACTATCTATTGTACATGTCTGCGATTGAAGTAACATATTTATCTGGGTTTGAATTAACTATCTATTGTACATGTCTGCGATTTAAGTAACATATTTATCTGGGTTTGAATTATTAATCTATTGGATATGTCTGCGATTGTAGTAACAAGCAAATTTCAATTGCATTTTTATATGAAATTTAGTGATATTTGTCTAATTTCGATATACTAGTCTTGTAAACATTTATTAAGGAGAACACATTCTTATTGTGAAGTTGTAATTATTCAGGACAGACGGTCTGTGATTTTAAATACTAATTAAATATATTACTTAGAAAGATATACACATAAAACAAATTTTATCGAAAAATACTGTTGTTGCTACCGGGATTCGAACCCGGATCTCTTTCCAATCCGGGGATATATTTGTACATACCTAACTCAAAATTAATAAAAATTGGACAAGTTTGATTTTTATTCTATATCTCACAAATGTAAATAATAATAAATTAGTTCTATTTTAAAATCATTAAAAAGACCAACACTTTAAAATGAGGTCCATCAAATTCGATAAATATCTATGGTGTGTTCTATAGTATCATTTTTTCGTGTCCATCTTGTACGTAGTCTAACACTTGAACATTTGTATGTCTACCGAACATGTTCACTCGTATGACTGAGCACAAAGTAGTCTTTGTAATAATACCCGCGCCTTACAATTTACTAGAACCTCCCAGTCCGCTTTCAATGAGAACTAATCTTTTGAAAATACGGTTTGCGTTCCGAGCTCCGAGCTTCAGTTTTCTTCGCAGCACTTCATTTTATCATATTTTGTTCAATTTGTGAAATTATATCTAATAGCGGTATAAAAATATTCTAGTTTAAAAGAAAATGCTAGAAAAATATTCGACTCGAAGAACTAACAATTTTCGAAAGAATTAATTCACACTGTATCAATGTTACAACGATCCGGATCGATGGACCAAAATTTGATAGAAAATGTAAAATGTAATGTAATTATTTTGTATTGTTGGTGAATAGTATCTCTTTGAAAAATCTTTGGTAACCTCAAAATTGTCTTCAAATCAATTATGCCACGACACTATAATTATAACTATACACAAGGTATAGATCCATGACAGAGATTTCGCTAATGAAAAATGTTGAAATGGTCCAGGTCAGGACATCTGATGAGACAGAAGTATGAAGACCAAATAGAGAAGAAGAAATATGAGTAGACCAAATGCCTTCTGGACGTGCGGAAAACAGTGGATTAATATTTTGGAAAGCTTAAAAACAAACCGAAGTACAGGAGTCTCAACGCGACCTTCGGGCTTCTAGAGTAGGGGTTTCTTTCGGCCTTCAGCTGTGTTCGAGTCTGTAGGCCGGCGGAAACTACTTGCTCTGGAGCACCGCCAGCATCAATCGGAGTACCTACAGCATCAGCACCAGCTACGATTGAACGTCATCTCTGGATCTTGAAACATCGCGCTTATATATTATATAATTGAGTGTACTTGAACAAATGCTTATAACACAATGGGATCATCTTCATCACAGTGTTCGATTACAAACTATCTATGTATATTAATCTGAAAATAAATCCAACACTATATCAATTTCCTATTAAATGTTTAATACTATTATGAAGGAAACTTTTAGATTTAGAGGTAAAACGAATAAAGTAAGGTTTTTAAATACTTACCCAAATATTGTTGTAGTGTATAAACATGTTTTTTGAAATGAACAAATTTTTTGTTGTGACGTTGCAATTTCAGAACGTAGTTCTGTAATATTTGGATATATGTTAATTTAATAAATTAGGACCATATGCAGAAAAAATGTATTTATCGAAATGTATTGTAATCTTTTCAGAACACATCACTTTTTCGAATTTACTTGGTTCCATTAAAACATTAATTGTAAACGTCTTATTGAATTAACACTTTTGGCAAATATAAATTGGCAAAAACCGACTTCTATTGTTATGCATTTTGAAAATAATGGTATGTGGACACGCATTAATACCACCTTATGACAGGTGTTGAGATAAAGTTTAATTTTTTTTTAATTTAATAACAGTATACAACGAAATTAAAATACAAGAAAAATATTCGTTAATGTTGCGTGTGGGCAAATCTGGTACCCCCAATAAATTGCACCCAGAGCTTACATGTCATATTGAATAATAACGCAAAGTGTATTTGTGTGTATGTGTGTGGCCAGAGCAGACTGAACTAGAAATACTACTTACATTTATCGATGATCGTTGCACAGTTACAGTTAGAAATATATGCGGCTCTCCTATTGTATGTTATCCGATCGGTACTAGCGTACGACTGATGAGAGCCTAGTTTTACACCCAGGTATATACTGGGTGCGTTCAGGGGCCGTCGGACCGCGGAAGCGAAAGAACTTTTATATACGACTTTTTAATACATACTGTAATAAAATAAAATTTAAAATTAAAAATTAAAAAGTAAACCCAACATAATTAAACAATCTTGTCTTCAATTTATATTTAATACAGACGAATGTATCGCAATCTAATATACTTTAAACATTTAAAAACATTCCTCTTGTACAATTTGAATCATATTAAGTAGAAGGTTGGAATGCTACACTACAAATTTTGAAACTTTAATGAATTTCGGTCTACCATTAATAACTGTTGGCGCCATTTAAATGTATTACGCACGCGAATCTTATTGGACTACAGAAATATGTCCTGTCCCTCTTACTCTTATCCTATCCTAGCCCCTAGGCACGAAGAAGAAAGAAGATTCCAGCAATCTGCTGTTACTACCGCCCGAGTCATTCCGCTTTCGAAACTGAACACGGTACGCTGCCGTCGCTGTGAATCCGCTTACAACCGATAACCATAATTACCGCTAATATATAATATCTTGCTACCGCTAACATATTTTAAAATAATTACTTTTCTAACGCGAGTGTCATCAATTACGAGACAATTCTGCGTCGCTTGTGAATTGGTGGACCAGGGAGAAACGAACCAGCTTCAAGAGATCGGGGACCCACAAGTAAGTGCCATCCTATCTTTTATCTCCCGATAACCCGCCAACTTTCCAATAACAATGTATAAAAATAGTATTACTATTAAACAAAAAGTAAAAAAATAATAATTAAGGATACAAAGAAGAAAAATAAAAAGATTATAAATGCCTTACATTATATAATATTAAAATATTTACTAAAAAATAACATTAATGACCGTGCAGCTTACGTCTGTCTCAAATCACTTCTGAAATGTTCTGCCAGTTATAAACAAATATGTGAGAATTTTTTTATATTTCGGTAATTCTATATATCTGCAACATTTGCCTACTCGTTATCCAAGTTTGTATATTATACTACTCACTACGAGCAGAGAGAATAGAGCGCCGCACTATTCTGTCTCGACCCACAATTCTCGCCTCATCCACATTCATACATCTCTCTCACACAAGCTCGCCGATTATTATGGCTTCTTCGGTCGGTCCAAGTGTTTCGCAGACGTCCTCTACTTCTGGTGCCATCAACACTAGCGTCATACATCTTTCTTACCATTCTCTCCTCATTCATCCGTTCCGTGTGACCAAACCACCATTATTTTTTTAACTTACTCACTACACTAAGATCAGCTTTACATTATTTCTTTATTTCTTCATAGTTTACTTTGTCATGAATGAATCTGCCGCATATATGACTAAGTGATCTCATTTACATTGCATTCAGTCTACTTCGTTCCTCTTCTGCCGGCTCCAGGCCTCACTTTCATACATCAGTGGTCTTGTCTCGGTTGACAAGTTCCCATTAGCTATAATTTCATTCAAAACCCCGCTCATTTTATTCCATCCATATATATTTGGTTAAATATGATATATTTTTAATTTTGTATAATAATTTCCTCTTTAGAAAGATCATAGAAAAATGTAGGTCCCTAGTAAGAGAAATAGTGCCAAACTGTACTGGTCTTCAGTTTTATAGTCGTGCCTCTAATCGACCTCAATCTACTACTGAAGTTGTACATTTCCTACATGAAATAGATTCGCTATAAAAGCCACTCCCCTGAAAAGTATACCACGCTGTAATATATACCGTTATAGACTTCGATAGAATAACTACATATTACTGAGGGTCTCATGACGTAATATCCGGAAAATATCAATGCATTTTTACGATCTAGATCAGGAGATCTCGAAACCACCCTCCGTTAAAAAGTTAATTTATATGCACATACATGATTATGTAGACGCGACAACTTTTATAGTTCATATTAGATTTAGATCAAACTTTTCTGAAAAAAATTGACCAGATATATGTTCCACGTCGGTCTTTCGTGACCGAGGAACCTGCCGTCTCAACCAGAAATATGCGGCCTCTCTAATTATGGCTCTTGTGAGCCTCGCCTTCCTATCTTGCGCCTTTTCTTTCCCATCTTTCCGATTCGCTCCCATGAAAAGTGACAGCTCCGCCATCTTGCTTTGCACTCTGGCCTAATTGGCCATCTCATTGGCTGCTGGACTGCGGCCGGTTGCACACAGTGTGACATTTTAAACAAAAATACAACTTGTGCGTATATAACAAAGATAGAACTACAATATCACAAATTCCCAAACAATCCAACAATAAGAACATTATAAGCGAAAAGCTACAACAAATTGTACAAGAGAACAAACAAACTGGGATTTGGTGTAAAAGGGATAAAAAATAAAACAAAAAAATAATATTATATTTACTTTTATTATAATATAAAAAAATAAATTCAAAAATGACTTTGAAATATACGCAGAAGAATTGCAAAAAAAATTATGCGTTATTTTTAAAGGTTTGCACACTAACTACCAAAAAGAAGACTATATAAATGATATTCTATTATACTTCAAACTATTCACTTATTTACCACAAATATATTTAAAATATATATATAAAAATCGAAGAAATACACACTTATGCAACTACATAATACAAGTAACTGGCGAAATGAGAAAATTATTATTACTGAAACGAATAGTAAATGTCAATTTTCTTAGAATTCAGAATTCACCTCGAAGACAGCAACCCACTCATGCCTCGTTACCACTGCCCAACTTTCGGCCACACATCTATATGTTGTACAAAAAAATTAATGAACCTAAATGACTACACTATTCAGAGGAACATACCCATATAAAATTTTCATACCGATTGTCCTTCTTATTGGCTGCTGGACTGCGGCCGGTCCCATACACAGGTATAAATAATTATTGTATTGTATCATTGTACTTATATCAGATTAGTGCAGTTTTGGCTCCACAAAGTGGGGAGAAATTACACCCAAGAACTTTTAAAAGTCTAAACTTGAGATTAAAACTGATACAACAGTACCTATATATTGAATATTGCATTTTCTACAATTCTCTGTAGTTGTGTTAGTATATTATTTAACTGAACTTTTTTCAATCGTTTTATATTTTACATAAGGTTACTTCATATTTGTATGTTATTTACTTATTTACTCTTACTTTACTTAGTTTTTTAGTTTTTTATAAATGGAACATTACATTTATTTTAAGTTTTACATTATATTTATATGCTATTAATTGCACCCTGTTAAACTTTTTATATAATATTTTTTTACTTTTTATATACGTTGAACTTTAATTTATGTGCAATCTAAATGCATTTGTGTTTTACTCTTTATACATATATTTTATATGCTATCTAATTGCATCATATTTCATTATATACATATTGAAAAGCACTATCTGATATAATACAGTATGCTACTAGTGTAGCAGGCAGGGTACCCAAATATATGTCTTATTTTGCTGCAATGTTATCTGATTATAACAATATAATAACATATTGTACTATGAATTAAAAAATAAAAATATTATTATTATATAGTTATTTGTTACACAAGATTGTTACAAACATTAATCATAATGAAAGGATACGATTATAAATACAGCCTGAGATGTTTGTGTCTTACATACAAATAATTTGTGTTTTCCAAAGAAAAGTTATCCGAAGTAACAAATAATCGATGATTTTGATGGAAACCGCAAATAGCTAACTCTCAATTATTCGGAGCGGTAAGGAAAAAAATAAACCAAGTTAATTCTGCCAAAAACATCGGAATAAATTTTAAAAAACCGAATAGTCCCTTCCGTTACTGGCCCCAAGAATCAGATAGATTTCGTCTGTGTGCGTAATTCTGTTTCATATTTTTTTTTTAGATATAATATTAATAGAGCTGGAAATTTAAAAAGTTTTTAATAACTCCCATTTTGCGACAAGATGGCTGTTCAGGCTGCTTGTATAAATAAAATATGAGAATAACATTATAGTTTTTTTTATTTATTTAACATTGAACTTGAACATTTTCCGCTGGACATCCTTTATAAAGGATTATCCAATAAATGTGATGAATTTCAAATGTTTATTAAAATTTTAACAGTTGTCATTGTTATTTTTATTCAGTATGTATGTTTTCTGTCTCTTTCACGTGTAATTTTATATTCTATCTCTGTCTCTATGTATATATAAGTGCACTCTTTTTGTATTTATGGTTAGTTTTAAATACGTCCGAACGAAGCTTGAGATAAGCGAAACCGGTTGACGTATAATAAATTTCATGGTTTCATACAAAGTGATTGTATTTTTTTTTTTTAACAGTCACATCAATATTCTTATTATTTTCAAACTAAGCTAAACGCTTGTACTATGAAAATAGCACTAACTTGCCGGTGTCCTGGAACGAGGCGCGAACCCCCGACCACTAGATCACTAGGCCAACGTCTTGACCACTACACCAACAAGCTACTCAAATATAAAAATCTAGTATGTCAAACCACAAAGTGATCGATGTATACAAAAATTTAAAAAAAAAAATGCGCAGTCATTTGTAACTTTTTCGCAACGTCTTTTTCTGTAATTACTCTAGTACGAGATTATACAACATATTTACACATCAAAAATCGAATTTTTTACCTCACCGCTTAATCAGCAACGCGGTTAACGAAACCACCGTTGATCGGGAGTCTAGTGTATTGCGAGAACGTGTGCCCTGACCTAAAATAATAACAAAGTCGCGCCCAATCTAAGGAGACCATCTAACAAAAAACGTCGAAAAGAAAATATATTCTTCGCTTACGGGCAGTGCAGATTGTATCGTCGTGGAGTCAAGCACCGTGGGGAAGATAACCAGCTTGTTTAGATCCGGATCGGGCAACCTTTCGATGGTGAACGGCCGTCTGGCTCTAATTCAATTCCACGAAATGTGACGCAACGTATTGAATTTTGAAAGCGACCTAATATCCCCGTTTTATCAGATAATAATGTCTATACGTGTCATTATATCGCAGCTGACTAACTTCACTGATACACGCGATATATATTATTTGGTTCGAGAACGAGTTAACCTGTAAACTCAGTGCGCATGTAGACTTTTGCGATTTTTAAATCTGATACATATGAATATTTTACATTTATTACATATATTAATCCTTCAAATAAGCATAAGATACATCTAACTCGGCCAACGCACGCACTGCCGCTAAAGTGACGATCGGCATCCGGCACCCCGCGCACTGCGCCATCCGTACCTCTAGGAATACCAAAAATATGAACTCTGTATGTTTGCACAGATATTCATATAATTAGAACCGACTTCAACTCAATTTACATCATCGAAGGAGAGGTCAAATGAGAACTAGCTTTGGTCAATCCTCCCTTAAAGCCTACAACATTTTGCCGAATAGTATGAAACAATACCTTCTCAAGAGATGGTTATTGAATGTTGGCAGAAACGAAACTGAACAAAGATTTCTGAAAATGATCACATTAACAGAACGTCATTTCTTTGTATTAATTTTCAATTTTATATTGTGTTTCAATCATGGGATAGCGAGAATATTTTATTAAGGAAAACACATTCTTATTGTGAAGTTGTAATTATTCAGAACAGACGGTCTGTGATATTTTAAATATTAATTAAATGTATTAATTAGAAAGATATAAATGTGAAATCAATTTTATGGAAAAATATTGTTGTTGCGCCACCGAGATTCGAACCTGCATCTCTTTCCAAACCGGGAAGGTGCATTATCCAACTATGCTACAGCGACGACATTTTTAGCGACAAATTTTCGAACCTATATGTTACTTTTTGATATTAATATATTTAATCGTTCCATTATTTTAAAGAGCCATCTACCTTATTTTTACGGAATCTCAAATACTTTCGAGTAATTTGATAGCAGATGCCAGAATTATCAATTCATTTTTATTCATTTTTGGACACATTGATACAACTTTATTATTAGGAGAACACAATAAGAATGTGTTTTATTATTTATACATTTTTAAGACCTATATTAATACTAATATTATATTTAATTGTATTGGAACCTCTGACGTGCTAAGCGAGCGCTCTGTTTTAATGTCAAACCATGTTCCAAATGTTCGTATAAGAATATAATGTTCGCGATAACACCTTTATATTGTTAAACGAATTAATAATGAATTTAAAATATTAGATATCTTTTTATTTAGAATATATTTTACACTGTGATGATGATCCACCTCCATATTTTGTATCATCATTTGCATTCGAATATTTCAGTATTCATCTTGGCTTCAGTGAGGAATAAAATAAAATAAAACAATGGCGTGACGTGAACAATGACCGTTTACATGATAACACTTTATATATTCAATACAAGTTACATTACAATGCAGGTTAAAGAAATGCGCGATTACAATTTACAAAGTGGAGGGTTAAAATGTAAAATGAATATACCGCCCCTAGCGGCGCATGGCAAACTAATGATGCTAATTGAGAGTTGATCCGACAGGTGTCACACTGTGTCCTTCACAGCATAAATCCACGGCTTACTGGTTATTTTTATCATCATTATCCGTATCTGAATGAAGGCCTCCCAAAGCGTCTCCCACTCTTAGATATTCATTGTTATTCGCAGCCACGTATTTCCGCAGAATTTGTTGATTTCGTCAGTTCGACGAGTTTTGGGGCGGCCTGTTGGCTTTTTGATTCCCCTCTGGTTCGCCTGGATGACTGCATTCATCCAACGATCGTCCGTCCTCCGATCTGTGTGGCCTGTGAGGGTGGTCCCGCCGCTTACCCAGTACCTTTTATAAGCAAAAGCTTCTATACGGTCCTACTCATTCGTCGCCTGGTTGTCATTTTTTTAATGCAGCTGTGACGAGAAGGATCTGAACACCTGCCATCTAAATAACCGTCACAGTCCCCGACCTTAATATGCAAATGTAAGTTTGAATTATTCGAATGCGATGACTTACAAAAGGTACTCGTACTCATTTTTCCACCGGAATATCTTAAAAACGCGCCATCGCGAAGAAAATACTTAATTATTTATATTTACATTTAAGTTAATGTCCTTAATATTTGAGCGGCTAGAGAAATGTCATTTAGAATAAGAACTTATTTTATTTTCATTCCGAGTGCACGCTACAAGAACTGCCGGGGTTGGTTTACTCAGTAATTTCTGTCGAGAACTGCCGCCATTATAAACCTCTGGTACAACACCAGCGCGGCCAGTTATCAAGTTTGTACTCAGTTTATTTCCCTGGGGGTATGAGCGCTACACGTAAACAGGGTTGTGAAATAATAATTATTTGTCCCGTACCAAAACAATCATTATTTATGAACAATTAATTTATAATTTACCTTCTAAAAATATATATGATAGCTAAATTGTTACATCTTCCGCGTAGGAACAGGTTTTAAGGAAATTTTGATACAACTGCCTACTTCTGAACAAACTTTAATGAATTTTTTTCGATCATAACCAGAAGATCTCCATTATATAATATAATTATGTATGGATTATTTATTAATATGTACATATATATAAGATATTTTGCATTTGCAGATTTTGTTCCACGATGAACGAATATCCCTAATAAGAAGAATTACAAGTTCGTATTCCGGTAGTATATAAATATTTTTACGATAAATAGATTTTTTCTATGAATCTTTCTAGTAAATTCATTAAATTGTTTACTAAGGAGGAAGAATTGTAATTATTGTAAGTCTGTGATATTTTAAATACTAATTAAATGTATTAATTAGAAATATATACATATAAAATCAATTTTATTGAAAAATATTGCTGTTGTGCTACCGGGACTCGAATATAGATCTCTTTCCAATCTGGGGAAGGTGCATTGTCCAACTATGCTACAGCGACACTACTTTTGTCGACAAATTTTCGAACCCATATATTACACTTTTCTAATTAATACATCTATCATTCCATTATTTGAAAGCCATCTACATTGTTTTACGGAATCTCACACCTTTGAGTAAACCGATAGCAGACGCCAGAATTAACAATTATCACAGACCTATGTTCTGAACAATTACAACTTCGCAATAAGAATGTGTTCTCCTTATTAATATATAAGTTGTATCAATGTGTCCAAAATTTAATAAAAATTAATTGATAATTCTGGCGTCTGTTATCGGTTTACTCAAAGGTATTTGAGATTCCGTAAAAACAAAATAGATGCCATTCAAATAATGGAACGGAAGATGTATTAAAAATATTTGAAAAGCGTAACATACAGGTTCGAAAATTTATCGTCAAAAGTATTGTCGCTGTAGCATAGTTGGATAATGCACCTTCCCCGGTTTGGAAAGATATCCAGGTTCGAATACCGGTACCGCAACAACAATATTTTTCGATATAATTGATTTTATATGTATATCTTTTTAATTAATATATTTAATTTGTATTTAAATACCACAGAATAATGTTCTGAAAATGCAACTTCACAAAAAAAAGTTTTTGTTTTCTTTAAATATGATTCATTTGGGTTTTATAAAATTCAATAGTAGAATATTAATGATAATAATGAGAATTATATAATGTTTAATGAGAATTTTATTTTTCATATCCTATATTAATTAAAATTGTGGTATTGTGGGTGAGTTGTGACAGGAATTAGGAGACCCTCTTTAAATCAATGGACAGTGATATACCTAGAGGGGTGCAACAGGTGAGTAGGCGCAGTGGGCAGCTACATTAGGAGGCACAGAAACATATTATTTTAAATAAATTGAATGTATTTGAAACCTCTAGACAGAGCTCAATATTAAGACAGCTATAATATATATGTAAAAAATAAAATACAAGTACCATATTTTCTTCGTTGGCTATCAAGTTAGTGCAGCAGTTAGACTAACACAATGAAGAAGAATTTATTATGTCTTTAATATCACAACAGGTTTAGTTATAAGCAATTTAGAACATAATTCGACAATTAGGTCCCCATTCTAAAAAACTAAATCAATTAAAATTTGTTACATTTTTTTTAAGATTCATAAGTTTTAAACTCTCTTTACCTTTTGAACTAATCAATTATAATTTTTTAAAGAGCTTTGTGAATTTAACTAAATTGCATATAGAAGAATTTTGAGCGATTTAATATTTTTATTCAAAATAATAAATGGCAAACTGGACATTCTCGATTTGACTAATTTGATTTCGTACCGTGTTCCTAATAAAAGAACTAGATCGTTGGATTTATTTAATGTAAATGTTAAAAATGTATATATATATATATATATATAATATTAATTCATCAATGCTGTCTTGTCGCTCTTTAGTTCCATACTTAAATATAAGTATAATGTTTTATTAATTGAAACACTATGAATTAACCTAAACTGTGTTTTAATTGTATTACTAATTAGTATTTGTTTTTACTATGAATGAGGTGTAGATCTAAATATATAATAAATAAAAATTATTAATATAATAAATATTTATTATTATTACATAAGTATTACTGTACAAGCCCATACGTGTGTCAATAAATACGTAATAAGTAAGCGATGACGTAACATAACAATAATTGGTGAACTTTATATATGTATAAAGTGATCACTTAAGCCAGCCGATGACGGATCGTAAGCCCTGTAATTACCCCCATATATTTTCCATTAAATATAAATTTTTTTAAATAGCTTTGTCTCTATATCTGATATTTGTTTGATACCATAACTGCTATCAATCATAACAATAAAACCTTAAGTAAAGTCAACATGATCTAACTTGGGCGGTCGTACGATATAAAATTCACTCTCTTTTAAACCCTAAATTTTTTTTTTACAATGAATATACGTATAATATCTTCGTAACATATTTAGTTTTAAAATGTAACGTCAAGATTATTTGAAAAAAATAATTTATGGTTGAAAGAACTTTTTGTAGGCATTTTATATTCAAGTAATATTCCGCCGGTGGTTCCATACAACCCCCCATCGTGCATATACGGTACAGCTTATTGTTTCCATGATAATTGGAAAGGTGGCTCGCCTTTTAAAATGGGGGATGCCAAAAGAAAGCTAAAAGAAAAACAGATGAAAAAAGCATATTCATCAATTTCTTATATTTATAAGTTGCCGTGTTCCGCCCTGGAGCGAGACAGCCATACAGTGTCGAGACCTTAACACGATTAGTCTATACATTGACGGATAACTCAATTTTCTATTTTCCTATCAATATTAACAGGTGATTTGACATAAAATTACTTCTGCGGGAATATGAATAAATAACTAGATCATTAATGAAAAGTCGATACACGATACAGTGCATTAAAATTGTGAAAATTCATTACAAAAATTGTAATTAGAAAGATATACATATAAAATTAATTTCATCGAAAAAAATTGTTGTTGCGCTACCGGGACTCGAATCTAGATCTTTTTCCAATCCGGGGAAGGTGCATTATTCAACTATGCTACAGCGACAGTACATTTGACGACAAATTTTCGAACCCATATGTTACACTTTTCAAATTAATTAATTATTTGAAAGTCATCTACATACCTTTGAGTAAATCGATAGTACACGCCATAATTAACAGTTCATTTTTATTAAATTTTGGACACATTGATACAACTTATATATTGTTAAAGAGAACACATTCTTATTGTGAAGTTGTAAAAGATTCCGTTTAAAACAAAGTAAATTGCTTTCAAATAATGGTTCGAAAATTTGTCGTCAAATGTACTGTCGCTGTAGCGTAGTTTGATAATGCACCTTCCCCGGTTTGGGAAGAGATCCTGGTTCGAATCCCGGTAGTGCAACAACAATATATTTCGATAAAATTGATTTTACATGTATATCTTTCTAATTAATACATTTAATTAATATTTAAAATATCACAGACCTATGTTCTGATTTTTTTTTTCTATTGATCCCACGATATGGAATTCTAAGAAAAAAAAAATTGGATAATAATATAATCTTACTGTACGATAATGTATTTTCCGTCATCTTCTTCTTCTAGTGCTTTGTTTAACAAACGATAGCGATTATTGTTTTATTTGCAACAACGCGAAATAGTTGGACCTCTCCATTTTTCAGGATCTCTTCAGGATGTCTCATAATACGGCCATACGCTGAGTCTCAAAGATTTGCCGTATTTTGTCTCACTTTACGTTTATTGTACAACAAATGTCAAATGCCATTGAACGTCGTCATTCCGTTCGTCAGTTGAGTGAATCAGAATCGCTCTAACAGCAACTATAACTGAATATATGTTGTTAATATAATTAATGCGTTCTGTTTATCTCAATTATTCAGAATAAACAGTTGTAGATATCTATGGTTCTAATCTCGCTCTCAAATCGAACGTGTATGAGTTTTTATCTCTTTCTAGCTGATCTCCAGATTAAAATTTCAACCCGTGTACGCGTTATTAAGAACTGAATCTCTGAGATTTGTCTCATCGTGTCTCATTTTGTGGATACGAGTCGTTGTAATCTTTGGTACAAAGAGAACAAACGAACGAAGCGAAATTAATATTAATTAAATAGTTGATCTAATATTTTGTATTTATTTCGTACATCTCTAAGCGTTAGTAATTTTAATTACATTTTTGTGGCATTCCTCGTGTTCAGGGATGGTTTTAAATAGATCACCCCTTAATATATATATATATCTCAATATATATATATATATATATATATATATATATATATATATATATCAATGGCTTCAAAAACACAATACAGAGAACTTGTCACAAATGTTGACACCAAACTCGTATCCATAATTATTATGATTGTGACAGGTAGTCCAAACTCTGGCATTATTTTTTGCATAATTGAGACCCTGCTTTAAGTGATTGGATCGTTTCTGAACCAATAGCGTAGACTTTTAATCTCTTTTTTTTAATCTTAAAAAAAGTTCAGAAACGATGGAGAACACATTCTTATTGTGAAGTTGTAGTTATTCAGAACGCAGGTCTGCGATACTTTAAATACTAATTAAATGTATTAATTAGAAAGATGTACATATTTAATTAATTGTATCGAAATATATAAATCTGGTTGCCTAAATAGCAACAACTATTCTGAATCCGCCAATCACCTTTTGGAAACAAACTATTATTTTGACATTAACAAGGGTTTATAAATAATACACAGATACTATGGGTTTACAGTTAGATAAATTTGAAATATTAGAAATAAGAAAAAGTATTAATAGCAATGTAAATATTATAAATATCTAAATCTTTTTTATAATTTTGTATTTATGGTAGTTCCTACTTAGGTACCCACTACTATCTATTCTTGTATTTTTAATTTTAGTATACATTGTTTTCTGAAGAAGATACCATAGGTATCGAAACGCATAATCAATAAATTATGGTTTAAACAAAGTGTTTTGTCTGTTTAGATATTATATGAGTTTGGATCACTTGTATAAAGATGATTACCTACAACGTAATCAACCGTGCTTGGTTTTTTTTTTAATGGCGATATTTATCGTATTTAGAACCCGCAGTATAACACTTACATCAATGACTTTAAGACTATCCAGTATACATTGCACAAGCGACTTGATCGTAAGTGCGACATTAATATTCCGCGCGTTCTTCCAACTCTACGAAAACGTCGCCTGACTGTCGATTTACTCTTTCTACATAATGTACTGCACAATCATATTGATTGGCCTGAATTTCCCTCCACCATAAAGTGTTATATACCTATTCGCCGTTAGAAACACACAACGTTTGAAATAAAACAATATAATAAATAAACAATGCCGCTATAAACTCGGCCATCAATCTTGCCTCAGTATTTACTTACTAATTTTTAATTTAAATTAGCCACTATAGAAAATGAAAGATATTATAATATTTTGAATATGTTCAAATCTTTTAGGAACTAATTACTGGGTTTTAGAGACGATGCTATTATTTTTACACGAGAAAGTACGGAAATGTTCCATCTTGATTTAATATATACAGCTTCCGAAAATTTGATAGACGTGGTAGCGTGGGTAAATGGGTGAACGTTACATTGTGTAAAGTGATCACTTGAGCCAGCCGACGACAGGTCGCGAGCCCTGTAATACCCAAGACTTCCATATTTTCTCACGTCGTCTCTGTGAGACATCTTAATCTTAAAAGATATTACGTTTTAACAAATTATTCATAATTTTCTATCAAAACGTATCTCTTCATTTGCAATGACACACGCCAGATAATTCAGAGTTTCCAATCCATACATCGGTCTATCCAAGTTGGTCATTTTTAGTTGGTGTATGACTTGAACACTGTTTTAACTTGGGTAGTGTGACGACTGTACTTTTCTCAGGATCCTGTAGAGTTTTACACTTTGTAATTTACTCGTTTTTAAAACCGTGTCGGATGTTGAAGAATGCCAGCTTCTTGATATACAGGGTGGCCCAAAAAAAGTGAGAACATATCGATGCGTATTATGAAATGAAATAAGTTAAATTCCAAATATACCTACGCAATAATAATTATTAAAACAGATCTGATGACAGGTTGGCCCAAAATAAGTGAGAACATTTCATAAATAATTTAATATAATTATATCAAAATTAGTTTAACTATATCAACAATAGTTTACTAATTTACTTACTTACCTACTTATCTATATTAAGTTTTATTTTAACAATTTCCGGTCGCCATCTTTGATTATTAATTTTCCCATTGTTTATATTTGTTTTTTTTTCAAATTGTCGCCCAGAATGACAAAAATCACCGCAGTAGACCGTATTCTGATTAAAAATTTGCGAATTGAAAACGTAGGAGTGCTAGGAAAATGATCAAATAGTTTCAAAACAAAGCCTGGAAAATAGCTAGACATTACAGCAGGACGGAGCTCCATCTCACACAGCCAGAAATACAATCAACTTTCTTCATCGTGAGAATGTTAATTTCATCGAGCCAGGCATGTGGCCACCGAACAGTCCAGATTTAAACCCACTAGATTATGCAATATGGGTGTTTTGATGATTTTTGATTAGTGTGCAAAAAAATTACATTAAGAATTATAATTAATTGTATTACGTTTTGTAATTACTCATGTGTTACGAGATGTTCTCACTTTTTTGGGCCACCATGTATTAATCTTTATAAATCCATATTTCCACGGTAACCCAATGCCAATCGCACAAGTATCCCACCAGAGCAAAAGAGCGAAGCCCAACATGAGAACGAGATTTGGTCAATCCGCCCACATGTTTCTGGCACCCAAAGCCATACAACATTTTGCCAATCAATGTGAAATATTTTTCGATTGATAAAATTAAATTTGATCTCAAAAACTGGTTATTAAGTATTGGCAGAAAAGAAATTGAATAATTCTACAAACTTACCCCGGAAACAGTGAAAAAGATTTGAAACATAAGCAATCGAAAATATTTTCATTTTAACGATTTGACAGGAAATTATTTTAAGAGATGTGTGTATTTAAATAAATACTTTGTTGCATAAAACGAATTATTCATGCATTACAATAATAACCTAATCTAACCTAACCTATTTAATATAAACAAATTATTTTTTATTGCACAAATAATTCGTTCTAAAGAACAAAGAATTTGTTTTAATATATGTATTAATAATACTTCCCTTCGAATTATTTAATATTTATAGTTATTCAATTTGGTAGCTTCTATTTTAATTACTTAACCTTCGTACCAAATGATGGTCTCCGATGATGTAAACTGAGTTAACATTGCCTCTAATTATGTGAATATCTCTATAAAATATAATATATAATTATTTACCATATATAATAATAAATAATGTTTTCTCGAAGAACCCGACGTGAATTTGTCAATGTGTGTATGTGTACGTGCAGAGTGATACGGACGGTGCAGTACGCGGGGCGCGTGGTGCCGGATGCCGATCGTCACTTAGTGGCAGAGCGTGCGCTGGCCGAGTTAGACGTGTTTTATGCTGTCGTTTGTGATGATTACAACAATGATTTTTCTCATTTTTAGCACTATTGCACGATAATGAATATAAATATTCACTTATGTATGTGTCAACTATTAATTTAATGATTAATATGAGTAATAAATGTACAATATTCATATATTGATACATGATTTCACTGTAAGATATACGGATGAACCTGTCTCCTTTAGCACAGACTTCGGTCTAGTTAAGGAGACAGTGAACATCTCTTACAGTATTAATTTATATTATTGTATCAGAAAGACTAAATATGTAAATAACAATTATTACTAATGTACGGAAAAATATTGAAATATTGCTCTCACTACCTTAAATAAAATATGATTTCATTAAATAACAAACTTATTAATCTATACATTATGCTTTGTTCAATTATAATTATTTAAAAATATGAGACTTTAATGGGCGTACATAAAAACTCGACCTACGCAGTGAGCGGCACTACGTCGGGGTAAAGTATACCTGTTGGTCGGATAGAAGGCTCCATTAACGGCCACCCTCTGCTGTTCTAGTTCGCGGTAAAAACGCGCTGCGAAGAAAAACAGAAAGTAAGTAGTCAGAAGTCGGTAGTCGGCAGTCGGCAGTCACACCCGTCCCTGGAGGCTATCTGCGTAACGTGTAATCATATTTTAATATGAAATGAAAACAGGGCGTGGCGCATTAAGGGTTGACAGACAATAATTTCAGCCCCTTCAATTATTAACGGACCCGTGAAAGTAGAAAACACTTTACATAAAAGGTTCTCTGAATGAGGCAAATTGGTACGATCGAAGGCTTCGTTAAACCGGGACTAATTCGGAAATTTTCATTAACAAAAAATTTTAAAATACCGTTGTCAGCTTCGCGGCCATTGTTACTCGCTGCGCGTCCAACACCACAATAAAGCAAAAGCCTACATATTAACTAAACTTATTAAGTACACAATTGCGTACTGATAGCATGTAATATTTATCTATTTTTTTAATAATTCAAAATGAGTCAAAAGAGACGTAGAATTTTATACTTGAAATTTTATTTATTTAAAATTTTATATATTAGTGATGAGAAAAAATACTAATCGTGACTCACAAGTGTGATTGTGATTGGTATTCGATAATATCAGTGATTGGAAACTGTGACTGTGATCATTATTTCATTACTAATATCCATGCAATGCACGATATCATAATACATGACATAAATAAGACCGAGCGAGATATTAAAACTTAATTTGCGTTAAAAACATATTCTAACATAATTAATTAATAAAAATCTAATTAAAATATCGTCATGAAGAGAATGAAAACTTTTTATAAAATAAAAGTGTATTTTTCGGATCAAATTCCCAGCTTTTGCTGTTTCATATGTAAAACGCATATTTATATGTAAACAGTTAAATTCCCAGCAAACATGCGCAAATTTGCAGAATTTACTAGACGACACCGGTCATGATTATGGCGTCATTCCTTCATAGATTTTACTCATTCATTTTATAAGTTTGTGAATTTTTTTATTAGTGCCATCTGTCGGAAAGTCACAATAATAATAATAATGATAAAAAATCAATTTACAAATCACGATGTTTTCAAATACTCAATCACTGATAGTGAGTGTGATTCATAAATACCAGTGATTTACTCACAGTTCGTTATTATTATATATTCATGTAAGCATTTTAATGCTTGCCACATCATTTTACATAGTTAATAATCAGCAAAAATTAATTGAACATCTTTTTAAAAATTAAAGTGGAAATGATACCTACTATGTTTAAACATGAAAAATGTATAGGGTGCTCCGTTAGAATCCAGACAAAATTGTATTTGAAGTTCCCGATATATTTGAATTCAGTGTTAGGTGCTAGTTGGCGCTAAAGTTAGCTAAATATGTCAGTAAGACTTTCATAACCTCAAAATGGCCGAGCCTGTTAACCCAAGCATGGAATATGATAGAAGAGCGGCGATTATAGAAAGCTTTCGTACCGGAAAAACTCCCACTGAAATTATTAAATTCTTCATGTACCCAAGATTGACTGTACATGACTGTAACAGGTACCCACAACCTCAAGGACGTCCCTGTGGTGGGCAAGACCAAGTTTTCGGCCAATGTCCACGCCACTTCTTCCAGAAGGGCGAAACAGTCATGAAGGAGGTTTATTTAGAGGTCCCGAGGACAATAGTAGAACCGTGGATGGAAACTATGGCCTCTGGGAGACCGTATATCTAGCAACAAGATGGAGCACCCGCGCACACGAGCCATTTAGTGCAAAATTGGCTCTCTGATAACTTTGACATGTTTTGGTCGAAGGACTTTTGGCCCTCTAACAGTCCCGACCTAAACTACGACTACTAAACCTAGACTACTAAGTGTAGCCCAAACCAACAAGTCTAGACAGCTTAACGTTAACTCCCTCCGGGCCGCTATCGAGGCATAGTTCACGGCCATGAACCGCGATCAGTTGAAAATAGGGCACTCGTACTTTAGGATGAGGATCGAGGAGGTGATAGAGGCGCAGGGTAGATATATAGAATGAAAGTTCCCAGCAAGGATCCTTTAAATGAGATATAACATCATTTTTTTTGTATCTTTGTTTATTGGCTTAAATAAACAACTTTTTGTGATATCGTTTTTTGTTTGGATTCTAACGGCGCACCCTGTACATGATAAACATGAAAATTTGTTCGTATGATGTGAGCTTTGAAATTGTGTCAAAAAAAAAAAATAATTATAATTATGTATATCAGTGGCAGTGTCATTTTCAATAACTTAAGATCATACATGTTTCTTTCACTTTGACTGATAATTATCAATTACAAATTATCATTATCATTTTTTGTATTAGTTGTATAGTATCCGTAATATGTTTATAGTTGTGTATGAAACAAATGTCTTTAAAATATTTATTAATTTCCACCTGAATTTCTAACGCAATAATAACGTATAGCTAAAGTAAAGTAGTTATTGAATACCTTTTTATTCCAAAATTTAGTCATTTGTAGTATTTTACGTTTTATAACCTTTAAAATAAACTCTAATTGAATTGTAATATATTATACTATTTACAACACTAAAAATATTAAAAAATCTATACATTCAAAAAAATTACGCATATTAGAACCCGTTTAAAAACACTCAATTATATTAAAACACGCGAAATACGATGTATCGCAATGTAAATCGTATTATTCAAAATTATTCATTCCAGTGATCGATTCCAACGATTAATTATCATAACAAAATTTATTTTTAAATGTTTTTTGTATGTCGTAAAATGACGACTCAATAGCATTTCGGAAAATGAGCAAACCCATTACAAGTGAAATTCTTCTTCTTCTTTTAAATAGGCAATCTACCCTTCATGAGTGATTTGTGCCATTAATCAAGTTAAAACTTTATTTTATAGAAAAAAGTACAATAATGTTATAGAATAGGAAATATTATATTACAAGTCAATACCATTGTCGTTCAAAAAACTTGCTATTATGTAGATTAAACGTGGCGAGTTAAGGGAAAGAAGATGATACAAGTTAACCATGAGACCACTGTAAAAAAACCAGTGATCTGCAATGGACAGGCAAAAAAGACAGGGTCAAGGGTTTCCTCCTCGGCGCCACACTCGCACATTGGGGAATCTATCAAGAATTATATTATATTATATTATCTGAACAAATGAGAAGCCACCTGGCAATGCCCAGTTATTTTTCTAGAGATATTTGATACTGTTCTTTTGGAGACTTTCCTTATTTAGAACCAGGGGTGCGGGGAATAGATCCTTGAATTACTTTAAGACGATCACCCTTGAGATTATTTGGATCCATCTATTGTGCAGTCCAGATAGAATTCGTACGTTTTTTTACCTTATTAAGTCTGTCATATATGTGACCTCCTTGGCCAGTTTATTGGCACATTCATTTCCATGAACTCCCTTATGTGCAGTAATCCAAACGAATGACACCTGTTTATTGTTGCCGTACAAATTAAATAGACATCTTCTGACGGAACAGATTATCTCATTGTCGAGCCAAACTTTTATATTAGCAGAGAGAGATTCAAGAGCTGCTTGCGAGTCAGAGAATATAACAGCCTTATCGACATTTCGGGGTAGGTACAAGTGAAATTAAACATGTTAATAAATAACGTGACTTTTTTGTTTCTCAATATTTAATACAATTTTATGAAAATACATTTTTCACAATTTTATCACTCACTAAACAAATAACATACAAATTCAACTACTATATATTACAGTAATTAAATCCCCACAAAATTATTGAAGTGTTGTAACATAGAAACAGTCCATTTTAATTTTTTTTCAAGTTAGATTTCACGGTACATATTATTGAAATATTAATACAATAGCATTATGAAGATAGGGGTTGTTTTTATTAGAAATATAGAACTTTAATATGAAATAAAACAAATCAAAATCGTGATAATAGCCATGGTTTTGGCTTTATTGGAATTTATTATTTATGCCATTATTATTTAAATATGATTTCGCGCATAAAGTGCAATCTGGAAGTCCAGTTTTCGACCACTTATTAGAACAGCTGGAGCCGTATATCACCAATAACGCGAGAAATATTGGCTTCCACGTCGTCTATCGTCGTAAACTAGCGACTTCACATATCCCAACAGTAAATAATCCACACTATCTTGAAGGCCAAATCACAGGTCCATTACGCGAAATTATCTGCTCATCGAATATATCCTTCAATAGATTGATTGTGCCGCGCGCTGTGTGGCATGTTGCGCCGTCTTCTTGAAACCACAGCTCTTCCACATTAATGCCATTCAATTGCTGTGCATGATGGCGAATATACTCGTTCAGATTCTCCTCAATACTACGCTCCACTGCAGTAACAGCTTCTTCGGTGCGCACTGTACGTCTCTGCAGATACGTAAAATGCGTGGTGCGAAAACGATCTATGGTTATTCGAATTCCTTACTTGGATGGACGATTTTGTCAACTGTAAAATAGACGTAGCGCACGGTAAGTTTCGCGAACCGAGCCACGATTTAAGAAAGAAATTTGCACAGTTTGCAATTAGCAAACCAAACTTAGCACAAATCAGCTGTCAGCTATCGCTGGAAAAAGTGTTGCCAATTCTAAAAACAAACCTCTAAAAAAACACCTTTATATCTATGTTAACACAATATGTATAGTCGAGAGGGGGTAAGCTTCAGGTTGTTTTCAAACCCGGGCTTTTGGTAAGCCTATTATGCAACGGGATGGCTAACAATGTACGCGCCTAGAAAATTACTAGCAGGCAATTTGCATAACAGATGCGGTTAGTATATGCGGTAAACAGGTGCAGTTTTCATGTCGACCGAATACAATATTACAGGCTTTAAGGTGGCACTTTGAGCGGCTCAGCTCGTGCAGGATATATCTTAATAAATTAAAAGAATATACGTACATTTTTTAAATATGATTGATATATAGACATACAATTGACAGATCATTAACGTGCAGTAATACGGGTCTACCGAATTGATTCAACCTGTAATATTTCCGTAAATATACGCAATATAAAATTCTAATTATATCTAAAAAAAAAAAATTTCGCATAAATAATAAATGTCAGCTGGTTTAAAATTCATTATTAATATGAATCTTATTAATAAAATACATTTTTCGTTTCAATACGAAGTAAACCTTAATTTGCGATAAAAATACAATTTTTAATGGAACTGAGAGTGGTACAAAAATATCATAGATGATATTTCGTCTCTCTCCAACTGATTAATTGAAAGGAAATGGTACGATAATGAAAACATTATTTACTCATTTAAAATGCTTAAATTACACATTCCTCTCGGCAACACAAGTTGACACCATGGCTGCGTGTAGATATTTTAGAAGTATTACGCTGATGGTTGATTTATTATGTTATTAGCATTTTATCATCGTTATTGATTGACTCTACGGGAGGGTGCGTTTTTAATATTAAATATTTTGAATCAGGTAATGTGTGTGAACGTCTGGTGCCCCCATAAATTATACCCTGCGCTCACACGTTATTTTGAATATGATCGCGGGTGCGGCCAGAGCAGGTTGAACTAGAAACACTACTTACAGTTGACAGGAGTTTATGGCCGATTGTTGCACAGTTTCAATGCTTACGAGTGGCGTTACATCTTTTAACTTTTGACTTTTTCAGGTCCAGCAAGCTGAAGGGGTTCTGGTTCAGTATCAGCGAGGAGCCGGTGCCCGGGCTGGATTTCCTGTCCGCCGCCCTCCTGTCCGCGGAGTACGAGAGGGCCCTCGCCAGGGCCTTGGCCATGCCCTCTTGCAGGGTTGTGCCCTTCTTCGGAGCCTTTCTGCGGGAGCTGAGGTACGGTTTAATAAGAATAACTAATTTAATATAAATAGAAATTAATATACACCCATCCCTCGATTTACATTCCAAGAAATTCCGCGCAAAGTTCTGCAAGACTTTCTATTGATTCCAATTTGTTCTACATTTTATACATTACACGTAGAACTGTATGTTTACAAATATTTCTAAACTCGTAGAGACATAGCTATTATTTTATTACATTTAATTGAAAATATATTAGTGTGGGGTAATTACAGGGCTTACAACCTGTCTTCGGCTGGCTTAAGTGATCACTTTATATATATAAGGTTCACCAATCTCACCCTTCAATCTCCATATTCTATCAAATTTTTGAAAGTTGTATATATGTTAGTATGTGGACTCGCTTCGAATACCTCTACACCATCGCCATCTATGGACCAAATTTGATATTTCCTTTTTTTTAAAACAGCGTATATGTCATCACTATGAGAAGTATATATATATATATATATATACATATATAGACAGATCGTAAGCCTTGTAATTACCCTATACTTTCATATATTTTCCATTAAATATAATAAAAAAATAGCTTTGTCACTATGAGATATCTAATATTTGTTTAATAACAGTACCTTTGTAGGTAAAAATTCAGCAATTGTGTGTTCTTGGACATATTCAAATATTAAAAATATTTCTACCTTGTCGGTGTCTACGAAGATAGTAAATATCCCCAACATGTAAGAAATAACATATTCTATGTTAAAAAAATAAAATTATTTATAAGTCGCATTGATAAATATAAAATATTACATTGATTTACACTTGATAAAATATTCATAGTGTACGACTGTCCGCGATATACATATTATAATATGATTTTCCATAAAAATTGTGTTCAGAAACGTGTTTTTTTTTTAATTTCATTTATTGCATTTATTTCATTCATTTGCAGTTCATATTAAACAAAATTGAAAAAATAATAATAAAGGTATTTTTTCCAGAGAAATCCTTGCATCGTCTCCCATGATGCCCAGTCCGGGATACCAACAGATCTCCAGGAAGGACACTGCCAGAGATCCCAGAACAAGCCAAAGGGATGCTTACGGAAGGGATGCACAGAAAAGGTATAGATCTGTATCCATTTTTAATTTTAATTTTTAGATATGTCTATTGCAGTATCCGCCCAGTCAATAATATTTAGTCATGGAACTCTTTAAGTATTTTTGCGTACTGCGCCAGTAGTTATAATTGTTCCTCTTGAAGAATATTGGTTGAGATGGTGACGCGAATAATACTTGATAGTACAAGTAACAATTATTCACAATCGCATAATTATAGATTACAATAAGTTCTTGCTTGTTCTATGTGCCCGTTCTCCCGCGGTCCGTCATACTTAAACATTCTCCCTGACGTACCACTCCATACGCACACATACGCACAGGCCCTTTCATCCCGTGTGCGCGTGCGCCTGTCATCCGTCCTCATATAAAAAGATATTATTGCGCCACAGGCGAAATAATTTATTGATTCAAATGCCTTTATATTTCAAGTGACATTTTATCAGAGGGAAGGCATATTTTATCCTCTTTCATATCTTCTAAGTAAATGCAGCCACCCTGAATATGGCTTGTCAGGGTTAAAAAATATGAGATTTTCCTCTTAATTAAATTATAACTATTGTTTCAATTTTTTTGTTATTATTATTAGTACAAAAAAATAGAAAAAACGTACCTTGCGGGATGTATTTTTTTATATCGGTATTATATTTATATTGGTATTCGTATTATATCTAGTATTTTGGATAATAGTAGATAGGTACGATAGTATATAGTCGATGTAAAGTGCAGATTCTAAATTACAATTAAAAGGTCTAGAGGAAGAAGGTGCCAAGTCTTTTAATGGGTTGGGTGAGGTTTTAACGCAATTGTGTAGTATTTAAGAGGACCTACAAAGCTTTGATGATAAAACCATTATATAAACCGTTACCGCGATTGTGTTAGACTGTAATAGTAAAGAGATAAACCGTTATATCACCGACTGTGATTGTGAAATTTGTGTTCGATTGTAACGATGATAAGTAACTGATTATTCGTAATTTATTATTTATTTTATTAGTAACTATATAATACTATGTAAAAATCTGTTTGGACTGTGCCCGTCTCACTAGAGAAATTCTGTGTCGAGTCGGACATAGTTTACAAGCAATTGTTCAATTAATTAGAATTACAAGTAAATAGAATTACATTTATATCCCCTGGACCTTTTAATTACAAAAACAGTTCAGTATACAAGCTGTGCAGTAAAAGCGATTTGACCTAAATACTGTACATATGAACGCACCTACAGAAGGTTTTAACATCCAGCAATGACGATTTTGGCGACCCCTTAGATTTTAGCGCCCGGGGCCGATGCTTCCTCGACTGCCTCCCCTCTCCATTTGTACGGGCCTGTACTAATAAAATATTAAAATGTTTTTTTTTTCGCGAAACCTTAATTATAACTGATGGAACCCCAGGGCTCCCCATTTGTGAAACGCTGCTCTTTGTGTTTTCGCGTATTGGGAAAATGTTCAAACTGTTACCCTATTATACAGCCTGCGAAAGGCACAGAACGCTCTCTACGTATCTACTTTGTATATTCTTCGTAATATCATCATGTATTTTTGTAGTGAAACTCGCATTTTAAATACAGGGTAACCCAAAACTCACTAGACTATTTTAAAATGAAATAACTTTTTTATTTCTTAATAATTCACATTTATTCCCTGTACAAAGTATAACAAAATTATTAGCGCTCCGAACAGGGGAAAGAAAAGACCCCTAGAACATTTTATTTTATAAAGGTTTTTTTTAAACAAAAATGTGTTTACAAGTAAGTGGGAATAATTATTATACGCATAAATATTGATATTTTCGAGTTCTGTCATCTCACCGGCTCTGTCGATCACATACACGTAGAACACATACACGCTTGTGTGGCCGACGTGTAGCGGTGCCTCTCAAAATGTAATATTTTTTATAAAGTATTTTATTAAAAATATAGGAATTCGATAATTCCGTTTCATATTTTTATGAGCAAGTAAGTAACAAGGCGTGGAAGTAACGGAAACATAAATAACAGAAACACACAAGAAAATTATTTATTCATTACTTATAATATATTTTTATTTTTTATTAAGTTATAACAGTACATTTTAAAACTAAGTATATTCCGAGTACAAATATGTCTTAAATTCAAGTATCCTCCAGCAACGAAATTCAACTTGTCAACCGATACATCCGTGTTATTGGCGAGATTACGGCATAGTTATTTCCGTGGGTACCTACAAAGAACGCTTCATGTTGTCTCGTTTGTGTCAACACTGAAATCATCGTGTTAACACATACTCTGTGGTGGTGGGTCAGATCTGACCCGGGTGTTTGTAAAAATATGAATTACGCCAAAAATATTCGTTTGATGCTGTTTTCCTTCTAGCTAATCTTTTTTTAAACATTTCCAAATAATTTGCGACACAAATTAATATTATTGGACTAGATTCAAATGATTTTTTGATAAAAATGTGAAAAAACGCACAATAACTGACCTAAGGCGTTCGTTTGTATGGGATTACCTCTCACCGCTCTCGCTAAATCATATATTATTAACCTTTAGAGCATTTTTTAAAATGCCTTTAGTTCTTTTTAACGTTCCTTTGAGAAAGTACAAATGATTCCAGGTATCTGTATATTATGATTCCAAGTCCTATTATTGAACACATATTTATTTTGTTTTGACTTATTTTCGTCTGGCGGTATTATACGTATTTCCCCAAAATGGGTCATCATTAAAATATGAAGTTTTATTACCCTACATGGACCTGTACTGGTTTTACAATATTGTCGTTGCTGTTGAATTATAATTGTAAATGTTGTTTAAAAATATTTACTATTTTATTTATAATATTTTTATTTCACTTCTATAAATATTTTGTTAAAATTATTTTCATTCTGTTTGTGTAAAAAATAAAAAATAATTGTGTAACGACAAATACACTTCACGAACCAATTAGAACAGAGAACAACAAAACAAATACTGGCTATTAGCAACGGCTGTTTGGGAACCACTGACCCGTCTCTGTGGCGTGATCGTAATTCATTGTTCGATTCTCAAAACCAAGGTGAGCATGGTTTTCTCGCTCGCACGTATTGATGAGAGGGCCTTCAATGCATTTGCCCGAGTGAAACAGAACATAAAATCCAATACGTATACACCCTACACAAATACTTAGTTTGCACCGAAAAATTATAGAAATATATATTCTATATCCATCGATTTAAGATTGCATCAAGTATGAGGTGAATTGCTCCATTAATTACCGAATTATTGAGATAAATGTTGATTTGGGGGATATAGGATCCCCCGCTTTGGCAAGGCTGGGTTAAATAACCACCATATTACTCATGACGCTCTCTTTCTAAGGCGTGAACTATCACCTGTCGTAATGTTTCTTGGCTTATTTCTTTAACTTCTTCAGGATGTTGACCTTCAATTGTTGAAAAGTTCCAAGGATTGTTACGATATACTGTTTCTTTATCAAGTCTGGAGCAGTAAAATTAGGTGAGCCTGACGGCCACTTGATTTCAGAGTTTTGTGAAATTATCCTTATTCTAAAAATTTGTTTTAAAAATTCAATTGTCGAACGAGCTGTATGGGCAGAAGCACATCTTGATGCCACCATACCTCTGGCGTGTCCTCGACTGCAAGATGCACGAAATTGACGATTAGTGCGTTTTCTGCCTCATCTTCGAAGAAATAAGATCCAAGAACTGTTTCCGCATTTCCACCATACCAAAACGTTACTTTTACTGGGTGCAAACTACGTTGTTGGACTATTCTTAGATTTTCTGTCCTCCAAAATCGCATATTTGGTTTATTAACAAAACAATATTTACTTTAGCACAATTTATTTTCTAGATATATTTAGATTATTTTAACACGTTGCCTGACGATGGATGCTGATTCAATTGTTATTCTCCTCTTCCACCAATAGCACAAGCGAGGCAGAATATGTAACAAGTACTGTTGAAACTCGCGTAAAGGATCGTTTGTGTATATTAGCGGAATTAAATATATATTTATTAATTAATATTAGCGGTAGTAAAGCGGATTAAAGCGACGGCAGATTAGCCCGTATATAGTTCTAAGCATACACTGAACTCATTGTAGTTCGAGAGTGTTGATTGCAGCGACCTCTTTCCTTCTTCCTCGTGCTCAAGGACAGGTTAGGGAAAAAAGGGAAGGAGATACTAACTAGGTTTCAATTCGATAATCGCGCATACACGATGTGCGTGTATGAGTGCGTTAAACGGTGCTAATAATTATTTTAGATTCATCATCACCTTATCCACTGCCAGATATGTATTTTGGCTACAACTGAACATAAAATTAGATTTTTCGACTCACCCCACTTTTCCTTTCAATCTCAGAATTAATATATCTCATCATTAAATTATTTTTATCTAAGGTGTTGACAATATTTCTCTTTTCAGAACGTCAGTAAGAAAAGATGTCTCCCCGTCAAAAAGAGAAACCACCAAACGAACGGACACGACGCAGGGAAATTCCGGCTGCAATTCAAGAAGTGATTCGATCAAAGAGAAGAAGATTTTAACACCAATGGAGACCGAAAAACCCCAGACCGGCAGTTCCGACTTGCAGGAAGAAATCAGTGAAGACAGGCTGACTGCAAATGAGGTCCAAAGTTCCCCTACAAGTCGAACATTTTCAAAAGCAGACATTGCACTCAGAGACAGTATCACAACTTCGATAGAAATTCATAATGAACCACACACCCTGAGAAGCTCCATAGACGACAGCAACACGAGACAAATTAGGCTATGTTCTCTGGACAGCGAGTCCTTAAAACGGGACAGTAGAATCTCTTCAATAGACAGTGAGTCGTTAAGAAGGGACAGACTCTCATCATTAGATAGTCAAAGTTCTATACCGAGTTCCTATTTAGCGAAAAGAGACAGCTCCTCAACGACTGCAGACAACTTCACGCCCAGAGGGTCTCGCGGAGAATCACTAAGAAAAGACAGCAGATTGGCCTCGATCGACAGTCAAAGCTCTCTTCAAAGTGGGATAGTTTCTAAGAGAAGTAGTTTAGCGTCTTCCACAGACAGCCGGTCTGGCTCCATAGCTTCGAGAGGATCGAGAAGTGAATCGATCAAGAAAGACTTCAGACTCGTCTCGATCGATAGTTTGAAATTTGAAAACGCGGCGACCGCCACAGACCACGTCAAACCCCCGCGTGGCTCTCGAGGCGAGTCGATAAAGAAGGACACTAGACTCACTGCAATCGAGAGTCACTTGAGCACCCAAAGTTGTTTAGTTTCCAAAGCCGATGTCGGGACGTCTTCTACGGACAGTCACGACACGCAGACGACGGCTATCGGTCACAGAGGATCCAGAGGAGAGTCCATTAAGCGAAATACCGAAATTCAGAGTTTAGGAATTGGAGCACCGAGCAACATGGCGATGTCACCCCAACAGTGTCGGCAAGTGGTAAGAGGTTTGTGTAGTTTTCATTATGATTGACACTCCTTTTTGAATTATCAAAGCCCCTTTTATGAAGATGCTGTTTTTTATGAGAAGAAGTTACGAGTAAAGTTAACATCATTTTTAATGACACCATCATATCCCAAAAAGGATTCACGCGTGTTTTGTGATATCCTTAAAGCTTTATCCATCTTCCTGGTCCGGCGTATAACCGTGACAATATCATTTAACCTTTGGTTAACGTTACCCCGTATGTTTGGGGTTTTGATTTAATATGCTAGCTAGGTGCACCTGCACGATCAACATTTTTTTAAATATACGAGAGTCGCAAAATAAATTATACTTATTATTAATATCAATGTCTCAGTTACATGTATCATATCACCTCTGCATAGAATATATTTTTGTGGTTGGAAAATACAAATAATTATATATTTATAATTTTTGTTAAATTAATTAAATAAAAATCTACACGGCGAAGACGGATGGAAAACTAGTAATTTATAGTAAAGTTAAAAAAGTTAATCAAAAGTATAAATCAGTGCATTAAATTTTAAACAAAGAAATATACATATAATTTGACAGTCTATTAGAGAAATAGCAAGATGGTAGGGCACTCGCTTAGCATTTCAGAAGTAGCGGGATCCATACTCGATGTTTCTAAAAATCGTTTTGATTTTAAATAGGTTTTAGAGACGTCTGATATCGATCCCGGTACCGATAACGGTGAAAATTAAAAGACATGGTAAATATGAGGGTATACAAAAATTTTACGAAAGCCGTAGAACTCAGTCTGATTATTTTGACTGCGTTTCGTTGGTGATGCATATTGAAGTTCATTTCGGCATATATCGAAGTAATGGTGTTTTTTTGGATTTTTAGAAAAAATATATTTTTCTATTTTCATAAACAGAAAAAGCACACGCAGTCGCAAGTATTTATTTAAAAAATTAATATACATTAAGAAATTTCACCATAATTATTTCTAACATTAGAGTTACAATTTGAAATAGGTACTAGATTTCATTTTAATTATTATTTTTTTAAATATTAGAATAACACGTTATATATAGTTTTGGTTAGTTAATTTGACACTCTGAAGAAGAAAATAGTATTTTCTGAAACAAGTTAATGTATTTAATTAATTGAGTAGTTTAAAAAACATAGTTAAATAATCTAAAAATATATTTTAACCACAAAGTTGATTTTGAAAATTTAAAAAATATTATTTAATGTAATGAAAATAAATATATTGAAGTTACAACATATTTTATATATATGTTGAATATATATGAAGAAGTAAAAGATTTGATCGTGTTATAATTTTTATTTTTTTAAAACTATCGCACAATAAAATATTAGATCCACTTCACGGTTAAAGAAAGACGCTTTCGACTGCGCTATAACAAAAATTTTTGTCTATTTGGGTTAACAATCTACGTTTTATGACGTAGTTTATTCGGGTCGCGCACGTTTTACAAGACGTAGAAAATATTGCAAAAATACTTCTAGTGAAATCCGTAAACGCACCCCTAAAGTCAGGGTGTGTTCCCGAAATAGCCTTTTTTAATCAATTAAGATTCTAGACATACAATGCCATGTAATTAAAATGTCATTTTCACACCTCTTGCGCATGCGCATTGAATTGTTTATCATTTGAACTGCAAACCAAATATACAGCAGTAAGTATATAAGTTTAACATTTAATAAAAATTCAAAATAAACAGTAATATCATTTATTAACGTGACATCTTAAATACAATAATCAGAGAACATCGCCTCGCCTAAAAAAAATCGAAAAAGTTTATTTTTCAAGAAAATTAATGACATCACGTACCCCTAATAATTTACCCCTGCTGTTTATACTCCCATTGACGACCGAAATTCCTCTTCCACGCCTCGCCACTCTATGCGAGTAGGTCGGTATCAAAGTGCATTTGGATTTTGGATGAAAAACTATAAATAACTCAGCGTGTGTACTATACAAAGTTTAGTTGATTGAAAATATTTTAATAAACAAAAATATGTAAGAAAAAAAATGAAGTTTTCACCTAAAAACATAGTATTAAAGCTTATTCATATAATTGCGCATTTTTACGAAAAAATTAATTAAAAAGTTTTACGAAAAAAATATTCATTTACATCCCCATTAGGTTAGGTTATACATTTTTTAAAACAAAATATTCAATTACATCCCCTTTGGGTTAGGTTATACATTTTTTAAAACAAAATATTCAATTACATCCCCATTAGGTTAGGTTATACATTTTTTAAAACAAAATATTCAATTACATCCCCATTAGGTTAGGTTATACATTTTTTAAAACAAAATATTCAATTACATCCCCTTTAGGTTAGGTTATACATTTTTTAAAACAAAATATTCAATTACATCCCCATTAGGTTAGGTTATACATTTTTTAAAACAAAATATTCAATTACATCCCCATTAGGTTAGGTTATACATTTTTTAAAACAAAATATTCAATTACATCCCCTTTAGGTTAGGTTATACATTTTTTAAAACAAAATATTCAATTACATCCCCTTTAGGTTAGGTTATACATTTTTTAAAACAAAATATTCAATTACATCCCCTTTAGGTTAGGTTATACATTTTTTAAAACAAAATATTCAATTACATCCCCTTTAGGTTAGGTTATACATTTTTTAAAACAAAATATTCAATTACATCCCCTTTAGGTTAGGTTATACATTTTTTAAAACAAAATATTCAATTACATCCCCTTTAGGTTAGGTTATACATTTTTTAAAACAAAATATTCATTTACATCCCCATTAGGTTAGGTTATACATTTTTTAAAACAAAATATTCAATTACATCCCCTTTGGGTTAGGTTATACATTTTTTAAAACAAAATATTCAATTACATCCCCTTTAGGTTAGGTTATACATTTTTTAAAACAAAATATTCAATTACATCCCCTTTAGGTTAGGTTATACATTTTTTAAAACAAAATATTCAATTACATCCCCTTTAGGTTAGGTTATACATTTTTTAAAACAAAATATTCAATTACATCCCCTTTAGGTTAGGTTATACATTTTTTAAAACAAAATATTCAATTCCATCCCCTTTAGGTTAGGTTATACATTTTTTAAAACAAAAATTTATCACGACTAGACAACTAAATAAAATGTCTATTATTTGCAATAATTAAAACAATAGAGGAATCATTTGAAAGAATGCGACAATTAAATTTGTTTTCAGTGTACCAGTAAAGTCGCTAGCTACGGAAAATTTCTATTTATTTATACCGTACCGTACCGAACATAAGATACACTAATCTACTTAATTAACACGCGGCAATACAGCAGAAAACAATCTAAACTACCAAATGAAAACATGAAATATTTTCCAAGCACTTTGTTTTTTTTTTTAATTTTTATAAGTGCGTATTAAATTTTTATTCACTCGTATTTCTACATTTATTTACTATTACATATTTCATATTTGTCTATTCCTACCCTTTTGTCTTCATATTAATTTTATTGTTTATTTAGCGTGCAAAACAAATGTAAATGTTCGACGTCACCGATAAATCAGCTAATTCTTTGACATTCTCTCCGCTTCTCTTGATCCGTGACCGCCCAGTTTTCTTCTTATTTAGCGTTGAACCGGTCTCCTCGAACTTCCTGAGCCACGATTTAATTAAATTAACACTCGTACATTGATTCACACTGTATAATCGGTAGTGAACGCGAAACATGCGCCGAACACGCGTCGTTCCCCCGTGAAGACTAACTTTCCAAGGACGAAACTCGGCGCACTGTCGCGCGCGTGCCCCTCCTTCGAAATTGAAGCGATTTAAAAAGTTCAAAAACTTATTGCCCACCCTGTACTCACAGGGTAACTCGAATGAAATACTCACTCTAGTTTCCAACTGTAAAAGTAAACGAATATAACGTAAAACGTATGAAAAAAAAACTGGAGAATATTGTCCATAGATAGCAGTATAATTTCAAATGTGTTGATGATAATATTGTATGATCACATCTCTGCAAGGTCAAATTTTTTTCTTGTGCGACATTTGCGCTGATTTTTAAATTTATTTTATTTGACATTTGACATAAACGATATTGTACATAGCTGTTATTTGATTGTGTGGGATGCGAGAGGTATCCTCGCCTCTGATATATACCATTGTCCTGATTACTAGAGTCTGCGTTAAAGTAGACAGTTTTTTTCCGTGCTGTGACTGTGTTATTTAATAAGATATATATGTGAAATATTTCGCACTCGGCCTGGCGATGCAGATTTTCAGAATCTTAGCCCCAAATGTTAACAAAAGCATCTCGTTACATTCTAAAAAGTATCGCAAAACTTTCGTCGGAACGTGCTTAAAATAATTGGGATCCGTTGCGAAAAGATTTTGTTCCCACATTAAAGTTGGCACATCTGCGGTCTGCGGGAAACTTTCTAACAGGTTATAAAACAATTTCCCAAACTTTGTTCCATGCCGGGCTGCTTATTCGTCTTCGATTTACTCTCAGTTAAAATATTCACGATCGTGGTCCTGCGCAGAGTCGTAACAAAAAAAAATTCGGCCTCAATGCAAATGCAAAACGGAAGTTATAGATAGTATACACTATAGAAGATATGAGTATTTTGTGTATATATATATATATATATATATACAAAAAAAAAGACAGTCTGTTACATATATTTTACGCACATTTTAAAATGCATTGCCCAACTAGGCAAGCCTGCTTTAAGGTAAATTGGTAAACAAATACATTTTACAAAACTAAACCTCATTGAAGGCAAAACATAATAAAATCGAATTCGTAACATACAAAGCAAGTAAACGTGAAAATATTTTAATATATATATATATATATATATATATATATATACAGTCGAACTCAGTTACGACGAGTACGAAGGGACCAACTAAATTTGCTCATTATATATACCCGTTATTACTATATATACCCGTTATTACTATATATACCCGTTATTACTATATATACCCGTTATTACTATACATACCCGTTATTACTAAAAAAAATTAATATCCAATCAAATTAAAAGCAAGTCGAAGTATATAAAAAAAAATCAAAAATCTATAATTGTATGAACAAAAACATTTTCAAGTAAATTACTACATTATTTCTTAACAAAATTCAAAATACTGCCCTGTTAAAACTTACTACTACTTACTACGCAAACAAAATAAACACTGTTTTTTTCTAAGAATTCATAAACCTGAAAGGAATCGTAAACAATAAAGAACCTCATCGGCAGACGCTGCTTTCGATTTTATGACTTTTTAAGAATTATGGTTTTTAGACCGTGTAGTGTATTTTGTTTACTTGTTAACAATATTTTTGTAAGGGACAAATCAGTATCAAGAGTTGTGTGAAAACAGACCTGAATCAAAATAATATGCAAGATCAAAACACACAAATAAGAATTATTTCATTATATAAAAAAGTTTACTGTCAGTATCTGCTCTTCCTAATTACAACAACCAATTTGAAACATCCCCTTATGCCTTAATGCCAGTTAAAGTTATAATTTTATTTCCAATTTGATTGTATATTCTGCGAGCTTGAAAGGTGAATAATTATTGGCCAAAACTAGTTTTCAAGCTTATTTGCTCTTGTGGGATAATATCTTTCAGTACTCACAGATGCGCTTATTTTCCCATGAAAGCTAGTTAATATATTCAGTACATATAATTGTCCTGTATCTAAAACCTGAAATACCCTAAAAAGTGGCTCTGAAAGAAACGAAATGTCACTAACCGGTTTTATTCTTTAAGTAGTAAAAAAACACCTTTTGTTTCCTATTATAATAGGTGTACCGGAAAAGAATGTCGTTTTTTTAATAAAACAATTTGGTGCATTTAATGTATTTATTTATTAAAACTTAGTTCAAAATATAATTGTCATCGTTTGATAAAACCTCCTTCTACCTCTCAGTCAATTTTTTAATACCACGTTCGTAAAATTCAGCTGGTTTCGATGTAAAATACTCAGATATGCCTTTTGTGACATCCTCATAATTTTTGTATTCTTTTCCGTTTAAAAGGTATTGCATTGACCAAATGAACAAATGGTAATCCGATGGAGCAAGATCCGGTGAATATGGTGGGTGACGTACAGTAAATTAATTTAATTAAGTTGGCTTTAATTTTTTCTTTCGTAATTTTTGAGGTATGCGGTCGTGCATTATCGTGCACTTTCTTTCTTCGTGAAATGGTAAAGCATAATATTTCGAATAAATTTCTCATTCGGTACAAAGCTCTCCATTGTATATAGGGTTGTAATTTTTTTTGTTTAAAAGTCCTAGTACACTCCAGGTATACGTAGTCAGAGAAACAATATAGAACACGTTGTAAAAGTTCGACTGCCAAAGCCCAACTGACCACTCAAAAGCGATAGCAAAAAAAAACGACATTCTTTTCCGGTACACCTATTATTAACATTCACGACGAAAAAATTGTGTGTTTTTAGGCTTTACACGCTTTCGCGACTGAAAAAAATCCTTCGCTCTACGCAAAATAAATAATATCAAAAAAATTACAATACATGATAAGGTTTATTACATTTTAAATCCATAGATTGTATTAGCATACAGATAGAATCGATAAAGAACTAATAAAATAGCCAACTTGATCCGCAATATTGCGTTCTCTGAAATAAAAAACTGAAAATAAAAAATTAATACGATATTGATGATATCTAAAGCCTTAAAACAATTTTCACTTTATTTTAAAGGAAATAATAAAAATTTAAGATGAGTATGTTAATAAAAATTAAATGAATCAACCAGAAAGATATACATAAAAAAAATTATATATTGGAAAAATATTTGGTTGCTACCGGGATTCGAACCTGGACCTCTTCCTGTCCGGGAAAGCGCGTTTTCAATTTTTTCTGTAGCAATCGAGTACATTTTGAACAAATTTTGAATTTATATTCTGTAATATTTCTAATTTATACATCTACTATTTGATTTTTAAATCTACTGTGAATCTCAAATACCCTTGAGTGAAACCCTATAGGATACACCAGAATTAAATTAATTAATTCATTTATTAAATTTGTAAACTTCAATACAGCTTATGCAACTTCGCTACAAAAAAATGTTCGCCTTGATATTAAATGTTAATTATTTGTAAAAAATACACATTTGACAGAAAATGGTCGATTTTATGTATTTCGATATTTGATTTCTAGAGAGTCACAATTTTTAAAATATTACGCGTAGCATGAACTCAAATATTCTAGATATTTTATTTTTTCCGACGCACATCTATAACTTGTTACGATTGGCTGACGCGCGCACGTGTGAATGTCACATATCTGACATATTAATGATCGGCTGGGTGTTGCGCATATGCGATAGTGCGAATCAAAATATAAAATAATTATTGAGTGTTTTAATTTTAATTTCCATCAAAATTATAATTAATACCCGTCCACGTCTTCAGATAATTATAAAATCTACCTCTACAAACGCCACTGAGGATGACGTCAGTATTATAGAATTTTGATTGATATCGGGGAATACTATCATAGAGCCATCCTTATGTGAGCATTCCTAGGATGCACCTTCTGCATAGTACGTATAGGATTCGTATTGTTCTTTATTTCCCAGTACATAGCCTCCTTCGACGGCTGCGAGTCTTCAGGGAGCTGGCGCAGCATCGGACCTGAGGGAGTGTTGAACTTGGAGCGTGTGTACCGAACTCAAGCTGTGATGGATCACATAGCTGCGTTCCATCAGCATCACCATGCCTTGACACGGCGCCATAACACTGCGGGGTTCGGAGAATATCTCAAGTGAGTCATTTATAAAGATGGAATATTATATTGTGTAGATATACCCATCGGCCAGTGGCAGTCGATAGATTCTTCTTGCACCGAATGTAATAGTCAAATGATATAGTCAAATAGTCAGATGTTTAATGCGAGATTACTCGATTAATCTTTCTTCTCCGATGATGTAAACTGAGTTGACATTACTTATAATTATTCTAAATACATAGTTCATATTTTAGGTATTCATCCGTAATATATTGTAATGTATTAGATAAAATTCAATGACGTGAATTTGTCAAAACGTGTATGTGCACGTGCGGAGGAGTGCGGCAGGCGCAGTGCGCGGGGCACGGGGCGCGCGGTGCCGGATGCCGATCGTCACTTCAGTGGCAGAGCGTGCGCTGGCCGAGTTAAACTTGTATTTATGCTGTCGTTCGAGATTTTTAGCACTTTTACACAATAATTGATATATATTATTTAATCAACTATTATTTTAATGATTAATATAAGTAATAAATATAAAATATTCATATTTATCCGACTTAAAAATCGCAAAAGTTTACATGTGCACTGAGTTTACAGCACCGGAATGCGCGTTGTTATTTTAACATCGTAAGGTTAAGGTTAAATTACGTAAAGTACAATCTAAAATTATATCTTGGAATGGGCGCTACGTGCTGGCTAGAGAAGTACGTCTTGGTCGGTCGGGTGACGAAATTGCAATGAATCTAAAATGAAGTGATTATTATTATTATATACTGTACAGAACATAACAGTTCAATAACACAATGGATGCCAGAATAAATTAACTACATTCAAAGTATAGTCATTAAACCTCTATATAAAGTGACTATCCACATTATACAGTGTGTATTAATTGCGCATTTAACTATGAAATATAATGTATATAAAAATTATATGTTACAGTATATATCTAAACAGATCGTAATCGAAAATAATAATAACATAAAAATACAATTACATACAGAAACATGAAAATAATCATAAACAAATATTTAGCATCAATATATAATATATCTGATACAAACATGCACGCTACTCGCAACCCTGTCGGGTGGCACCTCACTTGAGCTCATGTCTGTCAAGATAGAGAACTCTGCCGTGCCTCTAAGAGTCGTCACAAACTTATACTACATATATAATAAAAGAAAATGCATCGAAATGGCATCTAGTATAAAGTCAGTTAATAAGGTATTGGAGCATATCATAAATGAGCTTTTGTAATATGTTAAAAAAAATAAAAAAAAATTCACTCTACCATGTTATTTGAATTTTTTCAAAATGTACATTACTTTCGAAAATATTTGCATTCAAAGTTGGGCTTGAAAAACGCTCGGATTATCATATCCACCGTGTGACGTCACATCTCTCGTACGTACCGGCCAGTGCTAACAAGTGACGAGTGCCGACTTGTCGACTCGGAAGATGTGACGTCACACGATAAACCGATCGTTTCTAAAACACGCCACGTTGAACATTTGTAAGTCTGCCATATTTCAAGATATCGAAAAAATTCGTTCAGTTTTGTAAATGAGATTTTTCAGAGAATTTTTTAAAAAAATACATAAAAATGACTCCACTACCTCATTGCAAACAAATCTGCTTTCAACAACTTTTGTCTGGAATGTGAATCAATTTGTCAACTTTACGACTCTCATCTTTGCAGTAATATAAATAGATCTGATGTCTTATTTTTTTTTAGAACAAGCTCGTTTTGCATTTCCAGAGACGCTTGCTCCACGCCCTCGGACCCTGTCTTCGTACTGAGCAGATCATCCGGCTCGGGTAGGGGATCCTCTGTGCCCGAGGATGACGCCCTCTACGAGACCGAAGGGGCTCCGCCCTACGTGCCAGTGCAGCCCCTACCGCACGATCATAGCATCACCATGTTCCCGCCTGATAGTGTGGACCATCACATTTTGCAGGTAAACCAGGACAAAGTGTTTTCATATTATATTTTAAATAGGGGTGGGCTGGAGAGAGCTCGGAGGGAATCGCACGAGCTCCTTGTTAAATTTGACTTAGTAAAACTTAAGTAAAAACAATATTCTCAGGTTAGTCAGTACCTTAATGCAATTTCTGTAGATGGTTTTAATGTATTAGCGGGATGAGATCCCGTGGACTGTATCGATTAAAAGTAATGGTTAGCTGACGCAATCTGAATTGGAACAAGAAAGGAATAATGGCAGATGGATCTGATCTACTTTGATCTTAGTCCTGGGTTGGACGGCAATTTTCACCTCCAGTTCACTCGCACTTTTGTAGTGAAGAACGGAGATATCACTGCACTCCGTATGTTGCAGAACACCGATTATTTTTCATAGTCTCGACTGTTAAAATAAACATATATGTTGACAGCTCGGTGTCGGAATGCAATCTGTTCCCGCGTCGGCGAAATCCCTAATTAATTAGTTGACCAGACTGGGAAAAGTATATTAAGGTTTATTGGAAGGACAAAATGCACAGAGAGTAGGTACTCGACTTTTGTCAATATTTATTATGAAATATAAAACTTTGTTACCTTTTGAAATTTCTCTTAAAATATATTTATTTCAGCAAATATTTGAATATGTCCAAGAACACGCAATTACTGGATTTTTACCTACAAAACTGTTATTAAATAAATATCAGATATCTCATAGAGACGAAGCTATTTTTATTATATTTAATGAAAAAAATATATAAGAGTATGTAGTGATTACAGGGTTTATTTTGTCTTGTGTGATCTTGGACATATTCAAATATTCCTAAAATAATGTACTGGTTAAAATGAGAAAAATATATAAATTCATTTTTCAGGCGTATTCTAGTATAATGTGTTAAAAAGGAAACATTTTACAGATAAAAAATATTGCTTTAAATAATGTTCAACAAAAATCAGATTCTCATTGAGATGAATTATTAAATTTGGCCCATAGATGGCGACGACAAATCGTGTGTGTGAAAGTGACGCGGAGAGGGGGGGGGGGGGGTAAAGTTGTAACGATAATTCTGAAGATACATAGTTATTACTTGGTCAGCAGGATTATAAGATTAAGTTGAAATTAATTATAAGTTAGGTTAGATTATATTAAGTTAAGTTAGGTTAGATTAGATCAGATTAAGTTAGGTTAAGAGTTTATTAGCAGAATAAAATACATTTTACAGTTGCCAAAATTTTATCAAATCTGAATTACGATTTGCCTCTTAATTACTTATATTGCTATAAATGTAATTAATAATTAATTAACTGTAGAAATATTTTTACAGCTGCCTAATATGACGTTATTTTTATTTGTTAACTTTGTTTTATTAACCACTTAACTGAGTTTAAATACATCTACCGGTTTAGAAAAATACTATTTTCTTCTTCAGGATGTCAATACTAACTAAAAAACATATATTATTGTTTCTTTACCAGAATCTATTTTTAAAAAAACAGCAATTATTTAAAAAATAAATTTGGTACCTAACTCAAATTGTTATTAAATTTGCTAATACAAATTTACTTAAATAATTTTTAGGAAAAAATTTTAGAATGGGACTCGTAGTTAAATTTAGTTGGTTGTTTATAATTTTTTGATTAGTTTTACACGCTTTATTTATCTCCAACGATTCCAAATTATTTAATTTGTGACCAACACCGTTTATATGCAAAATTGACAATCCCAATTTTTTATCAAAACCATGACTATTTTCTATCAAATGATTAGAAAATTCTGAAAACCCACTATTGTTCAAACATCTCAAATGCTCCTTTACTCTTATATTAAAATTTCTACCTGTTTTACCAATATAAAATGCTGCACAATCCTTGCAACTAAGTTTATAGACACTAGAATTGTTAAATTTATCATCTTTGTCTTTAGAATTTATGACATTATTTGCTGATCAGTCTTGTTCTACTTGATGATCACAAGTGGCGGCTCAACTGACCAAAATCTCAACATTATGCTGCCGTTTAAATGTTAAACGATAACTTAATGTAATCGATTGTACTATTCGCAGCATGTCACATAACAGAAGAATTAAAAAATAAATCTAAAATACAACTTGTGTCTGATTCAGATAATGCACCATGGATGTAGCGCCGTTATTTGGGAGGCTGAAGCTCCAGGAGCCAGCCGGAGCGCCCCCTGCCACCTTAGGCTCGAGAGGGGTGGAGCCCTGATCAGTTGGTGCCGCGCGCCATGGAGACAACCCAGAAATGCCGATGGATCTGGTAATATTTTATTCATTTTTTATTTTATATTGTAATTTAACATATGTATGTTTGAATTTTTTTGCTGTATGCCTTAATTAGCCTATATATATGACGTATCGAATCTTGCATACACAACCCGATTAAACTAAAATAAACCTATTAAGATAATGCAAATTAAATGTATCAATTAGAAAGATATACGGAAGAATTAAATATTCATAAGGTTAAAAAATTGTGTCATATTATGGTTTATAAAACATTTTATTTATTAAAATCTTATGCAAATTACATATAAACAAAACAGTCAAGATACTTACTCACTGTCACCGTCATTTTCTTTAATATTTTTGCCTTCAGTATCAGACATATGTCTTCCCAAACCGCTTACTCACTTTGAATGTGATATGTTTATTGGTCCCAGAAATTATTGACTGTCTATTAGCATTAACAACGAAAATTAGCATCTAGGCTACTACCTATTAACATTATAAAAACTCTGAGGTCTCTGCAGATATTAATCAGACATCAAAATTGTTTACCTTTTTTTTTAAACTAATTTTATTCAAATTGAGATTTAACATTTTCGTTTTAAATAGACCTCAATTGTTTAATCATTTCGTTTCATTGAATACTTTTATTAACTTATCAGGTGATGTCGTGTTGGACATGAGCAGTGCAGCCATAGAAGTAAGCTTAAGTTTAAACCCTGAAGAAGTGGTGCCCTTGAAATATACAACCAACTTGACGAATGATGCAGATTCTGGAGTCGTCAGCGAGGAAGGGTGAGTTTTAAAACTAACGAGACTTTTTAGCAATAGAAATAGTAACACTTGTCTATCTAAGCTAGCAAAACTTGAACATGTCATTAAATCAGACTATAAATACACTGACTATATTGAATATGTGACAAGACTAGATTGAGTTAGAGGAGAGATGAGTTTAACCTTTTAACTGCTAACTCTATTTGAAATGAAAAATACCACGTAGAGTAAGACTGGGCTTTAAGGGTCTTGATTTATCTATCAAAAGCTGGGAACTGTCGTACACAGATTGCAAAATGATTTTAATCCAAGTTGCAAGTTTGCAAGGTCCAAAAATGTGTTTCAACATGTTTATAGCTTGGAGTAACATACAAAGTTTAGCGTGTTAATGCGCTGATGGAATTTAAAAGGTTAATATTTATTTTAAAGAAAGGCTTATACACGTGGGCAAGTCAAAAATTATCTATACTTTTCGTTCTACAATTTGCGCGCAAAGACTTTACGGAAGCCAAGCTCGTCTTGGATAATTTGATGGGCAGAAACGTTACTGATGTTCAAAGAAGACGCTACCTCACCGATGGTAACTCGCCTATTCGCTAGAACCATCTCCCGAGCTTGCTGAATCTTGTCATCCATGGTGGAGATCAATGGGCGTCCTGCTCCCTCGTCGTGCGTCACATTCGTCCGGCCACACTTTTACTATCGTATTGTGATAAAAGTCTACGATGAATTTCAACCCCTTTCACACCCTTCGACCAAAGAAATGGGATAACTGCATGTTGTTCCGCCTTAGTGCAAACTGATAACAGAGCAGACATGTTTATATTGTAATAACCAGAGGCCAAATGACACGATCGAGATCAAATTTCCTATACATGACTGCAGTCGTACCAACTCTAAGCACGCATGCGCAGAAGACAATGTGACAACCTTGAAGCTGTATTATGGTGAAAGTGTAGATAATTTTTGACTCACCTTCGAAAACGATTTGTGTGTATGTCCCGAACGGCTGATGAAAAAGCTTTACATATCTCTAATCTACCCCCTCATAGAATGTTTTTCAGGTTATAAAAATATATTCATTAATTCAATTAAATAAATGAAATTACAATTTTCCTGGCGTAGAATGGAGCCCCAGTCTTCCGGAACCTACCATCAATACTAGTGAAAATAAAACACAAGGTAAAAGTGAGAGTATATAAAAATGTTATGAACTCATTTTTCTTGACAAGCTTTGCTGAAAGATCCGCTGAATAAATATATTCTATTAGTGATGAAAAAAAATGCTACTCTCGACTCACTGATGTGATTGTGATTGGTATTCGATAATATCAGTGATTGAAAACTGTGACTGTGATCACAGTTTCAATACTAATGCGCATGCATCGCACAATATCACAGTATACAAAATAAAAAAAGAATAATTTTAAGCATATTTATAAACACGTATTCATAAAACACATATTCTAACATAAATAATTAATATAAATCTAATTTAATATCATCACAAAGAGAATGAGAATTCTTAAAAAATATATTTTTCGGGTCAAACTCTCAACAAATATGCATAAAACGTTTTGGCAGAATCTACTAGATGACGCTGATCAAATTACGGAAAATCTGATAGATGGTACTGATTCAAGTGATAATCGATTTAAACAGCAGGACAGAAAATCAATAGAATTTTTAATAAAAAATCATGAATCGCGATATTTCCAGGTATTTAATCACTGATAGTGAGTGTGACTCAAAGATATCAATGATATAGACTCACGGTTTGTGATTTTGAACTCATCACTATATTCTATGTTAAAAAATATAAAAAGCAATTGTGAAACATAAAATCTAGCATAGTAAAGTACGTAATGATGATTGATTGAATAAGAAATGAAGGTGCATGAGCGCCAAAACATTTTATTTTATCATAAGTTTGGCCGAATACGAATGTTACATTTTTTGTGAAATCTGGTTCTTGACTGAATAACATTCTATGTAGCTTCCGCTACACGTTTCTTAAGTAAGTTCATACAGAAACCAACAGATGCCGATGCTATGTCACTTTACACAGCTGGAATCGTGATTTTCATAATTGGAACAACGGTCTATGTCACAGTTGCGTTCATTGTTACATTCGAACATCGGTATTGTTTAATCATTCTAAACTTGTTTTAATAAATCTATTGACATTCCGTCACATTAAGTGAAACTGAATATTTCAGACATAATGAAGAATAATATACCCTGAAGAACAATGACATAAGTAATGTCACTGCCATAAGAGTTTGACAGAATAACGGTCTATGTCACTTCCAGGCCTAAAATGTGTTTTCCTAACTAAGCAATGACTTTTATTGAGTCTCCTCTAAAGTTTAAGAAAACCACATAGACTCTTATTCGGCCAAACTCTTCAATTATTGTAACACATTTTAAAGATCTGAATGTAACTATCATAATAAAACATAATTACTTTTTGAAAAATCCTTAATAATTTGTTTATTTAGTTTTTTAGATCTGCAGACTGTTAAAGACATGGTCATCGGCACTGGAAGACTGGAACCAAGAGAGGTGATGGAGCTGACTGCAGCTGGAAGACGACACGGATTGGAAGATGTTTACACGCTTGGCTTGGTGTACGGAAACAGTTTGAGTGACAATAGAACTGTTTATGTCATGATGCCTCTACAGTCTTTCAGGTAATAAACTTTTGAGATAAGTGTGTATATGTGTATATGTACTGTTCACTCGATGGCAGTTGAAAGAATCTAGAGAAAGTTTCTAAGATACATTAATTTTAAATTAAATATACGCTCTGAGGATATCAATTATGATTATCTCCTTAGCCGTCAGAAATTGTTAAAATTATCAGTGAGACGAATGATGACCGACCTTATATTTCTATACAAGATCATCAATGGTATGATAGACTACCCTCAAATTGTTGGTCTGTTTGAGTTTCACGCACCATTGAGGTCATCGAGACACAATTCATTGTTCTATTACAGTGGTAATGTCAGAACTCATGCATTAGCTAACTCCGCAGTTACCAGATTGCATTCTTTGGGGAATGAATATGTGGAGGTAGTCGACATTTTTGCCGTCTTTATAGAATGTAGTTCTCTACATTATTACAATTTTTTGTATCTCAACTCAATGGTGACGGATAAATTGCTTTACTTCACATTTTATATTTATTTTTAATTTTGATTATGAAAAAACATGCTGACATTGTGCAATTTTCTTTACAATTACAATTAGGTAAATGATTTGTCAAGTCAAACAATAACACAGAACATGTAAGTACTGCATGACTCTATGACAAATATATACTACAAAAAGAGTGCTACGGTAATATAAATTTTTTTATTTGATTAATATTCATAAATAATTTTTATGTTAAATATTTTTGGAATTCCAGAGTGTGGAAGCTGGGTTTCCAGCAAGTATTGCGTGCCCTGATGCGACAGGCTGCCTTGATAGACGGAAGCCTATCTTGGTTGAGGTCGACCTACACTCGATTATATTATGAAGACGGTTGCTGTTGTGAACCACTCGCTTCTGATGCTATCAAGGTATAAGTAGTTCACTCTTATCTCATATACACAACATTTATAATTACAGTGAAACCCTCTTAATAAGTTCCCCTTTAATCGGTTTTCCCGCCACATACTTCGGTCCCATAAAAGTTCCATACAAATTATGCTTAATACGTTTTCCAAATAATAAGTTTCCCGCCTAAGAAATTAAAATATTTAAGACAGAACTTAATTTATCCATACAAAAAACCCTTGTAATACGTTTTTCGCAGAAATAATTTTGTTTGACATTTCTAAAAATGAATGTGGTATTCTTTCAATGGGCACAATAAAATAAACTCTCTTTAAATGGGTTTTTCTATGTATCATAAAAGTTTATCCATTTACAAAAATGGTAATATTTGAATAGGCCAATAAAACATAGTGCCCAAGCAAAATAAATACCAAAAATCAATAAAACAGAACCCCAGCTGTCATAAACAATACGTTCAGGATGTACAATACCAGAGCTGCATAGGTAATTTTGTTTTATTTCCACTAATTAAATATTCTTAATTGCTTAGGAGGCAGAAAAACTCTTAGAATAAATTTTTAGAATTCACAACAATTTACTTAACTCTTACTATGACCTGCATTGAATTAAGCCTCATTTTATGTAATATATTTTATAATGTATTTTACATAAGTGTAATGTTAGTTAAAGTACAATATTAGATGTTATGTTCAAATAAAGCATGGAAATATTGAAATCACCGTTAATAAGTTTTCCTGTTTAAGAAATTTTTATTCGATGGAACCTTGGAAAACGTAATAAGAGGGTTTCACTGTATATGAAAATAAAAACACTTGTTTTTTAGTTCTACTTGTTTAAATTCTGTGAGACGCATTTCAGTTTTTACGGGAATTAAATAATTAAATATAATGAAGCAGAAAAAATAATATTACACATAATTTTTTTCAACAGGCATTCGGGGGACGCGATTGGACCGTAGCTGGGCTGGTGGGTGCCAGTCAGAACAGAGGTCATTCCAACAGCGACCAGTCTGTGACATCTTCTGGAAAAAATACTTCTTATATCAAATTCAAGGTAAATTTTCATAAATTTGAAATTGTATCACGGAAATAATTAGTGGTGTAGTTTATATTATTAAAACTTTATTATACTTAATGAAATTTTTATAGAAAAACAAGTCCACGTCAGAACTAAAGAGCTGTTCACCAAAAGTAGCAATAGCACACTCTTCCGGGGCGAGAAGTGAAGATGAGTCGTCTCCAGCCAAACATAGGTATTGAAAATATTATACTATAATGATCTTATCCCATTAGCAACTAAATATTTTTCACATATTCCATGTATTGTATCACAATAAATGTAACATTTTGAAGTTCCGGATTAATGAACCTGAATTGTATGCTCAAAATTTATTCTGAAATATTTTTTTTAACAAACGTAATTGTTTTTAGGAGTTCATCATCTGCTAGCAGTGTCCTCCTATACAGAAAACAGAACCGGCATAGTTCCCTGACAACGACAGTTACTGGATCCGGTTCACCTAGTTTCAAGAGCAAATCTGTCACTGGAAGGTTTGTTTCATTTCAAAACAAATGACTATAATAAAGATTAAAGAAGATAAATAATTCACAACTGTAGATTTTTACGACCATCGGTATTGTGAGTTTCTTTCAGGTTATTCTGATGCAAGCCAGTTTCTTGGTGTGAGCTCGACAAAAACCACCAGAATAATACAGAAACAACTATTTTATCAATTATTGCTGCAGAGTTATATTATATTACGATGGAACGGTGGAATGTATTTTCAACCATACTTCTTCTTTCAGCCTAAAGAGAGTGGAGACGAGCGAGCAGCTGTGGAGGAACATCAAACAGTTGAGATCCGGCTCCTTTGGATTTGATACTCAATTGGACTTCAAAGATTTTGTGATCCTGTATAGAGCATTCAGGTAAATTTCATAATATGCCTTTGGGTATGTTAATGTTCAAAAGCACGTGCTTGCGAATGATATGTCGACACGTTGGAGACTTCCCGCATGATTCTATAATTTTTGTTAGAGAAGGTTTGTTTGTATTTTCACTAAGGAAACATTCTTTATGTTTTATTTATAAACATTAAATTAAATTATTTTATTTTTACTTTTAAAATGGTTGCGTTGATTGATAACTTTGCTCTAGGCTCTGGATTCGGAACAGATTACTCCTAATTACGTATATCTATTTCAATATTTTATAGAACAAGTTGATTCTGTAATGAATGTGGTTCTAGAACCATTTACATTTATTATTTATATCATGTATATTTATTTGTGTCATATTTTTATTGCCAAATAAAAATGATGTGACATTTTTTATGTTCTTTATCATTTACAATCACATTCTCTAACGTGGCATGGTATAGATTTCAGCAAGTTTATTTAATTTGTCATTTTCAGTTAAATTTACCATAACATTATTATTGCAGTCTTATGATGCGAAAAGATCTACGCGACCTGTTTGACCAACTTGCGATGGCCAGGTACGGCAAGCCTTCCCTGTGTCCCGAAAAGAGCAGGAGCTCCCCAGAACTGTTCAGAGGAAAAGGAATTCCCAAGAGCGGTAAGTCATTTAAATTGTACAAATTACAAATATAAAAATTAAATCAATCTTTTTGTCTGATGATTCCTTGTTGGGTTAATCCAAGTGCTTGAGCAAGCTCAAGCTACATCTGACATGGTGGCAAAAAATGTTCAATTTCAATAAGTATCTGCAGTTGATTTTATTTAAGGGCTGAGAATTTATCATATACCTAATAATTTACTTTGTAATATCATTCTATGAATGCAAAAAACTTTATCTCTTATATTTTTCAGGCCTTCTCACAAGAAACGGCTCGTTAGATGTGGAACTACCCGGAGACCGTACAGCTAGAAAAAAGGCCCTCGAAGGCCTCGCTACAGCCAGTATCACTGACAACAGTGCTGCCCTGGAGGCCGGGAACCAACCAGATCGGGTTATAACTATGGCAACACTCAACAAATTCTGCCAGACGCGGCAGGGGGAAACCAACACTGAAGAGGAGCTCAGTAAAATTGTGCAGGTAACACTCAACATTAGTTGAAAAATTTAAACTAGTGATGGTAAACTGTGACTGACTTGATGATTGATAACTGATTTAACAGTCGAAGGTTTACTTTCTAGTGCACCAATCATTGCTCAAAGAATTAAGAATTAATTATTACAACCAAACACAATTAGAGTCACAATTGTAAAATCGTTATTTTAACTGTTATTGCGACTGTGATTTTGTTCAATTGTAACAATGATTGATAACTGATTAACGTAATTCTTCAAACAATGACTGGTACACTAGAAAGTAAGCCTCTAATAGTTAAATCTTAGTTACCAATCTTCGTTAAATCCCAGTTACCAATTATCAACAGTCACGTAACGGTTTACCATCACTAGACACAATAACGATTTAACCATCACTACTTTAAATCTTTTCTTCCTTTAAAATTTACATACAAAAATAGATTTTTAATTGTTCACTCAATATGCACTTTAAATTAATACGATTTCCGCTTGTTAATACACTGCTGTGTAAAGTTCTTCCCGTGATTCTTGTCACTCTCTTCGGTCATCTGCCAATCTTTGCCATGTCACTACCAATACTCCAATACTCTAATAATTTTATCTATCTGTCGAGACTTTGTGGGTCTTCTAGATCATTTTTGTCTGTGGGTTTTGAAATATAGCCCACCTGTTGCATTTATGCTTTTAGCAGTGATAATGACCTGTATCTTGGTCTTCACTTAACCATTCACTAGTGATTCCCAGCATGTCTCTTTCCATACAATGTGTGATGCTTCTAAGTTAGCTGTGTACATGTATTAATATAATTTGTACTTTCGGATATATTTTTATTTGATCGACTCGTAAATTGTTATCAGTTTATAAAATTAATTGTTGATCTTATCCAAGACTGCCAGTGAACAATATTCGTAGTGTGTACTCCCTTGCTAGATAACCCACTTGCTATATGATAAAAATATATATACACTGTCAGAAAAATATATTTTATAACACAAAACAATTTTTCTAATTTAATATTAAGTTGAAAGAATCCTTTAGGTTGGTAATGTGAAATAGTATTCCGTGCCATTCCCACATTGCTGCAAACATAGTATCTGTACGAAAACATTACGGTTCAGATCTACCCACCTCGCCAGAACAGGGTCACATATTTAATTGAACATATATAAAATGAATAATAAAAAAATTATGTGAATTTTGATTTGTTGTTTCTCTTCCAGAGGCATGAACCAGACCCCGCTCTGAGATTAGAGAACTGCCTGTCCTTTGAGGGGTTCGCTAGATACCTGACTGACAAGGACAACTACGCATTCATTCCGGAATGGAAAAGCCATCAAACTGAACAACCGAGGTATGATTGTTACCAATGTTCCCTCTAAGATGTGCGGGTGTAATTTGGCACCATATGGCACACAAAAAAATATAATGTGCACACAATCTTTAACAAGAGTTATTTTTCATTGCGGAAAATGTGACCAGCGTACGCAATTTTCTCAATAGATATTCTCTTGACGTGTTTATGCGTCTTAATATATCTTCAATAGTAACATGGTCAACACAGGCTCTACCAATAGTCTTATACTGGTATGGTAAAGTTTATTTTCTCCCCCAGCCCATAAATAATAGCATTGGTCCTTAAAATTGGACAAAATATTTTTTTTGCACACACCGTGATCCAAAATTTGGAACATACATATTTCATAAAACACTACTATGTTGTGATGAAGATTCTTAATGAAATGCCGGAAGATATAAGAAAGAAGGAGAAATTACATAGATTCAAAATTAAGCTAAGCAGATATATATGTGCAAGATAAGTTGAAGTGAATAAGGAATAATATGATCTTGTTTATATTAGAGCATATAAATACAGTATAACTCCGTTAATTTGTAACTCACGGGACCGAAATTAAAAAAAAATCTGATTTATGAATAATGAAAACAAAGTTTTTAAAGGTAACAAATCTTATAAATTAGAATTAGGTAGAAATTAGTATGAAATGTTATTTTCGGGATAATTTTTTTTGAAAAAATTGCAATTTCATTAAAATACGAAATATATGGTTACGAATTAACAAAGTTTTACTATATATATGTACATACTTATGTATCTACTATATCAAGAATAAATAAATTAGTGACGATAAACCGCTATGCAACTGTGTTTGTGACGATGATTGGTAACTAATATATAACTATTGAAAGTTTACTTTCTAGTATACCAGTCATTAATCTAAAAATTATGAATAATAATTACAATCAAACACAATCGCAGTCATAATAAAAGTTTAATGAATGGTTTGACCATCACTGATATAAACGCAAGTTTAGTTTCAAATCTGTGCACCATTATGTACATCATTTAATAGAGAGAACCAATTTAAAAGGTAAAAAAAGTATTGGTGCAGTTACCCAAAAGCTGTAAAAAAATAAAGAGAAAGTGTATTTTATGCTGAATAGAAAGTTGTCTATAAAAGTTGACAATTTTCAAACAAAGATATATAGGTACTTATTAATCCTAGTTTCGATCAATTCAAAAATTAAAAATTACAAATCTTGAATAAAACTGAAATTCCCCCCAGCACGACTATGTCCCCGAGCAAGCAGTCGCAGCCCAGCTCCCAGCAATCAGCCGACAGCATGGAAGGTCCCCTAAGCCAGTACTACATCGCTTCCAGCCACAACACGTACCTCACCGGCCACCAGCTCAAGGGAGAATCCTCTGTGGAGCTATACACACAGGTAAGGCCGTCACCCTCATCAGCACGGGAGTTTTCACCAAAATTTAAACGTATTAAACAAATAAAATGGCTTAGTTTCAAACTAAAATATGTAGTAAATAGATTAAAAAAAAATTAAGTGAGTACTCTCACGATTGTGTGTAAACATCGCACGTTTGTGCGTTGTGTACAATTCACTGGTATGAAAGGAAAAAGTTAAATTTGACTACATTTATATTTGATATTTTAAAATATTTTTTTTAGTATTGCACTTTGTGTATGCAGGAATTTTTTTAATTAAAATTTGTATGTAGGTACCGTGTATATACTGAATTTATAAAGAAGTTCAATACCTACCTACCGAAATGTGAAAGTATGTAATTTTAATTTTCGATAATGTGTAATTCTTAAAAGAATTTGAACATAAATTCGACATTTATGGGCACTGAATAAAATATATAATCACCATGGTAATGAGTATGACTTATTCGTTTGGTTACATTTTTTGTCGCATAGTCGAGTTTACTTTAGCACAAAATTTTTTTGGCGTATTTAAATGTTTAACACATCAAAAGTCTCAATAACCAATCCGAATCAACTTCAGTCAGTCACGAATCAAAGAAATCAAGAAAATTACATAATTTAAAAAATATTTTATTCATATTTGTACATTCTTAACTTACACTAATTAATACAATTACACCTAAAAATTAAATTTACGAAGATCCAAGAACTGCAAAATAATAAGTCCTAATTCAAAAAAAATCTTTTCATAAATATAAGGTTTTTTAAAATAATCAAAGAAATACAGAAGCTCGTTTTACTCACACAACTCAGTATAATAATGGCTGCTAATTTATCAGAACAAAATGCATAACATTTTGAGTTTGGGAATAAAAGCAATATAAGTGATCTTTGGGATGTTGCGATTCAATCGCTAGAGTGGATAATGAAACTTCAGTTTTCAATGAGTGGAAAGGAAACCACAGCATCCGCAGTACTAGCGTTACAATAGTGAAGTATTCTTCCCTTGACATCTCAATTTACAAGATACACATCAATGAATGTATTAGGTCATCCCATAAATAATGCAGTATTTTTGTACTTATTTTATTTTTCAAAATTAAGATAAACAAAGTTCTTTTTTTAATCTAAAATATACTGTCTTTCATTTTCTACAATGCTCTTCCATCTTTCTGGTAGATTTGCAAGGCCCCTCTTCCAAAATTCACTTCTCCGAGACAAAAAATACTCCTCCAGCACTGTTCTAATTTCATTTACAGAATTCATATTTTTTCCATCCAAATGATTTTGAAGACTGTGGAATAAATGAAGGCAATGTGCGGCGAATATGGTGGGTGGGGCATCGTTTCCAAAAAAAGGTCATTCCTGAGACGTGACTGCAAAGAAGAGCACACATTCACTCTCTGCACGCGATTATACTCTGAAAGTTTGTGAGGAACCCAATTGACCCAATTTGCTGACTTTTCCGATGGCACATAGGTGTCGATGAATCAATGGGATTATGTTCCTCGTCGAGCATTACAGATTTTCCAGGACGAGGCTCGTCTCCTAGGCTGTAGTTTCCGGTCCAGAATTTATGGAACCACCGTTGAAAGCTTATGCTTATTGTCCAATCGCCATATAATGCATTAATATTCCTTTCACTCTCTGTTGCGTTGTTGCCTTTACTAAATTGAATATGCTCCTTTGTCATTTCCATTATAGCTTTGAAAAAATAACTGTTAAAATCGAGGTGCACTCTTTAAAACTTGTACTAAGAATAAGTACCTACTTCTTTCTATAGCAGGTAGTAATTTTACCTGATGCAGGTAGTTTATCCCGTCCCCCTCCGACTTTTAATTCATGTAATTGAAAAAACTGCATTATTTATGAGATAACCCAATACAAACAGGACGATCACCATAGTTACATAATCGTTCTATCAAGGACAAATCGTGTTTGATGGTTTATCAGCGGATTAATGGGTCGCGCTCCTTCTGTACCAAAACCTGGCCCTGAAGTCGTCACTGCACGTCAGGAATGCCGGAGCCGACTGGGAATGTATTATGTATCTGAAAAATAAAACGTAATCAAAATTGAATTAATCTAAAATAAAGACTATCTTAATTCATGTAAAATATGCTTCAAAAATTGACAAACACACAATGTCTGACCAAAAGACGGAACCAAAATATAAGAGAGTAATACAATATTACGATAAGCATAACAGGTTGTCGTGTAAAGAAAAAAGAGACAGTTTGATTACGTGGAGTGAAGAATAAATAAAATATAGAATAACAAAGTAGTTTTGGAGGAATCTTATAAATCTTAAATCTTACAAACAAATAATAAAGATGATTGTGTTACCTGACGGCCCCGTTGTGCCCCAGTGACATGAGTTGCGCCCTGGAAGCGTTCCTCGAGTTCCACGCGCATAAAGAAGTAGTAGCCTCGTCAGGAAACAGAACAAAGTCCTCGGTGTGATTGAAAACGGCCTGTGCCAGGTGCTCTTGCTTGCCTGGAATGATTAAACATTTCAAATAAAGCAGTTTATCCGTCAAATTAGTGTAACCAATCTCAGTAATAACTACTGTGAATATATTTTAAAGCGAGCCTAGGCATAAATAAATAAAAGTCATGTGAATTTCACAGGCACATAAATTTCACACAGAAAGCTCAAAAAGCTTTGCTGCTTTCCTGGCATCTGGAAACGAACCACCCACCTGTTGTGCCGGCTCCTGTGTAAGCGATGAGGCAGCGACTGGTGGTCAACTCCCATAGTTTGATCATAGAATCCTTCCCCGACGAGAGTAGATACTGAAATTAATTCAAGTGTTGCTATTAAGAAAAGATAATAAAATAACTAAAATCGTACAACTATTGAAAATATTCAATGACGTCTGTTACCGTTCCGTTGTGTAAATTTCATAGTCTGTCAAGATTATTTTTTTATGTGACTATTTACAATAACGACATTATAAAAAAAAATTGCAACATATTTATTTCTAGCAATATTTGAATATGTCCAAGAACACACAATCACTGGATTTTCACCGACAAAGGCACTGTTATTAAACAAATAATATATCGATGAAACTATTTTTTAATGGAATATATTTAATGGAAAAATATGGAAGTATGGGCAATTACAGAGCTTATGACCTGTCTTTGGCTGTCTTAAGTGATTATACAAATATAACGTTCACCGTTCTCACCCATTAATCAGTATATTTATTTCTCTTCGTTCAAATTAGTGTCATGTTACTATATAATTCACAATATTCAACATCATAAATCACGGAAATGCAAAATAGATATTTCATTTTCACAGAGAGAATACTTTTGATTCCGTTTTCACTTTGAATACCTTGTTGTTTCTCGTAAAGCAGACAGAGGACACCTCGGCGCCATCATGAGCGGCCATGAAAGTGTTGATGCAGCGGTTAGATACTCCGTCCCACAGCTTAATAGCACCGTCTGCCCCTGCGCTTGCAAACAGGCGTCCATTACTTGAAAACCTACAACGCATAATAATAACTAATTAGAAAGACAAATGCCAACTCGGACACTTCAAGAAAGCTATTTATTTTTTTTAAATCATTTTCAATCTATATTTAATAATTTATGTAATTTAAATTTTTTTTGAGATTTCAGAATCAAATCAATATCACTTCATCTGAGATCAGACAGGGTACTCCATTTGTAACAATAATAAAGAATCACACGCACTTGACAGAGTTCACGGACTTGGTGTGCTGATGTCGAGGAATGGGGCAGACAAAGCACTGCCCCGTGGTGACATCGTACAGACGTATCACTGGATGTGTCGTAGTAGCTATTATGTAGTTACCCAGCGGATGAAATGATACGCAACGCACGGGTTCTACATCCTAAAATTAAAAAAATGATAATTATTCAATTTGTGTAGAAATACAAATTAACCTTCTGTAAAAATATTTGCAATGTCATTTTTACATGTATCCGTTAATATTAATTTTAAAACAAGAATATATTGTTTGTTTCCACCCGTCAAACATGCTCGAAAACAAAATTGGCAAATTTTTCTGATTGAATCCAAAAATAAATCATTTTTATTAAATTCTTCTTAAGATTTATTAAGTTCTAAATGAAAAGAACACAATTCTTACAGTGATAGTCCTGTATGCCTTTTTGGCCGATGCCTTGGTGATGTCAAAGAGCTTGATGGTGTTATCCTTAGAGCCACTGACCAGGATCTGCTCCTTGGGGTGAAAGTCCAAACACATCACCTCATCCGTATGATCGTAACTGAAATCATGTATAAATGATCAAAATACAAATGACACACAGTTTTTGATAATTGCAAGCGGTTTGTCCGTAAATTTATGTCCGTGTCTCGGTTCACGTTAGCTTTACAAAAAAATTTGATGTTTTTACAAGATAAATTGGAGACTCACAGAGTTCTGATAACCGGATGCCCCTGAGTCTCCCTGCCCGGGTCTAGCTCATCGGGTGCAGACTTGGCCAGCATTCTCTCCACATCTAGAATCTATCAAAACATATACAGATATTCTACAATTGATTCACAACATTGCACATCCTTCGTAAATATTACTTTCATATTAAAAATACACTTATTTATTTATTCTTAATATAGTGCAAACATATGTAAATTATGATCTAATACAAAAATGATCATTTTTACTAAAACTTATCTTGCGTATATTAGCTCAGTTTCATTTTGAATCTATGTAGTTTCTCCTCTTTTCTTATATCATCTGGCATTTTACGCATCGCACTGTACATCATCAATCTCTGAAATTTAGCCTTCTTCCTGAATGGCAGTCTCAATCTGTCTCTTCCTCTTGTATGATAAGTACACATCAATAAGCTTCCTGAATGACGTGTCGCTGACCTCACCAGGTCTGTTTCACAATCTAATTACGGCGCAAGAGCAATGTCCCTCAACTAAGCTCTGAACAAACAGCTACTCCATCACCCCGTATGTATCCCAACAAGGCACGATTAATCATATTGCATAACTGGACCATTTGATGAAAAGTGTCGTTTGTTGTCCAACACTTGTATTATGAACACATTGGCTTTGTGGTCCGCCTGCGGGATCCATACCACCACATCTCTAGTGCATCTATTTCATTAGTGACCAAGAAAGGCGGCGAAGAGTAAAATGAAAAAGGCTAGTGTTTTCAATATTAAAATATCATTGTTTGGATTTTCAATATATGCATATATGTATATAAGTGTGTACCAATCCATACTGGATGCGGTATACCATATATATATATATATATATATACTGCATCCATATACCAAGCCCTGATTCGTTTGAGCATATACTTTACAAATATTTCTTAACAATCCGCAACAAGCAAAACTCTGACTCGAGGATAATACATTTAAAGCGCACAAGAAAAATATGAATAGCTTACTTTTATACTGGCGTCGACGCTACCGGTGGCCACCAGCTGCCCATCATTGCTAAAGGCTCCCGCACGGCACGCCTGCTTGTGCGACGTCACATATGCAGTCTCGTACAAAGCTGGCTCCGGGGCCAAACTTGATGCATCAGCTTCAATCTCCAGATCTGGAAAAATTCCAGTTAGATAATTTTATTAATCAATCAGGAGCAATTTTAAAATTTTGCATATATCTTGAATTTGCGTCACTTGAGGATTGCGGCTGGCAAAATCATATAAACAATAGACAAGCACACATTAAAAAAATGACAATCAAAAAAGCAAAGATTGAAACTTTTTAAATCTCAAATTAATTTATACTTAACTATTAAGGAGAACACATTCTTATTGTGAAGTTGTAATTATTCAGAACAGACGGTCTGTGATATTTGTAATACTAATTAGAAAGATATACAGTCGAACTCGGTTATAACGAGTACGAAGAGACCAGCTAAATTTGCTCATTATAACCGTTTCTCGTTATTACAAAAAATATTTAATATCCAATAAAATTAAAACCAAGTCAAATCAAATACATATGAAAAATCAAAAATCTATAATTTTATGAACAAAAACATTTTAAAGTAAATTACTACATTTAATCACATTATTTCTTAACAAAATTCAAAATACTGCTCTGTTTTAAAGTTTAAAACTTACTACTACTTACTATTACTACGCACACAAAATAAATACCCATTGTTTTTTTTCTAAGAATTCACAAACCTGAAAGGAATCGTACACGATAAGGAACCTCGTCAGCAGACTCTGCTTTCGATTTTATGACTTATCAAGGATTTTGGGTTTTTAGACCGTGTAGTATATTTTATTAACTTGTATTTTTAACAATATTTTTGTATGTTATATCAGTGGAGCGAGCTCACTATACTATAACAGTGAAGAGTTATATGAAAATAGGCCTGAATCAAAATAATAATGGAACGATAGATGTATTAATTTGAAAAGTGTAACATATAAGTTTGAAAATTTATCATCAATCCACTGTGTTGGTATAGAATAATCTGTTAATGCATGTTCCTCGTATTGCAAGAGATTCAGGTTCGAATTCCGGTAGCAACAACAATATTTTTTGATAAATATGATTTTACATTTATATCTTTCTAATCAATACTTTTAATTTGTATTTATACTTAAAATGTGGTTACCGCATTATAGAATTAATTAATATTTTTACCGAGTCCGGCAGTGCCCATGAGGTGTTCGCCCATAGCGGCGTTCTGCTTCTCCCTCATATCTGGTTCATTCTGCAGTCCTATCGTCATGATATGTAATAACCTAAAATATAGAACAGCCACAGTTATCGATAAACTAAGAAGAGTAAAATCTATGTTCAATGAAAGATTCAATCGCTCAAAGTTTGCCACATTCGAGGCTTCAAAATTTGATAACAGAGAATGATATTCTAGATTGACTTTGAAACTGTTCTGGAAAATATCTTTAAATTAAGGCGATTGCCATCTTATATACAATAACCAGTGTCTACTTTTGCCAAGCTCTATGCGTAACTCCGCAGAATATGGAGCGATGGAATATTTACATATAATAATTGAATTAAACATTAGATGAAAAATATTTTATAATAACAATATATTAAACCTGTCACTTGGAGGGCACGGCGGATCGGCGTGAATGGCGGAAGACAGTGTGGAAGCTATCGTCTGGTGGCCATCATTAAAAAGTTGGCTACAAAAATAAAATTATTCAATAATTTCACTCATCCCAATCATTTCAAAGTAAATTTTACTTAAATGTACATATATACTAAACATTCACATAATAATATGTTCTCAAATCCTTGTAAACATTACAAATTCGTAATAAAAAATATATAGGTTATGTCGACATGGAAATAGCTTCACCGGCCTTTCTGAAATATACACAAGTACCTGATAATGAGCCGATAGAGTAATTCCCTATTTTTAACAACATTTTTAGGGTCAATATCTTGATTTTCCTTCATGCTTTTACAATAATTACTTCAAACTTCCAATGTTTTCTGTATAACTGACTGACGTTTTGAAAAGCTTCGAATTCGAAAGGTTTGCGGTTTTTCATAGACAGTGACGCGGCGACAGATTGGTGGCGGCCTTATTTTTTCTAATCAATACTAGCTGTTGCGTGCGCAACTTAATGGTCGTATATATTTTGTTCAACGGAATACCCGCGGTATATTTTGAAAGTGATGGGGTATTTCTGAAATACATCGTGTCATATTTATTTTTGCTGGGTAAAGTACGAATAAACATGATTAGCCATATAAAATATTTTTATTAATGTGTATTTTTTAAATTTATGCATCAAAGCTAATTGAAAATAATTGTTTTGTTTATTACATCATCATTAGTCTTCGTCAATTACTATTGAATAAAGACTTTCCCAATTACTTCTTCTCCATTACTGCCACTACTCAAGATTTTTTAGGTTTTAAAACGCGATATAATCTAGAAGAAACGCCAGTTCCATACAATAGTGCTCACTGAAACTTCAAATTAAATATATATTGACGGTAAATATATATAATCTGAACTCTGGGAGATTTATATCTTCTACGAAAAAGTACGGTTGTACCGTAATTTACTGAGGCAACGCCTTGACAATGGCTCGTGTTACCGTACCAAAACGTCGGCTTAGGTTTTTCCAGGGGAACCATATATAAAGAATACAATTTAACCCAGAAGAGTCACGAGTTGTATATGTGTATATATATATATGTGTGTCTATATTATTGATTATCATCAGGTCTTGCTGACTGGATGCCGCTGCGTGGAGCTAGACTGCTGGGACGGCGAAGACGGCAGCCCGGTGATATACCATGGGCACACACTGACCACAAAGATACCATTCCGTCGCGTTGTGGATGCCATTGCTAGAGCGGCTTTCGCGCGCTCTGCTTATCCCCTGATACTCAGCATTGAGAACCACTGCAGCCCCCCGCAGCAGATCGTGATGGCCGACATGTTTAAGGTTGATATAAGAAAGACATGCTCACTTTAATGGAAAAAAATATCAATTAACATGATATTTCTCTCACATTACTGACGATGCCCAACGACAAAGTTTTCTTAATCTTTGATAGTATGAAGGAATGTGTGTTATGTGTATGATGCATCAGATATCAGAAAGATTGCCACTGTCGAAAATCGGGAAGTAAGGCATGAGTAAAAGGTAATCACACGGTTTATTCAAAAATAGTTACAATTTGTACATGATTTGAAACCCTATAATATTCAACACGATGTGGAAAAGTGAACCTCTGTATTATTATTTGGTTGGGATGTGGCGGAAAAATGGCGCACTACTCATTATATGGTGAAAGTTTATAACATATTACATCGGTCCTGGGTAAGTGGTGGGTCCACCCTCATTACTTCCAATGAAAGTTTATTTGGCCTTCCTACAGAATGGCACCACGAATCCATATCACCATAATAATATTGTTTAGTATATTATCTGATAGACATGATTTTCTCCTTATTTAATACATTAATATTTTACCATCACTTATTTTCTATCATTAGGCGGTGTTTGGTGATAGGCTAGTAACATCATTCATGACAGAATGGGACCAAGCTGAAGATCCTCGATTGCCATCTCCCTCTCACCTAAAGGGCAGAGTGCTGATTAAAAACAAAAAAATCTTCAGGCACGAAATGCTCCCCATACAACAACACCCGCAACAAATCAGGTGTGTTATTATAATATTACCATTAAAAAAACATGTGCTCACTTTTTTTTCATTTATATTTGAAATGAAAAAAACAAAACAAAATGAATTTAGTTAAAATGAAAAAATATTTTTCTTGAAATTGATACTTGTTACTTGAGATTATTTGAAATGTCTCAAGTTTATTGAGAACAATATACTTGATAAAATTTATTTTTCACAATATGAATAATGATAAAATATCTTGAAGGTTTTGAGAAAATGTATTATGTATTAATTTATAGATAAATCCAAATCATTAATAAATATTACTAATACCAATAGTTTACTTTGTGAACAATTCCATCGTGTTATTGTTATCTAAAATAATAAATATAATAATGTTAATTAAATAGTAAATGAATCCATATAAGAATTGTGAAATATTTCAACAATGACACCAAAATGTTTTGAATATTTTTTAGAAGTCAAAGCAATGGGTCCAAGCCGGTGGCTGACCCTCTGAGAACCAGTTCACTCGTGTCCGCTCAAAGTGCTTGTTCATCTTCGTCAGTGTCTGAATATTTTTCAGATGAGGAATATGATGACGACGATGAAGAAATTGATGGTAAACTACTATGTCATCATTCAATGTGCGTGTGGTGTGCATTTTAATTGTGGCATTATAGCTAGTGATGAGCTAAATTGTTATTGTGACTGTGATTGTATAATTGATATTTAATTGTAACGACTGATAAATGAGATTTAATTCATTATTGGAGGTTTAGTTTCTAGTGTACCAGTGATTGCTTGACGAATTACAAATAATCAGTTACTAATCATCATTATAATTGAACACAAATCTCCCAATCACAGTCACAACCACAGTTAAAATAGCGGTTTAGTTTTTCACTAATTATAGTCCTGAAAGAAGCATTAATAAAAGTCATGTACCAATGTATGTCTAAATGTCTAAAGTCTTTCTAAATGATACAAAAAAGTAATTTAACTTATATTAAACTTTTCTGAATTATTTTCCACTTGTTTCTTTTTGACGTAATCAAACCTGTTTAATATTTGAAATAGTAATACATTTTCTTTTAGAGAAAGAGCTCCACAGCATATTGAATTCCCTAGATGAAAAGGCAGAAAATAGGCCATCGTTGACACAGTATACCGGATTCCGGAGGAGTGAGGGTGACAACGATAGTCCCAGGCAACAACAGCCATCAGCTACTGGTAAAAGAGGAAATCAAATAGCCAAGGAATTGAGCGACCTGGTGACGTATGTTCAGGTAAAAGTTTGAAAATGTGTAATACGTTTTTACCAGTAGTAGTAAATTGTATTAGTAGAGAGAACGAACGAGGCATATAGAAGTAATGTCAAACAGAGTCAATTTTGCAAGTTTTTCATAATATACCTTGGAAGTTAAATGTTTTCTTCTTCTGTATTAGGCGGTATGGACAAGAAAGGGGGTCATATTATTTAGGTGGTTTCGGGCCTTATAACCCTTATAAGATGCATATGAAGTAGTATTAAAAAGCATATTTGCGATATAACAATACATGCAATCATAGAATAGTAATTTTTCTCTACAGGCGATAAAGTTCCGTGGTCTAAATCCTGGCCCGGGTCTTGAAGCAGTTGGCTTGACATCGACAGTGCGGTCCCCTCACCAACCGACTGTACCTCCACCCCCACCTACAAGGAGTTTTGATTCTTCAGAAAGCGGAGACAGTGGTGGTGCCCAGGTAGAGATACTTTAATAATGGTATAATGCTTGTTTATCTTAAATCACTAGGAAAACTACAGTGGTATCAGTCTTTCATAATAAATCTCATATCTTTGTATGTATATACCCAGCTTGATGTTGATGTGTTTTAAGTTAAATAAAATTTTGATTGTATTTTTTAGACTGTTAGACGTAGTGGAGCAGCCAATCCACAACACCCGGTGTACCAGTGCTGTACCCTCGGAGAGCCATTGGCCAAGAAGGTCTGCCGAAAACATCCACAAGCCACCATAGCGCACACTTTGACACAACTCATGAGGACTTATCCCGCGGGGTATGACTCACTTTGCTCTAATTACCTATCTGTAGTATAGTTACCATTGATTGAGGTTATCATCTCATCAATGTCGCATAGAAAGATTAATATGTATAAGTAACCATCGAGGAATGACATAATGAAAGAAGACTGAATGCAGTGGGAGTGGGAATATAATGAGATCGCTTAGGCGTATTTGTGGCAGATCAATTTATGACGATAAAAGGACAGACAGAACTAAGGAAAGAATGTAAAGCTGATCTTAGTATAGTGAGTAAGATTGAAAAAGGATCACTGAGGTGGTTTGGTCATATGGAACGGAAGATATATGACGCATGGTAAGGAAGATATATGACACAAATGTTGATGGCACCAGAAATAGAGAACATCCTCAGAAGACTTGGCACAACCAGGTAAACCAGATACTGGAGGATGATCCTGTTAGAAGCCTCAATAATTGGCGACCTTGTATGAGAAGATATATGAATGTGGATGAGGCGAGAACTGTGTATCAGGACAGAAGAGTGTGGCGCTCTATCCTCTCTGCCTACCCCCGGGGAAACGGTGTGATGGTAAGTTAGTTAAAAGGATGTCAATAAAAGTCATATTAATAAAGTGTATAACTAGTTATTACATGGAAGTCAAATAACAAAAATACAATAGTGTAGTTTTTGAAAATCAGAATTTGGTGACATAATGAAATATGTACTATGTACTACATACCAATTACTTATTTTATGTCATGTAATTGTAAGCAAAGTTCTATTGTGACAATTTTTTTATTAAACTAAATTTTCCAATTCTAGTGTGTGGAACAGAATTCTTCATATTACAAGCTTAGGAGCCTACTTTCAATAATGATTGCTTTTTTATGAAAACATATGAGAAAACAAAAATGTTTATTCCCATCCCTCTCTAACAACATTTACATTTAAAAAAATATGCGCTTTAATATTTAGCTTAATAAATGAACTCATTGTTAATGTCACCTTGAAAGATTGTAAAATATGCATAGAATATCTGAAAATGTAAATGTATGTCTAAGTATGTCTTAAGCATGTCCGTACACCCATTCTACACTTTTATTTTACTTACATATTTAGGCCATTCATGTGAATCATATTTAATTCTAGGCTTAGAATTGATTCTTCAAACTTGGATCCGACACAATTCTGGTCATGTGGAATACAAATGGTAGCTATGAACTATCAGACAGAAGATGCTGCCATGGCTCTGTACACGGCTATGTTTGAACAGAATGGATGCCAAGGGTATGTGCGGAAGCCTCGGGTAATGTGGGATTCCTCACACATCATGTATCGGAGGTGAGGATACTAATTCAATGTCACTGTCGGTAATTAGTCTAACAATTATTTGATCATTCACATACAAACTTATATTGATTTGTATGTAATTATTTGTTCATTTTTCATTACTTATTTATTAAGGAGAACACATTCTTATTGTGAAGTTGTAATTATTCAGAACATAGCTCTGTGATATTTTAAATACTAATTAAATCAATTAATTAATTAGAAAGATACACAAATAAAATCAATTTTATCCAAAACATCACAATAATTTTTCATTACATATTTCTTAGGTTTAACCCCCTAGACCGCGAGTTCGAAGGCCTACACAGCTGGCGCGTAACTCTCTCCATTCTATCTGGCCAGTGGGTGGCCGGCGGGCCCGTGCGGCCCCACCAGTTATCCGGTTGTCGGTTGTACGACCCCTTGGTTGAGGTGGAGGTGTGTGGACTGGTAGCAGATCAAGCCCGAAGGCGAACGCCGGCAGTCACAGCCAATGCCCTTAACCCAATGTGGAATGAAACATTTACCTTCAGGGTGAGCACAAATAATTATAGTATATAATTAATCAAAATAAAATATCACCCCGTGTACGGTATTAACTTTATTTTAATTTAACTCAGGTGGTGTTCATGGACTTGGCATTTTTAAGATTCACAGTATACGACGCAGATACCAACTACATGTTGTCCCAAAGGGTACTGCCTTTGAAATGTCTAAAGCAGGGATATCGGCACGTTAGACTCAGGTAATCAGCGAATTTAAAAAGAAATAAAAATGTTAACTTGTGGCAATTATACATTCATTATCATGTCAATTTTTTTAATATTTTTGAACAAACTTACATGGTTTAAAATAAGATTATTTGCAATGTTACATATGTATTTTCTTCTAACTGAAAATCCACAATTTCAGAGTCATATGATGTAAAAAATAATTTACATCACTATTATCAGATTTTAATATATGTAATTAGTCTTAATTCTTAAAAAATGCATTTTTCTGTAAGAAATTTTTTGATTTTGATTTTGTAAAAATTAATGTTTATTTCGTAGATCTCCCTCAAACAAGCCTCTCCAGTTGGCCTCTCTGTTCATATTCTCTCGCTCTGAACAAGAAGGCTGCGGCTTGAGAGGCCCCACACACTTTCTTCCCGTGCACGGCGTTACTTCCAATGAGCCGTACACCATATTGAAGGTTTCAGAAGATACTACTGCTGAAGAGGTAAGTGAAAAACTTAACTTAATCTAAAAAAAATTAATATAAATACCGTAAGACTGATGCCAACTACATATATATCTATAAATTATTTTTTACTTTTGTTTATTTTATTTTGTTAAATTTGACAGTATTTTGCATCCTTGTATTGTTGGTAACATAATTATTATTTTTAATATTTGAAGCTCTAACTTATACACTAAATTATTTATATTATGAGATTTCTCAAAGCTAAACAAAATTTAATTTGTAAAGTATGAAACGCAATAACTGCAACTGAACATATTTTAAATATTGTTAATAATAAACAATTTAAGAATATTTAATTATTATAATTCGTACTGTAATGTATTATCTACAGGTAGTAGCCCGCTGTGTACGCATCTCCGGAGACAAGGCTGGTGGGCGCGCTGTGCTAGTTGATGCTGGGGCCACTGGAGGGCCCCGCGTTCTCGGCGGAAGTGAGCGCGCTGTCGGGGCACGCCGCCTTGCACTGCGAAGGTTGGGAGACGATCCGACCAGCAGAGCATGGCTTACCAGTACTGTCAGGTAGGAAGATACATTGAGATTACATACCTAACCACTTAACACAAAGCATTCAGCTGAGACTAGTTGTATATACTGTTGTAGTTGTATATATCTGAAGGGACATCTCATTCTACTTACAATATTTCATTTTCACATAAAAGATGTAATGAGGGAACCCACTGTTAATCCAGGATTGTTTTTAAAACAAAAGCTCCTATATCAGTCCAGTATCACCGCCAGGTTGGCATTTTTTTATGCTAAACAGGCGCGACCATGCAATGCAGCTCACCGCATAAGCGTCAAAACAGTGACGCACAGCTGCCAACCAAAATATTCCTACGACTCCATATAAAAATATTAATTGTATAAAATATACAATGTACGGAATAATAATAATACAGTATTATCAAAGATACAACAATAATACAAAAACCAGGGGAGAGAGGGGCAGCTAGGGGAGTACACAAAACACTATCTCACGAGAAACAAGACGGGGGCACAAAAAATATATGTGAAGTTGATTCTCTTCTCGAGCACCACTGCCGGCAGATAGTATCCAGGAAACTGCACACTAGGGGGTCCGACTGGCAGGCCAATCAGACACCTGCCGCAGCAGATCAATCTAGGATTTCTCACTTAGAGACCCACATTCTCACAAACAGTTCCAGGTTCCTTCCAGGCCTAAGTAAGTTAGAGTTTCTTACAGAACTACGACTCGCTCCCTCCATACTCTCAAGCATATCCTCTATTGCATCAGTCAACAGAACGCTGCACCAGAGGATGTACTCCAGCATCTGCCTCACCACGGATCAGGGGTCAAATCAAAGAATTTGCTCCAAGTCCTCATCCCATCTTTCTTGCCACTTTTCCAAACTCAGTTCTCTCACATGCGTGCATAAAACTATGTATTCAGCATCCGAGGGTCTAAGGGTATATCCCAAGTGACACCACCCAATTAGCCTGGATCTGTAATATAAAAGATTAGCCTGCATCTATAATATAAAAGATTTGCCTGCATCTATAATATAAAAGAATTACCTGCATCTATAATATAAAAGAATTACCTGCATCTATAATGTTTGCTACATGTATTCCAAATATCTAACTCACACTTTTTTATGTTCCCCATATTAATATGCAGACAAGGCAGCCGGCAAGAGGAGGCCCGACCAGCTGAGGAATTCCTGGTGTGTGTGCACGCCGTCTCCCCAGAGATCCCCTACGCAATCCTACGTGTGCCGCAGAATGCAGGTGCGCGATATGTCTTGCAGCAGGCGCTCTCTAAGGCCAGGAGTTCAGCAGACCCCGACAAGTGAGTTGTATTATTGATTATTATATTTTGAACTAATTAAACTACTGTCATATTAGAAGTATACAAAAATAATAAAATGAAATCTTGTTTTTTTATTTATTAAAACGGCTTTAAAACAACAAAAAAAATAAAACATGTGAAGTAGAAGAATAAAGTAAAAAAAAATTAAATGATATTTCTTTGTTGGCAGATATGTACTAGAAGAACAGTTAGATTGGGGAATGAGGGGAGGTGGTACTAGAAGGATCTTAGCTGATGATGAAGAGCTTTATGCAGTACAGGTAAGAATTATTCATAAATCACTTTCTAAAATTAAATTTGTATCTGCAAATTACAATTTTTGTGAATTCTCTAAAGCTTTGATCTTTTGAAATAGGACTAACTAGACCCTATCTAATTCAAATTTTCGATTTTCTCATCAAAACTAGGCATGTGACGATATGACACGTGTGTGTATGTTATTTATTAAGTAGTTATCACTTTTAAAGTTAAAAGATTGTGTGCTGAAAAAATATTATTTGAATTCAAATAATTCACTCAGTAATTTAATCACTTTTAAATAAATTTTTCAAAATTAACAAATAATTAAAGTAAAGTAAGTACTTCAATTTACGATTTGACAATGTGGAAATTTAAAAAAATATATGTTTGTTTGTAGGCTAATTGGAAGACAATAGGACGATTCGTTGTGAGAGAGAAGGGAAATCCAAACGCTGGCGTTGCTAGACACAAGTTGGCTATTGCAAAACTCGGAAGAGGACTAAGTTTGACCAGAGGAGCTATATCAGGTATAATCACTATCTTCTAACTAACATCTATCATACATATGTACAAATATTTATTTGTAATTTTAGAGTACTATTAATAGTGTTTTTAAAGTATAAGTTTTAACGTAAAATAATACCTTCTTACCCATATAAAAAATGTATGGATATTTTTAAAAACACTTTTTATGACTGAACATGATTCTTTTATTGTTTGAAAATCCTTCACGTAATAATTAAATGAAATAATTATTTTTATTAAAGATTGATCTAGGAAATAATTCTGCCAAATGCTTTTTGTTTTTCCCAAATCAAAAAACAAATTCATGCACCAAATGCACCTCGAAAGAACAGCCATGAAACCAACACGTTCAAAACAGTAATATAGTAAAATTCGGGAATTAGTAAAAGAGGAAGTAGACACTTTAATGATTTGCACACAGTTGTAAGCCTTTCTAATGTTATTCTGTTACAAAACAGCGTAGGTAACGACCCGTTCAAAACGAATCAACCAAAAGGAATTTTCAATTCAGTAAATAGTCTATTATATGACTTGAGTAATTCACTCGCTTAAGGATAGAACAGGGTAATGTGAATTGTTCGATGCGGCGAATGCACAAGAGCACCATGACTACAGCGGTTCTACTGGTAGACAGATGGCGATAATTGTAAAAAAATCATTCCGTTTACGTTAATCCAATTATTTAATTTATATTTGTTTCCCAGAATTTTTAGTAATACACAGCTTTTTCGCTTGAATCCACTGCACGCCCCTTTTTGAGATTTGTCAATATTAAACTGAATATACCACGAGAGCAATTAAATTTACATTTTCTCTTATGTTCAATGCGCATATTAAAGCTGAGCAAAAGTTGAATTATTTTTGATCTAGTATGTCTATATAAAATTTTGCATCATAAAATAGATAGCCCTGATTTATTGTGACTAATCAACTTTCATGTACCTGCCAGAAATACTAGAATTATTTTTCCACATTACTGTGACAATACTGGTACGGTTGCTCAGTTTAATTCTCCATTACACAGAATACAAAATTATTGCGATAACAAGTACATAGATATTGCTGATAGGTTGAATATAACATTACCGAAATACAAAAAAATTCTTACATATTGTCACGCCGTGACCTTCATCCCCTGATGGAATCCGGTGCATAACGGCACCAGCTAAACTCAGTCTGTGGGTACCTAAGGGTTGGTGTCAGAATGCCTATCTCAGATGTGTGGGGGAGGTCTCAGACAATAATAACACTATATTCACATTATTTACACTTTATTCGCATAACAGGGAAAAATTGTCTTTGTTACACGCAGAGGGATTCCTATCTTTCCGTGGCCGGACCAAAGCATCGTCTCGTCTTCTGGAGGTTTCCTGTGGATCAATCTTGTCGTCATAGCGTGGACGGTGCTCGTCCCGCTTCTGTATTCGCTCGCAGCCTCCCGCTCGTTCCCGTGGAGTCCTTTTATTGACATTTACCGGCAGAACAAGGCCCAAATATCTTTTGTCCCTGCCGTGAATGAAACACTAGGCGAAGAGTCCTTCCTTCCTGGATGCCCACGGACAGAACAAGGCCCAAATATCTCTTATTCTTCCGTGATTATAAAATTCAGTCTTAATTCTCGCCATCTCTCGATCTTTATACCAATACTCAGATCTCGGTGGAGCGCTGCAGGGCGTCCGCCTCGACACATCTCTCTCTCCGGGCGCTCGTTACGAAGTCCTCCTCCTTCCTCCGACCTCGCTCTACCGGACGCACCTGCTCGCGTCGATAGATGTCGCCTTAGGTCTGCACGCGTGATTTCAAATGTTACAATATTTTAAATACAAATTAAATGTAATAATTAATTAACCGGGTATCCCGGTAGCGACAACAATATTTTTTAATAAAATTGATTTTATATGATATATCTTTCTAATTAATACATTTAATTAGTATTTAAAACATCACAGAGCTATGTTCTGAATAATTGCAACTTTACAATAAGAATCTGTTCTCTTTAATAATTTTACATATTTGTTTATAAATGGCAGATGGTACACTGAAATTCATTTAGGTTTCAAAATTTATAATATTGCATTCTAACTGCTACAATATGATTCAAATAGTACAAACACTTTTTTTTAATGTTTAAAGTATACTAGGTTGTGGTACATTTGTCCGTATCAAATATAAATTGAAGACAAGATTGTTAATTACATTATGTATATTATTATTTTTCATATCATGTTTATTTTCTCATTATTAATTTTTAATGTGATTTGTTTGCAATGTTTACTGAATTAATTTTTATTTTATTTAAATAAATAAATTATTGTGTTTCAGAAATATAGATTAATGCTATCCCATTTTGTAGGTACTAATGCTCTATACATGAGCAGTGGTAGCTCCTCGGGGATGAGTAGTGAAAAGAAACCGGTGCAGGCTGCTAGGAGTGATCCAACATCCACTGCCAGGTATGTAATGTATTTTTAAGGTGGACAAAATCCAACATCCCTATACAAAATTATTTAGTCTTTATTGTTCAAAATTGAATAAAATATTTTTTATTCAATTCCTAAGATTTAATACTATTATTTGTTTCAGAAGACGTGTTTCGGCTGTTGGGAGTATGTTCGGACGGCTGGCTGGTACAAAAAGAGAGGTTTGTAAAGACAACTTAAGTGAAAAAGTAACCAACGTTTCGCTATATTTTAACTTGACAATCTTTAGATTACTCACTCAATAATTAATTGACTTTACAGATTAAATTTTTCAAGCAATTATGCAAAATAAATAGCTATATTTTTTATTATTATTAATCTTTCAAATGCCACGAGCGCGTTAACACGCCAAATGTATTTAACTCCAAGCTATAAGCCTGTTAACAAACACTTTTGGACCTTGCAAACTTGCAGGGATTAAAGTCATAATTTCAAATCATTCTGTCATCTGTCGAGACCTTTGAAGTCTAGTCTTACCCTATGTTGATGTGGTGTCTTCCATTTCAAATAGAGTTGGCAGTTAAAAGGATTAATGTCTGGATTGAACTCAATGTAAGATTGCATTAGTCTATAAGTGAAAGGTAAAAGTTAAAACCTAGAAAATTAAAAAAATATTATTTACATATATATTTTTAACTTTAGGTACATTCTGAGGGAGAGTGTTTTAGCGGTGGAGAGGAAGATTTTTTCCCGTCATCTCTGATGTCTCCAGGATTTGATTACCACAGACACTCCTCAGGAACGACTTCCAGTATGAAAGTAGACAAAGGAAGATCTAGTTCTGGATCCCTCGGAGCCTGGAGCGGCAGGAGAAATAGTAGTACCAGACCTGACGATTTATTGAGCGCAACTGTTGCAAGATTCAAGAGAGTCTCTATGAGAAAGCTCCGACAGTGGAAGTCATGAGTCTGGCATTTCCTGGCGGAGGGCTATCAAGGACTGAACTCCGGCCTCTGGGCATGGGAGGCTCGTCCCAACGGTGAAGCCCAAAAGCCAGAGAAAGATGCGGAGGAAATGAGCAAAGTATCTTCTGCTGAGATAATTGAGACTCTCTGGGAATTCTTGAGGGCGGGTATAGCTGTGAAAGAGGACGCAACAAAAAATGTGAAAAGTGATAAAGCCAATGTGATTGAACTGGGGACGGAAAGTGTAGAAGTAGGAGATAAAAAGGTGGAAGACAATTTAAATAAAATTGAATGTGATGTTAAATGTGAAACAGGAAGTGATGGGACAGCAAATTTAGAGAAAAATGCTGCTGAGAATGCAGCCAATATCAAAGGTGCAGGACAGCTTGCGAAGGAATTCTTTAAAATTCTGCACGAATCAGTTAGTTTTAAATATTCTAAAAATGATGAAAAAAATGAAAACAGTCCATTGTTGGATAGTCCAACTGGAGATAAAGATATTATCGAAGCACCAGAAGATTGTATTGAGAATAATGAAGAAAAAAGGAATTTTGACAGGAAGATATCTAACATTGTCGATTACTTCTTTAATATTGTGAAGAGTCCAAAAGGAGAAGGCGCAGAACGAGTAAGGAGAAAAAGCAGTTGTTTTTGGACTGAACAAAGCCCTTCTGATTTTGATAGCCGACAAGAGACTGTTAATGAAATTTCCCCAGATGAAGACACAAAAATTGAAAATCTTCCTGATGATAAAATGGAGACTTTAAAGGAGTTTTTAAGTAGACCAGAAACTCCGAAAAAGGAAAAAGTAGTTAAAGAGTCAAGAAAGTCACTTGATATGCAGAAAAACCAAAATGTTAAGATTCAAAGAAAAATTTTTTCTAAAAGATCCTCCTCGAGCGAAGAAAAACAATCACTTTTGGAATATTTCTTTGACCACAGGAACGATAAACGTAGAAAAGAAAGTAATTCTTCAAGAATATCATTGAAGAAACAAAAATCACTGGAGGAAAATAGTAGTAGAACTATAAAACCAATTGAAAACGGTGAAGTTGCTTCAACAAGCGGTGAGAGAAGAGGTTCTTTAGTGGATTTGCTTTTCAAAAAGGATAAAAGTGTAAATTTTTCTACTTTGTTGAGAAGGTTCTCTCAGGATTCTTCCGAAATATGTTACATAGACGAAAGCCCTGAGATGAAAACAAAAGAAACTTTTTTTGTAGATCTCGTGTTGAAGTGCATGGATAGTTTCGACAGCTACGTAGAACCTTTGGTCAGAAAAGAAAGCCTAAACAAGCAAAATACTATTTCCAAAGTAAACATGCTGCTCGATTCAAAAGCAGCCATTGCCATTCCCGAGAACTTCCAACTAACTCCAGATAGAGAAATATCTATGATGGATGTTTCTACAACTGTAGCCGTACAACCAGAAATTAAACCGGCCCTCAAAGACATGGGAACCAGTTGTGATATATCCGATTCTCTAACACAGTATTCTGCAGAGTCTGAAATCACACCAGAGGATGCGGATAAAGAAGTACGCGAAGAATTTTTGATTGAACCTGATCAATTGCAAGAATTAAGAAAATGTGCTGAAGTTATTTTTAAAGAGGTGCAAGGCCAGCAAGAAAACTCTAAGCTTGCCGGAATCAGCGTAGATATTTGTGATTTAAATGAATGTCCGGAATGTAAAGCAGAAGCTGAATCTCAGAATCAAAATGGAAATGCGAATAATCATTTAGAAAATGAGGACGATCAGCAGAATCCAGATGGTTGTGACCAATGCAGAATTGAAGCCATCTTACTAGAGGCCCAGTTAGTTGCCTCTGGAACCTTGGAAACAAATTTTGAGTACAATCCACGTCTGGATGACGATCTGAAAGGTCTATCGATGCAGATGGACAATTTGACCCTTCCATTTTACAGGGGAGAGTTGGAAATGATCAATGAGAGCTTCGAAGCGGAGGATTCCTCTTAAATACATATTTTCATTTTAACTTGAGTAAATATAATGTTATTTACGAAAGCAAAGACAATTTTTTACTTTTACACATGTATAATATCATTAATGTAATGTATACTGAAAATTTTTAGCACAATAGTTATTTTGTGTAATATAACTGAACAATTTTATCAAAACTGCACTTTTTACCACATATTCAAGTATTCATATATGAATGTGCAAGATGTAATATGTATCTACTATCTAAAATTAAAGAAAATGTCATATCTTTACATTTATCACAAAAAAATTACTGTTAATGTAGATCAGCAAAAATCCATACAAGACCAGATTAGTTGACCATTAAAACAATGATCCAAATAATATGCCAATTAAATTATATACGAGCTTATATTACAAACAAAATTTCATATCTGAACATTATCAGTAGTATTAATCAAATGATTTTGTTATACGTAATCACTAACTTATACATACCATATGTATATCACAAATACATGCTACAAAGTACTGGTATATTAATAGACAAATATAAAAGTTAGTTATATTAATATTTTATGTTAAAAATCAAATAAAATATCAAAAAATAAGTTACAGATGATTTTAAGTACATTTAAAATATTATTTTTATATCCTGAGGACCAATAATAATACATATAAATTTGGATTCAGAAAATATCTGTCTTCCTTTATATTGTTTTCTTGTTTTCGTTACATATGTAATTAGCTCTGGCAATATTCTTTTTTGTTGATAGCAAAATACGTATATATTTTACCTAACATGTTAAAGAATACTCAATTGCGTTTAAGTTTGACTGTCAAGTGATAATATATTATTGTCTGAAATCTCCATGCCTCTTTGGTTTGTGAGATTCCAAACTTGCTCCACTGTATATATCAATAGCTACTTTTTGTGGGGCAAATTTGGCCTATACGTATATGTTGTGGGCAAAGGATATTGATGAATATGGATGTATGACACAGCCTACAATTACTATTTATACTGTTAATATATAATTCAAATTTAGCAAATAAGTAAATATCTATGGTAAAACCTTTATAAATCAAAATGAAACACGTAATTATCTGATTGAGGCACTAAATATATGAATAGTACCTGTGCCCAATGATTCTATTAATAGTTGTACCAGTCGTCAATGATTACATATATACATAACAGCTATGTATTAATTTAATTATTCCACAATTCATTAATACATATTTTTTTAAATGCTGTCAATTATTGTATATTTATAATACAATATTTTAACAGGTTACTTGCCAGATATGCTAGGATTTTTCAAACATAGAATATGTTTTTTCGGAGGGCTCCCGGGTGAAATGTATCACAAAACTGCATTTAAAAAAGTGCATAATATTTTATAGGAGGGTCGCAAGTGGACGCAAGTCAATAATGACCTTTATTTATGATTACAATGTGTCCTTTTATCAACTATCAACTCATTACTAGACTAAAGCACATATGTAAGTTTACTTCATCTGTACTAGACTGGCGAAACGAACAGGCTTGCATTATTTTTCAACCTCAATTATTGTTAATTTGACTTATGTACTGGTCTGTTGACCCTACATATAAGAAAGTTGTCAAATGCCAATCAGGAAGAAATGTTTTCACAAAACCAAAGATCACAAACATGAAATAAAATTCAATGAATGCAATGTCCTGAACATGACGTGGGGCGGGACGAACCAGATAAACATATTCTGTATAGGGGTGGTAATACCCATATATCGGAAACAGGTAACATGTGAATTTTGGAGTCTTAAAAATAGTAATATGTATTGTAAAGTTTAAGGTTGAATTTAGAGTCAGCTAAGAATGTATTCCATCTATATAAATATAATAATATCACGAAAATTGGTAAATGTTACTTATAAAATCTGCTAAAAGTTATTTGTTGAATTTTCATTATTAAATTATATTAAAAAGCATGTTATGCAACCCAACATGTAAACAATATCATAAAGATTTTTATAAGTATACTAATTACATCATTAAAGTCTTATAGATATATTGCCTAAAACGTGAGTTTCTGCAAATAATGATATTCTTAATAAACATATTATTTACTTTCGCGCAGTCTTAAATTACAGTTCCCTTAAAATCCAAAAATTCATGTTCCTAGTACATATATAACCCTGTGTTAACTTCTTGTATAAAGGTTTTACCATTATTTATATAAATAGTTAGACAAAATAATATAGGAATGAAAATAATATTGGGGACTCAATTTTAATATTTAAATGTATATACAAGTATGTCATCCTCTTTCTATGTTAATGAAGAAAATTATTTAATTTATTTTTTGCAAATTAATACTATTTTTTTTTTGAGTTGAAGATAAAAACTGGCATCGGAAAAAGCCAAACAGCTCGTTGATCATTTTTTGCTTTTTTGCTTTACCCTATCTTGCCCTCACATTGTCTATATTCTTATACAAATGTTTATTGTTCACAGATTTACACAAATATACAAAGAATTTGTTTTATATTGTTATGTTGGCAATTATACATTTATGAATAAATATACTATGTTTTCTCAATGTGTTATTTTAATAATCTCAAATCTTTTAAATTAAGGATACTACTATTAAGGCCCAGGTAGACTGGGAGCCGCCATCTTGTGTACAATATAGATTAAGGTATCTATACACTGACCCCTTTTAAGTAAAATATCATAACTAGAATAACATTTTAGCTGTTCTAGTGTTTCGCATATATTTGATACATATTCTAGGTGACAGTAATTTTTTTTTATATATTGCATCCTCTGTACATCGATATGTTTAAAAAATTTACTGCCACTTAAAAATATATCAAATATGAATGCGAAATATTAGAATGGCAAAGTACAAGAGATTGTATTACATACAGAGCGGGTTAACAAGTTTCCTCTATGTTTGGATAACGATGTGCACATTAAAATCTTTAGTGCAATTTTATTGACAAATGCTATTATGCTGGGGGAGAAAATAAGAAAAAGATTACCATACCAGTATAAGGACTGTGACTGGGAGGGCCTGGCTTGACCACATTACTAATGAAGATGTATTCATAAATCAAGAGAACTAATGAACTTGAATAATAATTAAGGAAAGTCGCATAAATCAGACACATTCTCCGCAATGGAAGGTATGATATTTTACGCATTCTCAATACGCAGGGGGAGATAGAAGGCAATAGAGATAGTAGTGTAGGTAAAAAAGATTATCTTGGCTGCATAACCTCAGAAAGTGGTTCAACATCTAAAATATTAGTCAACTTATGCAGAATAATGCAACATGTTTGTCAACCTTCTATAGAAGCAGACCTTGAAAGGAATGTTGGTGCGAAGGGTGGTAAATTTGTGTGGTGAGGTCGCAGTAGGGGTGATGAGACGGGGGCCACTACCCATGCAACGCAGGGAATGTTAGCTAGTTAAAGGAAAAATCTTGATTTTTGAATTCCCTTCTGTCTACACTGAAAAAGATAAAAAAATTTACAATAAATAAACTTAAGAGACGGATATTATGGCCCCTTAATACAAGGTTGCTTTACCTAATTTCAAACAAAAAAATATTTCATGAATTTATAAAATATTCTTGGTCTCTTTTGAGTTCATATGTATGACTATAATGAAATAAAAATTCAAGAAACCAAACTGATACATGTCATCTATTTGTTTCTATCTGTGTAAAATCTAGTTTCTCTCTATCCAATCTTTTAACAAAAATCTAATTTCTCCCACTAAATATATAGACATGAACTAAACTCCTTCTCCCAATATTTTCATTTTGGTACCACTTATGCAATCAAATAGCTCTGCAACTTTTTTTTAAAATATGACTAGATTGGAACGAAAATTTAAATACTGTCAATATAAGGCGCATTAATGCAAAAAATATGTCTAATACATTAATGCAAAAAAATGTAGAATGCCCCTCATCCTGCTATTAATGTTCCAAACCGACTCCTATATGTACAGTTTATTTCATGTTTATTCATTTACTGGTCTCTGAGTTTCACCATAAAACAAATTTAAAAAATTTAAATTATGTATTTTGAGAAATATAGGACTTCTTCACATTTTTATACCTATACATCAAATATGAGTTTTATCTAACATAATCTATATATATATATATATATATATATATATAAAGAAGAGTGTCTATGGGTGGGTAGGTTTGTTTTCATATAAATCTAATTTTATTCAGAGCGCGATGAAATTCAAAACAAGAGGAAAATTACTGTATATCTCATTTCGAAAAAACTACCCTCCCATCCCCCTAAATGAAGCCCCTTGCGTAAAGCCCGAGCATTGCCGGGTACTTCAGTGAAAAAAAATAATAATTTTACTGTATAATATGCAGTCCTGAATGCCCAACAAAAATTTGATCTGTCAAAGGATTGAATATAGAACAGAGTCACACATTCATTTCTTCACATCAACTTCTTTTTTTCTGTACCATATTCAGTTGTATCATGATCTCATAATAAAATATTAAATTTATTTTATATTATAAATTATGTTTTTTTTTAGAGATATAGAAACTTTAAAATGAAATAAAACACATAAAAATCGTGGTAATGGCCATAGTACTAGCTTTATTGGAAAGATAATTTTATGCCATTCGTGTTTAAATATGACCTTGCGCATAAGGGAGCCTCAGGTGCTTCGAATAAACCTCAATCTGGAAGTCCAATTTTTGACCACTTTCTGGAGCAGCTGGAGCCGTATATCGGCAATAACGCAACGAATGTTGGCTTCCAAGTCGTCTATCGTCTCTGGTATATCGGCGTAGACTAGCGACTTCACATATCCCCACAGAAAATAATCCAAAAGTGTTAAATCACACGATCTTGGAGGCCAATTCACAGGTCCATTACGCAAAATTATGCGCTCATCAAAATTTTCCTTCAAAAAATCCTCAAAACTACGCTCAACTGCAGCAACAGCTTCTTCGGTGCGCACTGTACGTGATATGCCTGAACATTAATCTGTGTCGCGAGCCGATTTTGATTCGGATTGATAATTATTTGTCATCCGCGGATACTTTGTTTTCTTGGAAGTGCGTTTCGGAAGAACCCACGTCACACGAGCACCTTTTCTTCCGTCATTGGAAAGCTGTCTTTTATTTCCTAGGCCATTCATCGGGAATGTTTATCTCTTACGCAATTGCGAGGGATGAGGTGTGACGCAATATGTATGGAGTCAATCGGTTGCCTTTTGTCCGGGAAGAAATCGTTCGAGAAATGTCGCGCTCGGGAGCAGCCTAGGAACAATGTACCGTCAGTAAATTAGGAGGTCGACAATAAGACAATGACCGTACAGAAAAAAAGGAACCATTAAGAAGCGGGCGCATTTTTTTCCGCCCGGGTAATAAAACATCTTTTGTTGCATGCGGGCCAGTACCCACGTGCAGAAGGGCCATCGTGAGCGACGACTGACTATCGCGTCTTTTCTCCATAGGCGTAGGCAGAGAAAATAGGACACGTACGAATAAGTCTGCGTACGCGGATTCATATCTTCCATATTCATGCACCTCATGTGGTGCGTAGATCGGGCTATTCCGATGCCAATTATTCATTTAATACGGACAAACCGTGTGAGCAAGTCTCAGATCGACCGCGATTCGATCTAATCAAAGTGGGCCGGTCTAGTAGCACTTTCACAGTATTCAGTCGGCATTCGTTCTTGAATATACTAGCAATAATCGAGTCGACTAAAACAAATAAGAATGGAGGCAGGCAGAGAGATTGCAATGTAAATAAATATAAATAATAATGTAATTATAACTGAAATATGTAATAGGTATAAGTGTAGGTAATGCGAAAACCACTCACAAAACAATGTAATAAAGCTGAAATAAAGAAACCCCATGTGTACCTAATTATCAAAGTCTTAGAGGTAATTAGAGATAGTAATAATTCTGATAAGCTTAATGTGAAAAATGTATAGAATATAAGTTAGTAATAGTTTATATATATTAATGGATTACTGTGGAGCTTTTAATGGACAATTTAAGTGAACAGTGGCATTATTGAATTTTTATGTAGTAAGACAGGACTGAAATTAATTACGAAGAAAGTGGGCGGAATCTAAAATTAGGCCTACAAGCGAGGGTGTAGCGAAGATGTCAATGGATGGACCAATGAGGCGTCGCCAATCCTGTGAGGACGGACCGACCCCGAGCGGGAAGTACGCCCTCGCCACGGTTTCTTTAAAAGGGCCAGAACGCCATTTTGAAAAACAGTCGGAAGGATGGAGTTGTAAGAAGGAATTGAAGTTGTAAACCCGGAGTAGACAGTCGAAGGGATGAGTTGTACAAGAAGAGAGTTGAAGTTGTAAACCCGGAGTAAACAGTCGAAGGGATGAGTTGTAAAAGACAGTTGAAGTTGAAAACCCGGAGTGGTGAGACACAGTCGTAAACCCGGAGTCGGACATGAGGTCCAGGAGGGCGAGTGGAACGAGGTTCGGAAGAAAGTTGCGAACCCGGAGTAGAAAGCACGAGTCATAAACCCGAAGTATTGAGTCGGACATGAGGTCCGGGAGGACGAGTGAAACGAGGTCTGGAAGGGAGTTGTAGAAAGGAAGTCGAAGGCCAGTCGAAAGGAGGTCGAAAGCACGCAGCTATAAAACAAGGTCCGGAGGAGTGAATCGGAGGGTTCATCGCAATCCACCCAGGAGCAGCCGCCTAGACCGGTTCGCAGTCCTACAGAGCAGACAGCGGATAGCCGCCCACGCCGGATGCCAGCGGCATCACTCCGCCAGCCGGAAACAAGATTCCGGAGGAACGTCGCCGAGCAACCCGAGGTAGAATAAATTTTAGATTAAGTTAGTTATAAGTATTTCCACCTGCCTGTAAATGTAAACGTGTATTTAATAAATGTATAATGCGGATCTTCGCGTGTTCATAATCACCTGTTTTCATATCTATAACCATGGTAATAATGAAAGCGTGATATCTGATGGATGATTCGCGAAGCGAATATTCCATTAGAGTGCGGGGTATCGTTCTGACGAGCGATCAGGAGCATGGTATGAATCATGACTCCTAGACGAACCCCGACTCAAACCGATGGCGCACAACGTCGTGGCCCGGTTGTATTAATATCAAGTACATCCATAGTAGGTACATCTCAATTTATCTATGATCCCAATGAACAGTATGAAGTGTAATTATTTTTTTGCTTAATATTTTAATATGCTGGCAGCACACTTTCGGATGTTTTTTTTTAAATCTATGGTTTTGTTTTGACAGTTTTGACATTAAAAGCTGCTAGGATCTTGAATGCCGCGCGCGTTTATTATTTTTTAATCTGTTCTTTTGTTTATATATAATATGGTGCATTCATTTATCTTTCCTTAATTACTCACTGCCATTTATGAAGAAATGGAGACACTTTGCAGAGCCTGTTTGAAGCAAGAGGGGCGGGTACCCTTATTTTCAGCAGTTAATAATGTTTCCCTGGCGGAACAAATGTCAGAGTTTGTTTCATTAAAGGTACATATTATATATTTAATAGCCACACATACCCGCCGATGCGAGTATTATTTTATAGCCACACATACCCGCATCGGCGGGTATATATATTATATATATATTTCATTTAACATTTATTTCTTCTCTATGAGAGTAGGACTCGTGTATAGAGAAGGAGTATATACGAGATAATTTATGTTTCAGTTAATCTGTGTATATATTTATATAAATGAAACGATGTTATAACTCTACTTGAGTTTATTAGCACTATTCGAGTTTCGAGAGAAACAGTAACTCTCATCAACAGGTGAAGTATTAAACTAATTTCATTAATAAAATTCTTACTCTTTCAAATTTAGACAACCAAATAGTAAAAGATATACTTTATATTTTTAATGTATGCGCTAGCCAAAACTCTTTTGAATTTAATAATAACATATATATGAACAACATGACGGATTGCCCATGGACTCTTCTATGTCACCTTGATATGTTCTTAAATAATCTTGAACTGGAAGTCTTTGTTAATAATTGTGTTTAAATAGTACCGCTATGTTGTTTTTAAAGTTTTTTGTATTTTTAAAGGAACTGACAAATATTAAATTCACCATGGAAAAAAACGACGATAACACTCAATTTTCTTGACCTTTCATTTAAAATAAATAACCATAAACTAGAATTTAATTTATTGTAAACCTACATACACAGACACAGTGATCCCTGTGCATCTTCCCACCCTCCTGCACACAAATTGGCCAGTTTTCATTAAATGGTTAATAGATTAATAAATATCCCCTTAATAATGAAACACTATAAAGCAAATTGCTAATAATAATGGTTACAACAGCGCATTAATAGAAAAAATAGGGCTGATGATGGACCCTGCAATGGGATCCGAACCGTCGGCCATAAAGATCAGATATACATGGCAAATTAGCCCAGAAAACTATACACAGAATATTCTGAACGGCCGTGAAAACCTCAGAATAATTTTAACATTGTTTCATTTATTTCTATCCACTTTAATGAAATATATTATTCACTCATTACAAAAAGACTCCATTAACAGATTGTGAAGAGCGAGGATCTGCAGCTCCCGAGCAAACTATGCAACTTGTGTGTGAACAGGTTGAAGGTCAGCCACGCTTTCAAGCTGATGTGTCTGGCCTCTGATGTCAAGTTGAGGAACTCCCAACCAATATGTGACACGGAAGAATTTAACAACCCAGGCACGTTAATAAATAAATATGTTACATTTAAATACTAATTAAACATATTAATTATAAAGATATACATTTAAAATTTATTTTTATACGTTTAATTAGTATTTAAAACATGACAGACCTATGTTCTGAATAATTACAATACCCATAATTATAATGTGTATGAATATGTAGAAAATCTAACTTTACTTTGTCAAATTTGATAACGCTGGTGTGTCACTCAATACACTGTGGCGTATTCGCCATCATTGCCCTAGGTGTATATTTATATTTGTATATATATCATTATTATTAAGGGGGTCATTACCGAGAAAAATTAAAAAAAAAACTTTTTTTTTTTCATTTTATTATTCTGGACTTTTTTGTATGAGAAAATTCAATCCTCATATTTCTACGATAAATAGAATTGCTTTAAATTTTAGTACAAACTGGCCAAGGTATGTGCCATCATCGTAGCGGTGAGACAGTCCGCTGAGGCTCGGCTGCGCGCTGCATCCCACCCATATCTAGCTTTTTATAAATGATACATTACTATATACATTAAAAATAATTTTATTTATGAAAATATAAGTAAATAAATTGAATAGGTATTATTTATTGTGTATTGAACTGTTCTAAAATGAAAAAAAATGTTCAAAGTGGAACATTTTAGTTTTTCGGCTCTCTTGAAAAGTTAACTTTTTTGTACATTAGTCTCATTATTTTGGAAACCATTTAATACAATGCTTTTCATGTGTAAAAATGACTGCTAATTTATATGATGCATCGTATACGCAAAAAATGCATATTTTGGTGTTTTGTTGCAAAACATATAATGAACGACCTTAAGGAACGTAGAATCGCCTGTAATTTTGTTCTAATGTTTGTACACGCACCTTCTTACGAACCTCTAATTACTTTTACTATCCATCATTACCATGTTCAATGACTAGTAAACATAGAAAGTGAATTGGATACTGGACTTGTCTCGAGGCAATATTTGATGTTATGTTCTCTTTCAGAAAATGTTTCTCTGGATACGTCCAAGAAAGTCTCTAATCTAGAGCCGTGTAGATCTATACGGCTCTCACCTGTAAACGTGAAAAATAATTGCAAAGAAATGTCTGCTACAAAAAGAAAAAGAAAGGTAAAACTCTTATTTTCTTTATATTTTTAGATAATGAAATGAACTAGGGATTGCATACGAAATTTTGAGAATTCTGAAATTCATTCTCATAAATATAATTTAGAATTCTGAAAATTTCATAGCGAATTCCAAATTAAAAATATATAAAAATAAAATATTGTTACGATCACAGATTAACAGCTACACAATGAGTAATCGCAGAACAATAGGGATCGTTCCTAGAAATGCTTGAAAGATTTACCCAGCTAAAAAACTGGTTGATTGAAATCATATCTGATATGGATATTCAGATATATGCTGAAATTTTGTTAATTAACATAATTTCTGCATTTCTCCCAGTGAAGCTTACTGTTGACGCGCTTTGTCGAGAGAATGCAAATCATCTTCCAGCTGATGCGGAATTGTCTTTTATGCTTGAGCATTTGGGATCTGATGAGCTCTCACTAAAGTTAAAGTACAATATAGAAGATCGAATAAGCCAAAGACGAACAAGTGTATCTGGAATTGTGAGATTCAAAAAATTTTCACTAGACTAATGAAAAATACAATAGCCAAAGTTATTGAAAGCTTTGCACAAAATTTGATATTCAACAGAAATATGGAAGCTTTCGTAGCCACCCAATCGGAATCTGACGATATGGAAGAAATGATTTTGGTAGAACAAACTAATCACTATGAATAGTCCCAGTCGTTAATGCAAAAGTTGGAGAACAAATTCAGTCGAATTTGACATCCAACATATCGTCCAGCTCAACTCAACAAGCGTCAAATTACAGCTTAATTTCAAAAATTAAATCTGAAATGAAATTCTTCAAAGAAAATGGCGTTCGAGGAAAAATTTTAGAATCTGAAGCTGTCACAATAATTTTGAATGTCGAATGTCGTTTATGGTGTCACCCTAGGCATATCGGTACTTTAACTGATCTCTGAACTTGTATCTGCATTTATAGATATGAAAATATAATTATGTAAAATGAAATGATTTAAATAAAAATAAAATAACATTTGTTTTTATAACAAATTGACTGAAGAAGCCGCAGATATTTTTTATAAGTAGTTTTCCCTTCGGAAAATCTCATCTTATACCAGATTAAAAATTTGTGCATAGGTACTTCAATAAATTATTTAACTTTCAATTGATTAATTCCACTGACGACATACATATTATTTCAATCCCCAATATTAATATGATAAAATATGTATAAAGAAATTGTTATATTTTGACGGCATGTCTCAAATGTGAGGAAATCAAACCATGTTATGTTTGTTTGTTTCTATCAAAACTTTCCTCTCTGGCGAGATTACATTAAAAATAACTTTCTCGTCTTGAAAGAATATGAAACGTGCAGAGTAGTAAATCTTGAAATTCAAACTGGAAAAATGAAAGTCACCCCTTATTACATACATAAATGTTTAATTTTATTTCCAGACTCAGAAGACGAAAGATAAGTTACGCAAAAAGAAAATACAGACAGCTAATTATGAAATAGATCAGCGCGACATCAACTGGAAAGCTTTAAAGGTTTATGATGAGGTTAAAAAAGAGAATAAGTTGGGAGAAGATAATGGTTTTGAGCCTGCGTACTATCCTGTAGACTTCATGTCACTCCGTGGTCACCTTCCAACCTACGAGGAATTGGATAAAAGTAAGTTGAATACAGGGGCGTGTAGTACATACAAGCAATAAAAGCTGTGCATAACTAAAAATTCTGAAAAACAAATATAAATTTAAAAATAACATTAACATAAGCGAAAACATTATTTTGCAATTAGCGCCATCTGTGTACCAGTAGAAACTTTAATTGCTTAGTTCTAAAAACTAGCACGAACTCTCACCGCTGTACTCATGGCGCTCTTTTTTATTCGCCGCATCGTGCTATTTACATTACTTAGTTCTGTCTTTAAGCTAGTGAATTACTCGAGTCATATAAATGGCTATTTACTGAATTGAAAATTCCTTTCGGTAGATCCGTTTTGTATGGAAGCTAAGCTGTTTTTAACCTGTTGATTTCATGATTATTCTTTAAATTTGGTGCGTGGATTGGTTTTTGATTTGAGAAAAACAAATAGCAATTGGCAGAACTATTTCCTATGTTAATCTTTAATAAAAATAATAATTTCCTTTAGTCATTACGTGAAGTATTTTTAAACAATAAATTAATCATGTTTAATCATAGAAAATGTTCTTAAAAACGTCCACACATTTTTTATATGAGTAAGAAAGTATTATTTCACGATAAAACTTAAATTTTAAAAACACTATTAATAGTACTTTAAAATTATAAATAAATACATGGTAGGATCGTATAAATGACGGATTTGTTTTGTCCAAAAACATTGGTTAAACAAAAGTATATATATTGTATTATATATGATTGTATAATATCATTGGTAACAGCATAACCTAAATCTATACCTACTGCATGCCACTGGTTGAATATCATCCACATGTTCCATATTGAGTTGTCTTGAATTATTTTTCTTTACAACACAACGGCAAACAATTCTTATCCAAGCGTTAAAAGGGTTAATATATTGTAGTTTAATATGTATATTGAAACAAACCACTTATTATTTTCTTCAAAGATGATCTTTTATTTTTTAACTGTTTACGTATGACAATTTCTAATGTATATTTGCCACGTGGTTTTAATCCTTTTATTTGACTTGTATTAAGGCGCACTTTCATTTTTTCAGTTTGAAATTTGAGAAATTTTACGCAAATTACTTATTACGAGGGTAATAGTAAAACTGCTTACAATATCTATCACCTAAATACTTACTAAAGTAGGTTATTTTTTATGTAAATCTTGCCAGAGAGGAAGGTTTTCATAGAAAGAAATGACAATAAAATAATACTTTTGAAATTAGCAAAATTAACTTTGTGGTTAAAATTCACTATTTTATTTGTTAACTTTGTTTTATTAACCACTTATTGAGTTTAAATACATCTACCGGTTTCGAAAAATACAATTTTCTTCTTCAGGATGTCAATACTAACTAAAACATATATTATTGTTTCTTTACGAGAATCTATTTTTAAAAAAACAATTATTTAAAAAACAAATTTAATACCTAACTCAAATTACAAATTTAGTCGGTTGTTTATAATTTTTTGATTAGTTTTACATGCTTTATTTATCTCCAACGATTCCAAATTATTTAATTTGTGACCAACGCCGTTTACGTGCAAAATTGATAATCCCAATTTTTTTATCAAAACCATGACTGTTTTCTATCAAATGATCAGAAAATTCTGAAAACCCACTATTGTTCAAACATCTCAAATGCTCCTTTACTCTTATATTAAAATTTCTACCCGTTTTACCAATATAAAATGCAGCACAATCCTTGCAATCATTGTTTTCCCTTAAAATTAGTGAAAAAACATCAAATATACTAAATTTGCAACTTAGATTGTGAATAAATTCAATATTAATATATATTGTAGTTAAAATATCCATGAAATGTGATAGCATTTTTTAATAATATATAAACGAGAGTGCGAATTTGACATCATCACGACTGCTCGAATCGGCAGAATGAAGCAAAAAAAATACTCATTAATAGTATCGATATAAATATTATTTAATAAGAAATTATTAGTGGTGGTAAACAGTTATGTGACTGTAATTGTGTTGAGATTTAACGATGATTGGTAACTAGGATTTAACTGTCGGAGACTTACTTTCTAGTGTACCAGTCATTGCTCGAAAAATTACGTTAATTATTTATCAATCATCGTTACAATCGATCAAAATCACAGTCAAAATAATGGTTTAAATAACGATCTTACCATCACTAGAAATTATTATGTTTTTTTATACAAACCTTAGTTTTAAATAGTAGTTGATACCCCAAAACATCTGAATAAATACAATATATTATTTAAAATCATTTGTTTTCACTAAAATAAAGTATTTTAAAACTCGAAAATTAACAAAATGTCTTGCAAATTTAACTGTTTATAACTATTAATTTTCAACATTTTGTTAATTTATAAAACCAGATCTGTCTATGTAATCTTGGCTTCAAGAAACTATATTCCATATATGCAAGAATTTTTCGTAGTAGAGCGATTTTGTGGCACACTAAAAATAAATGTAATTCTTATTCTTCTTATGTTATCCCTATCCGTTCATAGGACGTTGGCTATCACTTTGTTTAATGCGGCCCGGTGCAGCTCTACAGCAAACTATTGTATAAATGTAATGGTCACGGTCTTTCTTATAATGCCTGTATTGTCTTAATTATAGTAAATATTATTCAGTTTATTAGTCATAATCTAAGTTATAGTTTTATAAAAAAAGTCTTATCTAGTGTACAACTTCTGATATAAATTAATAATAAAAACCCACATTTTTGTAAAAACTGCGAAAAGATGAATTATTATTGAAATGGGCCACTTCAAGAAAATGAATGTATATAATTCAATATAATTTATACTAAATAAATTATAAATTAGTACTTCGATGATTGTCTAACATTTTACAAAAGATAACTCAGAAATATTAAAATAAAAATCTAAACATTGAACTCGATACCTGTTGATATTTTTCGCAAAGTGTGAAATATTTTCTATTTAAAATTGGATGACAAAGTTTGAACAACTTGCTGTGCTTGGACAACACTCTATAACTTCTGTAGTCCTCATCGGATTTTGATTAAACTTAGGTCAGTCCGATCTGCTATCTTGTTTCAAAATGGCGACTGTTCAATAACTTTAAAAATTCATAACTGCTTTAATATTGGCTAGTTTTAATGAAAATCTTGTGGGGAAACTTTGTCGTTCGCGATATATAATTTTTACAATTCCAAAGCCAAAATCATGTTTTGTATTATTTTAGTGTGTGTAGGAATATGTTCTGACGATGAAATCAGCCCACGCAGAAGGAAAAAGAAAATCGCAAAAAAAGAACAGATAAAGAAAAAGAAACAAAAGGTGAAGGAAGAAAAAATCGTAGACAGCAATTTGCAGAATTTGGAAGAAAAACAAGTTGTAGTTGGAGTTGAAGATACAACTAAGAGAGACAAAGAAATAAAAGTGAGTTGAGATTAATTAATTACCATTAGATTGTGTTTTAGTTGATAATTTGTATATATGAAAAATATCACTGTGTGTTTAGGAGCTCTACTTCGGTGACGAAGAATTTGTAGTGAAGCGGAAACAGAAGAAGAAACGTCGGCTCACGCACTATATGTGTGACACGTGCGGTTACCGAGCCAACGACGCATATTCATTAAAGATTCACACTCGTTTTCACACTGGAGAACGGCCATTTGCATGCACGCAGTGCAATAAAAGGTATGAAATGCGTTCAGAAATCAACCTCTTTATAAATTGAAACTATTTAATTTAATTCAAATAATACCTAAATTATTAATTAATTTTACCAGTGGCGATATTTCTTGTTCACACATAAAAATCTTATTATTACCAACTGACCGATCAGTCACTAGTTCAGTAAATCATTGACATTTTCAAAATAGGTCAAAAACAAATTACTATTAATTTGATTATTTTTCATATTTGCTTCAGATCTTGTTTTTTCCATCCAACATTGTCTTTAGAAGTTAGTTATATTCATTATAAATGTTCTAATTTCACTGACAAAATATCTGTTGAGCAAATATACATTTCTACGTCCATAACAAAGCGTGGGGGCTTTATTAACATTGAGAGGCGTCAGATTTACAAACTTATCGTAGCTAGCAAAATACTTTTGTGTTTGTTCATTGCAAATTTTGTATAAGTGAACCATAAAATCTGAAACATTAAACACACTGTTCAGTAACACTGTCATCCCAAATTAAATTAGTAACAAAGCATATTTATGGATCTGTGATTTCGACTCCTCAGAATAACAAGGTTCCATCTGACAATGGCACTGTTTTGAGATAATGAGCACAAAAGTGTTGAATTTCAACGTATTTTCAAGTATATTTTGTTTTGAGTATGCAAATATGATCGATCAGTTTTAAGGTCTTAACTTATTTTCAGTATTATCAGTGACCACTGTGAGATGAGGGAAATTAAAAATAAATAAAAACATTGTAAATTAACAATAATGATCCATAAATTGCAATAAATAACTGATGCAGTTGGAACTTTCAGCTCTTGCTATTCCCTTTAATATCCGTTAAATAGAGTTGGTGTATATGGAATAAATAAAGAATAATGCATTTCGAACCCTTTTCACGCAATAACTCAAATTAGTCCAAAATATTAAGGGGTCGATGTGTTAAATGCATATAATGAAATGATAATTAATTCACATCTATGATTAATGGTTGAATCTAGAGCCTAAAATTCAAATTAGCAAATGTTCTCATTTCTAATTTTAAAATATATAACAATGCAATAGGATCCGGTAGGGAAACGGAGTGATTGGAAACAAGAACACTCTTCGCATCCCTGATGTACATTGTGCATAGAGGAATACAAAATATCCTCTCAGGCAAATTGTTTATTGCCTTAAGTGTATATCAATATCTTACGGATGATCTTAGTAAACCACACTCATCAGATAACGCCACAAGAAGAATTCATATACTGATAGATTGAGAGATCTTAAAGGCCAGTTAATGGCCGAGATCGGAAAACAGTCCACTTTGTCAGTTACAAAAATTTCAATAATTATCACATATAAAATAACCAATTTCCCTGCCGGACCCTGTATATAATCAAAACCAAATACATTTGGGATACTACCCAGAGAAATAATCACACGAGGTGTCTTGTCCTAGGTTTGTGGTGGCTGTGGCGCTACGCGCACACCTGCTCCGCCATTCTGGCCGGCCGGCCTGCGTGTGCGAGGTTTGCGGACGCGGCTGCGCTTCCCGATCTGCACTGCGGGCGCACCAGCGAGCAGCCCACGCTGCGCTACGCCCGCACGCGTGTCCACTGTGCCCGCGAGCGTTTGCGCTGCCTTCAAATTTGCGCGTACATCAACGCATACACGCTGGCGAACGTCCCCACCACTGTCAGGTGAATGTCCTCGCCGAAAGCTCCAAAGTACCTTCTAGTAATTGATCTGTATACTTGTGTACCCCATGTGATAAATGAATATTTTTCAAGAGTGCTTTGAATACATACAAAGTCCCGCATACGCAATGAAATGCACATCGCATTTATAAATATTATTTTTGTTTTTTATATTTTAACGGTTGCTTTTTAAATGGTGTTATGTATCGTATTTAGTCCCGCAATGCGCTGACTATCCGTCCGACTTGAATTTGCTCACTGAGCTAGAAACATCCGAGACTTAACAAAATGAAAGCATCTATTATTTTAACTTATTTGAAATCCTAATTTTTTTACAGTCCTATTCACCAATATCTCGCTACTCGGCTGCTCTTTATACGGCTCTTTGCTATTACTAACTTTTTAAATTATAACTGAGATTCAATTTGAATCTGAGCTATAATTTAATAATTTTCACATAAAATATATTTTCAGCATAATCTCATTTTGAACAAGGAATAAACATCTTACTTTAAACTGATCCTGATAAAGAGTGCAGCTCTAAATATTCTCAAGGCATTATTTAACCGCTACGAAGAACTGCAAAAAGAAGCAAAGTAAAGGCGGTAAAACAAAACAACAAACGTGCCAATTTTTTCAATCAGGTATGATCTACAACAGCGGGTGGAAGTGATGGTAGCATGATGCCATGCGAATCTTCACATTCCTCTTTAGGCTCCGATTAGAACCGTTCAACGTATTATCAATTTGTTTTTACTAATACGTATGTATAATGGAAAAGTTATTTTTAAAGAAAATCAAAAGTAAAAAATGCATTTTCAGCTGGAAACAGCGATATTCTTATTTTTTTCTATGAAATTGGAACGAATCCTATGGAATTAGTATCAAAATAAATTATTCATTACTACTGCATTTCGCTTTACGACCGACATTCCCGGAACATATCTAGGCCGTAAAGTGAGGTATTTGGTGTAGTTATTTTCCCAGCATAAGTATGTACTTCCATTTAAATATGAACAGATGGAATTAATAATATCAGAACAAGTTTCATTGTTTTTCAATGCTCTTATTTTCAAAATCTGAGTAAAAAATAATATTAATTGCACTCTCACCTAGTGGTTAGTCGACTTAATATGGAGCAATTTTCTAATATCTATCTACGTGAACTAGCCTATCTATAATCAACTCAATACCTACTAATCAACATTGTACAATGGAGTGTGTTGTCTAATATAAACATTGGACCGTATTATTAATGCCAATTTTCTGTTTACGCAGACTTGCAGTAAGTCCTTCACTACCTCATCAGATCTAAAAGGGCACATACGCACGCACACGGGGGAGCGCCCGCACGCATGTCCCACGTGCCCCAAGCGCTTCTCCCTGCGCTCTAACCTCACGGTGCACATGCGCACGCACTCGGGCCAGAAAAATTTCCTGTGCGGAGAGTGCGGCAAAGCCTTCCTACACAAGGTGCGGACCTTGCTTGACCTATACTGGTTGTGTTGACGCAAAAGTTGTCATTTTAGCATGTATACTTATTTAAAGATGTAAATGGTTGTCTTTTGTCTTGAAATATAGTTTTTTGTCATTGTTTTTAAAGAGACACATTCTACCTGATTTAACCAAGTTTCCTTTCAACTTCAATTATATAACAACGCCAAGAATAATTCATACAACATGAATTTTAAAAAGCAAACAAGGCTTCTGCCGCGACTAAAAGTGTTTAACTTTTAACAACATTTTTAACTTTTTGAAAAAATTAATTAATTATTAAAATAAAACACAAGATTGTTTACTTTACACTAAACTTTAATAAAAACGTTTTCAACACTTAATGCATCATCTTCAGTAATAAACTAAATCTTAAAAATTAATTTTTTCAAAAGTTAAAATTTTTGTTAAAACTTAATGACAATAGATTTCACAAACTTAATTATGAAAAAAAAAAAAAATATTTGTTCAGAGGATTATGAAAGTGTCTTAAAAGCTCCGTTTCTTGTTTCGTTTGGGGAATTTATCACCGGGACATCCATTGATGAACTCCTGGCCATGGTGGAAGTAGACCCTCAACTTAGCCTTCAGGGAACTTGCAATTATGGCTAATAATGGAAATTATGTAATTGACTAAACATTATTTCTTTAAAAATGTTAAAATCTTTAATTTACAAAATACTTCTGCATCAACCTATTAGTTGCACACTTCTAAGCAATCAAGGCCACCTATAATAAGGCACTAATCATAGTGTCATTAATTGATTTTCTTGTCATTGTTATTTGGTAATATTTTTAGAGAAGTTCAACCATCGTGGTTGATTTTTAATATTTTATATGTAAAAAAAGATATTTATTTGTTTTGTAGTCCTCAGTCAAGTCCCACCAACGAGTACACAGTGGAGTACGCGAGCACGCTTGCGGCACCTGCGATGCACGCTTTGTACATCCCAACTCCTTACGCGCCCATATGCTTGTGCACAGTGAGTCCCGGCACGAGTGTTCGCACTGCCATAAAAGGTTAGTTAGAATTTTAGATAGAACACTGTAGGGATGATTTACAAAAATGTAAAATCACTTTATAAAGCTCTGTTTTGTGGATGTTTAATGTGTGCATATAAAAGATAGAAGCAGTAGAATGATGTTTACAAGTGTTGATATATAACAGTGAAAACAAATATGGTCAAATATACGATGACATTTGAGAAGGTAGTGGTTACAAATATGTACATGATATGCTCTTCACACAACCACTGTAGTCATGGCCGTTCTAAGTTATCGTCGTGCTACATTTATATTTTTACAAACAATCAATAATTGACACAAAATATTGAATTTTTGTAAACAGATAAAAAAAACTTTTTTTTTCCACCATTCTTTACAGTTCCGTAATTTTGTCATTTCTTAAAAACACATTCATAGTATATATTTTAATTTTTTTTTTCCATTTCATTTTCCTGAACGCCAATGAAATACAGTGGAGCATCTCATTTAACATGAAAATTTTTATTGCGCTAAAAGATTTTACATCCCAGAAGAATACAAAAATATACCAGCCGCGGCGTTGTCACCAAATTTATAACTCAACTTTCTCTCGACGATTGTGACGTCCGATAATAAACAGTCAACACTTGCCCCCATAACACCCTTACAATTTTAAACAGATGGGCCCGTCCCTTAGCATTTTAAACAATCGGCATCGTCTAAAATAATTGTCATTGCATTATGTAATGTTTATGATTTTATGGCTCAACTTTGTTTGTATTGAGTAGGTCGACATCTGATAATTAACATTACCCGGATTACCCTCTCCAGTGCATCAACAACAAACTGTTAATGACTTTATAATTTTTTTTCTATCAATTAGGTCAACTTGGCGCCCACCATCCTAACCATTTTAAACATGTGGGATTAGACTTTAGCAAACTAAACAGTGACCTTAAAAAAATGCACTGATATCTAAATGTGCGTGCAAGTAGTGAAACGAACCAAATACATGAACCGGAACTTTTATAGATAACGAACGGAATTTGTAGATAATAATATGATAGATAATACGGTCCAAAAAAGATATTGTATTTCTTTACAAAAAATAATTCATTTCTTTTTAAATAATTTCAGTATAAATTTATTTTTCCATCTGATAGAAGTGTTAATAAATATGCTAGTTATGTGATTAGTTGGTTGTGTGATCAGTAGTAACTTTTTAATAACACACGTAGTAAAAATTCTTTGAGAGTTGTTGATACAAAATTTACTACTGTCAAAGCATAGATAGAGATGTCTATAAACGTGACAAATAATCATAGCTTTATTTTATGCATTATTTATGGATTTTTTCACCCGGACATTCGAAATTTCATCATTAAAATAGCGGGATATTGAATGATTAATTGTCGTATACTGTAACTTTCAAAGTATCAATATGTCTGATGACTTTTGGAACAACTGAAAAGTCCGCTGTATTTAACTATCAATTCTCATTTTTTACTATCGAATATCGCAGAGTAAAATGAGTTGACTACGGAATGTACTATTGAGAAGTAAATATTTTTTTACTAATGATCAAATAAAAAAATTTACTTTAGTAACTTTTTACTATAATAAACGCTGGAATGTCTCAATTTGTTAACTTTTGCAAAATGTTAATAATCCCATTGATTTTTTAAATTATTTTTTCCTATACTAAACAATAATATCGCATTAAAGTTGCATTATTAGCTTTGTGATGAGTGATAACGACAAGGGCACTCTAGCTTCTAAACCAGTCCTGGGTAAGGGTGGATCCCATCTCTTCCAGCTATCCTCTTTAAGTACATAATAAACTAGTTTATTTTAGGAGTTCATCTGTACAGAGTTAAATGTGGCGAGAACAAGTTACTCCTTGTTTTGCTTTACATTCAATTTTATTACAACAGTTTTGCCTTTTTAGGAGATCACCAAACTGTGACCAACTGAGGGTCCCTTTATATAGGTACAAGAGCACTCATTGTACGCCCAAAAAGAAGGAAATATCAAATATATTGTCTTATTAATTATTTTTCTGCTTTCAGATTTACCCGAGCATCTAGTCTGAATACCCACATCAAAAGGCACAATACTACCAATACTGAAGCGACGAGCGCCGTGACACGCAGTGTGAACTTAGCACCCTGCTTGGAGAATCTCCCCAATATTCCGACAAAACACTGCGACATCGCGGAGCCGCAGCGAATCTCTGTAATCAATCAGATTGAAAATATTCAAGTGCTAAACAGTAAGGTTATCCATCCCAATACAGAAGTTGAAAACATTTTAAATGAGAGAACAATCCACTCAAATGTTTCCAATTTGAATCCGAGAACAACCCGAATCATCCAATCAAATAGTCAAGAAATTGGAGCTGTTCCAAGCGTAAAAGAAATCACTTCTAATTTTAATCAAAGAATGATCCAAATCCTTCCGTTACCCAGTCGAGAAGTAATTTCTACTTCTTCTGAAAGAGCAACGCTACATAATAATGAAGTTACTAAAGTTACACAAAAAATTGTGCTGAACCCTCAGGTGATCGCCATGAAAAGTGATTCAAACTCTTTGTTGCGCAGTACAACGGACAATTTCAATGCAACGCAACTGCCGAAATATTGCTTCATTTCAAATCGGACATCCAATGTTTCGTTTGATAATAGTGTTACCACAAACGTTAGCCAAGTGTCCAACATGGAGAGAATAGTGAGACTGCCGCGTTTTTGTGTTGTATCAAATCAAACAGACAGACTCGGGCCTAATGTGACAAGTAGTGGCAGCGGAACTGTCTCTAATGAAGTTGCAAGAGTATCGAATTTGGAACGTGCCAACCGGATCTCTCTCATTTCAGAGAGGTCGGGCTTGACATATCTAAGGCCAGTAATGGCGCAACTCGCGCCTGTGCAGGTGGCGCAGGGAAGTGGCGCTTACCACGCCGTGGCAGTGCCACTCCGGGCCATTTCAGGACAGTCTATCTCTCTGGTGCTGGAGAAAAAACCAGAAAGAGACTTGTACGAGTTGAAGAGGAGATAGATATTAAATCTGTGACATTAATTTAAAATTACTTTTATTATGTAGAGTAAATAGCATTTATTATATTTTTCGACTGAACAACTGCAACGCATCCGGTGCATTTTTTTTATTGATCTCTGACAGAAAAATGTCACTCAGTTTTTTGATACCTGAAAACGTGGAAGCAGATATGTAATGGATTTCTAAATATGGCTATGTACCATTTTGTCCACCATGCGTAATACAATTGCATGACTTATGGAAATGGAGAAGGCCTGATCGGTAGTAAAACATCAAGGGCAGTATTTTACTATAATTAAAACACAAGAGAAGTGAGTGAGACAAAGTGAAGCGAGCACGAAACGGGAACATATTATTTTAAACGGTTCAAAAAAAAATTTTTTTTATAACCAAAGATATTAAAACTAAAGGAATAAAATATAGTAAATAAACAAAAAAAAAAAAAACATTATTTATAGTTTAGTACCACTATGTGGGACATCATTATAAAGACCATCAGTGATTTTGTATATCCTTATACTATGATTATATAAATTTACTGATGTAAATTAATATTTTTTTTAAATACTATTTGCGACAAACCGACTCAAAATTCACGCCCCTTCAGGTGATTTTGAGATATCTTCAAATACATTCCTCGGTGCAAACTAACAATTAATAAATCACGAAGAATTTTAATGTAATCTTAGAAAAACATGTGACAAAAAAATTACCAAAGAAATGTTATGCTCGTTGATACCATGGCGATGTGTTTTATTCAGTATCCATAAATGTTACATATACGTTGTAATACTTTAGAATTTCACATGCAATGACTTTTTATTTCTCCTGTAAGTAATTGACTTTAAAATATCATTAACACATCCAGTGCTGAGAACATGCCAGGCGTGTTCATACTCGCAACCGCGATTTGCGCCTGACACGCCTGGCGTATTCTATCTAAAATGCTAACTGGCAATTTTGTATAACACGTGATTCCATATACGCTTTAGTTTTGAGCCCATAGGGTCCGGTTGTTATACACACTTTTTTTTTTGTTCATCATAAAGTCGTGTTCACACTGCAACAGGAATATAATATTTTTTGTTTGATTGCCTTTGTTGATTACTGAAAGTGAACATTACTTCTAAATAGTCGCTATTTATGGTTATGAATATTTGTAATATTACTAACATTGATTAGCTGTAAAAATATGTATGATGATAGATTGCACTGTAAAATTCAGAGTGTGGCAGACATTTTATGTTTAAAATTAGGTACAATACTGTGAATGACATTTTATAGAGACAGACATATTTTAGTCTATACCTACATGTGTCTTGTATTGCACCATCTCATTCTTTATTGTAATATTTTACGATAAATAAACAGACAGTTTATTGTGTTGTGTATTTTGGACTTTTTAGCAACTTTTTTTCTGTCCTAAAAATGGATAGACCATTGTCATCAAAGCGACCATCATCAAGACATCAACCATATACTTCTAATGCTGTAATGAGTCTTTCCTTCGACATTAAGAACTTGGTCCGATTCAATAAAAGTAGCCCAAAAGATTCAATTTACTGGACGATCAGGTATTGAGGATATGAACCAATTGATTAGTTCAATTTATTGGCTGATGATGAGTTTTATAATCTTCTTATCAATTAGTCGAATTTGTATGCGGTAGAAGTTTTAGCTCAATCGAAAAGAGAAAATCAGAATAACGCGATGGAAACTTTCAAAATATGGCTTGAACTAAATTGCATATGGGCACAATTCGACTGACTTAAATAAACGACTATTGGAAAAAGCATCAACTCTTCAATTTTACATGCCTCGAGACAGATTTTTATGGATTATAGAACATTACACTAAAGCAATAATGAAGAGGATACCACCAGTATGGGAAAAATAAAACCGGTCATAGATTTGTTCAATAAAAAAACAGATACAATCTATGCACCTGAAAAGCAGCTGACATTTGATGAATCATTAGTTTTATGGAGAGGAAGACTAATTACAAGACAATATATGAAAGGCAAAAAATCTAAATATGATATAAAACTTTAAATGTTGGGAGAGTCCAATGGTGTGGTGTGATGGAAATGGCCATCCAGTTCCTGATCAGTAAAGTTGTTCACAAGCTAATGGAAGCCAAAATTGGACTTGGGCATTTTGTTTACATAGACAACTATTACAATAGTGTTCCTCTTACAGAAACATCTCTTCGAAACAGACCTTCGTAACTGGAACACTGAAACCCAACAGGAAACATAATCCGGAAGATGTAAAAAAGAAAAAATTAAAACCGTTAAATCTGTGAGTTGGATATATCGCGTGACGAAAGACCGTAAATGTGTTGACTATATCGTCAGTTTTATGTGCGAAACAACTTATCGACAGGGAAGAATCATCGTAAAACCGAAGATGGTGTACAACAAATGCGTTGATGACCATGTATCCAAAAAATCAGGCATTCATATTTTTCAGACAATGCTACTAAATGCATATTACATACATAATTCATGTAATAATTTGAAGTTATCATTATATCAATTTACACTTCGGGTCATTAAAAAGTTCCTTCAATACCGAGACCAAGAAGTGTAACACATCTTCTGAGTTATTGCCCAAAAGATAATTGAGGAAAATCAAAACAAAGACGATGCGGACGTGATATTGCTGGAACGAGAAATAAGAAAGAAGTGCTTCAATTTTCTATTGTCCGCAATGTCCGGACTAACCTGGATTCTGCCTGGGAACCATGTTTTCGCGTTTATCACGAAAGGCGTGAATAATTTACGTTATTGATTTTTGTTGGTTTTCTGTACATTTTAATTTTTATGTTTAACTAATTTCACATATATTTTGTATAAGGATTCATATTTATTTTGTCATTACTTTTTACTATATTTAAAAAAAAACTCAATACGTGATTCTCTATTGAGGTGATGAATAATCATAAAATTGTACATTTTTATTGGGTCCAACAAAATATTTTATTTACCTGAATTCATTAAAAAAAAAAAAAATAGCGCGAGTGTGAACGTGCCTTTATTCCGATTGAACTGGCTGGTGGGACGATCCTTGTCATGGACCGTCTCTATCACGGGCATAACACGCACGATCGGTGTGACAGTGCACATGTCAGAACTTGAAAATTTTGTAGTATGGTGTTTTTACATATTTTGTATGTTTAAGTAAAAAAAAAAAACCTTTTTTCAACAGACCTCTAATTGTCATATATTTAATTCAGCAGTGAAAGTGTTAACTAAAATACATAATAAAAAACTAACCTTTTTTTAAAAAACAATGCTTTAATATTATTTAAATACAACCCTTACGAAGATCAAAACATTGAAATGACTCGTGAAAAAGTTCAAAACTAATTATTATTTTTAATAAACTTAAAATTGATAACTCCTCTTAAATGGTTAATTTGTTCTTTTCCATGAGATAATTCTATGCTCAGACTTTAACGCGTTTACTGCTGGCTCCTTTCTGGAACAAACGCTGATTGCATATTATTGCTTGAGCGTACATACATCGCAACAAAAACAAGTCGCGAGGATGCCGACGGCATGCTGATGCGAATAAACATGTATGGAAATGATCTGCCTTCAGTTGTTGGCCGCGCTTAGCAATACAACGTAACATTGCCCATGGGCGTGATCAGCAATCAACATGTAAAATTATTTTCTTTCGAGGAGCTGAATCTAATAAAATAAAAAATGTGTTCACCTTGAAGCAGTCTTGAAAGTAGTGGGTTTAGTTTATTTAAGTTTCCATTTCACAACTCTTTGGATACAAAATCCTGACAAAGCTTTATACAAGTTGTAATGAAAACTTTTCTCGCTATTAATTTTATAATTCAGGATAAGTTATTAATTTATGACAGACCTTTGATTAGGTTCTCGAGCGCTTACCTTTGATGAAGTTGCTAGCTCTGCAGATAGAACAGTTCTCTTTCGTCCCAGGTTTACTCGAGGTCCGACTCAATATATGCTTTTAGAGGTCAGGGTATCGAAATAAAAGGTTTATTACAGTTAGTACAGAATGACATATATTCAATTAAAGTATCATGAATAGAACATGGACAGTATAGCGTTGGAGTGTTTATGGAGATGGAAAATAATGTTAAAATTTTACATACCATAATTTAGAAAACACAATATAAGGAATGAGTATTTCTGTGTGTGCAGCATTGAGGCTGTCACATCACACTTGACAAAATTATAATATACAGAATTTACGTGTTGTCTTTGATTAACAGGAGAGTAATAATTTTTTGTAATTTTATTTAAATTGAAGATTGGTTTATACAAAGTAATACCAGAACATGGACACCAAGGAGACACCGAACCGATATTAAAATCATAGTAAACCGGGACTAATTCTAATAAAATAAGGGTTACCTTATCAGAGAATAAAAGAACGAGATGTTTACTTAAAAAGAGATGGTCGGATATAGTTTTATTATGTGTGGAAGTTTGATCAGAACTTGCTTGTTGGTAAGTAACAATGCTTTGGTTTATAAATAATTATTAATAATATTTTCTTGTTAAAATGTTAAGTGACAAAGCGTTATAGAAAACACCCAAATCTAAGGTCGAAACAAAATGATTACTAAACAAATAAAGTTTGCTGAAGTAAATCGAGGTTATTATAATTTCTAAGGTGGTCGAAGATAATTTTACACTGTCAATTGGTTTTCTAGAATTTTCAAATGGCGAAAACTGAAGGAATCACTGTCGGCGAGAGTTGGAATATTTAGAGTAAAGATTTCGAAGAGGTGGAGGTTTACAGTAAATGCTGAACACTGGGGGGCACACGACACCTTGGTTTTAGACGTGGAACATGGTGACGGCATATCTAATGACACGCGGAGCCTGGGGTCGTCAGGTGGGTAGAAGCGATCTTCCTGGGTCCACGAAGCTGATGGAAGGCGTCTAGGATGACTTCTTGGTGGATGCGAGGTGATCAGGAGCAATTAGGCGATGGAGAAAGTAATAAAGAAATGTATTGAGAATCTAGGTAGTAGCGGCGGTCTTTACTAGGAGACGTCACATCTCCGTACTACCTGGGTAGTTTACTGGCGCATATTAAATTATTGATGGTACATTACGGCAAAAATTCGTATAAAACTTTTGTATATTGCAAACATGATGGTGGAGGTAACTACCTCGGACTTCACATAAGCTCACTGCGACATCCCGAATAAGTTATTACCGCACATAGTTATGAATATTTTGACAGTTGAGAAATATTCTTGAAATAGATTGTTTTAACGAGACTGATACATTTTAAAAGAATGACCGGAAAACATTGTGAACCGATAATCTCACGGATGCGCCTCTAGGTCGAATATATGTTGATTTTTTCTGCTGCGGAGACTAAGTGGGGGTCGTTTATATACCCTTCCTAGCAGTGGAGATGACCAAATATAGGGAGGGGGAAAGACAGAAATTAAAGAAGACACTCAAAATACATAGGACTACTCTGCTTTTTTCCATACAGGAGCGACTCGTAACGCGATGATTCTGGTTTTTCTTGGAACAGTATGCGTGCACTCGGATAATCTATTTTTAGACGGCAATTCCTGTTTACGCGCGACTTTACCTGTATTATCTGATGAAATTTGCACATAATATTAATATTTGCCCAGAGGCAATTTGGAAGTTATTAAAAATTATTATTATTTTCTAGAAATTCTGGATTATTTATATCGTAATGGTGGCATATGTTGTACAAGGACTAAATGTTTCTTTTATGAAGATTTAGTAATTTAGGATGAATGAATTTAAAAGACGAGTACCTTGACTGTGGCAAAATTATATACATGACAAAGTACATAAATAATACCTTTTTATTTAACTACATCATTCAAGTTTGTTGGAAGGGCTCACTATGATCCCATTTTACTCAATTTGTAAATGGTTCCAGGATTTGCGTCTAGTGATCTTGGCTGTGTATTTGAAAGAAAATATCATTTAGAACATTCTAGAGCATTTTCTATCTTCAACCAGCAAAGACTTACTGCAGGCCTTCAATTGTTTTCAGTGATTCAGTGTGTCAAAATAAAACATCCAAATAATGAAATATCATATTTTTTTATTAAATTTTTTTTTGTAGCATAAATAGTACATATGAAAAAATAAAGATAATTGCTTTACTAGACGTAGTTTGTTCTAAAGCAATCACCTGTACAGTTTTTAAAAATTGTAAATGTTAAGAGGTAAATAAGTACAATGCTAAGTGAGTTATAAAAAGTTATGTGAAAAAAGTATAACAAGAAGTAATAAAAAGATATTGAAAAAAGTTATAAAAATATTATTGTCGGTAATATACAGTATTCGATGGTATTACGAGAAATTAAGCTACAGTTTTTGGAACAATAGTCAATTTATTTTGTTCATGGTACATATTTTTTTTACACAAATGATAAAACAGTATCTAATAAATAATAACTTATAAAGTACAATGTAAAAAATATCTCACGTGTTCTATTGATTTCTTATTTTTATTAAAACAAATTAAATACATAACTCGGAAAGGCAAATACATTACAAAGACCAAATCTATGTTTGGAAAAAATAATAAATAAAATGGACAATTTATTTGATAAAGAATCAGCAACTTATATTATCTCAAAGGATAAATGTTCTATGTGATACATGACCACGCTGAAACCATAAGGTCCAGTCGCGCAGAGTGGGGTGATTTTTAAAATGACAAATGTCAAATTTGAACACATCGTATACCATTACGCTTCATCTACGCAATTTTACCAGATTATTTTTTGTCTGGCAATACTATAATGTTGAACAAACGGTCCCACCCAGATCACGTCGTCGGTCGCCATCCGCGCGGCAGACATCGATCGGCGAAGCCCGGACCGAATAATCTCCAGCTTAATTAAGGTGAATTTAAGATTAATTTAAGGTTTCAATTAAGTAGACCATTAAGAATTTGACCTAAGGTTTTTTTTTCTTGCTAAATTAATGTGTAATAAATTGTAAATATGCATATAATGATCGCCTATTGATTTTCATCCCCGCCTCCTTCTCAGTGACCAATGGTATAATGATAATATGATGATTGAGCAAGGATGAAAGCTCAATGTTATATCAAGTGGTGCCCAATAAATGGGACCCTCTCATATCAAGGGGATATCACAAAGAAAAAAGAACGGAACGCAGAAGTGGACATGTAAAAAGGGCCAAGTAATATATATATAAAAAAAAAAAAAAATAAAAAAAAAGAATACTTGGGTTTCAGGAAGGTCGGTGACAAATATGTACAAAATATTTCAAAACCTTCAAGAAAAATGAAATTGACATGTTTGTCTCAGTGTTGTATCGTTAGCAAAGTATTCGCTTGTGATAATATTATGTTTACAGAAGACAATTGAAAAAATATATTTTATGACTTTTGGGCAATGTCACGGGCCGAGAAAAAAGTTTATGTACTGACTTTAATTGACGTGCAAAAAACGCAACGAAAAACTAAAGGATTAGAGAATAAACACAATAATAGCATAGTCTATTATCTGAAGACTTCTAACATCAAAGTGAGAGTATGCCAAAATATGTTTTTGGGAACTCTCTGTATTAAGGAATGGACAGTCAGGTATCGGTCAGGCGAGGGAACCCAGGAACGTTTTATAGAATCAACAATAAATAATAGCTCTGAACAAATTACGAAAAGTCACAGAAAAAGTGAATATGCATTTAATGAATTTTAAGAACCGCATAACTTTGAAACAGCGAGTCAAAATATACCCAAAATCGCATAAAAAAAAAGTTTGGAATAAACTATGAAAATAATACGACAAATAATTACTTTAAAATTATTTTATTAAAGAATAACATTTTTGGTTATTGTTTTGATAACATTTTAAGGATGTTTGGCATGTCGGGATACCCGTAATGTCAGACATCCACTAGAAAAATAATATTTATTTTAATTACAACTATCGTCACTTTATGATAATCTTCGTAGCGATTTGCAATGTTGCTCGAAATCGCTCTCTTCTTCGGAAGAAATAGTATGCGCAGTTATAGACAATGGTTCTTTTTGATTAGAATCAACATCAATTTCACCACCCTTCTGTGTTGATTTATTTTTTCTAACAAGATAATTAGTAATCAAAGTTTGTTTGGATTTTCTTGTTTCAATGACTAATTATTTATACAATTGTCGAGTTCACATTGAAACTTGAAGGCTCGTTCAAAATTCATATCATGAAGCATAAAATGATTTTCCAATTTACTGCAAACTTGTAGACCTCGAATTATTTTGTCGTAAGTGGAACCGGATTTTCTTCCATCTCGCCATCATTTTCTGGTCTTTGTCAACATTCAAAGTTAAATCAATAACATGATCGTCACTTATACAATTATCCATTAGTAATTCGTCGATATCATATCTGAATAGAAACACACTTCAGAAAAGTTAAAGATTGCTGCATTACTGAGATGTCGTGACACACGGTTCTGCTTAACCCGGGCTAACCTTAACTTAAGTGTGCGGGAGACTACATTTGCAGCTCGAGATATTCGGTCCCACAAGACGGCCCACTACATATGCAGCTCGGAAGAATTAATCATTTTCATCTTCAATTTTTAAGTAAAAATATCGCAAAAAGACTGAAGTAAAAAAGTTCATTGAATGATTTCATCTATTTTCTGTGATTTGACAACTGTAAAATATCATTTTTATAAGGGGATTTAAATTTACCAGCTTATTTGTAACACGTATCCATTCAGATTTTGTTGCTCTAATCGGCCGTCACACACACAGTTCCGTGTGTGGTTAGCTGTGTGTAAATCGCGCCACTTCGCCGTGTCGGTACACGCTTTTGATGTCGGTATGTGTTTATCTTCGGGTGCCTATTTTGTTATTGCATTTGAAACCGTGATTTATACGACTCGCATTTGTTTTCTTTTCTTTATAAACATTTAGTTGACAGAGAGCTCTTAACTCATCATTGATTTTTTTATTTGGTTTGTGAACTTTGACGTTACCCTTTTTGTCATAATTATTGTTTATTTAAAAATATATATTATCTTATTATGTCAACCATGAATGACGAAGAGGTAGAAGAGTACGTTATAGACGTTGATTCTGATTATACCATGAGTGACAAAATAGATTTAGAGGACCGAGATGAATATTTATAAAATAGTCATTGTGAAATAGATATTTCGGAAGTAATGGATTTGGATCCCGCCGCAAAAATACAATTGGACGATTTCTCGCCTGAATGGCACGATGGGAGTAGCTTCAGTCCAGTATTACACGACTAATCAACAATCTGGTTTACGAAATACTCAACTCAATGAAGAGTCAGGAACTGGAGTATTTCAAACCATTTTTAAGTGGAGATATCGTAAACAGTATAGTGATTGAAACTAACCGTTAATATGAGGATGTTAAAGCTAGTAAAACATTCCCTCGGCATTCTCGAATGCATAAATGGAAGAACGTGAATGTCGAAGAAATGAATATATTTATTGCATTGACTATGCTCATGGTTAGAAGTGAGAAAAGTAGAATTAGCCAATACTGGACTACAGATAAGCTTATTTCATCAACAATTTTTGGCAAGGCGATGCCACAGGATCGTTACTTAGCTATACTCAGTATACTTCACTTTTCTGATAATAAAAAACAAGAAAAAGACGATTGTTATCCATAAAATAAGAGACTTCATAAATTCTGTGTGCGACAATTTCAAAAAATACTTTCATCCATCCAAAAATTTGTGTGTTGACAAGTTAATAGTTTTATTTAAAGGTAGATTAAGAATAAAGCAATATCTCCCAGTCAAAAGACGCAAATTTGGAATTAAGCTGTTTGTTTTATGCGATTGTGAAACGGGTTTAGTTTTACAATTTGTTATATACTGTGGGACTAAAACAAAACTGCCGGAAAGTAATATAGATCAAGTGTTGTCGAAAGATCTTGCGGTCTCGGGTACAGTCGTGGCCTCATTAATGATAGATCACCTGGGAAAAGGGCACACAATTTATATGGATAATTGGTATACAAGTCCAGTGTTGTTTAAAAAAAACCAATGCCTAAGGGACGGTTAGGAAGCCAAGATTAATATGCCAAAATTTGGAGACCTACCAAAAGGTGAAACCGACTCGAAGGCATCAGGATGTTTACTTGCTGTAAAATGGAACGATAAAAGAGAAGTGCACATATTAACAACTGCACAAGATGCTTATACAATGGAAACGGGAAAAGTGAATTACAAAACCAAAATTCTTATTTCGAAACTATCATCTATATTAATCTATAATAAGCTCATGGACGCTGTGAATAAGTCAGATATTATGATATCGTTTGTGGAATGTGTAAGAAAAACAATTAAGTGGTACAAGAAGATCGTGTTCCGTACAATTGACGTCATATTAATCAATGCTCACATGCGATGTATAAATATAAAACTAAAAAGGACGTGTGCTTGACTGATTTTCACTTAGAAGTAATCAGGTACAAAAATTACACCATTCAGAGTCAACGTCGAGAGCTAAACAAGGTAGTGATTATCCTTTGAGACCGAGTGTTCGACATTTTCTCTCAGATATTCCGCGAACACCAAATTCCAAGAAACAATTTGTGTACTGGCGGCGTTTTGTATGTGCAAATACTTTGCGACAGCCTAAATGACCAGTTTCAACTCGATATTGGTGTAGTGACTGTGAAGTTGAAGATTTTACAACAACCATTTAAATTCTACCTTGTCTTGGCGAATGATAATTCCATCACACAAAACTTTAAAACTTATTGAATTCCATAACAATTTCAGCCACCCACCCTGGCTTGTTTAAAACATACCATTATCTCAAGGACAAATTTTTCTGGCCTAACGTGCACCAATCTGTCAAACAATTCATCTCAAATTGTGATACGTGCAAGGCTTATAAAAATAATAACCAAGCTCCATTGGGCCTGATGACTGGTCCGAAATGTGTCTCTCGCTCGATGCAATCGTTGAGCATGGATTTGATAGGTCCACGCACTCTCCAATTTATTCATACAGTAGTAGACAATTTTTCTAAATTTCTTTGGGCGTTTCCCTTGAGAAAGGACACATCCAGAGCAACCGTAAAGTTATTACAGGAAATAATATATTTACTATACTCGGTACCTAGAACCCTAGTAACTGACAATGGCAAACAATTAAAATCTCGCGAATTCAAGTATTTTTGTAGTGTTACAGACTTATTCATAAATGCTTATTACCATCCCCAAAATAACACCAGCGAGAGATACAACATCATCTTAGAATTGTCAGTATTTTTATACTATCTTGTGAGTGAGACCAGAGGTGGTAAAAATACCAGAAATATGTGCATGTCCATATTTCCCCTGACCCTGACATATTTCTCACATGAGACCAGAGGTGGTAAAAATACCTGAACAATCCGCATGTCCTCAAAAATCACTGGCATATATTTCTCACAGGTAATAGGAGTCCTTACACTACTCACAATTATTATATTCCCGATTATGTGAATGCGAAGTATCACTATAATAATAAAGGGCCCAATTCCTTCTGAAAAAGGTACCCGCATGATTACTTCAAACGAGGACCGCCTGTGCTAAGGAACAATTTTTCCTTGCTGGCGATTTGCAAAAATTTCCCATGGAAAAGGACAAAAACCCGCTGAACACATTCAACAAACCCTGTTGAAACAGTGTATTTTCTATTATTATTTAAACCTCATTCTCATATATAAGGACTATTTCTCTTTTGTGTACTGTTACGTAAAAACATTTCGTAATTATAATTTTATTTAAAGTAACTCCGTTAGAGTCGAGGAGAGTCGGCATGTGTCAAGGACAATCCGGGCTAGATGGCGCATAATTAGCAAACCAGGCGCTGGATAGAAAGGTTCTAACTCTCGCGCGTCATTTTGGTCTGAGCGCTGATCACTTTGGATGAAAAGACGCGAAATTAACTTACGCATACTGGAGAAAGTTCTGCACGCAATCTGCAGATACGCGTGCAGGAACACTTCCTGTCGGTACAAAATATAGTGTCCGACAAGGTGCTAATTATATACTTTCTCTTTCCAACATCAGTATGTGTAGGTGAAGGAGCGCGAATTTCTATCCCAGAGTTATCTTTATTGATACGGTACAGAATGAATCGCGTGCTCACCTGCGAGCGGGAGTTCAGTCCTGGCATCGGGTCAAGAAAGCGGTTCCTCCAAAGTGCGGAATAACTCAATTTATAACACGCGCATTTCGGTTTTCACTCTCGGGTTAACCTACCTATAATCTAATAATATTAAGATTTATCAGTAAAATCACGTAGATTTAAACCACAGCCCATTTTAATGACTGCGAGGCATGTGATTTGGAGTGTTACCTAGCTAATAATCATATAACTAGTATTGAGTAAAATCAAGTGAGACAATGGTCACATCTCATACGTGACCAAGAAAGCCGTGGAAACCTTTGCGCTACAATAATAATAATATTGTTATATATACATGTAATTACGTGATAAACACCTGTTTTTGAAGCCACGTCGGACTGAACCCCACCATCAGGCCTTGTTTGAGGCCGACGCCAAAATGCTTGAGTAGACCATCGCCACCCACCACAGCAGAATAAAGAAAGGTACTGCTAACTCACACTACCTACATTTATTTATGGAGCGCGCCTTGGCACAAGTCCTTCCCTCCCACTCAAAAAGTTCCCACTTATTTGTATTTATGTTGTAACATAGTTGTAAGACCTTTTAGTTCAAATTTAAAAATTGTGAATTTCTTTAAAACTATAAACTGGTAAGGATACTACCTTGCATGTAACATCTAATTTTACTTTATTTTTTATCTAGACCAATTAGAATAAATGTTTATAGAAAAAATCCCAATATTAATTTTCATTGAAAATTCCTTCTTCCCCCTTGATTGAGGGATCGATGCTGTGAATCGAATCCATTTCGGTACAGCCGAACGACCTGATGAGGGTACCTCATGCTAATCAAACTATATATTAAATTGTGTTGGTTTGGTTACGTAACAGTACACTGTATCCATGTCTGCCGTACTAGAAATGCCTGACCACGGCACAAACACTACAAACAAAAAAAAAAATTTTCCTTCTCAATATGGGGCACACCTTCTTTCTTCTTTTCAAATACCATTGCTGAACCTTAAAATCGTTAGACCCTAACAGTCACAACCCTGTATGAGTACTTTAGTTTGGTTATTTACTTAAAAATAAATAACCTGGCGTCCAACATATAATTACTTAAAGACTACAATTTCATCAGTAGCAGTAAAATTTAAAAAAAAAAATTGTATTATAACTATTGTTGTTATCCGCCTTATAACTCCAAATGTTTAAATATATGTAAACCAAAATCAGTAATCACGTGATTCCTCTCTATCTGTATTCTTTTAATAAATTCTCTTAACTCTTCACTTATCAACAGGGGTATAAAACTTCAACTTAAATCTTTTTTCTTTTGGTTAACATAGAAGGGTGTGTTGTATATATAATTTCATCTCAATCAATATACTCATCTTTTAAATTCATTCAAAAGACAAATAATAAAAAAAGAAACATCCATTCATAATACAACGTAACATTGTTAGCAAAAAAAAAAAAAAAAAAGGTTAAACTTAACAATATCACCGATTGCTCTGATCTTGATGAAATTTTTTTCCCAGGCATAGTGTAGTGCCCTGTTTACATAAATGAAGTCAAATAAAAGCGCTCGCAAGTATTACAAAAATTTTCACTTTTCACTGTACATTTGACTTTTAAAGCCATATAAAATAGCTGTTTCAGCCGCTTCTTTCATAGATATCACCAAATTACATTTACCGCAGATAAAAATACAAGAGAAATCGAAAGCACGAACCATTCACATTTCGGGTATTTTCGAAATTCGATTTTTGAATTAAAAAAAATTCTGACTAATTTGACTTGATGATTTGGATGGCTTCCGTTGGTATTGCACCAATGTCATAAAAAAAGCAAAAAAAAAAAAAAAACAGCGAAATACAATTATGTTGTATAATTTAGAAATAAAATCTTTTTTGCTTGTTCTAAATTAATTATATTTCACATTTTGGGTTTCGCACATATGTGGGTTAACCACATTTCATTGACGTATACATGTAATGAATTGAATATTAGTTTGATGTCTTTATGACAAATAATTTTAAACTTGGGGAAGTAGGAAAAATCATAGAAATTGATGAATCTAAATTTGGAAAACGAAAACACCACTGAGGACGCAAAGTAAAAGGCAAATGGGTGTTTGGAGGCTACGAACGTGGAACCGGGAAAGTTTTCATGATGTGTGTGGAAAAACGGTGAGTGAAGTAATCATATTTTGAATGAGAGAAGTATAATATTTTGCATGGAAATCATATTCAATCAAATCATTCATACATGTGTACAATATGACGGATCCTGGGATGTAAATAGACTGTGGTGACAATCAATCAAGTTCTTTACTTTGAAGATCTTGAACAACACTTGCTTCACAATTTGACTGAAAGTCACTCGGAAAGAACAAGTCACGAACAACTATTAATAGCCAAATATTCTGAAGACAAGTCTGCCCTACTCCCAACAATGAAAACCACAGCCCAAACACCTGCAAAAAAGCCAAAACAAGTCAACCCCACAATCCAAAAAGACAAAGAACCCCAATCTCTCCACTTCAACTCAAAGTTCACTAGCTCCCCCATCTACCCCAAGATCAATAATCACCCGAGGTCAAAGATCCACACATGGAGTCCCTAACCAGGGCCAAATTACTACAACATCACATTGCCCAATGTGACCCGACTGTCAGAACCTAACTTCTCCAGATCATCATAGGGAATAGAGATCTTAACTAGTTGGTAGGTAGATAAGTGGAATCATTTACATGCTGTTGAAGAAGATGTGGATCCCAATATATTTTACCTTACTATCTCTAGTACCAACAACAATCATGAGTGGATCAATTTGATGGAAATAGCTATGTCAAACTTCAAGATAGCACAGTTCGATCTCAACACTTGTCTATTGCCGATCAAAATGAGATACTAAGTGAACTGGCCAATGCCACCCATCACTCCATCATAGACATCTCCTCATTGTCCAAGACTGTATCTGATCTCCAAATGGCTGTTAAGAGTACAGCCGAGTCCAATGTGGTGGCCCAAGAGACTATGATAGCACACGCAGTCAATATGAGGACCATTATTGAACACTATCAAGCATCAGTAGATGATGTATCAAGCATGTGCAGCAATCAAAAACATGACAGGTAAAGATGATGCTGAATCAGGTGCCCTTCGATTGGGATCCTCCCAATGCAAGCTAACTGACTCTATTGGATCATCATCCAGACTGGAGAAGGCCCACAAACAAGCTAGGTCATATACATCATCCACATCCATGGAATCAGCTCCACCTAAAAAGATCGGGAGAAAGGATTGGATGAGCCCAATAGTACCCTTCCAGTAGAACAAGGCTGAGAGCATCTGTTTCAACTGATGACCACAATATCCTCGAAAGAGAGACACAACATCATGTGTATCATCTAAAATCCTCAGTGAAATATTCAAAGATGATGTATTTAGTTTATCCTTTACACAAAGGAGACGGAGACCCCTGCTACATGTTATTAATTCTTAAAAAAGTAATTTATTATAAAATATAGCTATATTTTTAGATTTCTTTATTTCACTATATACCCCATGTGGGATAATTGTTAAATTTTGATAATATGTTTTTATCTATTGACAGAATTGTCAGTATTTTTATAGTATCTTGTCTCCACCATATTATGATTAAGTCCAAGCATCCAATACACGCAGTAATTTGTCAAACACCAGTTAGAGTCAGTCTCATTACTTTTCTCACACACCTCGTATATTAACGACTTTTGTAATGCAACTTTAAATAATGGAAAAATAATCACTTTCGCCGATGATACAGTGCTTTGCTTTGAGGGTTAAGTCCTAGGAAGAGGTTAATACTCGTGCACAGGATGGTTTGGACAAGGCGAAAAAATGGTTTGATATGAATCTCGTATCACTTAACACAAAAAATCTAAATATGTATGTTTCTGTATTAACGAAAGAACATCGCCACATTAAAGTCCTACACTCATCGTACATGACTGCAAAACAAACAAGAACACGGCTTCCTCATGCCAATTGACACGAGTTAAAATTATTCGATATCTGTGAGTACTGATCGACGATCTTAACTGGAAAGAACATATATAGAACCTAGCTAAACACTTAAGAAAACTAATTAACTTTTTTAAAGGAATACAATGTATAATTGACAACAAACTCTTAAGATCGGTGTACTTTGCACTCTGCTACTCCTTAATTAATTATGCTATTTTAGATTGGAGAGGAGCAGCAAAAAACAATATTAGAGTCAGCTAAAAGAGTACAAAAGACAATTCTCAAGGTAATAAATGGTTGTCCCTTTAGATATTTATCAGATCTTATTTTAAAGAGTAATCTTATTTTTTTTTTTTTTTTTTAATTGGCGTTTCACCCTTATGGAGTGTTCTTGCCATTACCGAGTAATTTTATTTAATGTGAAGTTTCTTTTGGATTCATTTAATTTTTACAGGTTTATTTCATTGGCGTTTAGGAACCTCGTTAATATTTTAAAAATGCTTTGATTGTTAGATGATAACAAAATTGGGATGTTGATGGGGAATGGAATTTTGTTGTTAGAAAGATCTTGGATTAAGTTTGGATACTGGTCATTGATAGGGCATCCTAAAAAAGTATGATTTAAGTTTTCCTCTTCTAGTTGACATTCACACATAGGAGAGTCTCGAATGCGGATTTTAAATAAGTGAGAATTTATACAACAATGGCCGATCCTCATACGGCAGATCGAGGAAGTTTCAAATTTATTTCATTTCGTTTTGGAAAACCAGGGCCTAGTAGGAATCTCTGGCTGAATTTCTGCAAACCATTTACCTTTTACAAGTTTAGAAGTCTCCCATTGATCTCTCCAAATGCAGATCATTTTCTCTTTGAGAATAGGAAATATATCAGATATTGTCACATGATTATGTAAAGGGACGCCAGAAGTAGAGGCTTCCTTTGCTAAGGCATCGGCTTTTTCGTTTCCCGGAATTCCACAGTGACTGGGAATCCAAGCTAAAGCAATATTCATGTCTTTTTGTTTCATACTAAGCATTAATTCTCGTATTTGGATACAATGCTCATCTTCGGCGTATGAAAAGGGACACGATTTAAAGAGTAATCTAATGCATCTAGTATGTGGTCCAAAGTTTGTGACAGAAATTGTTATAAAATCTGTCAGATGTCCGATATGTAATCCCATAAATCGGCTCGGAACGAGGCAGAGAACATTACAACGACACGCTGAACACAGAAGAGACAAATACTCATAAAAGCTCACATAAAAACATATTCCAAAATATTCTACTCTTTCACTCGTTGAATCTTTATACTATTAATTCCAGATGCAACTGATAGTGAACCGAGTAGAATGCATCATGAGAGTGAACAAAGAGTTTAAAAAATACCTGATCAATAATGAGGAAATGCCGTGTTTTCTGGAAAACGAAAACCACATTTTGAGACACTACATCACTATATTTGACAACACGAGATCCTACAGGAGAGTGTCTCACGTGTAAGGAAAAATTAAGCTGAGAGCACGAATCAACACCACGCGATACTACTTACCAAAAATTTCACCAAATCGCAGACAAAGACATTCTGTGGTGCGATATCTGCGGATGCGAAAACTATAAAATATTAGGACTGAGAACGCCGGTAGGAGGATGCCCACTATGCAGAAACGACGTGCCAACAAGTAGAGAGAGAACGTTCAGACTGTTCAGAAACCTGTAAAGACTCAATTCTTGAGGCCATCTTGAAACACAGTAGAGCCATTTTTAATTCATGTTCATCATTTTTTTTAATGTGATAAAAAATAAATCTATAACTCACTCCACACTCGATATCATGCCGCAAGTCCGGCACCTAACGAAAAGCGCACGTTTGGCCGTTGCGGCGTGTCAGCGAAGACAAAGAGTTACGTTATTGGCAAATAGATGGCCATCTCGAGAACAGCCAACCAGGGCCGCCGTACAACTGGATAGGTGTCGACGGGAGACCCCAGAACAAAGATCCGCACGTCTAAATCAGCTGGAGACGTTTCCCAACTACAGCTCCGTAGTAGTCGGGAAACGCCAGAACAGTGAATCATACCTCTGGCTGAGATGGCGACAGCCCAACAGTAGCGGCGTACTCAGGAGACTACAGAGCATCGAGCCACACACCTGAATCAGCTGACGGTAGCCCAAGAACAAGAGGCATAGCCGGGAGGCACCAGGGGACCGATCCACAGGCCTGAATCAGGTGGTGACGATTTAACAGTCAAGACACCAAAGAACAGAACGAACCACACGACATGACAGTCCGACAGGAGCAGCATAGCCAGGAGACTAGAGCAATGAGCCACACGTTTGCAATTACTAGCCACATATCAAGGGAAGTTATTCCACAGAAACTCTACGGCATTACAGCAGCATAGACATGCCCACAAGGTGTGAGAACTTATCTACAAACTTGTGAGGTCAGAATTGAAGTTGAGCGGAATAACTTGGGAAACCAAAATGAGCCGCGTGTTCATTGCCATGGTGTCGTTAAAAACGAGACTTCCCACTGTTGCAGCAATGGAAAATTGATTTAGAATCATACTATACACGAACAGCTATAATCTTACCATTGAGAACCATAAGACATTATAACACTGCTTTATCCTTTGCATCTCTTAATGGGGAGCAGGTTAATATAGGTAACCCCCATTCATTGCGACCCCGGCGAGTGCGGATTTGTTATATTGGAATTTTTTTTAAAAAAGTGTTTTGTCTTGACACTTGTCTGTCTTTGAAACATGCCAGGAATCGTCATAATGAGTAATTGCACATGCGTGCTATCTTTCCTTCTTTCTCGCTCACTCACATCATACACATGTACATATACATAAAGTTACGAGCGTGAGTGGGACAAAAGAACGTCAGTACGCCGGTGCCTGCTACAGTTGAGTCTGTGCATCATTTGGGTCTATCCTTCAGTGGAATCTTAGCTGCAGTATCAAACGCACGCTAATTAAATTGACTACATATTTTTTATACCTCCGTATTTTTTGAATGATAATGTTAAAAAATTGGTCGACTGAAGGTAAGAAAATGTCGGAACTTGTTCCCGTGCGAAAGTAATGTATTAAAATCATTGAAAAAGCCCTTTCTCTTCATAATCAATGCATGGAGTTGTGAGAAGATTACGAGCGAGTGAGTGCTGTAAAGCGTGGTTGTAACGGAATATTTGACAGTTATCGGCAAATTTTGCATAATAAATGTAGGGAGGCCGAACAAGGGAATATAAATTATTTTTTGCAATGCGAAACAAAATGAATGAATTATGTTATTTGTGACATTTTTTGTTGTTTTTAACGTTTTTTTTTTTAATAAAGTGTTTTTTCTAATTTTAAAATGATTTTTTTAAATCCCCCGTTGATTGCGAAATTTCGCTTATCGCAACCATGTCCAGAACGTATCCCCCGCGATCAACGGGGGTTACCTGTAATCATCAAGCATACCATGAGATAGTGATGGCAGAAGAAGCAAAATTAATTACTGAAATAGTACATATGTGGATGTTACAGCTCGCAAGAGACATTCCTCCCCGCTACAATGGTTCTACATTGAATCAGATTGCAGTGGTTATTGACACTCCAGACGGGGAGATTGGCCGCTCAAGAGGAGTATCAGTATACTTACGTCACCTGCCTGGCTCTCAATATCTCAACATCGTCACCATTACTGGACGCACTTCTTTATCCAGTGTTCTTTCCACATGGAGATCTTGGATGGACTTATAATACGCCATTTGCAGAACAGGGAGGAACACGCCGCCAGAATATACCCATGAGCAAATACTATGCCTACCATCTGCAAGTTCGCTCGGACGACTTGGAGAGGTCGGAACCTACTCCAGCAGTTCATGGTGGATGTTTATACGAGAACTGAGGGCTGTCACACCACTTACTTGAGACTCAATCAATCAGCTCAAACAATACCAATAACTACTCAATAAGTGTCGAACAATACCAATAACTACTCCACGATGTGGCAACTCGGAACCAAAGTGATGGACCACCTGACCGAGCTATAAAAAGGTGGTAAAGAAAGGGTGTCCAGATCTGTTTATCACCTTCACTACTAACCCAAAATGACCGGAGATAGTTAATAGTTTGCTACCTGGACAGAATGCAACTGGCCGTCCCGATATCGGGACTAGCATATTCCACCTCAAGGTCGAAGCACTGATGCATGATATTATGAAAAGACAGATTTTTGGAACAGTGGCTGCATACAGCTAAAGTATTGAATTTCAAAAGCAAGGCCTGCCACACATACATCTGCTGGTGATCTTAGAGAAGCCTGACAAAATAATTGGAGACTCTGAAGTGATTGACGCAATAGTGTAAGCCCAGATCCCTGGCCAAGCAGCACTTGATGCAAGGTCTGTGCAGTGCTGCCAATCCAAGCTCGCCATGCATGCATATCTTGGAATAATGTAGCACAATCCCAGAAACGGCAAGAGAACGACCCAATTTATATATGGTAACTACCCAATTTAAAAGCGAGATGGTAATATTGAGGTAGAGAAGCAAGGTGTAAGGCCGGACTGCCGATGGGTTGTTCCATATAACAGGTATCTGGTGCTAAAGTACATTAATGTTGAAATATAAAATACTTATACAAGGGACATGGCCATAAAGTAATATATAAGGTAAAGTGCAAACACAAGCACCCTACGTTCACGGCGAGATTCCATCCTACATTGACATATATCATATATCGCCGCCCCGGAGGCCGGCGTCCATTCTCGAAAAAATTATGTGAAATGTCACACTCGGTGCTTCTACCGGCTGACAGTCGCATGACTAGATTCTTCGCTGCTGGCCAGAACTACATTCGGAGAGTGGTGATCATATGAGATGAGGCACCCGTGCAACAATGTTTCAAGACCTATTGCAGAATAATTTGCCCTCCGGAGGAAAAATAATCTTACTAGCAAAATATGCGTTATTGGGCAGGCACCAATCCACACGTGCTTCACGAAACACAATTGCATCCCGGAAAAATCACTGTTTGGTGTGGATTACATGCCGGAGGTGTCATTGGACCATATTTTTTTGTTGATGATGCTAATCGTCATGTTACTGTGAATGGTAATCGTTATCGCTCCATGATAACTGATTATTTTTGGCCTCAATTGCAAGGTATGGACTTGGCCAATATGTGGTTTCAACAAGACGGCGCTACCAGTCACACGGCACACGCAACAATTGACTTATTGAAAACCAAATTTGGTGAGCGTGTTATTTCGCGAAATGGACCAGTTCAATGGCCGCCTAGATCATGCGATTTAACACCATTGGACTATTTTCTTTGGAGCCGCGAAACTCATACGGGAGCCATGATCACACGCTCAACACTGTGGCAGTATTTCAATATCTTTAAGCTGATGCAAAACATGAGACTGACAGATGGTGGATGTGAATTTGCACGAGAACTCCTCAGAGTGGTGGGGCAAACTTACCATTGTAATATGAATGGCAAACAAAATAGGCGAAAGAAAGAAGCGAAGCTTTCTACATAGCAATGGGTGTTCACTTAACCGGCAGGGCAGGCAGCGTTCCCATAACCAATGAAATTAATAAAACTCTGAATGAATATACTGTGGTTAAAAGATACCAGGGCCATAATTTGGTCGCAATTTCCATTAATAAAATAAAGGGTTCAATAAAGAGACATATTTGTAAAATCAAATACATCATGTATCTATCTTATAAAGGTTGTATAGAACAAGTTTCCCAGAATTAAATATACTTAGAAGAGCGGATTTGTACAATCTCCCAGAGAAAGTGTATCAACAAGTAACGCTTACTTTGTGTACACTACCAAATATGGTAATCTTACAGAAAAACAACGAGACTGATGACAGATAGCAGAGCAAACAAGACAATGGTAAAAAGAAACGGAAACGCAAACAAAAAAGACCACCACCAATATCAGCACCACCTCCGGCATTCGCTCCACCACCAGTACAGGCACCACCACCACCGCAACCTCCATCTACGCCGAAACCGCACCAATCAAAGCAGTACAAAAAGTAAACAATAGCCAATGGACAAACACGTGTCCCATCTATTTTTAGAACACATGCACAGTCAATAGCAAGATCGAACATGTGCATGTTGTGTTTGTGTTTTTTGTGCTGTGAATCAAATAAAGGTAATGTAATCTGATTTAGAAATTTATATACATATGCAATTTCTATTAAAAATATATTTCGGGGGGCTAATAAGATGTCTAAGAAACCAATTTGAAAGCTATTTCTTTGGATGATAAGTTGAAAATTTTGGACTGTCTCGGGAGAGACGAAAATTCCACATCTGCAGGAAAAGGTTTTGGTCTGAACGAAGCAACTATTAAAATAATTTAAAAAAAATGAAAATTCCATCCGAAAATCATTAATTTCTGGTTCAAAAAATAGTTCCAAAAAGTTATTGCGTAGTCAAAATGTTATCTTAGAGAAGATGGAAAAATTATAAAAGAGAAGGCGCTTAGAATAAACAAACTAGTTCAGGAGCGGCTATCGATAAGTCTTCAAGAAACAAAGAAAGTGACATATCATGCAAGTGACGGAATTTCTGAAAAGACATGCATTGCACAATGTCAAAATAAAAGGCGAGATAGCGTCAGCGGACAAAAATGCCGCCAAGAGTTTTCCTGATCAACTGTCAAAAATAATTAAACTCAATGGTTATACACCAGATCAAATATTTAATGCCGATGAAACTGGTTTATTCTGGAAAAAAATGCCTTCTAGAACGCACATAGTGAAATCAAAAAAAACTGCTGGCGGTTTCAATGCAGCTAAAGACCAGGTGACATTATTATTGTGTAGTAACGCTTCTGGTGATAATATTATGAAACCTCTGTTAATCAACCCATCATTAAAGCCACGAGCTTTGAAAGACAAAAATATTAAACAGCTTCCAGTTCATTGGATGGCAAACAAGAAGGCATGGATGACAGCAGATTTATTAAAAAAAAATGGTTTCACAAGTGTTTTGTTTTGGTACTTGGTTAGGTTAGGTTAGGTTAGATTAGGTTAGGGAGGGAGGGGCCCCCTTGTCCTATGTGTTCGATGACCCCGAGGTCGTGGAGCCGACCGAACCGTACCATCGAACTCAACCGGCAGGATTAATCAATCAAGATACCAATCATCCAGATTGCCTACTACCTGCTAACTTTATGGCGGAGAATTTAGCTCTAACTCTACATCGCTCGGGGTATTCACCAGCAACCAGAATGCGAACAGAGATGGTCATCAACCTTCAACATTTCGGGATTGATGGAGAGCATTTCCATAGTGATAATCCAAATATACCTTTTTAAGATGCTGTGTATAAAGCAGAGAAAAATAATTAAGAAGCAAATGGAAGCCGAGAAGCCTCAAAACATCTACAGCATGCACCAAAATTTAATAAATTATATTCACCCATCATGTGTGAGAAAGCATACAAACTCGCAAGCTATCTTCTGATTACACGAATAAGTGCACTGTGAACATGAAAACGGTTTCTCCCTACTGCGAGTAAGCATACAAACTCGCAAGCTATCTTCTGATTACATGAATAAGTGCACTGTGAACATGAAAACGGTTTCTCCCCACTGCGAGTAAGCATACAAACTCGCAAGCTATCTTCTGATTACACAAATAAGTGCACTGTGAACATGAAAACTGTTTCTCCCCACTGCGAGTAAGCATACGAACTCGCAAGCTACCTTCTGTGTTAGAAAACGGAATAGCCGAACTAAGATTTTGTGTTCGATGACGCATAAAATATTTAGTCAAAATAAGGGAATGTGTGAAACACGACATCCGTAAACAAGTAATTTTAAACGCATGTGCACCTCTAAGAGCGATAAGAAATGACTCATCTCATATAACAAAGAAATGGGAACAGGTATCTGTGACCAATATCATGTCGTCTAGTAGATATAGAGGATCCACATTCGCTAATGGCGGTCAGTCTGCATTAAATTTCGACAGGGAGAACTAGCTCCACATAAGACGTTATTTTCATCCTTACAAAAATCGCAATAATTTTCAAGTTGAAAGTTAAATCATAGTGGTATTAACCTAGCTTGCCCGAAGGGGGGTATTCACATTCCCCATAGATTGCTTTAAACTTGATAACTCAATAACCATGCAAACGATTTCATTTTTATTTTTTGTAATCTTCACGGAAATAGTGACAAATATTTTGCTATTTTTTGTTTTTTAAATTTCTAAGAGTATATATAATATTTAAAAATATTATTTTCAGTCCAATAATCTTTTCGCGGTACCTACATCTGCGTGTGTCGATACCATACCCCTGTTATAGTTATTGTGCTTATTTGTTTCACTCTAATTAATGTACTGGGTAGCCCTATACCACAGATGCGAACGAAGAAGACAGCTGCACTCGTTGCTTGGTAACGTGCAACCATCAATGTGCGTTGTTTATTTTTCGCTTTCGGACATTCAGTTGTGTTGGTATTTCCGAAAGTGTCACATCTTCGTAACTGCGTAGTTCTGTAACTGTGGATCTAAAATATTTTTATAACAAACTAAAAACTTGGAGGGTGTCTTATTGAGAGGTAACCCCTTACGTGAGGGACCATCATCATGCATCAATAGGCATAAGTTAGATTAGGCAACTTTAGGCTGGTATGATGAATAAATGTTATCATGTTTAATGTTAATTTAATTATTTTTATATTTGCCTTATTGTTAAATACTCAGGTTGAACACGACCATCTTAAATATTAAGTTAATTTTGTAAGACGAGCTAACCAGCCAATTAGTGGTTATGTATACTATTCTGGTTTTATTAAAGGCTGATAATTTTATCCATTTTCAAAATTTATGTTAGATTATCAAATGCAACCCTAATTATAAATGATAACCTTTCTTGTACTCAATGATATGATTCTTTCATTTGATAACTACAGGCGGACCTCGACTTTCAAACGTTTGAGTTTCGCACAATTCGCTATTTCGCACATTTAAAAAAAAAAAATGTATTTTTTTAAACCGTCGCGCTACGGGGTAAAGATATCTGTCTCTCGCTCGCTCACATTTCTTGTATCACTCGCATCCCGCTTGCATCCGTCACTTTGCTTGTGAGCTAGCTAGGACGGGTTTAAAGGTGGAATACACGTTGCGACGGTCGCCCGGATAAACGACAAACGTAGGACGGAGCGCCTCGCGCATGCGCAATGCACTCCCATAGCCAACGGTCTGATGAAATTTTCTACATACCGACGGACAAGTGGTGGTGGGAGTGGTTCGCGCATGCGCGAGGCACCGATTGCCTTACAAATGAATATTTAATTAAGCAACAGGAATGCGAAAATGAAATATATAACGAAACGAAAACGATGGACAACAGGTCGACGACAACGAATCGATCCCCATCGACGGAATCTTTGAGAGATTTTGATGGTGACGATAACGACGCCACCGCCATCTCCACAGCGATCGAATATTGCATCACCGCTCTCGACAATGACGCAGCAGCAACAACATCAACAACAAGGAGGAGGACGACGAAGACGACCAAGAAAACAACAACACCGCAACTCGTCAACATCTCGGACGAGGACGAAATCATGCGACACATTGAACAAGACAGAGACACTTACAACAATTACGTCATCGCCACCGCCGCCAGCAGCAGTAACAGCACAGCACTCGTGGCATCTCAAATCATCGGCATCAACAGACGACAATGCGATGACCACAACACCGACGACCAGCGGCGCGGCCAAACGACCCAAGATCTCCCTGCATCTTGGGGACATGAAGAGATGTCTGCAAGAGGGTATCGAGAATTTTGCGAATATTACAAATTATCACAATTCATGCACCACAGAGGAGGAGCCACAGCCTCTTTCAGAAACGGAATGGTCAGAGAATATGACGAACGAGGAAGCGGACTACAAGCTATAAACACACAAATCATGGACAAACTGAAAAAGTGAAACAAATTGGAAAATACGAACACAGAAGTGCAATGGCTGGTCTTAGATTTCATCAAAAATCTTGGAAACTCGCAATGTTCCATTGGGGAAAGACATACACTCACTGGCACTTCGTATATGTTTTTAGAAGTAGACAGGGGGGACACAACAGCGCATTTGGAAGAGCTATTCGCGACACCCCCTATACATGCAAGTCGATTGGCTGTCTGTCTTGCATACGCCAGTATTTTTATTCCGGCGATGGTCGTCAAGTCGTACAAGACATTCTCACCGGAGGGATTATACAAACTTGTCAGTGCGTCTTACATAAGATGCGAATGGAGGGCCACGATCCGGAATCAAGAGAAGTTTACCTCGCTGAGTGTGAGGAAGGGCGAAGTAATGTATTTACCGTTCAAAGCACACCACTTGGAATGGGGCACGATGAATTGGTGCATGCAGCTGATGAAACCAATGATGGTGACGACCAATAAGGGAATCAAATACAGCTTCTGTCCCACAACACTGACACTGAGCGAGCAAGACCTTCCAATACGGGGCGCGCGAATAGATTGGCAACACGTGACCAGAATTCTTTCGACAATGCGCAGCTTGTCCTCCTTTTGGTTGGAAACAGGGCTTTTAAAGAGGGAATGGCACAGAAAGTATTATCAAACCAAATTTCGGGGATCGAGTTCCTATTCCAGCCGAGGGCAAACGAAAGACTCAAAACAGCCTGCACTGTCGCAAGAATACTGGTATTTCAGGAACGGCGCATGGAACGAGCAAAAAAACTGGACCTCAAACAAGACCCCACATGCAACACGGAGAGCAACATTGCAACGGCAATATTGTGGCTGGAGAAATTCTTAACCAACAATAACATTAACATACAACAATTCGCCACAGCCACTCATGATCATTGCAAGAGACGCAATCGTAAGAAAAACAACTTGTTCTTCTATGGCCGTCTGTCGACAGGCAAAATGATGATTGCCAAAACGCTAGTACAATGCCATTACAATTACACGTGTGTGACGGGACTAAACTCCAATTCGACATTCAACTTCTCGTCGCTGTGTCACTGCAACGCGTGCTTCATGGACGAATGCAAACTGACTGAGAACCAATTTGAAAAGTGGAAACTAGTAGCGGGCGGCAACACAATTATCCCATCGAGATGTACGTGACGGCGCCGCAAGCTCACGAAGCGATCGCTTCTCGCACTGTCCAATTTAACTTTAACGTTGAAATTAAAGACAAATTCATGCTCAACACCTTTGTGTGGGAAAGGTTTTGGCAAAAATATCAAGTCCAAACGTAACAATAATAAAGCAAAACTTTACAAAAAACTAACGATTAAATATAGAATTGTGTCTTTAAATATATATTTTTATCAAAATTGTTTAAAAAATAATGTTATACCTAAATATATATGTGGAATGTTTAATATAAAAAATAAAATAATAAATAATTCTAATATTTCTGTTATTAAAGCTAAACAAGCGTGGCTAAAAGAAGATTTAAAAAGTGCATTTAAAAATCGTAATAAAATTAAACTTGACCTAAAATTATTACATACAGAATTAGTACATGAACTTCACGCAATAGAATGGGATTTATTTGATGATAAAGTCCGAGATTTTGCATCTAGAAAAGCCTTTAAGAAAAGAGTGGTACTTAATAAAAAACTTAAAATACTGTGTGATAATAAACCAATATTATATAAAGAAAAAAATAATATTAATTTTGATTACACATTTTATGATCGTTTTAAAAATTTTTATTCTCATGTTTTTCTTCCAGAAGAAATTGATTTTCTTTCAAGAGGTTTTAAATATAATTTACAATATAATAATAATAATATTAATAGTGTTATTGAAAATTTGGCAGTAGATATTGAAACAGCATTATATAAAAAACCAAAAACATTTCATTACAAAGTTACAGATTTTTTAAATAATCATCAAATTCCTATAAATTCAGTGAAGAACAATCAAGATATAATGCATGTTAAAAACATTCGAGAAGTTTTAAAAAAAGAAAATCTTATTTTAACAAAACCTGATAAAAGTCATACATTAATAGTGATGAATAAAATTGATTATATTTCGAAAACTGAAAATTTCCTCAAAAGTGACCAGTATTATGAAAAAAGATCAGACTCAAAAATATCAGATGAATATTAAAAGTGCATTAAAAAATTCCATAAGTGACATATTTACTGATAATACCGTATTATCAGATATAATTTTAATGAATCCTAAGCCTCCAAAACTGTATTCCGTATTAAAGATTCATAAGAGTGATATTCCAATAAGACCTGTGGTTTCGTATTGTAGTGCTCCAGCGTTTAAATTATGTTCTTTTATTACTAAAACTATAAACAGACTTAATATTTTTAATCCAAAATATACTATAAAAAATTCGTTGCAATCAGTGGATATGTTAAAGGACATGGATCTTCCCAACAATGTTAAACTTGTTTCTTTTGATATTGTTAATTTGTTTACTAATGTACCTATTAATGAAAGTAAAATTTTAATTTTTGATTTACTAAATTCATCTAATTTACCTAATAATTTGGTAAAAGATCTATGTCGTTTATTAAATCTTTGTATGAACCAAAATTATTTCCAATTCAATAATATAATATATAATCAAACAGAAGGTCTTCCTATGGGAGCACCCACAAGTCCACTAATAGCAGATATTTTTGTAGACGATTTGGAGAAAAAAATTTTTGATTGTGATTCTTCTTTTTTAAATAATGTTTTGTTATGGAAAAGGTATGTGGATGATGTATTGTGTATTTGGTCGGGTTCACAACGTCAACTAACTACATTTCTAAATTTAATTAATTCGTTTAATAATAAAATACAATTTACATTAGAAATGGAAAATAATTCTACCCTAAATTTTTTGGATCTAACATTGATTAGAAATAATAATAAAATTGAGTTCAAAATTTTTAGAAAACCAACTTTTACAGATACTATCATACACAATGAATCTAATCATCCATTATCACATAAACATTCAGGGTTCCACTCCATGATACATCGTTTAGTCAATATTCCTATGTCAACATCCAATTTTAATATTGAATTGAATACAATTAAAAAAATAGCAGTTAATAATGGGTATAATACATGTTTGATACACTATTTTAAAAAATAAATTAAAAGAATATAATAATCAGTTTTTATATAAATCACAGATGAAACATAATGATAATAATGATAATTGGCGTAGGATTTTATACATAAATAACTTTTCGAAACAAATATCTAAACACCTACCACGAGATATTAGACCAGCATTTTACACAAATAATAGTATAGGAAATTTACTCATAAATTCTAAGGACAAGGATGATAAATTTAACAATTCTGGCGTCTATAAACTTAGTTGTAAGGATTGTGCTGCATTTTATGTTGGTAAAACGGGTAGAAATTTTAATATAAGAGTAAAGGAGCATTTGAGATGTTTGAACAATAGTGGGTTTTCAGAATTTGCTAATCATTTGATAGAAAATAGTCATGGTTTTGATAAAAAATTGGGATTGTCAATTTTGCATATAAACGGTGTAGGTCACAAATTAAATAATTTGGAATCGTTGGAGATAAATAAAGCATGTAAAAGTAATCAGGAAATTCTAAACAGCCAACTAAATTTAACTACGAGTCCTATTCTAAAATTTTTTCCTAAAAATTATTCGACAAAATTTGTATTGAACAGCAATTTGAGTTAGGTACTAAATTTACTTTTTAAATAATTGTTGTTTTTAAAAATTTAAAAATAGATTCTGGATAAATAGAAAAACAATGCTATATTTTTAGTTAGTTTTGACATATCCTGAAGAAGGAAAAGGTGTTTTCCGAAACCGGTAGATGTTTTTTAAACTCAATTGTGGTTATTAAACTAAGATAATAAATAAAAAATATATCCTTTTTTATTCATTCACAGAAGACCACACCGACTGACTGACTGCCTGCCCCCCCCTCCGACAACATGGACAACAACTTCCACAACTACTCGTTGCCGACACTGATGGCATCGCGTAATTCCAACTGGCCACCGCAACATCCCAATACGTTCGTCACGTACTACAATCTTCCAACGGACACCATCAATCCGATTAAAAATGTTTACATGACTGTGACAGGCAGAGCAAAAACGTGCGATTCAGTCACACCGCAAAAAATATTATGCGTTCTGTGCGCAAATGAACAAGTTTTGCCGTACTATGACGTTCAGATTCATTATTTGCTCGAAGAGGAATCGAGCCCGATGATCAATATCGATCTGTGCGCCTTGTGCGATCGACAGCTGTATACAATGCACTCATACGAGCAGTGTAAATTTTGTAACATGCACATTGCACTATATATACCCTTCCAATTCAAACATTGAAATGTAAAACACACATGCGACATTAATTTTTTTTTGCTAGCTTCTTTAAATGTATTGCGTTTTAACCATGTATATTAGCTAATGTTTTATTCGCTATTTGCTATTGTCTGTATCTGTAATAACCTGTATAACCTGTTTTGATTCAATAAAAAACATTTTATTCAATTTCTATATTTGATTTTTTATACACATATATGATAACCTGATACATGATTGTATTAATGTATTATAAGTCTCCAATACACATGCACTTGGCAACATTTTCATCCACCATGAATGTGGCAGGTTGGTGGGTACGCCAGTTAGGGTGTGTGTGAGATGTGTTGAGATTTTATGTCGGGTGAGTGAAACCAGGCTGTGGCGTGGTGGTCACCGACGCAGAGACAGAGTCTATGGCACGGCCCCGTTTTATGTAAAAAAAAATTAAGGGCTCCCGCTGAGGGTGTTGGGGAAAAAAAAGGTAAAAGTTGTTCAGACTTGGAAATGAAAGTCAAAAAATACAAGTGGTGACTTAGGTTAAATGTTAAAATTCGCTAGCGAAAATTACAAGTCGTCGCAACTTAGGTTAAATGCAAAAATTACAAATCATAAGGTTAGGAAGAAACTGATAAAATCACCAACACTTTAACAATGAAAAATATGAATGAAGCCTTCGTGCATCTTGACAAATTTTTAAATATGATGAAAGACTGTGATCCTAATGGAGAACGCAGGGCAATCAATAAAGACATAGCATGTTATAAATAAAATAATACTATATGAAGAAAAGAAAAAGAAGACTGGCAAATAGTTAACTCTTGATAACTTTTTAAGGCAAACACCCACAAACCCCACATAAACATATATTTTTAATGCATCTTATATATTTTGTATTTACTTTGATGTGCCCGGCGATTAAAATGACGTGAATTTCCCCGTATTATTAACAGAGAAAAGAGAATTTAACGGCTAATCCGAACGCGGCGCATCCCTTTAAGGGATCTACGCGGGGAACAGGACCGAGTAAATAATTAAGATTCAGTGAACATGGTTGCTTTTTTAGGGGATTTAGGGGACATTTTATGACAGTCCAACCCCAAGAAATGCATTTAATCTTAATTGTATACTGTCGGCGACGTACCTTTTGGACATTAATATATCGCTGGGAAAATACGCATTTACGACAGCCGCAATTAGCCAGCCGAATAAAGAGTTTCGGATCTCGTCCAGGAGATCCCAAATATTTATTAATACAAGGAATTTCCCAGCTAATCTGTAATCCTAAGCCGTAAAATGCTTCTGTTTTGAGAAAAAGAGAGCACCCAATCACCATCTAAAGGATGGTCTACGGGACGTGTTGAGGACACGCCCTTAGGTGCTTAAAAAGGCCAGACACAGTTAAGAAGACACAGTTAAGAAGACACAGTTGAGAAGACACAGTTAAACGGACTTCTTACTCAGGATCAGACAGGACTTAAAATCAGTTAAGATCACTCGGGATCAGGACTTAAAATTTGACTTAAGAAAAAAGTTTAACACTCTCATAGGGAGAGTTGAATATCCTACTCCATCGTCAGCCATCTGACGGCTGGCGGCCGGCGCTCGAGATTGGCCAGCATGAGAACAAGATCTGAGATAAAGAAGGACGTGAAACACGGAATACAAGGAGACAATTGAAGTTGAAAATTCGAGTGAGGAGCCACCGTCAGTCATCGGACGGTCGGCGACCAGCGGCCGAGACCGGCTGGAACCGGAACGAAAGAAGGCAGAACGAGGCTAGAGGTGCCCGATCCGGCTGACACCTAAGCTATCGGTTGCCAGTGGCGCAGACTATAGAGAGGGATGGCACCGCCGCCCGTGAAGATGGGTCGGCAATGGCAGCCGACCACCGCAGCAGCGACGAAGGCCCACCACCGACAAAGATGGGTCAAGGGTGGACGCGACGGCGATCGAGCCCCGTCTATCCACTTCCGTGACATCGCAGTCCGGACGTCACCCCCAACAGTATCCAACAGAGTAATTAAGGTAGATTTAAGATTAAGTTAAGATTATAATTAAGTAGACTCTAAGTTAGATTAAGCACTTGTCCTAAGGTTTTTCTTTTCTCCTTAATTTAATATATAATAAATTGTAAATGTGTACATAAATTACAGCCTATTCATTTTCATCCCCACCTCCTTCTCAGTAATCAACGCTATATTGATACGAGGGTGAATCAAATATAAACGAGACTTTTGGACCTGCGCGCGCAATAGTGATGGAAGAACGTTCCGCTGTTATTGGCTGTTAGGTTGGTTTGTCAGGAGTGGGGGAAGCACGTGACTCATCATCATAGACTCGTTCAGTGTCCATCGTTACGATGTCCGAGCAGGAGGTACCTCCCTCTATTGCGCAACGTATTGTTATCAAGTTTTTAGCTGCAGAAGGTGTAAAACCGACCGAAATCTTGAGAAGATTGACTGCACAGTTCGGGGAAGAGACGCTGTCGCGAGCTAGAGTGTTTGCTTGGCATAAACAGTTCGTGGAGGGCCGTGAACGTGTTGAAAATGAGAGCCATGACCGCAGACCCCGCACCAGCATTACAGCGGGCAACGTCGACAGTGTTTGTCAACTTGTTGAAGGTGATAGGCGTCTAACAACTTCGGATATTGCAATCGAAGTTGGAATAAGTTATGGGAGCACTTACTCTATACTCTCAGAGGAGCTAGGGTATCGCAAGGTGTGTGCCAGGTGGGTTCCTCGCCTTCTCACAGTTGACCAGAAACTGAATCGTTTTCAAGTGTGTGAGCGTCTTCTTGCACGATTTCGGGAAGAAGGAAACCCATTTCTTTCTCACATTGTCACCTGTGATGAAACGTGGGTGCATCACTACACTCCTGAGTCGAAACAAGCGAGTATGGAGTGAAGGAAGAAAGGAGAACCCGGACCAGTGAAAGCCAAGTCACGATTATCGGCTGGCAAGGTTTTGGCTACTGTTTTTTTGACCAGCGTGGCCTGCTGCACCTTGATTTTTTGCATGAGCGCAGAACAATTAATGCGGCATACTACTGCCAAATTTTGACTGAGGTCAGACTTGCATATCGCCGCAAAAGACGAGACCTTCCGATGAGAAAAGTGATTCTCCTCCATGACAATGCTCGCCCCCATACAGCAGCCCTGACCGTACAAAAATTGGAGCAACTGGGTTGGGAGACACTGGAACACCCTCCATACAGTCCAGACCTGTCTCCCTGCGACTTCCATGGACATACTTTGGTCCTCTCAAGGAAGCTTTGGGAGGGCAAAAATTCCACAGCGATAATGAGGTTGAAGCATACGTGCGCAATTGGCTACAAACACGACCTGACTCTTTTTACGTGGAAGGAATTAAAAAATTACCTATACGCTGGGAAAAATGTGTTTATAAATCAGATTATGTAGAAAAATAAACTATCATTGTTTGTGCGTTTAAAATCAAAATAAATATTTTTAAAAATAAGTCTTGTTTATATTTGATTCACCCTCGTATTATTACGATTGGGCAAGGAGAAAGCCCAACGTCATATCTAGTGGTGCCCCAACCATTGGGACTCCTATTATATCAATTTGATAAATAAATATTTTAAATACAACTTTATTTTTTTTTTACTTCCCTCTACTTTCAAACATTCAACATTCGCACACATTTTCAGGAACCAATTATGTGCGAAAGTCGAGGTCCGCTAATATTTGCCGAGTGCCGGTATTTGACTTGGTAATCCTAAAATAAATAATTAGGCTAAATGCCTCCTCCCTGAATATGAAGCCAAAGCAGAAAGAATAGTCATTTGACAGAGGTAAACTAATAAAGACTATTCTATCGATGTGTTAGATATTCTAACATCTGATTACACAAATAAGTGCACTGTGAACATAAAAACGGTTTCTCCCTACTGTGAGTAAACATATGAACTCACAAGCTATCTTCTGATTACACGAATATGTGCACTGTGAACATGAAAACAGTTTTGCCCCACTGCGGTAAGCTATCTTCTGATTACACAAATAAGTGCACTGTGAACATGAAAACGGTTTCTCCCCAGTGCGAGTAAACATACGAACTCGCAAGCTATCTTCTGATTACACAAATATGTGCACTGTGAACATGAAAACAGTTTTGCCCCACTGCGGTAAGCTATCTTCTGATTACACAAATAAGTGCACTGTGAACATGAAAACGGTTTCTCCCCAGTGCGAGTAAACATACGAACTCGCAAGCTATCTTCTGATTACACAAATAAGTGCACTGTGAACATGAAAACGGTTTCTCCCCACTGTAAGTAAGCAAGCGTACAAACTCGCAAACATCGCAAAAGAAGGTATGTGTTGTACACAGAGACGTGTATTTGTTATTTTTGTCATTGTTAAAAATTGTCGTTAATTTTCTACGCGGCGTGCCATGGGATTGGGAACACAATAAACATTTGCCCACCCATCGGTACGTCGCCTATGTGTTCATGTTATGTTTAATTGTTGTTTTATTGATACAGTGCCGTGGACACAGTAGAATAAACAAATGACATAGTCCACGGCACCCATATCTCGCCAGCGCTCCTACCAAAATCCCCTTTCAGGCATGGGAATGAGCCTTCTGCTCATTATCCCAACGCGGCCCCTTTCAGGGCCACGGGAAATGAGCCGGCTGCTCGACATCCCAAAATAGCCCCTTTCAGGGCCACAGAAATGAACCTTCTGCTCGGTGGCCCTCTTCAGGAATGAAACCCGTATCAAACTTGATTTCCGGCCCTGAAAAACATTAATAACTTTTGAAGGAGCACTGGCCCGATAATTCTTGTTTCGGGCTATCACGAGGAACGGTATAGTCTACCAATTCCCCTACTCATGATATCACGCAAATTAAAATTTCAAATTTTTTCCGATTTAAATTTCTCCGCAAAGCTGTTTCTGCCGTCTGCCAGCCTGCAACCGAAAAATGAAGCAGAGTTACGCGGTTCAGCCGTCAGGCGGCGACGGCCGCTGCGATGCTCGGGGTGCGGCTAGGCTTGTAAGCGCGCCCTGATTGGCCCGGCGGAAAATTTGAGGGTGGCGGGCGCTGTGAGCGGAGCGCGCCCGCCGTATTGAATAAATAACGGAGCGCTGCAGTACAGGGCTTACTCGTCTCGTCTGCGGCGCACCGATAACACCTTTAGCAAGTGTTCTCATTTCTACACCTCTTTCCTTGGAGTCTCGCCGTCCAGCCGCCTTCCAGCCTGCTCTCTCGGCCCAGTGAAGACTTTCGGAGCTGCGACCACCGGATTTTGGAGCGAGTGGAGAAGCTTGACTTCGGTGGGATGAATCCTCTCACGCCCTAGCGGAGCGATTTGGGGTGACCACTTCTGTTTGGTTAGAAACAGTATGAACTAGCAAATAGTCGCCAACTGTAAGCATGCAGGGACAGTCTGGAATCCCAGCGGAGATACCCGACCTGGTGACACGGGCGGAATGCCAGGCGGATTCCGCCCGTGGTCCTGCACATATAATGAGGACTATCAGCGTATAATGAAAGCCCTGGAAGACAGAGGTGTTCATTTTACAAAAACTGAACCTACAAAAACAAACAGAGGTTGGAAACAAGCTTTCTCTTGTCAAGATGAGATTCCTCATATGTACTATAAAAAAACTTTGAGGGCTTTCAAATACCTCATAAACATGGACTTATAACAGCTTATAGACTTGTTAATATCTAAGATAATTTCCCCGCCACTTACTTCATAGAACTATTTTAAAATAGATTCTGGTAATAAAAACAACACGTGTTTTTAGTTAGTATTGACATCCTGAAGAAGAAAATTGTATTTTTCGAAACCGGTAGATGTATTTAAACTCAATAAGTGGTTAATGAAACAAAGTTAAAAAATAAAAATAATGCATTTTAACCTGTTAACCGGGCGGGACGTATAAATACGTCAAACGTAAACAATATAGGGTACGGGTAGGACATATGAATACGTCCTTGAAATATACGTTGCACCCTGGAACGGGCGGAACGTATATTTTCGAACAAAAAAGTATTAGGTCATCCACACATGTCTCAACATGAATTCAAGACCCGGAGAGATCAGTATCATTTCGCTATTGAGAGTGGTGGACGTGTTCTGAGTGAGCAGTGACGGGTATGTACTTACACTTACCTACCTATTTTCGTATTATATATTATTTACTTATATTTTTTATATTTCCCACCTTTTTATTTTAGAATACATTTTTATAAGTATCCATCAAAATGAATGAAAGCGATTTCAGCGATGATGAAATCAATGTACCGGCAGGTAGAAAAAGGAGACGTATTATAAGTTCGTCATCGGGGTTATCTGTCTAGATTTTGACTACAACACGGAATTGAGCGATACTGAGAATGAAGATGATGAAGAAGTTGATGAAGTTGGTCCTAGCAACAGCATTGTTCCTGAAGAATGGCAACCTCAAAATGCAGAAAGACCACCATTTCCCTTCACTGCACATCCTGGAACAACTTTCGATACTCCTTTGTTTTATCTTGAGAAGTTTTTGGGTGAGGAACTTATCAAATTAATTAGAGAGCAAACAAATTTGTACGTCGCCCAATTTTTTGATAATGATCCTGAGTTGAAACCGCATTCGAAAATTCGAAAATGGAAGGATACAAATGAAGATTTTTTGGGGCTCCTAATTTTACAAGGAATAATTGGAAAACCGGCTTTGGAACTTTATTTTTCAAGAAGAATTTATCTTGGAAAAAATATATAGATTTGGAATGAAGTTGTATATTTTGAGTGTAAGCCAATCTGAATACGTACAAAATATAATTTTATACACAGGCAAGGTCACAAATGGTTCGAACTACTGTAAAGGTCTTACTATATCATATCGTCAACTCACTCTTATCTACATACCAGAGTACATGTTAGTTGTTATTTATCATTATTTAACTTCACTTACCAATATTAATAAAGTAAATATTAACTTCCTTGTAGTAATCTTATACCAACCATGGTGCCCGACCATATCATTAATTAACATAGTAAATGTTGGTTATTTACTTAATTAACTAAATATTTATTACTATACTATCTTTCCATATATATATAGAATGAATCAGAACTCGCCAGCACGACTACTATTTGCTTCCTATACGTGTAACAACTATTATTCTGTTTATACGTACAATAAGTATATTGTGATAATATTGTGTTCTTGTCCTCCACAAAAACCCCACCGTTATCATCCTGATTACCCAAGTCTTGGACGCTAGTTGGATATCCTAGTATCCAAGCTTGTGGGTCACTACACTACTCACAAGAAAAACCATCAACAAGAATTATTTTGGAGTTAACACATGACTTACTGAATAAAGGGTATAGGATTTACTTAGATAATTTCTATACGTCAATTCATTTGGCTGAAATCTAGTGTCAATTGTCAGACATTGTTGGAACAATGAGGATAAACAGAGTCTGAATCCTCAGTAAAATAAAAATAAAAAAATTACAGAAAAATGAACATATAGTAAGATTCAAAAACAAACTTATGGTTTTAAAATGGAAGTATTGCTGCTCAGTTCTATTCATAATGACGAAAATACAATGATTGAAAAGAGAGGAAGAACGCAAGATAAACCCAATGTTGTCCTGGATTATAATAAGAATATGAGCGGCTTAGATTTGGGAGATGGAGTTATGGTGGCCTACATGGCTGCCCGTAAATAGGCCAAAAAAAAATTATAAAAAAAAATTTCTACAAATAATTGATATGTACTGCTTCAATGCATATATTACATACAAAAAAGATAAAGGTCATTTGGATTGATTACGCTCTTTGATAGTGTGCAGAGAAATTGGTAGATAACATAGTGAAAACCCACCCAAAGATATCAACAAGCAGCTCTACACCTAAACCATCACGCTTAGTTGAAAGGCATTTTCCAGAACAAATGAAAAGCGATATAGGAAAAACTAAATCCAGAAAATGCCAGGTTTGTTACTAAAAAGGTGTTAGGAAAGAATCTCGAACCCGTACCGCGATATACAAGACAAGTTAAAATAAAACATTGCGCTAGTATTTTAACCCTGGATAACTAAACCTTTGTAATTTTGACGATGCGTCAGTCACAAAATTCTTAGAACTCGACTTACTTAGAATTAGAACATAGAACGACCCCGGCCACGCCTTCCCGCCCGTTACCTTCATCCTGTTGGCTCTAGATATCAGTACCAGTTTGGCAGCCGTGTAGTGTATATGCTTGTAGCCATACTAGTGTGCGTCGTCACCACGACGAAGGTTTAGTGTTTGCGTAACTTTTGATTTTAATGCTTTTTGTAGTTGTTTGTTAGTTTTGTAAATAGTTTATGTACAGTATATAGTGTTAGTTTTTAATTTATTTTATAAAAATAATGGCTACCGATGAAGAACGTGAAAACGAAGGAATAAAACAGTTATTAGACGAGGAACTTTCAGATTTGAACGATTCACAAAATAACAATACTTTATTTTCGGAGAGCGATGACAGTGAAGGTGACAATATTGAAAAAGATTATATTGAAGATACAGATGACACATATGCGGATTATAAGGAAGAAAAAGGTAAAAATAATGCTTCTCTGAACTCTAGAAAGAGAAAAAGGACTGAAAGTAAAGAGTTCTACCTGATGTCGTTCTAGTGGCTATAAAATTGCCTTATATATTTTTTTATATGCATTATACACTGTAGTTTTAGGAAATGTATTTGTAAATAAACTAAAACGCTTTCATGAATTGTTTTATTTTTTCCCCGCTAGACCTTGCAAGTACAAATTACAATTTTGTTGTTGTATAACTAATAGTAAAACCACATATGTAATAAGTTATACAATTTAAAACAGTAACACTATGCATTTCTTTATTAAATTTTAAAAATTTACAATTACAAATTGTAAAAAAAAAATATACCGGCGTCATCAAATTTACGAAGGTTTAGTAATCATGTGACAATGAAATAGGTTTAGTAATGCAGGGTTAAATACTCGCCAGCCGCTGGCCGGTTAAACTTTTCTTAAACTCCAAAACTCGGGCCGCTTTCCGAGAATTTCGCCCGGTCGCCAAACACCTGCAGCCGCTCGGCCGCCCGGTGGACCCAAGTTACCGTTATCTAAGCGCGCAAACAACAACGCCGTAACAGTAAAACTTTTCTATTTAATATCTAATTATTTAAAAAATTAATTCTATATAAAATTTAATTATTTTTAAAGTCAGTGGTCGGGTGACTCGTTAACCCGGCAGTTAAATCCAACAAAATTGCGCGCGAAAACATTAACTTTATCGTTCCAAAATTCCGACCAATTATAAAAATAAACAAGCCCTCGCAAAACAACTCCGCGCCTGCCGCGAAACATGCCTCTCCCGTCCCATTCATGGAAGATGAAATCAAGAACTTCCTCACAAACAAGATCGACCGCGCTTTCTCCGCGGTCGAAAAAACCCATTTCAAACTGCTCATCCAGAGCATCAAAAAGAACGCCTCCCAGGCCCCCTTTGGGCATAATAGCAGACGATCGAGCATCGACTCGACCGCGTCCTCTTGCGGCACCCTAATCCGTAGCCGCTCTCGCAGCCCCTCCGAATACTCGGAAGCTGGTCCGCCACCCAAATCCTTCCTGGAGACCCTCTCTGAGGGACACACCACCCAGGATCTCATCAACCATTTCCAAGCCTCCACCTCGCAAGATGGCATGGAATGGCAAACGGTCGCCTCTCGCTGGAAAAGAGGCCGCGATAGTCCTTCCCCCACCCCGCCACCCCCGCGCATCTCCCAAATCGCCGCCCAAAAAGCGCCAAGCGCCGACGGCTGGCTCCCCCCCGCTCATCCAACCACCCCTCCACTCCCTACCACGGTTTTACAGGATGGTTTTAATATAAGACCTAATGAATAATTAAATTGAATCAAAAGTTGACGTGTTTTTCACAAGTTTGACCTGTTGTGCTGCACGTGCCAATGAGCTATTTTTAGCTCCATTCGATTTCCGTTTGTTTACATTTTTTACTGATTCAGTTGAGATTGAGAAGCGAAATAGTAGGAACGTAGGCTGTTGACGTTATTTTTTGGCATTTCTACTGTTCGTTTTAGCTGTTTCGTAAGTGTTAAATAAAATCACGTTTTATTTAGACCCTATTGTATAATGGGTCATATATTTTTAAAAAAAAAAAGAAAAAATATCATAATATTTTTTCTCCCAGACAAGATTAGTACAAAAAGAAAAAGTTATTCCATCGAGTATGTTCCGCACAGCTGTAGGCCCGCGGGGCCGCAACAATCGCGGCCCGAAAAAGGTTTTGTCAAAACGGGCATCTTTTCTATATACGGAAACTTTCCGCCTGTCACTCCGCACCGCTGGAAACCCTACACCCCTGCGCGTGGCGACCAGCGAAGGGTGGGTGGATGACGGGCCGCGACGAGACTCCGCCCCCGGCGCCAGCCAAAATTATGAATATTATTTTTATGTAATAACTTAATTTAGAAAAATGTCATGAATGCAAAATATAAAATAATAAAGAGAGTTTTTGAAGGGCGATCGCCCGGAGATAATATTGTGCACCTTAAAAATCATTTAGATGGTTGAAATGGATTTTTAAAGTTTAAGGTGCATTAATTAATTCCCCGGGCCATCGCCTGAGGTAAAATCTACCAGGCATCGCGAGGAGGGCTAAACTCTGTAAGAAAAAGTACCCGCGATGCCTGGATGTTGTACACACAAATTGAGAGCGATATTCGCGGACAAAAACGAGTACGGGACGGCGGAAAAATGACTCAAGTTGCGGAGTCTGGCCAGCAGGTGGTGGCGGCACTGGACCAAATCGGGGTGGTGCGGGGAATTTTTGCGCCCCCTGAATGGCTCCCAGCCTCATGGGGGAGCCTTACGCTCCCAAAGATATTTTTACTAAATAAATGGTCCAGCGGCTGCAAAGAGCACTTCCCTCGTTACATCTCGCACCGTTGGACTCTTCAAGGAAAAAACTGTTTTATTCATCTCCACTTTCAACCCTGCTTTTTTCATCTGAACTTTCCTCGGGATTTGACTTTTTGCTGACATATTGGACCGACCCTGGATTTTCTACGACTCTGCAACTACACTGGACGACGATTTTGGACCCCCTGGACTACTGCACGCAGCTGCAGATATCGACGTCTGAGCACCAGAGCGAACCGGCGAGCCACCCCTGCACGATTTAGTCTTGTTTCCTGTACGGAACAGAGTACAAGAAGAGAATCGTCGAAGAATCACAGAATAAAAACCTTATGGCTTTCCGCAAGGAAAAGATGTTAGATCTACGATTGGTTCGTAAATGGCGAGCAGAGTATGATAATCTCAGCAAGCAGGTGGAGGAGGGAAATGCTAAGAAGCGCAAGTTAGGATCAGGTTGGCAACAGTCATTTCCAGAACTAGAAGATATCACCTATGATTGGATCGCGAACAGAAGATTAAGAGCTTTAGTTGTACGCAGAGCGTATATTCAAGCATTTGCTATTGCAACAGCACCACATTTGGGTATATCCCTAGAGATATCCAAAGCAACACAAGGTTGGTTGGATAATTTCTTTCAGCAATATGAGTCTTCTTTGTGGAGAACGATAACACTGTTCAAATTAGAAGACGTTGAAGTGATTAAATGTACACTTGCATTCAAACACTTTGTTGATACCATCGACTTTTCTCAATATAATCTCTCCAATATAATTGCTATGGATGAAACTTCAGTATACATGGGCCAAAAAACAAAAACTACTGTTGAAATCAAAAGTGCCTCGTTGATCTATGTTTCTTCAACAGGATACAAAAGTGCAATAGTTACCTGTGTTTTGATAATTCGCCTTGATGGAACGAAAGTCTCACCAATTATAATTGCAAAAGGCAAGAGAGACAAAATACAAAAGGTTTCGGGAATTTATGTTCTTGAAACGGAAAAAGCATGGTGCACTCGAGCCGTTATTAGATAATGGGTTGATTTTATTCTGCCATCTATTCTTCAAGGTTCTCAAAGAGGTCTTCTGATGTGGGATTCGGCCAGCACTCCACGTGCTAAAGACACAAAACAATTTCTGGACAAGAAAAGTATTGATCAAACAATGATTCCCACTGGAATGACTTAATGAAGGTTAGTATTTTAACGACCACCATGACTACGGAAATAACTAGACACCATATTGACATTGGAAAATGTGTTAACCAATCGTAAAACCTAAGTGTGTGATCGACTACAACAAGTGCAACACTTTAGAACAACAGTACTGAAGTGCACATGATGTTGAGCAATGTAAGTTATAAATGCACATATTGCTTATAAAATGGTAACTAGTAAAAATGTTAGTTTAGCATTGTTGTTAATTTTCAATTAGCAATACACTAATAGCGGTCCGAGAGCTCAGCAAACCATTTTGTGTGAGGATCTGAAAGCTCTGCTGGACATACCGAAACAGATGGCATACCTTACTTTTTGAAAAATGGGTTTTTAACGAAGCCCGCCCGTGCACAGAGAATTCTATCGAGTGAACCTCGGGGGGATTAACATTCTCTTCCGACTTGACAAAGGAAGAACTGAGAATCTGGCTGGACCTTTTATTACATATGGGAATGATAAACTGAATTGGATAAATGATTATTGGAAAAAACACCATTTATTTTACATTCCTGAATTCGGTATATACACGAGTAGAAATCATTTTCTTCACATTTTACGGTATCTCTACTTTAACAATGAAGACAGTTCAGAATACGTGAGTGATAACAGTGGTGAGGTTGACGTTAATTCTAATTGTGAAGAACTGAATTGTGAAGAACTGAATTGTGAAAAAGAGTGATTTAGAGCCAAATGGCAAATCACACTGATGATGCATTGTCATACAACGACGGTAATTCAAACTAAAAGATATTGAACCAAAAATGTTATTTTTAAATAAAAATAAATAAAGATTTTAAAGTCATTTTTTATGCCGTAATATTTTCCTAATTTTTCATAAACATTTTTTATGTGACTTTGGGTATATTTTAACTCGCTGCTTCAGAGTTATGTGGTTTTGAAATTCATGGAACGCATCTCCATTTTTTCTATGCAAGTAAAGTTTTTTTTTATGCGTTATCCCGTGGAACTCATCTACCGCATAAAGAGGATTGACTGTGCGTGGACAGTTATTACAAGATAGGTAGAAGATAAAAAGATAAGTGAGAAGTTCTACAATATCTTCAGAATTTGATGGCAATATGACTCGAAACAACTTCTCGACGTGACTTGGTCAAAAATGAACCGAAAATGGTTATCAAATACAATAAGTAGATATACATGACCACATGCTATCGTACTATCCACGTAAACATAAAACACTAAGATGGAATAGAAATAATGGGAATTAATGTGTTCCAAACCGTCCTAATTAATTCCTTTTATTTATATAATATGCATAGTGGCAATAAAATATCCCTGAATGATTTTCGATTGGCTGTAATGATAACCTTTTGGGACCACCACAAAGACCTCAAGCCCAGTACTGATATTTCATTTACTGGAATTTTGTCCCAAAGATGGAAATAGTAAAACAAAAAAATGTCGATGCCGCTATTGTCGAGATTCCTCAGGACAATAATATATTATTATATGTCCACAAAGTTAAGGAAGAGCCTAGATTATGTTGGAGTCCTTGTTTTAGGCTGTAGCATGATAAAATGAAAAAGAATAACGAGAACATGAAATTGTGGGAAATAAGCTCACCTAATGCATTTTAGTAGTCTACTTTGTATTGATGCATGTAGGAAAGTCCGCAAGAGATGAAAACAGTCAATTGAAATTATAAAGACTGGTAATAACTGTGGCGGCCAGACATCTGAGTATTCGGCTAATCTGTTTGATTTTACCAACCCAACAAGAGTATCATCAGCAATTAAGTTCTTTGCAGTTTTGTTTGTTAGGAAGAAACCTTTTTGTTTTATGCAGCAACATCCTGACAACAGATGTTTAGTTGTTTTGGTATGTTTTTAATTTTAATTATTGTAATGTAATAAAGAATCCACATAAAATCAAAAAAATAATTTTTAAACGGAACAATTAGTATGAACGCATCTTTATGACGTGATGCAAAATTCAAATGTAGTTTTACATAATTTGCTTTAAAAATGTTGATGTAATATATTGAACGTACACCCAAGCGTGAGTGGCATATTTTTTTTCAAAATATTTAATTTAATTTTAATTATATATTTTTTTATTATGTTGATTTATTTACTTGCATCGTGCTGTTAGAATGCGAAATTACCCAAAACAATATTTTGTTCAAGCATACAAAAACACTTAGTCGAAGTAAGGGACGGCGGGTAATATAAACATTGGTATTGTTAAACGCATGATACGGCGTGGGAACGGCTATAAGGAATCTGGTGTACATGACCATAGTCACGTCAGCAAATGCACCATAAGCGATGCATCACCGTCATGCGTCAGTCTTTCTCCAAATCCTAGCCGGGAGTTTGCTCCATAGACACGGGATCTAGTTTTCAATTAGAAAATAAAATCAATAAGCGTTTTGTAATTTGTGATTCCAGGAAAAATTTAAACTGTGCGCCTCGAGTTTAAGCTTATACTATGATATTCTCTGTGTTTAATCGTTGATGTAAAAGTATAAAAAGGGTCCCGGTGGATTTATATGAAAAAAAGACGATCAACATAATTTGGTGTAGTGAAAATAAATTGTCGCTATCAGGGGAGACGATATCATATACAGCATGCGCAAATTGCATAAGAACATTGCTTCCAAAGTCCCGGTTTGCCTGGATAATTGGACATCGTCTGGTGGTCAATCAACTACAAGCCTGAACTCCGTCACCCTACGCTGGCACCACAAGCATATGGCCACACATCATCCAGGATCCAGGACCATCATCTACATGCGGAAGGCGTCTCCTAAGAGGTAATCCCTTACGTGAGGGACCTGCATAATCTACATCAGACAAGCGTCAACATAGACAATTTGGTAGATAACTTTACACTGGCATAATGGGCACCTAATCAATGTTAATTTAAATGTAATTATTTTTGAATTGTCTCATTAATAAGTAATCAGGTAAAATGCTCATTCTCCACTTTTAATACATGCAAGTCACAAAATATAGATAATAAACTTGATTGTAAACAACGGCATTTTGTAATTTCATTTCATAACCATTTGACTTTGATAATATTTAAAAAAGAATCAGATAGGCTAGATATGCCTCCCCCCTGAACATGAAGCCGAGGCAGAAAAAAATAACCTAATAGTGCATAATACATTGATTTTAATATGTGGCGGTGAAAGGGTTAAATATTAATTATTCACAAATATATTATTATTGTTAGAAAAAGTTATTTTGATCTGTTTTAACTTCAACGGTAATGTGACTTGTCTATCTGTCACTCCACCCCACTCTCGATATCCGGTCAGATTGTCACAAGTATCGTACAGGTGTGATACTGGATTGTGAAATATAAACAGTAAAATACTACCAAAAGATAATTAATTACTCGCCTGGACATTTTTCCTCATGTGCATCAAGTGTTATGTTCAAAACTGATTTTAAACACGTATTTGGAATTGAATAATATTTAGTAAATAATAATCTTTAAATAAATAAATTATTAATTTCTCTTTGAACAGAAAACAGATACTGCCCAAAAAAATGACATCACATTTTCAAAAATATATCACTTTCATCAATTTTATTCATCAAATAAAATAAAACATAAAACTAAGCTTGCAGGACGGGCCGAGACGACTTCCCCTCCAGCTGGCCATTGGTGGTGCTGTAGCCGGTACCTCCCCTCTGCAGGACGATGATGTCCTTCTCCGCGAGGGTGGAATCAGTGAGCGGGTGCAGCCAGTCCTTCCTGATGATTCTGTCCACACACTCTTGCGTGACCACGTGCCCGGTGGTGGCGATAACACAACACGCCACCGCATTGCTCAAGATGTCGTGTGTGACGGGACACATATATCTGTAACCAGATAGATATCACATTGGAGTTGAAAGATAAATTGCCATGGTGTTCTAACATGCTGCACATATATTTCTTCCTTCACATCTTCAAGATTTACACCTTAGAAATATTCTTGTCAACCACAACTCTTTTCATCTTTCTCACACTGTCCAGTTCCAACAGTCCAATCCAAAACCTCCAAAGACTTCATAATTCTAGCCTATTTTGATATTACATTATTGTTAAAGATGTGATTATTAAATAAGCACTCAATAACTTTAGACCTTTACATCTATGAAGTTTATTTTATAAACAAACTCAAATGGCAATGGGTAACTCTTAGCACCTTAGCTAAATAAATGATAAATATTAAATACTAAATTAATGTATTAATTATAAATATATATATATATACATATAAAATCAATTTTGTCAAAAAATATTGTTTTTGTGTCACCGGGATTCGAACCTGATTGATTTTATATGTACATATTTATAATTAATACATTAATTGAATATTTAAAATATCACAGAGCTATTTTCTGAATAATTACAACTTCACAATAAGAATGTGGTTTCCTTAATAATATTAAATATATTTATTCCCCAAATTGCCGGACCCAATAACAAATAATATTGGAGAAAGCAGCTGGATGTGGAAAACAGAGATAAAGGAGCAGTGGTTGTTACCAATGTTCCCCCTCTACAGTGTGCGGGAGCACATGATTTGGCATCATAGTGCACACAAAAATACAGCGTTCACAAAATTTTTAACAAGATTTCCTCATGTGCCACCTTTCATGGAATGTGGGCGACCATGGGGCAGTAGGATGAGTTAACCTGTATACGGTCACCAACAATTTTGACATTGAACTACTTTCTGAGATAAGCTCTCTTCCCCTGCATGCCCTGAGTTGTAAAATATCATATTTTACATTGTAGAAAATGTGTCTGAAGTATGTAGCTTTCTTTGAGAATTCTCTTGACTTATTTGTGTCTTAATACATCTTCATTAGTAATGTGGTCAACCCAGCCCTTACACTGGTATGGTGATGCTTTTCTTATTGTATTACCGGCACACAAATAATATCATTAGTCCTTAAAACTGCACAAAAGTTTTGTATGTGCACACTGTGATCCAAACTTAAAGGAACCATTGGTTGTTACAGAAGACCTTTACCCAACAAAAAAAACATAATTTCCCAAATAGAAAGATTTGTGGGGTAAATTGTGTATTATATGTTGTTTTAGAAAGCTAAAATTTATATTTTTATGTAGACAGACTACTGAGAAATGACTATATATTAGGTTTATGGTTTGCTAAATTTAGATCTAGGAATTTATCAGCAGCTGGTGAATAAAGAGCGAGGCACCTTTCAACCGCCGATGATGATGTACTGAATGCCATAATTGAAGCTGATCCCCGTCAAAATACCTGGGACATCGCAATGAAGATGGGTATCAATCTTCGGTGGTGATGCATCTGAATCGCGTTGGAATGGTTTCCAAGTACGACATTCGGGTGGACCTGCTGGACCGAGTTGCTACATGTGTTTCTTTGTTTGCGAATCAAAAGCAAGAACCTTTTTTGCATCGACTAGTGACAGGGGATGAAAAATGGGTTGTTTATAACAATCAAACTAGGAAGCGATACTGGGCCAAGTCCCATTAACCACTCCCAAGGCAGAACTTTGCTTTGTGTTTGGTGGGATATGAAGGGTATTATTTATTAGGAGTCATTGTAACCCAACCAAACAATTAATGCCGAGAAATATTGTGAACAGTTGCAAAAATTAAACTCAGCAATCTTAAAAAAACGACCTGAACTAGTCAATTGCAAGGGTGTCGTCTTTCATCACGGCAATGCGCTACCTCATTTTGCAATGATGACACAGCATAAATTAAAGGAGCTCAATTGGGATGTTTTAAAGCATCCACCTTATTCTCCTGACTTGGCCCATTCCAATTTTCACTTGTTTTTATCTCTACAAAATTATTTAAATGGAAAAAAATTTAATACAACAGATGAGGTGAAAACAGCACTAGACACGTTATTTATATCAAAACCTGAAAGTTTCTATTCTAATGGGATTAAAAAGTTGACAGAACGATGGGAACAGTTATTAGCAATAATGGAAATTATGTAATTGATTGATTTAATAAAGTTTATCTGAAAATATTAACTTCCATTTTCTTAAAAAATATGTTACTTATGCATCAATATAAAATAAAAATTAAGCTGCCGAAAACAAAGGAAGAGATAAAGGCGATTTTAAGATATTCTATAGTAAATTATAGTAAATATATGTTGTGAAAATAATATGGCAGCTGTACAAACTTGTTTACTGATTGTGTTATTTTAACATAATGTACACATGGTTAAGTTAGATTAAATTTAAACAATATATTGGTTAATGTTAGATTTAGTGAAAAAAATATATACAAAAACCGTTTACGCAAGTTTTTATGAATATTTCTTCTATTCTAGTTCTATTTTTGAAATACAGAAAAAAGGCGTATTCGCCATTTTTTAAAAAAAATATTAATTGTGACACTCAATCCATCCGATTTGTAAAGTAGAAATGACTAAATCGTAATTAAACAGTGATATGGATATGGACTAACCTGTTTTCCTTCGCGATGAGAGATTTCTTGTCATCAGGATCCTTCACCAGAGTCCACTGGACGTCGATCAAATCTTTCATCTTCAAAGGTTTCCCCGTTACGGGACAAGTCACGCTGCCGTCGGGCTTCTGAAGTTTGGTTCTTTTGGCGTCGGGCAACTGCGATGGGACCCAAAAACTCGGCAACTCTTTAGATTTTCCATTTGCCATATTCGAAACAGACTCTTTACTAAAATCATGGCTGATGGAAGCCTTGGACGACGCACTTACGATGTTCTTCTCTGTATTCATGAACTTAATCAGATTTGAACGTTTTTCAGCGGCCGCAATCTCGGCCATGTCGTCGGCGTCCCTTTTCTTCTGACGCTCGAATTCCTTCATTTTTCTGCTATGCTCGTTCTTTTTCGTAATAATGTATTGCAGAATAGCTTCTTTATCGAAAAGATATCCGTCTCTAGTTACCACGGGGTCTCTGCAGGGCTGCAGTGTGAGATTACAGCAGTCGAATCCCCGTACAGAATCCTTGCCAACTCTTTGGTGAACCGATCCATAGCCGGAGGCGGCCGCGTCCTTTTTCTTCTCGTGATAAGTGTAGACTGCTCCAGCAGTACAGTTACGGGCATGACGAGTCATCTCAAGCTCAGACTGTTCACGGATCTGACTTCTAAACTGTTAGGTTCCAGGTAAAAATGATGCTTCGAAAACAATTTCCATCAACAGCAAGACAGGTCCAGAAGGAACAATACAGTCGCTGGCAATTACCACAGATAAGAGATATACTAAGTTTACGGCGACGCTTACGATGCTTTACGCATGCGCCCATAAACAAAAGCGTATTTTTATTCGTACTAAAAACATAATATTTTCTACTACGCAGTAAAAGTCATAGATAATGGATACAATGCCATAGAGATAAGTCCACGATAAACTTATATTTCGCCACAGAATGACACGAAGCTGATACCCCCCGGAAGGGCACACACAGGAGAGAGAGAGAGAGAGAGAGAGAGAGAGAGAGAGAGAGAGTCGAGATTGGTCGAGATGCGTATCAGCCCCTGATCGCTTATCAGAACGATACCCCGCACTCTAATGGAAGTTCGCTTCGCGACTCATCCGTCAGGTATCACGCTTTCATCAGTACCATGGTTATAGGAAGAGTGAGGCAGGTGAATATGAACACACGATGATGCACAAACTATACATTTATTGAATACACAAATACTTATAACTATCTTAATCTAAGACTAATTCTACCTTGGGTCATCTTGTGATTTTCTTCGGGTCTTCTGGTCGGCGAAGTGATATCGTGATCACCCGACGTGGATGGCTACCTGCTGGCTCCACGGCTACTCCGGCGACAGGCTACCAGAGTGGTTGCTCTGAACGGTCGGAGTGGCTGCTCCTGGATAACATGCGGCGAACTGTTCGATCGGTTTTCCGGTGTTGAATGTCTGCTTCTGTGTGCTTTCGACTGCGTTTCGGTAACTTCTCTCCGTGCAACTTCGTCTCCCGGACCTCGCCTCCGACTCACTCTTCTGGACCTCGTTTTGACAACTCTCGGTTACAACTTTTTCTCTACGACTTCGCGTCTCCCGGACCTCGTGTCCGACTCACTGCTCCGGGCCTCGTTTCGGCAACTCCCCCTGTTTTTCATTTTTACGACTGACTTTCCGACTGAGCCTATCACTTCCTTCTGCAACTTCGATCCTCTCAGACCTCATATCCGACTCACTCCTCCGGGCCTCGTTTCGGCAACTCTCCCTCTTTACCACTCTTTTTCCAACTGAGTTTCCGACTGAGCACCGGCCTTGTGTAGGCCTTCTTTATACCTCAACAGTGGGGTGTCTCCCATCTGTCGATCTGCCCCCTTCCCGTCATGGGTCGGGCCATCATCCCATTGGTCAATTCACTTCTTCTGGAGGCCATGCCCGATCTGAACCCGAACTGACTCCTCCTTCGTCTTATGGCTAACTATAATTAATCTTATATTCTAATTATTTACACTTCAGTCAATTTAATTATTTATTTATTTCTTGCGCTACTTTACAGAATCCTATATCTAGTTACACATATCTCATTTAATTATTCTTATTCTTCTTAATACTAGGCCCATCGTGATCGATTATCATATTCATTATTCATTTCTAGATTCGTACTCGTCGCTTCAAAATCATATTCACGCGTCAAAACATATTATTTATTATATTCTAGTGATTAAATTAAAGACTGAATTGGCGGGAATGTTATTTCTTGCAATTTTCATTTTCATTTCGAGCCATGTGGTTCGTCCAACGTTGTATTAAAATAACAGATTGCACAAAGAAACGGCGTCTTTTGTTCTCGTCACGTTTCGACTCTGGACGCTAGCTAACGGGCACGTAACGGTGCATTCCCTATTCTCGCCAGTACAACGGGTCTAGCTTTAATGGCCCTACGACCTTCGGTTCTGTTTGTCGGCAGGATGCGTCCCCCCGAAACAATGCGCGCCCTTACAGATCTGCTATCGCTTCTCAGGAAACCTTCATAATCCCGTTATTTTCAGCCCTCGTAGTTTTTCGTTCATTGCACAACACGTGGGCTGGAGGTCACTACGGTCGCAATTCGCTTTTGAACGAACCGCTAAGTTTTTTTTTTGTTGAGAGACGTCCGGTCCCGTTTATATGGGCCTGCCGTCATGCATGCATTTGTGAGACACGATTTCCAGCCTTTATTTTATTTCATTTATTCGACTAATAAATGTGATAACTTCGCGTCACTTCGGGCTTAGGTATATCAAACCTATCACATTAATTAAACGTAAAAAAAGCAATTAAGGAAATTTAGTTTTGCCCCTCGCATGCAAAATCACCACCAACCATATGGAGAGGAAGCTGTAGTCTAAACAAAATACCTTAAGAGTGGCCTGAGGACCGTTAACTTACGTGAACAATAACTATTAATAGGTAAAATATTTTTGGGAACTGAGTTAAATATATAGTGAATATAGACAGGTGAATTTATTTGGTTACTGTTTCATCGTGTATTTTTCTGAGATTAGAATATTACTTTTTTTTTAATAATTAGTTTACGAATTCAAATATAAACAATTAGTCTCTTCGTACTACCAACAAAGATATATCCTAAAATACATAATTATATAAAATTTCATACAGACTATAGGAGTCCAAAATATATCAAAATGCTTACCAATAAAATTGTGACTAAATTTGTGTTACAAAATTTTATATACTCTCACTTTAAATTTCTGTTTTTTCTCACTTTACTAGTGGTATCGAAATTGATACGGGGCGCATCCAAGCCCATTTGAAATAATAAAATTAAATACTACAATATATTTATATATGTGGTACATTATTAGTTTACAATAATATTTTTTGTCAATTATTAATACAAAATAGATTCTATTACATACAGCTTGACAAACAAGTGTAGAGATTTTTTTACGATTTCTTTAATCATTTACTTATTTAGTAACGAATTTATTTTTTATGTTTCACTGGAATATCAAACCACACATATACTCTAAATAAATAGTGCTCCCAGATATGAGCCAAATTCGGAATCTTTATTTCTCTCTCCGGACTATATTATTCGGTTAATATATAAAAAAAACAATCGATAATGGTTTGACATAATATTACATTCATCAACACGTATTTGTCATACTTTTTTTAAAACTAACCCATGCATTGAGATGGGATTTGGCTCACATGATCCATATTTGACATGAACGCTGACGCTTTGGTCTTGCTCAACCGACATTTTTAGTGATGATCACGAGGAGGTGTCGGGAAGGTCTATTAATTTCACACGGGCTTTACATATATATATATACATATAGCACATTTATTTATAAACACAAAAAAAAATTGTTTCCACTACTTATGTCTAACTTTAATTAAAATGCGGACGCATCGACTATTTCTATTGTTTGTTCACCAGTTTAACGTTATTCGCTGTTTTTCCATTATTTCACATGCGATAAGTCACGAACACGCGGAGCTCGCTGAGAAAGCTGCGACTAGCTGCTGATCCGCCCCTGGTCCAGTTCATGGGCACGGGCTTTGCAGCTTCGCCCAGCCACGCGCCTTCGCTATGAAGCCTCCACGGCCGCATTTGTTCATTTCGCGATGGTTGGCCTTCAATCCTCTAGTGTGGGCGGCGGGAATATCCGCTATATGCCTCGTGTCCATGACGAGGTCTTCGGATGCCCTCTAGAAGGCACATAGTAGCTTTCTGTCGTGGCTTGATAGTGGAGGTTGTCGTTTCGAAAGCAATGTCGGTCGATTCAGAGCTACCCGGAGGCCAGCCGCAAACCGGCGGCACTACGGGAGCAGATTTAGGTCCAGCGCGTAGGATGAGTGTGGAGCAAGAGAGCATCCTCAAGCCAGGAAGCGGCCCATCTCGGCCAATGCGCGGGGGTTAGAAGTAGCCACCCTTTGTCCATTGAGAATGCCTGTATAGGAGTGGGGGGAAGAGGGGTTAGCGTTTCCCAGCGCGCGGCCGCGCGCATATTATAATATAATTAAAAAATTTAATTTGATACTTCAAGCCGAAATAATAATAAATGCAATACGTGAATGTCACACATGAAATGCGGGCATAACACATTCATCAAATTGATCTTACTACCCATTCAAGCTTCATATTTCTAATCTATGATTTACGCTTAACACTTTTTCTCTCGTCGATGATAACAAATGTCAAGAATTCCATAGATTTTTTTCGATATTTGAGGTTATGCAAGTATCGTTTGACGTTTCGATTTCGTCACATCGGTGAATATTTACAAATAATTTAAGTTCTTAATAAGGATTCCAATATTAATTTCTAATTATATAAGAAATATTAATTTGAACACTTTAAAGTGGGTTTCTTGAAAGGGACCGACCCCAGTCTAAAAAATCTGTAAATAATACAATAACAATGAATTTGTCGCGATGTGTGTGCCTTCGGCTCAAGCCAAGAAAATTACGACACATAAATTACTCTACGAGATTATCTTCAACAGAGAGTGTGGATGTGGTGACAGAACAAAAATTTGATGAAGAAATGTTAAACTTTCAAGCCAGAGTTGAAAAGCGTAAGCCGGCCATCGAACCGTTTGCTAAAAATTTATTTCTCTCAATTTTCGATACTGATATCCTCGCATTCCCAGAAATATTGGACAAAGATGATATAACAGCACTAAATAATCGGATGCAGAACATAAAAAATTTAATGACTGATGCAAACCAATCAAATGACGATATTCGTACAGTGTTGAAAAACAATCGAATCTACGGCGCGAATGCTTCTGTATTTCAAGGTGGCCTAGCCTCAAATTGCACAGAAAAGTTACGAATCTTAGAAGAGATAGCCAAGTATAGAGTAGGCATCGCACGAGAGGTAAATAACCACTGGGTGGGCATCGGTGCTTTAAAGGCAGGTGTCAGAGAAAGCGATCTAGACCAATTGATACCGGACATCAGCAGTGGAAAACTAGGTGTTCGCACTTGCGTGAGGGAGAGGCTAGCCGAGGAGGTGGATGTGGCAGATTTGAGAACAATCGCCAAATGTCGAGGACACGGAAAGTGGACGATTTGCGGAGAGAAGATAATAGAAGCAGGAAGCTTTGTGGTGGAAGAAGGGGAGTATATTTTGGTTGTGTGTTCAGTGAACCACGGCATGATGCAGACATTTTTCATAGAGCCTCACGCTCCTGGAGTGAGCTATCGAGGATCAACGATAACCTTCAGTGATACTCCTGGTTTGTATATCTTTATGTTAGGCACTAAATTGCACGCCTAGAAATATACATACCACATACACTTTTTTTAAATATTTAATACCTTATCTTTTGCCTGAGAAATTTTTATTGTGAAACCTTTCTGCAGTAGATAGTATTTCTATGGAAATGTTCCTAAAATAGAGCACAAAATATAAAACATTGTCGAATTCAATTTTTAAAACTCGCTATTTCAAGTGTAATAGGTAACTATTTCACAAATTGCAATTGAGATTAATTTCCTTATGTGCTATTTGTTTACAGCTACCATGTTCGGCATAGACGTTATGCAGACGCTCATAAAGATGGGCCCAGAGAGGACCAACTCCAAACCGCCGGTAACACCCATACAAGCTGCATTGATAGAAGAGCGCTTGCACACGGCTGCCATATGCGTTGGACTGCTCAGAGAGGCCATCACCTCAGCAGTGAGTATTCTGTCGGCGAGTTTCCAAAATCAATCGCTAATATTTATTTTCTCTTTCCCAAAGACACAATATAGATATCGCGTAAGTGCAATTATGAATTCATCCACCTCTTCATAAAGTGGTTAAGGGCTGGTCGTATGATTAGTAGTAACTTTTTACTAACGCCTTTGCGAATTGTTGACACATTAAATTTACTACTGTCAAAACATACATGGTGATGTGTATAGGTGCGACAAATAATCATGAAATATGCTTTTTTTATGCATTATCTATGGATTTTTTTACGCAGGCATTCGATGTCCATCACTTTGGTGGTAAATTTTTTTCGTATTATGTGTAATAATGTATATTAAACAACGAGATCATCGTCGGACGAACTCTCATCACTGAAATAGCAGGATATTGAATGATTAATTGTCGTATACTGCAACTTTCAAAGTATCAATGTGTCGAATGACTTTTGGAACAGCTGTGAAAAATCCGCCATATTTAATTATCGATTCTAATTTTTACTGTCGGATATCGCAGAGTAAAATGAGTTAACTACGGGATGTACTTTTGAGAAGTAAATATTTTTTTACTAACTATCAAACAACCCGTTTTCGTAAAAAAAAGTTACTTTACTAACTTTCTTTACTATAGTAAAAAGTTACTACTGATCACACAACCTGTCCTAAGACAACCCAACGTCTAAGTATTTAAAAAAAATTTAAGACGGCCTAAGTATTTTAAAAAAAGTTATAATTTTAGTTTTGTTTGCACCTCTATAAAAAAATCACAGGCAAATTGAATTTTGATTTAAGACTTTTCCAGTTTGAAATTTTAAGTATTTTCTGAGTATTTCAAAAACAGACTAACATCTAATTTTTGAACAATATCTAGGCAACAATTCGAGTGACCAATTTGTTAATGTTCCTGTAAAAAAAGGTTATGACTTAATGATTCATTGTTGTTTTGCTTAATTACTTATGTTTTTACATATCTTTGTTTAGAATTACAGTATCTCATTATTCGCTGTAGTTTTAAGTTAAGTTTATGTTTGTAACATGCAACTTGAGACAGTGGAAAAAGTGAAAACCGTTTCAATGTATCTATCACCTTTCAAACGGTTACATGCAGCTGGTTTATTTGGAAATTAGTTAGGAATGTTAGACAAAGTGTAACAAGGTCACCCACAAGTAATGTGCGTTTCAAAATACAATTTTATATACAAATAAAATACAATCCATTCGGAAGTATCTTTGTCTTATAATCCAATGTATCAACCATTTAAAGTATTTTAAATCATCAACAACCGTGATTGAGTTTTCTCTGCAAGAAGATAAACCTGGAGATTATTAACTCCGGAGGCCAAAAATGAGAATGAAAATATTGTATTTCTTAAGCCAATTATTCACGCTGATGGAAGAATCGGAAGAAATTAATCATGACAATTAAAAATTGAATTAAATATATATTTTTTTATTGTTAAAGTACCCCATGTACCCTTTGTATCTTACGTATTTTAAAAATAAATAATAATTTGTGGAAACACATGTTTTTATGATACCTTAACAATGTGCTGCAACGAGGCTCGAACCCTCGACCACTAGATCACTAAGCCAGCATCACTAAACCACTAGACTAAAAAGATACTCAATATTGTATGTGACGTGTTTCAACAATAGTCTTAGAAAACATGCACTTTACATAACAATAATTATATTGAAGATAAATACAAATAATGGGGATTTGGGTAAAAAGTAACAAAATATACGCTATTTATTGGATCAATACAAATATTATTTAGTGATAAATCATCATGTTTTTAACATCACAGTTGAAACTTAAAGTAAGTTAATAAATACAGTGGCAGATTTACAATGTCGCACGTGTCACAATTGCGAGGGGCTCCACTTTTCAGAGGATCCCCGAATCATTAACACATTTGGTAATACTTTAGCCAGGAAGAAGTACTTGTAAATATGATGCATGTGTTTGTAAGCAAATAAATTAATGTGTTGTCATTGTTGCAATATTGTAAAATGCATCATGCTATATTCACCCTTTATTTTAGGTTGATTTCTTGTTGTCGGCACTCAAAGGTTAAAAAATTGAGACTAGCTGTACGTGATCTGGTACAATGGTGAAGCGTATGAGAAAAATTATTAAAATAAGTACAATATTGTTATTAAGTACATGTTTTCCAACAGTGGTGCATTCCAATTAGCTTTTTCTCTTAATAATTTTGTTTTATTACTTCCAGGTTAAAAATATAAAAGGAAAATTTGTATCCGGAAAACCACTTTCAGATCTCCCACTGTTGAAAAACAGAATCAGCGAAGCTGTCACGGTTAGTATATTCTTATTCCATTTCACACATAATTGGTTTTGAAAGTCTATATTGTATAAGGGTGACGGTGCTGAGGGATATAGAGAGAGGGGAGAGGACATTATCACCATCACTACCGGTTCTATAACCTGTGGTGGTTTTTCCTACAGTAATCTCTATTTTGCGCTGTTTTTCCAGTTTTGGATCTCTATGGCAGATATGTCTTTGAGGACATTATCGTTCCATCTTAGCTTAAGTCTTTCCAAGATTTTGCATCATGTTAGTCTGGTGTTGAGCCCTTTATTTGTTGTTCGGTCATTCTTTCCATATGGCCCGACCACCTATTCTTCTTCCTGTTTATAAACTTTGAGAAGCTTTACTCATTAAATATTTTATAGAGGTCATTGTCATCGTCAAAGTCCACTTTCTATCCTACGTATCAACATTCTTACAATAATTTTCTCTTTAAAACTGTGTCAAATTTACTTGTAGTTTAGGAGATAACACAAAAACAATGTTATGTTTTAGCAGCTCTTGTAATGTTTCTAGAACGATAATGATAGTATTTCGTTTTCGGAGATACCGTAGCCATCGGCAGCTTCGATTAGTATTTCTGATGTAAATTGAGAATACATAACTTCAATTCATTAAATTCAATTTAATTTTTACAAAAAACTTGTCCGGTAGAATTGAGTACCCTGATATAGAAAAAGAAAGAAATGGGTCGCAAATGATTTTGCAGTGTCAAAAGTTATATATATAGCTGCCCAGAAAAATCGTAGGTGAAACAGCATCATACCACCATATTGGCGCCAAAATTCTTTAAATTCGTAATTCACAGGCTAAGTTTTTCAAATTTTATTTTTGTGAAAAAACTATGAAAACGTTGGTGTAACTAAAAAAAAAACGTGGGTACCATTTCACCATAAGCATCCATCGACTGCAATTTCGTTTGGTTTTGAGATGAAAAAATAAAAGTTGATAGTGTTGTCAGGCCATAACACTTTTAATTATTATTATTATTTATTTTATATTTGTTTTTTTGGAAGGATGACATCAGATTTTATCAATATTGTGTTTAATATGATACTTGAAACAAAAATATATTAGCACTTCACAATACAACTATGTACACATTACTATTGCACTTATCGTATAGTACTAACAATATGCATTAAATCATGCCGCCAGTCGCAGCAATGGCCAATGTTGCCTATCGGAGCACTCACTCTATTTATAGTAAAATGCTTGTATATTAATTTTAATTAATAACTAAAAAATAATATCTAAATAATAATAATAAAATAATTACATGGCATCGAAAATGAGAAATATTGTGAACGTACATCAAAATCTAGCAATTTACATTTAGACAATTTACTCAAAAAACGTTCCAGATACTTTCCAACTTATTGCGTCTTTCTCATCTGCGTATCGGACTCTGCGGTAGTAACGAGCATGTCTAAAAAGTCGGCAGTCTACATTAATGAAATAAGTCACCCTCCGCCATTTTGTAAAGTAAAAATGAAATAAAAAAATATTAATTAAATATATTAATTAGAAAGATATACATATAAAATCAATTTTATCGAAAAATATTTGTTGTTGCGCCACTGGGATTCGAACCTGGATCTCTTTCCAAACCGGGGAAGGTGCATTATCCAACTATGCTCCAGTGACAATATTTTTATTGACAAATTTTCGAACCTATATGTTACCTTTTTGATATTAATATATTTAATTGTTCCATTATTATTAGACCTACGTTCTGAATAGTTACGACTTCACAATAAGAATGTGTTCTAATAAAATCAAAAAAGTTTTTGAAAATTCGAAAACTGTAAAAAAACACAGCACTTTGACGTCGACATGAGAGTATGTGTGTTAAATTTTCAAATTTAAAGTATAATAACTTTTTTTTAAATATTTGTGACATAACATTTTTTTTTTAAATGAGGGCACACAACTGACAAACATGCTTTTTGCAAAAATCTTTGTTAATGTTTTCTCAAGTTTAGCCGCTTTTTTGACAAATAAAATTACTAATGTGTTTTGCAACTGGCGGTTGTTTAATTATGGTGTTATTGACAAAATTGATATGTTTAATCATGGTGTTATTGACAGTTATTGACAAAATCGAAAAACAAAGCGGAGCGTTTAAGTATATACCGGCAACTGAATTAACTTTGAAATAATTATCCAGCCGATTTTTTCTTTTGTTTGACCTTTTACATGTGGTTAAAAATAATAAATATCTGAAATGGTCAAGCAACCATACCTAGATGATTTCACACAGAATGACATATTGTGCTTATTGTTAATTGACCGCGAGTAAATAAAACTGCAAAAAAATTCTAAAAATAGCGAAGGATTATTGTATTCAGATCCCAGTCGCACAGCGGTCATTTTTCAATCAAAATATCTACACTGAATGATTAACTTACATCAGAAAATAGGAGAGTATTATTGTGCTTAATAATTTTTTTTCACTCAAGTTACTTGTTACAGGCATTGTATGTATCGGAGAGCATGACTTACATGACTGCTGGACTACAAGACGGTTATGAGAATCCTGACATAGAACTAGAAGCTATTATCACTCGTATATACACTACCAGGGAGACCACTAAGGCTATTCACATGCTTTTAGAAACTCTCAAACCGATAGGTATCATTTTTAAATATTTTATTTTTTTCTGATATTAACGAGTTAAAATGTTGATAACTATAATTCGCAACGATATATGTACTAGGCCATGAGTCCTGCCAATATTTAAGACTCTGTTAATGATGTCAGCAGCGTATACCGGGCGCGGTAATTTGATTTTATATTTCTAAAATAAAAGAAACAATGCACATGTTCTTGTCATCTCCTCAAATACATTGGGTATATATAAAGATGCCTCCCGAGAACAGGTCAGGTCCGTGGATTACGAGATGGGGTGTATTGGGCAGATGATGACAAGATTGTGTCAGCGAGAATGCGGACAATACACCTAATAACATTTATTTTCATACAACCAAATAAAATTAGACAAACAAACTCGTGCATAACTCTTGTACCCACTGGTTTCTGTCCTTTCTTATATAATATTTTTTATTACTTGTTTGGATATCTGATCTTTGTATGTTCTTTCCTTTGTATCATATTGTCATTTGTAATATTTATATGTACTTTGTATTGTATCTAAGAGTAAATAAAGACAGCACTTGGCAGGGCGCAGTAAGGTCTAAATTCAAATCTTTGTTCGTTTTGCTTATATGTACATTGTCTCAAACTGAAATATAAATTAAAATTATTTTTACTTTTTCTACAACGGTTCCAGGAAACGGTGAGTCCCCTCCTCCCCTTTCTGGCGCCCCTTTATAGGTCAGGTTCATGAAGAAATTTGCCAATTGCCACAAATTTGTCTAATTTTCAAGTAATATGCAATTTTTCAAAGATGTTACGAACTTGAATAATAATTATCTGAGAATTAATCTACATGGTGCATCTACCTACAAATGAATTACTACATGGTACACCATACATAAACTATATATAATGTAACGCATTTAAAACAACTAAAAATTCCCACATTAAACTGTACCTAAGAATACTTGTTCTTAGGTACTGTATAATGACCTATTTACGTCACATCCGCCACAAGAGTAATTATCACGTAAACTGTGGATCTGCCTATATAAGGACACTGATATTTTCAGACCAGTACTCTGGAATAAATTTAACTGAGGTTTTATTGACCGAGTACATCCTAATACCTAACCTTCATGCATCTTTCTACAATCATTATCGGTTAATTAAAATCATATAAAGATTGAAAAAACCAGCACCAGAAAAGATTATGACAATATGAAAATACAGACTTCGTTCTGTACGTAACACAAGATGATCATTGATTATTGATATGGTTTAAAACAAAATTAAATTCTACATGTAACATCTGATAATCATATCAGGACTAGAAGGCAACTTGGAGCAGTATGCCGCAGATGCTAGGACTCTATTGGCCTCTGAAGGACAGAACGACTCTCTCGCTGTGTATGGAGCGCTGCTAGGCTTACAGCATGCCGGGATGACGATGGCCGAAAACATCAAGAAGGTAACATTAATATGTAATGATTCCAACACTCCTGAATGAATGCTGTATTAAATTGATTATTAAGGAGAATACATTTTTTATTACTTGTGAAGTTGCGTTTATAGAACATAATTCTGTGGTATTTTAATACAAATTAAAAGAGTCAACTAAAAAGATATACACAAAAAAAATATCTATTTTTAAAATTGGCAAAATTAAATTTGTGGTTAAAATTCATTATTTTTATTTTTAACTTTGTTTTATTAACCTGAGTATTACTGAGTAAATCTACCGGTTTCGAAAATATCATTTTCTTCATCGAGATGTCAATAACTAATGAAAAACATATGTAATTGTGTCTTAAACAGAATCGATTTTTAAAAAACAATAATTATTTAAAAAATAAATTCAGTACTCAACTCAAATTGTTACTTGATACAAAATTACTAGAATAATTTTTAGGAAAAAATTTTAGAATGAGACTTGTAGTTAAATTTAGTTGGTTGTTTATAATTTTTTTGATTAGTTTTACACGCTTTATTCATCTCCAACGATTCCAAATTATTTAATTTATGACCAACGCCGTTTACATGCAAAATTGACAATCCCAATTTTTTATCGAAGCCATGACCATTTTCTATCAAATGATTAGAAAAAGTCTGAAAACCCACTATTGTTTAAACATCTCAAATGCTCCTTTACTCTTATATTAAAATTTCAACCTGTTTTACCGATATAAAATGCTGCACAATCCTTGCAACTAAGTTTATGGACACCAGAATTGTTAAATTTATTATCTTTGTCTTTAGAATTTATGAATAAATTTCTTATATTATAATTTGTTTGAAATGCCGGTCTAATGTTTCGTGGTAAGTGTTTAGATATTTGATTCGAAAATTTATTTATGTATAAAATCCTACGCCAATAATCATTATTATCATTATCTGTGAATTATATAAAAATTGACTATTATAAAGGGTTTTTCATTAAGGGCGCTCAAACTTTTTTTAAAAATAAAACAAAAACGAATGAATATATCTAAAAAAAAATTATTATGTTTTGAAGTACATTTAGTGGCAATTATGTATGAAATTCAATTTCCCTCGCATGACCACCGCGGGCACGTTTGCAGAAGTCCAATCGTTGAATCCAATTTTCCACCACTTTTTCACATAATTCGGCCCGAATCGCACCAATTTCGCGTTCAGTATTTTCTCTTAGCTCTTGTAACGTCGCCGGCTTGTTGGTATAGACCAAAGATTTAACATAGCCCCAAAGAAAATAGTCCAATGGTGTTAAATCGCATGATCTAGGCGGCCATTGAACTGGTCCATTTCGCGAAATAACACGCTCACCAAATTTGGTTTTCAATAAGTCAATTGTTGCGTGTACCGTGTGACTGGTAGCGCCGTCTTGTTGAAACCACATATTGGCCAAGTCCATACCTTGCAATTGAGGCCAAAAATAATCAGTTATCATGGAGCGATAACGATTACCATTCACAGTAACATGACGATTAGCATCATCAACAAAAAAATATGGTCCAATGACACCTCCGGCATGTAATTCACACCAAACAGTGATTTTTCCGGGATGCAATTGTGTTTCGTGAAGCACGTGTGGATTGGTGCCTGCCCAATAACGCATATTTTGCTTGTTTACATATCCATTGAGCCAAAAATGAGCTTCGTCGCTAAAGATGATTTTTCGATGGAATTCAGCATCATTTTCAAATTGTTGTGCAGCCCAATTGAGGAATTGGTGACGCTTCAAATGGTCAAGGCTTTAGTTCTTGTGTCAACTGGATCTTGTATGGATGTAGGCCAAGATCTTTTCGCAAAATTCGCCACAATGATGTCACAGAAATGCCCAATTGTTGAGAACGTCGTGTTAGTGACTCGTTTGGGTCATCAAGAACAGATGCTCTAGCGGCGGCAATATTTTCCTCACTTCGTGCATTTCTTTGTCTCACTGGCACTGGAACATTGTGTAGCGACAATGTGCTTTCAAATTTTTGCACCAAACGTTGAATTGTTGATGTGGCAGGCAAGTGATGACGACGATAAAATGGTCATAATGCTTTTAAAGTTGCGGTGAGCGAACGCGAATTTTGGTAGTAGATTTGAATAATTTGCAAGCGTTGCTCCGGTGTGTACTGCTCCATGATGATTTGCCAACTAAGTACGAGTGTTAACCTCAAAAAAAATTGAAGAAATATGGCGTAGTTTCTTGTCCCTGTTGAAAGAAAGTTTGAGCGTCCCTATTGAAAAACCCTTTATTGTTTAAATTTATTTTTCAAAATGGTGTATTAAATCTGTATTATACCCGTTATTAACTGCTATTTTTTTAATTGTATTCAATTCAATATCGAAATTAGATATTGACATAGGAATTCATATTGACTAAAGTATTATGAAGTGAAACCCTGAATGCTTGTGTGATTCTGTTAAAGATACAATTACATATGTTTTTCATTAGTTATTGCCATCCTGAAGAAGAAAATGATATTTTTCGAAACCAGTAGTTGTATTTTTACTCAATATGTGATTAATAAAACAAAGTTTAAAAAAATATATATCTATCTTAAAAATTATTATTTTTAAAATAGACGTATCGATTGGAAATATTACAGAATATAAGTACAAAATTTGTATTCGCGAAAGTGGAGAATGCGCTTCTCCGGATAGGAAGAGGTCCAGGTTCGAATCCCGATAGCAATGAAATATTTTTTTGATAGATAGATTTTTTCTGTATATCTTTCTAGTTGATTAATTTAATTTGTATTAAAATAATTTGTCATTTTCCTCAGATGCGCAACCCAATGTTTCATCCGCTGTATATCATGCGACGGATGGCAACCGACTGGCGACAGAGATCTGGCAAAGTGAATCTGACACTACATCTCGATCACTACCTGCACCCGTCCCTCAGGTCTGCTGGCCAGCTGCTCGAGCGGACCGTGTTAGCCATGCGCTACGCCACAGAGACTGCTCTGTCACACCACGGCAATGAGATTTCTGAGCAGCATAGGTGAGCGTGGTGTGAAATTATAACTTAAAAAATATATTTTTCATCTTTTTATTTTATTCTTTCTTTTAATTAAAGAAAGAAAGTTGCGTTACCATTTATTTTGTTTTGAAATTTATTCTGAGAATTTTTTTATGTTGCAGAGACCTTAACAGATTGATTGAGATGATCATCCAGATATACGGGATGACAGCATCCATTGCTCGCGCTTCTAGGTAATAGTTTCATTTATTTTTATCTGTGCACCACACCTAATCCTTGCATTTTCATTTCATCACCAGCATAAAGCGCCCTAACAATCCAGTTTGCAGCAATTTGGCAATAGAATACGATCAGGACAGCTGTCGAAAATAGTTTAGTGTGCATTAAAAAATTGTAGAATCAAAATAAAGTAGTAGAAAAGGAATTATGTATAATTCATAAGTTTGTATTTTATAAATAATTTGTATATTTTTGCGGGTGCAATCACAATGTTCGAAAAGTGAGAGCGGCCAGTTTACTGATGGATCGTCGTACTAAAGTAAATATACATCTAGATGAGTTACCAAACAATGACATATCTGCGGATCGTTGTCATGGCGTGGGTTTTTAGATGTTATGCTAGGAAGACACTGATGTACCGCTGATATGTTTTATGTAACGTTTATCTCACCTAATATGACTGAGTAATAATAGAATATGGAATCTCCATTAATACATTACAAAGGCAAGGATCCATGTTGTACACTACACAGCTTTTATAAAACACAACTATTATTAAGAATTATAATCTGCCGCCAGGTGTATCGCAGGGATTTTAAATTACTAAAATAAGAATATGTCTGATAGGACATTTGCTTGCATTAATTGCTTAAATTAGGTTGTACTGTGGTCGGCCACTAGTGGCCTATATAAATATAGTTCTTATGTTCCAGTTATCATTTTAAAAATATAAACATTTTTTTAAACAGTTTGAATAATGTATTGAACTAACGGACAGATCAAATCTGACATTACACTGATTGTTTCCTGTGTGTGTGCGTTTCATGAATTGTATGTTTATTTTTTATTCTACCCCATATTTTGTTAAATATTATACTAAATATCTCAGTTTTTACGGAATCTCAAATACCTTTGAATAAACCGATAGCTGATGCCAGAATTAAAAATTCATTTTTATTAAATTTTTGGACACATTGATAGAACTTATATATTATTAGGAGAACACATTTGTATTGTGAAGTTGTAATTATTCAGAGCATAGGTCTACGTTAAAAATATCACAGACCTATGATCTGAATAATTACAACTTCAATAAGAATGTGTTTTAATAGAAAAATTTGTTCTAATTTGTTACACATAACTTCAGAGAAACCTGTAATTCGACCCATGTTTTAAAGAACTTTAGCATTGCAAAAATATTGGAACATGAGTCTTAGTTTTAAAAAATATAAATATATAAAAAGAATTAATATTTTACTTTCTCCAGATCGTACTGCATCGGCATGCGTGGAGGCGAGCGCGAAATGTACCAATCAGTCTTGGTCTGTGATCGAGGAAGCAAGGAGGTCCAGATTCGCATGGACCAGCTGGAGGATGGTTACCACCTATGTGGCGACAATGTGTTGGAGGACCTGGCTCGGGACACTGTCCGAGACTCGGCGCCTCCCATGGAGCACTGTCTTACGCGGGTGTTCTTCTAGGCTCTCGTGCGTGATATTGCGTGCGGTGAAAACGTTGCTTAAAAGTGCGCAGCCCTGTAGTGGCTCCAGTGTCATTTTTATATTTTCAAAATAATACTTTCATCAACTGACACAGATAATGTAAATACAGTGGAACCTCTATATTCGTTATTAATCTGTTCCTGAGGGCCTGACCAATATAGAAACAGTTTTTCCCATAACAAATAACTGAAATTCAATTAATTTGTTCCTAGCCCGCAAAAATAGTACATAAATCAATAAATTTGATGCCAAAACTTTACCTTTATTGTACTGAGGAGACATGATGGTAGAAGCGGAAGAGGAAAGTTACTAATATTTAGGAGACAATTTAAACATCAGGCAACTCTAATTCTGGTGATAGTTTTCTTTTGCCGATGATTCAGTAGCACTCGATTTAACAAATAACTTGCTCAATGTTGCCTGTTTCTGTCTGTTTTTTAAAATCTTCATGAAGTAGTCAATCACATTACCATTCAATCAATTTATGTTTTGGTTGACTGTGGCAACATTTAGGTGCCACTTTTCAACCATATTCTGCATTTTGGCCCAGTTAGACAGCATTGCCGGGCGGTGGAAGTGACTAATATAGAAAATATTAAATATGAGAACATTTGTTTGTTATCAAAATATTATGAATATTGAACCAGATGAATATAGGCTGGCGAATATAGAAATTCCACTGTACTAAACTACAACTAATAAGAGTTATAGTGAGGAGGATGGATACATTAAATATTGCTTTAAAATAAATGCATTAGGCGTTGATTATTGTGTTCAATGATTAAGTGTGTTTTGGAATGAAATAACAACCGATAATTGTGTCACCTATCTTGTACCTTTTAGGGTACCTACCTAATTCCTTGTGTAATTACCCTCATTAATCACAAATTACGCAACCGCTTCCTTTCCTTTTTATGATTTCTTTATGTTTATAATATATACAGGGTGGCCCAAAAAAGGTGAGACCATCTCGTAACACACGGGTTATTTCAAAATATAATATAATTAATTATAATTCTTAATTTAATTTTTTTTGCACGATATTTAGCTAATCAGAAATCATTAAAACACCCCGTATTGCATAATCTACTGGGTTTAAATCTGGGCTGTTCGGTGGCCTGGCACAATGAAATTAACATTCTCTCGATGAAGAAAGTTGATTGTATTTCTGGGTGTGTGAGTTATGATGTAATGTCTAGCTGTACTTCACTGTTTTAAAACTTTGATCATTTTCCTATCAGAATACGGTCTTCTGCAGTGATTTTTGTCATTCTGGGCAACAATTTGAAAAAACCAAATACAAACAATGGGAAAATTAATAATCAAAGATGTGTGATTGGAAATTGTCAAAATAAAACATAATATAGGTAAATTAAGTAAATTAGTAAACTATTTAAGTTATCACATTTTACAAAATTTTCTCACTTTTTTTGGGCCACCATATATATATATATATATATATATATCCACGTCGATCCCTCATAATTAAGGATCGTGATCTCCATGAACTCCTGCCACTTTTCACTTTTCTCGGCATCCTGTAGATCTTAAGGCTGTCACCATAGAAGTGCCTATTAACTTTTCCACTTGGTTGGACCAACAGGGAGAGGATCTTCCTCTTCCTTAAATGATTCGTCTCAGGCATGGTTGAGAGTCTGTCCTTGATGTTTAGTTCTTGCAGAAAGTTGACATTTGCACGTCTCGCAGTCCATGATATACGCAACATGTATCTCCGGTACCATATCTCAAAGGCATCAATCTGTCTTCTCTCCCTTGCCTTCAGGGTGCATGATTACACACCGTATTAAAATATAGAATACACCGGAGACTGCAAACCTGACCTTCGTTGTCTTGGAAATACTGCGGTCTTTCCTTATTTTGTCAAGTCTGAACATATATGTACCTTTATGTAGATTCTAATTTTTGAATAATAGAATTGCTGGATATTAGAATCAAAATTTCCGAGGGCCAATGTTATCATAATAACTGGCGCCTACTGTATATTTCTAAAGCCATTATTTTAATTGTCGAGTTACATACATAATATCATTAAGTGGATTGCATGTTACATCAAAGATTGTTTTATAATAAAATCATATTGCTGCTAAATATTTTCCCGATATTTTGGTGCTACGGATGCTAATATGTAGATGAAAATCTCATCACACCAAAGCACAACTTGTCACCAAAAATCAAGTATCTTTTGTTAAAACATTAATCTGTGTATATAAATGTATACATATTAATGTTTTACTAGCTTCCAACTTATTCTCACTACATATACTAATAAATGTCACCTAAGGTTGAAAATATTATTTAAGAAAATATTGTGAATTCATTTTTAATATAAAATAAAGTGGAACTAGATCAGAATTAAAAATAAGATAGTTTTATTTTATAAAATACAACCTCCGCTATTGAATTAGGAAATATTTTTATTTATTTATATAACATCAACCCGGCAATCATCATTCTTTCATTTAACCACGACGTAACCCCCAAATAAATAATAAACATATCTACTCTTCACTATACGTATAATAAATATATTATTTATTAATTTTTTTCTATCTATATATATATATATATATATATATTGTGACATTTCAAAAAGATGCGTGACGAGACAGAGCGCCACCTACCGATCATCCGAGTAGATGCGGCCGGTGGGGGGGAAGACTTGAGGAGAAGGAGGGAACATGATGCGAGCGTGCGGCGGAGGTGAAGCGCCGGGCAGAATGGCGAAAAGACATTGCAAACGGAAGATGAAGCGTTGGATCCAAGCGAGTTGAAGTCTTGATCTACTCGCGTATGAGAACAATATCTTCGCTGGGACTGGTGGGGAGACTGTCTGTAAGCGATGGCAGACGGATGGGCTCAACGGACTTCACAGTGACCGGATGGCATCGGGGTAACCTTCTGGAAGAAGAGATCACTTCTGGTACGGGGTGTGGCACCTGGACGGAGGCCGTTGCAAACTAGGTGGAAATTGAAGTGTGCTAAATCGGTAATATCAGTGTCCTCACTAGGAGGAGAGTTTAACATGAAGAAAGAAGATGTCAAAGACAGTTATCGTGCTTGCAATGTCGGGTTGTTATGTTTTATGTGATTAAAGTCTAAATAAATAAGTGTTGTTATGGTCTGAGACCATTCCCATCCTTCCGAGACAGGCATACCGATACCACACATTACCTTACCCACAGTCTGGAGTACATTCGCTGAGAGATAAAATATGTATCAGGTCCATTTGAATTATAGGTTATTAAATAAAAGTTATTGTTAGCATCGCACAAGTGATTACATTCTTGACTTTATTTGAATACAGTCCTGAGAAACACTGCCGCCGCTGCTTTAAGATTGTTTCAGAAACGACCGCTGTCCGCATTGGCTCTGCGAAATGGAGTTCCCGAGAGCATGCTAGGTAATGTTCCACTGGCCGTTAGAGACCGCTACGAGGGTGTGCAACTTATAAGCGGAGGGATGCGCGTCTCCACCCACTCTATCGCCATATGACCGGCCAGCGGACCGCGCACGGTGGGTATAAATATAGGTTCGCTGATGCTACACCAGGCTTTCCCAGCTATACTGGTGACAAAGACGGCACAAATTGATTCTGGACAGTGAATCCAGTGATTCTGCCTGAGCCAATCCCCTAGGATCAGCTTCCAGGAAGAATCGCCACCTGTTGTCGGATTGGCTGCGACTTCTAACCTCTTGCATTTCACAACCCAGTTCGAGCTCATCTTTCTCTCTTATTTATGAACTCATCCAATAAGGTTTATAGTACAAGAGTCAAAACAAATGCGGTGATTTGATGCCACAGTGGTGATTTCACAAAATTTGTACCGACACGTCGATTTGTCATCTCCTGCCTTTCTCTGGTGACGCTTGGCTGCCATTATTAGAACAAAGTGCGTTTTTTAAATGGACTAATTATTCAAAATGGTGACTTGTACTGTCAAACTGTGTTCATCAAATTCTAATATATATTATTAAATGTGTTCCGTACAGGAAGCAAGACTATACAATCGTGCAGGCTCGCTGGTTCGCTCTGGTACTCGAACGTCGATGTCTGCAGCAGCGTGCAGTGATCCAGGGGGGTCCAAATCGTCGTCCAGTGTAGCAGACAAAGTCGTAGAAATTTCTAGGATTGGTTCCAAATGTCACAGCAAAGGTCGAAAATCCAGGAAGTCCATTCGAATAGCAGGGGTCAAAGCGGAGATAAATGAAACACAGTTTTCTTTAGAGAAGTCCAGCGGTGCAGAAGCGAGCGAGGGAAGTGATCTTTGCAACCGCTGGACCGTTTATTTATTCAGGAGAATCATCTCCGGGAGCATAAGGTTCCCTCATAATGCTGGGAACCAATCAGGGGGCGAAGACACTCCCCGCGCCACCCCGATTTGGTCCAGCGCCGACACCACCTGGCGGCCAGACTCCGCAACTTTCGTCATTTTTTTTTTGTCTCGTATGGGACGGCAGATTTCGTTTTTCGCTTCTAAAAACGCTCCCATATTTTTGTTTCGAATCTCTCAGGCATCGCGAATACTTTTTTATATAGAGTTTAGCTCTCCTCGCGATGCCTGATATATTTTACTTTGGGCGATGGCCCGGGGAATTAATTAATGCACCTACAATTTTAAAAATCCATTTTAACCATCTAAACGATTTTTAAGGTGCATAATATTATCTCCGGGCGATCGCCCTCTTAAAACTCTCTTTATTTTTACATGTTCATGACAATTTTTTACAATGAGTTATTACATAAAATATCACTTGTAATTTTAACTCGCGCCGGGGACGGGGCCAGCCTCGGCCCGTTATCCCCCCTCCACTCGGACGGCGCGGAGTGCCGGGCGAAATATTTCCGTGAAGCGGAAAAGGTAGACTTTTCGCCCGGCTCTTTCTCGAGCCGCAATTGCTGCGCTCCAGGGTCCTGTAGCTGTGCGGAACAAAATGCATTAAGTGATTTTGGATTTCATCAGTAAGAAGTAATTTTTTAATTTTGCTCAAACATTAATATCGGCACCTGTCACAAAAACGCATTAAGTCAAAAATTTTAAATGAATTAATTACTAGAAATTAATATAGGGCACATCATCGTGTTTAGGTATAAAATATGTTTAGGTATTTGGATAAAAATAACTCATTTACTTGAACTGCTTTTATTCAAATTGAATTTCATTAGTTTGAGCAACAAATAGAATTGAATATATGTGTGAAAAAATTATAATATTATTGAAAAATATTAAACACGAAAAGAAATATTAAACGCCACGATAGTTTACTACAATATATAAAAAAAATATTAATGCATCAGGAATTACGAGATATATAGCGACCGGAATTCAAATCCACCGCCATCTCAGTCGGCATTGACGCTGCCGCCTGCTGCTACAAACCTGGCTCGAAATTCACCGCTAAGGAGCCTCTCTAGTTTCATCGTTTCACAGCGGCGGTCTTGCCGGCTCACGCGCTGAGCAAGACCGCCAATTCGCTTCATTTCATTTCATAATACACGTGCACCTCCTACATCTCCATTCATTCATTCATTCTATCTGTCTTCATTCTTTTCATCATACTGTCATAATAAAACCTCAACACACAACAACTTTTATTTCATTTAACCACCGCCCTAACCCCCAAAGATATAATAATTGTACAGATTTTGAATTGTTGTTGTTGTGTGTGTCAAAACATATTATTTATTATATTCTAGGTGATAAAGACTGAATCGGCGGACATGTTATTTCTTGCAATATTCTAGGATCTAGGAATACATTCATTTACATTTCATTCAACATTGTACTAAAAGTAGATTAAACAAAGGAACTGCACCTTTAATCTTCATCACGTATGGACGTCTTTTGTCCGACCGCCAATTGCTGCGAGCTATTGTTACCCACAACCCTAGATGCTATTTACTGGGCTACCCTCTGCTTTATTTATATTTGCGAAATCCTAGCTGCTATTGATTATGAAATGAACAAATTGCACAAATATGAGTCAGGTTTTTTTTTTGTTTTTATATCATTAGATTCGAAAATATATATATATTTTTTAATTTAATTTAAAGACATGTCCCATTCTTTTATTTTAAGATACTTCGTAAGCTACCTAACCCCGTTCTAATTAATACTGCATTTTATGTAAACACGTAACACTTTGCATTCGATTAGAAACTTTCTGATGTGGAATATTACAAGATGAAAGCTTTTTACTTTTTATTCTATTTTAATTTCATGAAAATCACGCTTTAGCCCCGTGGTCAGTTAAAACCTTCTCATATGCGCTTTTGACCTGCACCGACAATCTCGCTTGATTATCTACGGTTTTTACCACCTACACAGACTTATACTTATATTAAATTAATTTGCATCCCATCGGGTTTGTAGATTATACACGTGTTTTGGCCGCTGTAATCTAACTATACACTGTGTACACCACCCGCTACCCTCGCTCTCGTATACGCTCGTATGCTGTCTCGATAATCGTCTTGTCCGTGTGCGGTACACATAAACTCTATCTCTGTTTCTGTATCTGCGTTTCCTCGTCTTCCTCTTTGCTGACACCGCATCAGGTCCTCGTTACGCTATCCTCCGACACACGCCTCTAACCTAATCTCTAATCTAACCTACGCGCCTTTCACGAAAAAAAATTTCTACTGCTGCCTCGATCAAAACCTTTGAAATAAAAAAAATTCTATAAAAACTCGCTTTACTTATAAACCCCCAAATAAATTTATCCCCACACCGTGTTTCTCTATTACCAATTACCGTATCTAAAATTATTTTATATTCTCTTATATAACTTTTAACAATTTTTACGTTTCCTTCGTCACTCTCCCGTCTGCTTATCGCGCTGTTATCAGTTCTTTACGACGGCCTGAACATTTTCATCGCTATATGCAATATACGTAGCACTTCTACTGCCTTGCAGTATGTCTCTCTCGCGATGAAGTCACCGATTGTCTCACGCAGGCGTTCCGTAAGGGATCCGTATCCGCTGCAAAGCATATCCCTGGTATTGGACGACGATTCAGGGGGGATTCATCTTTCTGCGCCCTCTCTCCGCATGATAGCAGGTGTTCGGCCATCCACTTCACCAAGCCTCGTTTCCCGAATTTGATACGCTCTTGCATCCTGACTCCCATACATAATATTGCTCCCTTGCAAACATACGTCATGAGTATCCCGGAAAACGCGATTTTTTCTCCACGCATTAGAATCAATTTAGAATCTAAATCGCTTATCTTGCACATCTTCGAAACATGCCAGCTGTCGGCTCATATCGCATTTTTTACGCCGAGGTATATCAAGAAGTATTAATAAAATATATTTTAAAAAACTTTTATGTAATTAAAGTGGATTCTCGCGCTTATAACCATTCAAGGTAATGGATGAAATGGACTTCGTGCTCTGTTTTCGAGCAAATAATGCACATTATACATTACCTAAAGTACAAACATGGCGCGGCCATAGAATAAAGATATAAGGCGGCCTTCGTTTGAAATTAAATAATTCACAGCTGTTGGTAGTGATATGCCTAAACCCGAAGTGACGCGAAGTTATCAGATTTATTAGCCGAATAAATGAAATAAAATAAAGGCTGGAAATCGCGTCTCACAAATACAGGCAGGTCGCTGAAGGCAGGCCCATATAAACGGGAACAGACGTCTCTGAACAAAAAAAACCTAGCGGCTCGTTCAAAAGCGAATAACGACCGTAGTGACCTCCAGCCCAAGTGTTGTGCAATGAACGAAAAGCGACGGGGGCTGAAAATAACGGGATTATGAAGGTTTCCTGAGAAGCGACAGCAAATCTGTAAGGGCGCGCATTGTTTCGAGGGGACGCATCCTGCCGACAGATAGAACCGAAGGTCGTAGGGGTATTAAAATTGGACCAGTTGTACTGGCGAGAATAGGGAATGCACCGTTACGTGCCCATTAGCTAGCGCTCAGGGTCGAAACGTGACGAGAACAAAAGACGTCGTTTCTTTGTGCAATCTGCACCTTTAATATAACGTTGGACGAACCACATGACTCGAAATGTAAATTAAAATTGCAAGAAATAACATTCCCGCCAATTCAGTCTTTAGTTTAATCACTAGAATATAATCAATAATATGTTTTGACGCGTGAATATGATTTTGAAGCGATGAGTACGAATCTAGATTGCTTAACGAATATGACAATCGATCACGGTGGGCTTAGTATTAAGTAGAATAAGAATAACTAAATAATATGTGTAACTAGATGTAAGACTCTGTAAAGTAGCTTAAGAAATAAATAAATAACTAAATTTAGCTAAAGTGTAAATAATTAGAATATAAGATTAATTATAGTCAGCGATAAGTCGAAAGAGGAGTCAGTTCGGGTTTGGATCGGGCGTGGCCTCCAGAAGAAGCTAATGGACCAATGGGGTGGTGGCCCGTCCCATGACGGGAAGAGAGCGGATCGACAGATGGGAGATACCCCACTGTTGAGGTATAAAAATGGCCTACACATGGCCCGGGGACTGAGTTGTAAAAGTGGTAAACAGGGAAAGTTGTCGAAACCCGGAGGAGTGAGTCGGATACGAGGTCCGGGAGGATCGAAGTTGCAGAGGGAAGTGATGACTCAGTTGTAAAAGCGGAAAACAGAGACAGTTGTCGAAACCCGGAGGAGTGAGTCGGACACGAGGTCCGGGAGGAGAAGTTGTAGAACTCAGTTGTAAAAGGAAGTAAGAGAACTCAGTTGTTGAAACCGGAGGGTGAGTCGGACACGAGGTCCGGAAGAATGAGTTGGATGAGGCTCGGAAGAAGTTAAACAGAGAAGTTGTCGAAACGCAGTCGAAAGCACACAGAAGCAGACATTCAACACCGGAAACCCGATCAAACATAATCGAGAGTCGGAGGATAGACAGCCACAGTTCACCGCAGTTTATCCAGGAGCAGCCGCCCCGCCCGTTCCGAGCAACCAGTCTGATAGCCTGTCGCCGGAGCAGCCGTGAAGCCAGCAGGTAGGCGCCCACGACGGGTGCTCACGGTATCACTTCGCCAGCCAGAAGATCCGAAGAAAATCGCAAGATAACCCGAGGTAGAATAAATTTTAGATAAAGTTAGTTATAAGTATTTCCACCTGCCCATAAATGTAAATATGTGTTTAGTAAATGTATAATGTGCATCTTCGCGTGTTCATATTCACCTGTATTCTTATCTATAACCATGGTAATAATTAAAGCGTGATATCTAATGGATGGTTCGCGAAGCAAATATTCCATTAGAGTGCGGGGTATCGTTCTGATGAGCGATCAGGAGTATGGTATGAATCATGACTCCTAGACGAATCTCGACTCGAGTCAAATGGCGCACCCCATCTCTTGTTTGTCCCCCATGGGTATCAGTAGAAACTTTTTATGGTTTATTTCAATATGACTATATCCTTTGTCTATGAACATAACCAAAGAGAATGCAAAAGTGGAAAACTATATTTTTTTATTCTAAAACAGAGAAAGTATTTTGTTTTTTGTTTTGATTCAGAAATTCAAAATGAATAATTCGATGATTTTGTGAAAGCTAATAAATATGTATCAAAGCAATCGGATTGTAAGTTAACACTTAAATTTATTTTAATGTGATTTGAAGTACTCTTGGGAAAACGCCAAATATTGAGCTGTCAAGCACCGGTCACAGACATTTTTTTGTTTACATTTTTTCAAATACGTATTTAAATTAGTGTATGAAAAAGTATTTAATGCCATACCAAAATTTGGTATTTTTACGGGTATTAAGTGTCGCGAACAAATCTGCCCTTTTTCAACATCTACCTTCGGCTTTTGTCGGACCAGTTTCTACACATTAGCTTATCTACATTGCTTATTTCTTCGTCTGAATTAGCGGCGGCTCCACAATGTACTTCAATGAACTAGTTCTTTATACTCACGCTTTGCAGTTCGCATGTTTTAAATCCTGCTGATGTTTCAACATTTCAATACTTCACACACTAGCAAATAACTCGGTTGCCTGCAATGAAGTTTTTACTCAGCAAGGCACACAATTAACTGTGAACACTGTATGTATAGAGAAGAGTTTGTCGCTCACTTTATGTAACTCATTGAAGTGTCACACTTCGCTCTTCGGACAAGTATGGTTCAATAACTGTTTAAATAATGACTTAATCACACTTCATTGAACCATATGAAGCGATTTTGACCTACATCAGGAGAGGGCCAACAAGTGGTACCATCATACTTCGAATGATGCGTTCATTTTGAAGGCTTCAAATGAAATGAATGATGCGTGAACGTGTATTTTGTGAAGCGTTCATTACGAAATTAAGTTTTGTAAAGCAAATCCAAGTATTTCTACGCATTCAGTCTGTTTTTCACATTACGTAGAATGAATAAATGACGAAATACAAATCTGTCTTAATGTAATGAATTCAAATCACTGTATTGGTTACTAGGCCTCAATGTTTAAAAAAACTGGTTCCCTACGTATAAATAATGTAATCAGACATAACGGATGTAATCGAAGAAAATTTCATAGCACATACAAAAGTTTTTTTTTTTTAAATGAAATAAAAGCATTCTTTTCAATTAACTTTATATACGGTCATCTTGAAAAGAGTGAAATTATTTTCTCTGTAAAACAAATGAAGCAATTTTGCGTATATTTTTCCATATTGAGGATAAATTAATACCTTTCTATACGGCTTCTCTTTATAAAGCTTGTATTTATAATGCCCATTTTGAATTGTGGTTCAGTCTCGATTTACGACTCAAATTTTTTAGATATACTGCCAAAAAAAAAGCAATATTCACTTTCTTAAATTGAATGAGAAATAAATATTCAACTTCAAACTGAGCCATTAACTACTACAAAGTACTGTAAAAAGCAGGGATAAACAACGGAGATTTTTTCAACCCGCGTTCGTTGTCAACCATGTCCTTGTTGAAAACAAGGCGGGTGGACAGATGGCATGACATCATGCAATTCTTCATGTTCCTTTTCTGGCTCCATAGAATTGTTCAACATTTTTATTTATATTTTGTTTTATCAATACATATTGTTACGGTGCCTTTGGGCCCTAGAGGATAGGAAGCCACAGGGGCCGCCACTGATCTAGCTCAGTCTGGGTCCTCAAGTGTGTGTGTGCTCTGGTGTCACCTGCTCCCTCAGATGAGATGATAATTGATCTAAAGGCAACTCTGTTTTTTACATTACACATTTATTCACAAAACACAATTAATCCCGATATTGGATGCACAGAAAATGTTCTTTAGATCTTCTTTCTTCATATCAACTTTCCTTTGAGGGAGGTCACATTTATTTATTTTATCTATTTATAAAATATACCTATTTGCCAATATTAGCAATCGCGGCTGTGGGATGTCGATGTAGCTGAGGACCCAGGTTGCCACATGCCCTCGCCAGGATTCATCTCTTGCTCCAGGTGAGAGATCGGACACTATCCCGTCTCAGCCTTGTCCATAAAGCTCATCCGTCAATCATCGCTTGCATTCCGCCTCCTTGCTCGTTGCAGCGGGATTTCTCCTCAACCTGCGGGTGGACTAGGCCCATACATTCTGGGTCCACCACAGTGAACCCACTCTTAATTTATGCCAACTCTCACCGCTATATTCCTCCAGAGTGCGGCACCTCTGACGCGCTGCTGCCCTCTTCGTGCGTTCCAAAAGTGACATCTCGCTCCGCTGCCTGTCACAGTCAGATTCTCATCTCTGATTCGTCTATTTAGACAGTCAGTCATCATAAGTCAGCAAAGTAGGCTACCCAGACCTAGGTGCGCACATTCAAACATCACAATATGTAATGGAAAAGTTATTTTTAAAGGTGTATTTTCAATTTCAAATTTGAGTGATTCTCTTATTTTTCTATAAAATTTGAATGGATCCTGTGGAATTTGTACGAGTTTGTTTTAAAATAAATGTTTTTTTTTTGGAATTTAGCTTTATGAAAACTTTACTAGAATGTATCTTGTCATTTGAAAGTTGCTTTGGTGTTTTGCATATTCTAATGTAAATTTTTGTATCTCTATACTCTACATGAAGAATACCTATAATTAATGGCATTTCTAAACAAAAACTTAATTAAATGTATTTTATACTTTTTTGTAAATAAATTTAAAATTTACATACATAAAATATTTTGTTTTTAATTTTTGTTAAATAAAAAAATATATATTTATGTTTGAGACCTAAATAAATTTATATTATAAATTGTTTTGTGTACCTACCAATTTTTTGACACCGTATACGATTAAAATTAATTTTAAAATTCTTACCAAAAATAAATCACACAAATTTAAAAAAAAAAGTGATTTGAAATGGAGGTTGACATTTTTTTCTAGATCCCATCAGTTTTCACTGAAGAAATGTGAAGTTTCTTGAGTTAAGGCAGCATTCATATTAAAAGATATGACAACTTAATCAATACATTTTTTATGTGAAGACCAACAAGAGATTCACAAAGAAAATGATTTAAGTTAGGTACTCAATATTGTATGTCACTATTTGTATTGCAATGAATTGACATATTTTTTATTTCAGATATTTGAACTTTTATGGATACCTTATCTATAAAGCAGGAGCTACTTTTCAATATGAATGAATATAACCAATACAATAATCTGTATCCTCCAGTATACATTGGACTGGACCAGCAGTTGTACAATGCAAGAGAAAATCAAAATAGTGAATGCTGTGTTAATGTTGAAGATGACTTTGAATACAGTTTTCAAACACAAAAATGTCCAGGAAAAGAATTCCCTTCAAAAAAGATTAAAAAAAGTGTTCGTTTTGAAATAGATAACACGAAATTCAATAGTCCCATTAGTCAAAATGTTGATAATAATGATTTAATGAAGATTAAACATGTGGAATACTTGGCAGTTTGCGACATTTGCAGTTACGCTTCGAGAGATTACCGGGAAATGAATGTGCATCGACAGACACATGCTACTAATAAGACTATCAAACAAACTAAAATAACTATTAGATCGACTGCAAAAACTATCAAACAAACTGAAAGAACCACTAGATCAACTGCAAAAACCATCAATCAAACTAAAATATCTATTAGATCGACTGCAAAAACCATCAAATACTTATATTGCGAAGTCTGTGACTATTCTTGTAAGCATTCCGCCTCATTGAAGTATCATAAATTATCGCACATTGATGCTATGCCATTCTTATGTAATTTCTGCGATTACAAAACGAAAACAATAGTGCAGTTAAATTCACACAAACGTAGCCACTTGAATGAGACTCCATTTGCATGCACAGAATGCTCGTACCGTTGCAAGTTTCAATCGGCGCTACGATACCACAAATTGTCACATACAGATATTAAGTTCTCTTGCAAAAAGTGCACTTTCTTCTGTAGGACTCTGACATCTCTGCAGTCACACATGCGAAGACATTCCGATGAGAAGCCGTACTTTTGCGATTTGTGTCCGTATCGTTGTAAATACCCCGCCGCTCTGAAATATCATAAACTTACGCACACTTCAGAAAAACCATTCTCGTGTGAGATTTGTGCATACGCTTGCCGCACAGCGGGTGAACTCAAGTCACACAAGAGAACGCATACAACTGACAAGAGATACAAATGTGATGTTTGCGAATTTGGGAGCAGGACTCCCAAATGTTTAGAGAAGCACAAATTGAGACATGCAATTGCAGCGACTTTCTCTTACCTAAAATAAATGTAAAATTCATATCAGTTTCAGGTTTGCACGGCAATACAACATATTCTGAGCACAATCTTTTGGGTTTTTATCTCATGAGTATTCTTGTCAGAGTATCCAAACATTACTGGATAACATTATTAACATCAGTTGTGTCAATCCACTGCAGAATGAAGACCTCCCCGTGACTGGTCTGCCTTGTAGTCTCATTTTCATTTCAACTTATTTGCAATCTTGATAATGTCTCCAACTTTCGTTTGACTGTGTACTTGTCTTATTGCCCTTCTGGTCTTTTCTAATGCATCTTTGATACGCATAAAAACCTTAATTTGAAGCGAATTGGTTGAGTTACTTTTAAAAAGACTATGTATTTAGTGGATCAAAGGAATTTTGAATCAATATATGTTGTAAAATTAGTATTGCCAATGTGTTGGGTTCGATAACATTTTGTTTGAAAGATTCAACATTAAAATACAAGATGTCAAAAGTTTGCACTCTTTCTAGATGATACAATATGGTCGGTTAGCTTATCAAACAGTGCGTCTTCAAATCTGTAAAATGACAACACTTTTTTTCAAATGGGGGTTCTGCATAAATCTACTTGACTCCTAGTTGCATTTTGCTTGCAATTACTATGCAAAATTTATTTTTCCATGTGTTTCTGGAGTTTTAAACTTTTTATTATTTTATAAAATATGAATTGTTGAAAGTTGTGAATGTTTAGCAGCATGTATTAATAAATTCATGCAGGTTGTGAATGTTTAGTAATACATGTTAATTAAACTTTTTATAATATTGACACGGGACATTTTTATGACACTATATAGATTTTTTTACTTTAAAAGTTTGTGATTTTTTCATTGTTGAAAAATATTAAATAAAAAAGTCACCAACATATAAATGAATCAATAGATTATGTAAATAGTAAGTCTCGGTTTTGCATCGATTAAGATAGATTATCATTGTCGTTTACCTGCGGTGGGTTACCTATAGCCCGGTGTGGGTTCTAGCTTTGACAATTGCTGCCCCAAAATGAACCGGTCTTTATTATGTATAAATTAAATGAGACAATTAGAAAGATATATAGATATATCAATGTAAAAATCTATATACATAGATGTATCAATTATTTTACAGAATATATGTTCAAAATTTGTCATAAACGTAATCAGTTGATATGGTGAAATGGTATCACGTTTTCCCAGACTTGATGTTTGAATCTCGGTAGCAACCAAATATTTTTTTTATGAATAGATATTTTCTGTAAATGTATCTTTCTAATTGATTAATTTAATTTTTATTAAAAATAACAAAGAATTATGTCCTGAAATTGCAACTATGCAACCAAAAAGTGATTTCATTAAATTTTTTATTTACATTGTCCCGTCACTTCCTATGGGGTCTTCCTTTCGATTCATTATCAAGCAGCCTTTTTGGGAGTTTGGTTTTTTTCCGTAAAAATTATAATAATTTGTCCTTTACAGCAGATGAAATTTCTAGTTTTGATATTATTAAGAATGACAATGAAATTCGTATAGGTATTAATTTATTATAAAAATATTGTACATACGTATTTAAAAAAAAACATGAATTTTAATAAATGTAATCTTTTAAGAATATTACACAATCTTTTAAATCAAAACACTGCAACCTTGGCGATTTGACATTTATTAGAAATACTCAATTTTATTAATATGTTTATAAAATTTTCTGTGTAAAGATACTCTCGACATATTGACCCCTTAGAATAACAAGGTTTCAACTAACATTTTGGGTTAATTTGAGTTATTGCGTGAAGTGGGTTCCAGGTGCATTATTCTTTATTTCTTCTATACACACTAACTCTATTTAATGGATATTAAAGGAAATAGCAAGAGCTGAATGTTCCAACTGCATCAGTTATTTATTTCAATTTATGGATCATTATTGTTGATTTACTATGTTTTATTTTATTTTTAATTTCCCTCATCTCACATTGATAATACTGAAAATAAGTTAATACCTTAAAACTGATCATATTTGCATTCTCAAAATAAAATATGCATGAATATCTGTTGAAATTCAATCAACACTTCTGAGCTCGTTATCTCAGAACAGTGTTATTGTCAGATGGAACCTTGTTATTCTGAGGTGCTGGATATGAGAGAAGGAAATATAAAAAAACCACAAAAAGTGTGTTGTGTGTAATCTTGATTTAAAAATTAAAAAACAAAGGAACAGTTATCTTCTAAGAGATGTTGAGGATACCTAGTTCTCGTAACTTGGAATTATTCAATTACTTTACTTTTTCCTATGGCTTATTCCTTTGTTAATACTCCTTCTGGACTGGTGTGTGTAACTGGAAAGAGATTTTTTTTTAAAATATATGGGTCCGGGGTGGATGGAATTCAAACAGGTGCTAAATAATAGCTATGAGAAGAGAAAAATGGAAAAATGTTCAATATTTCTTTGACTATTGAATATGTATGTAGTAAGTATTGTTAACTTAAGAAATGCTAAAATACGCTCAATCTTGCCCTTAAAACTAAAAGAAAAAGATCTTGAAACATTAATATTCCCTTTAGCACGCCTTAAAAACGTGTATTGTGTTTTACACATTGTTATAATGAACTCGCAACAAGTTCATGTCTAAGTATTGGAACTAATCTTGTCACTATAACAATATAAATAATGACATTTGGAATATGATGATTTGTTTTGAAATATTCAAATAGAAACATTACACAGATGTAAGGTTTACAATTTGAGTATTTTTCAAGTGAATTTCGAAAGACAATACATATTGTTATTTTCAGAATGGGCTGGAATATCTTAAAAGAAAACGAGTAAAAAAAGCATCATAAAGATATGGTTGAAAGATCAGAGAAGAGTAAAAGCAGGATTAGAATATAAACATTCAGGGAGCAAATAAAATATGATAAATAGGATATAAGGACAGAAAAGAATTTCATTGAACGAGTAGCTTTGATCATCTAAGGACCTCTTTCAATTTTGAAAAGCCATTCCTTAAAAAGTATGCAGAATTTAAGATATAGTACAATTGTCATCTCGTGTGGTAGCTTATTGTATATCTGCTGTCCTTTAAGACATGCACGTCTTCGAGCTAATGAGGTTTTCATTAACGGGAGCTAGTCGTCTATAAGTTTTTATCTGAGTACACTTAGAATAGCGTTCTATTTTCATGTATGTCTTTCAGTAGCATCTTTATGAATAATTGCCTGATATTTAGCACCTTGAGTTTTTGAGATAGCGACTCTGATTCATGATGAATGGATTTATCCTTTAAGGATTAAGGATCCTTCGCGTGCCCGGACGAGTATCTCCGTTGACGGTGCGGGGAGAAAAGGGGTTAGCATAGCACAATATATAATTTTTTTTAATTTCGTGCCGAAATAATAATAAATGTAATACGTGAACACAAGACGCGGTTGTAACAAAATCGTTGTTTTCCTTTACTAATTAATTAGCAATTTATACTGCAACATCCTTATTCAGCAATGGACAGCAATTCTTTGGATTTTGAATATGTATAAAATTATATATTGGAAAATGCAAAATATATATATGCAGTTTTTAGTTTTTTCTTTGCAAAAGTTCATTAATTTTACTAATATGTACCCTGTTTAAAATTTTGTAAATTCTCTTTTCTACCATATATCACTTATTTTTATCTGATATTCATAGTGTGAAGGATCTCTCTCTAAAAATGAGGTTTTTCTCTTGTAGAGAGGTAGAACGTAAAATTAAAAAATTAAGCGGTGCTGTTGCTTTATTTAAAAAAATCTTTTTCTGACTCTTAGAATTGGCAGATTTGATATAAAATATTTTTTTAAACAAGTTTTATTGTTTTTGTAATGTATTATGGCACCAGCTATTGGATAACTGCGCCGATTTGTACTTTACTACAGCTGTCCTAGATTGACCGGCTGTACCACACTAGGGTCATAGTCTAGGTTGTTGATTGAAACTTCTTTGTAGGTGATAATTACAAGGATTTATTCGACAAGAATACAATATTATATTTAGAGTAAGTACAAGATAATATTTCATCTAGATTGCGTCTGAGCAGAAAGAGATCTCGCAGAGAGGACAGAGCGCCACACTCTTCTGTCTTGACACACAATTCTCGCATCGTCCACATTCATACATCTTCTCATACAAGCTCTTCGGTTATTGTGGCATTTAACAGGACCATCTTCCAGTATTTGGTTTACATGGTTGTGCCAAGTCTTCCACGAACGTTCTCCATTTCTGGTGCCATCAACACTTGTGTCATGTATCTTTCTTACCATTCTCTCCCCATTCATCCCTTCCATATGACCAAATCACTTAAGTTATCCTTTCTTAATCTTACTTAACAATTCTAAGATCAGCTTTACATTCTTTCCTTATTTCTTCATTCTTTACTGTGTCATAAATGGATTTGCCACATATATGCCTAAGCGATCTCATTTCCACTGCATTCAATCTACTTTCGTTCCTCTTCTACCAGTTCCAGACCTCGCTTCCATACACAAGTGTCGGTACCAGGACTCCATTGTGAATCGTGGAAATCACAATTTTAAAACCTAATTTTGATTTCTACTAGTAAACCGATCTAAAAAAAAAAGGCGGTTGTGATTATTTTGGGCCAACGGTTGGCAAATGTCATCATTCAGTCCGTAGAAAAACCCATAGATAAGAGATATACTGAAAAACCTGTGGTCCCCGTTTTCTGCCCATTGTATCATTCTCAATATATATTCATTCTATGGTCGCGCCCGTCGTATATCTTTTATCTATGGTCGCTGGCATTCGGTTATTTGATGAATCTAATGCCGCAGTCGTAACTTTTGGGAATTAATTGGTGTATTTCCATCGCAAAAATTGTATCGGACTCCCTAAAATGCTATTCTGAGAGCGAAGAGTCACGTGACTCTCGAGCATCGGTAAAACAGACGACTGTCGCGCCTAAAGTGTTTTAATGTAAATTTACGGAATACGTTTCTATTCAGAAATTGAGTAAGGAGCTTGTTTTTATAAAAAGTGATGAAATTGCTTTACGCTTTTTTACAACATCGTTTTCAGTTTTGTTGTGTTTGAAGATTTCAAATAAATAAACGGCATTGGTTGTATATGTAATTACTCGGGTTATATGTGTGTAGGTCGCCTTTTGAGGTTAATTACGTCGCGAATCTTGCTCGCTGCAAGATCCTAGAACCATGAACTGTGCTGACCCAGATGCTCCTGCCGTGAAACCTGAGCCAGGCTTTGCAGCCGAAAGCGGTGATAGAGGAGCAGGCGGTGGAGCATCCTACGCTGGTTTAGATATATCGTTCCCCGACATCAAGCAGGAGTGCTCGGAGTACTCCAGGAGAACCGACCATCGCGCCGGTGAGAAGTTAATTATATGATGTGAATCGCGCGCACTTGATATGCCTATATTTTCCTCAAGATCGTAGAGTATAATGACTGAATAAAATTTGATTGTGTTTAATATAAATCAAATTTGCGCGGGGACATTATATATGTATTGTATATATAAATGTAAATATTACGCTGTTATTTTTTGAATTTTTACCATTTGTAGCTACATTTGGACTATGGGGACATGCGCGAATATATACACTGTACGGCCAGCTATTGAACATGAAGTACTTATGATTGCCACTAAAGTTTATTGTAGTCTAACTTATGGTCTAACTTTACAGTTCGTGCGGTGATCTTCCGTAGCGCTGCTGGCCCATTTGGTATTGCTACATGCATGTACACATACTGGGTATCTTTACGGCTGACGGAAGTTTCGTTTTGTGCACCGATACTTACTAGGTATATTCAACTTCGCCGGGCGGTGATGATAACAGTGGAGGCGATAGACCTTCACAGGACAAATGATTTCAGCTCTGTTATGTCGGATTATTATTTTTAATTTCAGAAATAGGTATCAGCAATGTCGTCTGGAGACGTGCGCCTCAGACTGCCGATCGAGGAATTGTACAGACAGGATGGGGGACTCCAGCTGAGAGCAGCGAGCAGCACACTGATATTGATATATCGTATCCTAACATCAAGCAGCAATGCTCCGAGTGGTTCAGAAAGGCCGACCAGCACACTGGTAAGTAGATAGGTAAACAATGTTGTTTAAATAAATGTATGGTATACGGATAGAAGTTATTGCTTTGAATGCTAATAAATAAACATCTTTTTATTTAATGAAAATAAATTGATATCGAAGACCGTATTAAGTTTAACGTAGGGCGACAGTTCGAAATTAAAGTGGTAATATTTGAATATGATTCACATTTCCGAAGATAAGTATCACTTTTAATTAACTAAAATATTCTATTAATGCAAAGAATTTATTTACAGAATTGGAGACACTTTTCACTGCCGATAAATCGTCAAGTAAGCGCACGCTAACTTCCACAAGAGAGAAACGGTTTTCATGTTCACAGTGCAATTATTCATGCAATCGAAAATCAAACTTAAAAACACATACACTCACACATACTGAAGAGAAACTATTTTCATGTTCACAGTGCAATTACTCGTGCAATCGAAAATCAAACTTAAAAACACATACACTCACACATACTGAAGAGAAACTATTTTCATGTTCACAATGCAATTACTCGTGCAATCGAAAATCATACTTCATGATCCATTCGCTTTCACACATTGATAAGAAACTATTTTCATGTTCACAGTGCAATTATTCATGTAATCGAAAATCCAACTTAAAAACACATACACTCACGCATACTGAAAAGAAACTATTTTCATGTTCACAGTGCAATTATTCATGTAATCAAAAATCCTACTTAAAAACACATACACTCACGCATACTAAAGAGAAACTTTTTTTATGTACACAATGCAATTACTCGTGCAATCGAAAATCATACTTAATGATCCATTCGCTTTCACACATTGGTGAGAAACTGTTTTCATGTTCACAGTGCAATTATTCATGTAATCAAAAATCTAGTTTAAAATCACATGCACTCACGCATACTGGTGAGAAACCGTTTGCATGTTCACAATGCAATTACGCGTGCAATCGAAAATCAAGTTTAAAAATTCATATGTTTACGCATACTGGGGTGAAATTATTTTCTTGTTCACAGTGTAATTACTCGTGTAATCTAAAATCAATCTTAAAAAGGCATTCACTCACACATACTGGAGAGAAACTATTTTCATGTTCACAGTGCAATTATTCATGCAATCTAAAATCAAGTTTAAAAATACACGCACTCACGCATACTGGAGGGAAACTATTTTCTTGTTCACAGTGCAATTACTCGTGCAATCAAATATCACACTTAAAAAGACATGCACTCACGCATAGTGGTGAGAAACTGTTTGCATGTTCACAGTGCAAATACGCGTGTAATCGTAAATCAAGCTTAAAAACACACGCACTTATGCATTCTGGAGAGAAACCGTTTTCATGCTCACAGTGTAATTACTCATGCAATCGAAAATCTAATTTAAAGATACATGTTCTTAAGCACACTGGATAGAAACAGTTTTTGTATTCACAGTACACTCGCTTACTAAAGCAGCTTATTAACCAATAGCAACGCGATTGTCCATTATGTTCACTGGGTTAGATTATGCTTTCATAAAACCTTGCGAAGCTGTACGCTTATACACTGAACAGTTCCGATATATGGTTTCTTAGTGAATTTTTAGGCGTAATTTGATATTTTTGTTTGCACACTTGTATGTCACACTACACTTGTTCACCGGAAGGCCGCCTGAGAATACTTTGCTTTGTTGATACAATGTTTACAAAAAATAAGTAATTTTATATGTGAATGTATTTAGAAAAATAATTTATTATACTATGTCTTAATTTCGCCCGCAGAAATGTATTTAATTAATTTAGGATTAGATTAGAGTTAAGGATGTACACCTGCGTATTTGTATATGTAGTAGAAAATAAATAATCGATCCTTGTGTTATCTGTGTTTTAATATTCACCTATCTTTCCTCTAATAAGCATATTGAAAAATCAGTGTGATATCTGGAATCAAATCGATTTATTTGCCGGATTGCGGGGTGTCGCTCTAATGATTTATTAAAAGCTTCTCATCTTCCATTTGAATCAACACCCCAAATCAATTTAATATTGTATTCAAATATTATTTCTACAACAATTATCCAATCAAAATTATTATGGATAATAAAAATCATGCGGAATAGAGCTCCATACTTTTCTGTCATACGTCTCTCTAACTTCTTGCCAAAGGAAACATTTAATAGGCGGACGGCTGATGACGAGGCAAATTGAATATTAAAGTATGACGTGATGGAAGTCGATTAAAAATTGCATTATTGGTGTGATTAAAGCAATATAGTGTAGCGACCGGAATTCAAATTCACCGCTATCTCAATCGACATCGACGATAGCGACAGCGCTGCCAGCTGCTGCTACAAGCCTGGCTCGATAGTCACCGCCAGGCAGTCTCTCCAGTTTCATCGTTTTACAGCGGCGGTCTTGCCGGCTCACGCGCTGAGCAAGACCGCCAATTCGCTTCATTTCATTTCATAATACACGTGCACCTTATACATCTTCCTTCATTCTTTAATTATATCTGTCTTCGTTGTTTTTATAATACTGTCATAATAAATCTCAACACGCAAATCTACATTTCTTTCATTTAACCACCGACCTAACCCCTAAACTGTGACAGTGATGACGTTGAATTATTATAAAATAAAGTCAACTATAATTAATTACAAAGAAATTAGGTGGGACCGAAAATTAGGCCTACAAGCAGAGGTTTGACGTCGCTGTCAACAATGGACCAGTAAGGCATCATCAATCCTGTGAGAACGGACCAACCCTCGAACGAGAAGTGCGCCCTCGTCACGGGTACTTTAAAAGGGGCAGAACGCCATCATCGCGAGAGTTGAAAACAAGAGTTGGAAGTGGAGTGGAGAGTAAGAAGTAATAGTTGGAAGTGGAAGCTCGACCTCGGAAGTCGCAGGAGGAGTGAATATTGGAGTTAAGAATAAGAGTTGGAAGTAGAAAGTTAAAAAAAAATCGCAGTTAAAGGTTGACAGTTGAAAGTTGAAGCCGGAGATCAGAGCTGAAAATTGGCAGTCGAAGACCAGAGTTGAAAGTCAACAGTTGAAGATCAGAGTTAAAAGTTGAAAATCATCCTCGGAAGCCGGAAGACATCGCCAGGTCGACTAGCAGAAACAAACAGTCGGCACCAGAAATCCGATACGAATGTAAGGATAGACAGCCACAGTTCACCGCAATCTACCCATAAGTAGCCGCCCAGTCCGTTCCAAGTAACCAGTTGTCGGAGCAGCCGCTGAGCCAACCTGGAAACAATCTGCAAATAGTCGCCCATGCTGGGTGCTAACGGCATCACTTCCCTGGTCTGAAACCAGGTCTCCAGAAGAACAAGAGGAACATCGCAAGATAACCCGAAGAAGAATTAATAATATATTAAATTAGTTATAAGTATTTCCACCTGCCCATGGGTGTAAATATATAAGTGATAAATATCTAATTTGTGTACCTATCTTCCGTGTGTTTATGTTCACCTGTAACCATGGTACTAATGATCCTTTTATCGAAATGTTATTTTTATCAGATATGCCCTTATTATGTTACATAAATTGAAAACTGAAAGAAGCCCGTACATTGATATACCTGAACGGTAATCTGTGTCGCGAGCCGATTTTGATGCGGACCGACCTATCATTATTGGTCATCTGCAGACACTTTGTTTTCTTGGAAGTGCATTTCGCGAGAACCCACGTCACACGAGGACCTTTCTTCCGTCATTGGAAAGCTGTCCTTTGTTTCCTAGGCCATTCATCGGGAATATTTATCTCTTCCGCAATTGCGAGGGATGACCACACGTGTGACGCGATATGTTATGGAGTCAATCGGTTGCCTTTTGTCCGAGGAGAAATCGTTCCGAGAAATATCGCCTAGTAACAATGTACCGCCAGTAAATTAGGGGGTCGACAATAAGAAAATGACCACACATAAAAAAAGGGAACCATTAAGAAGCGGGTGCGTTTTTTCTGCCCGAGGATAATTGACTCCGGGATGATAAAGCATCTTTTGTTGCATGTGGGCCAGCACCCACGTGCGGAAGGGCCACCGTGAGCGATGACTGACCATCACGTCTTTTCTCCGTAGGGGTAGGCAGATAAAATAGGACACGTGCGAATAAGTCTGCGCACGCGGATTCAGATCTTCCATATTCATGCGCCTCATGTGGTGCGTAGATCGGACTATTCCGTCGTCAATTATTCATTTAATACGGACAAACCATGTGAGCAAGTCTCAGATCGACCGCGATGCGATCTAATTCAAGTGTGCCGGTGTAGTAGCACTTTCGCAGTATTCAGTCGCCGTTCGTTCTTGAATCTACTAGCTATAATCGAGTCGACTAATACAAATAAGAATGAAGGCAGGCAGAGAGACTGCAATGTAAATAAATATTATAATAATATAATTGTAACTGGGCAGGTGAGAAAATATGTAAGAGGTATAAGTGTAGGTAATGCGAGAACCGCTCACGAAACGATGTAATAAAGCTGAAATAAAGAAATCCCATATGTACCTAATTATAAAGGTCTTAGAGGCAACAAAAAAGAATAAAACGATTAGCTCTTAATTAGGATCTTGAATTTGAAATGTTTTTATACTGATTGTATTTTATACTGATTGATGTACTTAGATGTAATTAGAGATAGTGATAATTCTGGTAAGCTTAATGTGAAAAATGTATTGAATATAAGTTAGTAATAGTTTATATATATTTGTGGACAATTTAAATGAACAGTGTATCATTGGATTTGTATGTGATAAGGCAGGACTATAATTAATTACAAAGAAAGTGGGCGGAGCCGAAAATTAGGCCTACAAGTGAGGGTGTAGCGGAGATGTCAACGGATGGACCAATGAGGCGTCGCCAATCCTGTGAGGACGGACCGACCCCGAGCGGGAAATACGCCCTCGCCACGGTTTCTTTAAAAGGGCCAGAACGCCATTTTGAAAGAGAGTTACAGTCGGAGAGTTGAAGTGGACAGTTGAAGTCGAAGAGAGGAGTTGAAGTTGTGAACCCGGGAGTGGAGAGTCGGAAGGATGGAGTTAAAGTACACAGTTGAAGTCGGACAGTCGAAGAGAGGAGTCGAAACAGTCGAACGCAGTTGAAGTGAGCAGTTGGAGTTGAAGTGAGCAGTCGGAGTTGAAGTGGAGAGTTGAAGCCGAAGAGTTGAAGAGAGGAGGTGAAGTTGGGACCCTGGAGTAGACGGTCGACGGGATGAGTTATAAAAGAAAACAGTGGAAGTCGTAAACCCGGAGTGATGAGACGCAGTTGTAAACCCGGAGTCGGACATGAGGTCCGGGAGGACGAGGGAACGAGGTTCGGAAGGAAGTTGTAAACCCAGAGTGGTGAGTCGAACATGAGGTCCGGGAGGACGAGGGAAACGAGGTCCGGAAGGGAGTTGTAGGAAGGAAGTCGAAGGCCAGTCGAAAAGAAGTCGGAAGCACGCAGTTATAAAACAAGGTCCGGAGGAGTGAATCGTCAGAGAGACGTCAAGGCAACCACAGTTGGGATCGAAATCGACGGAGGAAGCAGCCACGGTTCATCGCAACCCACCCAGGAGCAGCCGCCCAGACCGGTTCGCAGTCCTACAGAGCAGACAGCGGGTAGCCGCCCACGCCGGATGCCAGCGGCATCACTCCGCCGGCCGGAGACAAGATTCCGAAGGAATATCGCCGAGCAACCCGAGGTAGAATAAGCTTTAGATTAAGTTAATTATAAGTATTTCCACCTGCCCGTAAATTTAAACATGTGTTTAATAAATGTATAATGTGCATCTTCGCTTGTTCATATTCACCCGTTTCCTTATCTATAACCATGGTAATAATAATGAAAGCGTGATATCCGATGGATGGTTCGCGAAGCGAATATTCCACTAGGGAGCGGGGTATCGTTCTGATGAGCGATCAGGAGCATGGTATGAATCATGACTCCTAGAGTAACCCCGACTCGAACCGAATGGCGCACAAGTCGTGGCCCGGTTGTATCAACATCAAATACTAAACAGCTCTTGCCTTAACCCAAAGGGACCAATATTACCATACACGCCTTTAATAACCAACAAAATAAAGTTTGGCATGGTGGCAGAATTCAAAATGTTTTCGACATTGATTTTTCTGGCACTTATCTTAGAATCAGCTGATTTGATATATAAATTCTTTTTTTTTTTGGTATCTTAATTGTAAAACCTAACTATGATTTTTAGCAATAAGTTAGTTTAAGAAAAAAATTGAGGTTATGATTAGTTTGGGCCATAGATAAGGTTTGGGCCAAGGATTAGCAGATGTCATCACTCAGTTCATAGATAAAACATCCCCCCATTTTCACCCCATCTTGCCATTCTAAATATATCCTTATTCTATGCATGCTATGGTGCTCGCTGGGGTGCGTCATGTCAATCGTCGTCCACTTTAGGAAGCTCGAAATTGAGAAAACTAGTTGTGGAATAAGGCCAGGACGCGTTTCTTCGGCTGTTTGATGAATCTGCAGCCACAGTTGTTACTTTAGAGGAATACATTATGTTATTCCATCGCAAAGGTCGTATTTGACTCCCTAAAGGGTTGTTCTGACAGCGGTGGCGATACAGTGCACACAGCGAAGTATCATGTGACTCGCGAGCATCGGTAAAGTAGGTGACTGCCGCGCCTAAAGCGTTTTAATATAAATCTATGGAATATGCTTCTATTCAGAAATTTAGTAAAGGATCTGTTTTTATAAAAAGTTGCTTTACGCGTTTTTACAACATTGTCCTCAGTTTTGTTGTTTGAAGATTTTCAAATAAATAAACGGCATTTATTGTGTATGTAATTAATCGGGCTATAGGTGTGTAGATCGCAATTTGAGGTTAATTATGCCATGTATTTTGCTCGCTGCAAGATCCAACCATGAACTGTGCTGACCCAGATGCTCTTGCCATGAAGCCTGAGCCAGAGTCTGCAGCCGAAAGCGATGATGGAGTAGAAGGCGGTGGAGCGCCCTATACTGATATAGATGTATCGCTCCCCGACATAAAGCAGGAGTGTTTGGAGTACACCAGGAGAGCCAACCAGAGCGCCGGTGAGGAGTTCATTATCTATAGTCATGAATTATGTGAATCACGCGCACTCAGTAGGACCGTTCAAGATGGATGATAAGCGAAGGAAAAGTCTAGACTAAGCTGACCAGACTGCAAAACTTGGTCCATGCAGGAGAAGGTGAGATCTCAGGGAGCACGGAGTGGGATTCCTATATTTTCCTCAGGATCCTAGAGTGCTAACTGAATGAAATTTAATCGCGTTTAATATAAAACATTTATATCGGGAGGGAAAGGTGCCTTTGTTTTTAAGTATTATGTTTGTTTTTTTGCCATTTTACCAATTGTAGTAATATTTGGACTATAAGGAACATGTGCGAATATGTATATAATAATATGGCCTGTTATGAAGCAGGAAGTACTTATGGTTGCCATTGAATTTTGTTGGAGTCTAAGTTTACAAAAGCAGAAGTTAACCCGTTTAATGTAGTTACTGCGCGAATTGTTATCGGAGGCGATTTCTGGAGCTGCTGGCGAGTAGGAAGTGGTAGAAATAGTGAGGCTCGTGCGGTGACTTTCCGTAGAGCTGCTAGCCCATTTGGTATTTCTACATGCTGTCTGTACTGGGCATCTTTACGATAAACAGAAGTTTCGTTTTTTGTATAACAGTGGAATCTATAAACCTCCACAGGACAAATTATTTCTGCTCTATTATGTCGAATTATTATTTCTAATTTCAGAAATAGACGTAAGGAATATCGGCTGGAGAAGTGCTCCTCAGTATACCGAGCAAGGGATTGTACAGCGTACTGAGAGCAGCGAGGGAGCGCCCCACATTAATATAGATATATCGTATCCTGATATCAAGCAGCAGTGCTCCGAGTACTCCAGGAAGACCGACCAGCACACTGGTAAGTAGATTGGTGAACTTAGTATGACCATTAAACGATGGTGTATAAATATGGTATACTGATAGAAAATTTATACACGCAAGTTACTGCTTCGAATGCTATTATAATTAAACAATATTTTATATACTGTGAATTAAATTATTACGAAGACCATGTCTTATTAACGCAGGGCAATATTTCCCAATTAAAGTGGTAATATTGTAATATCATTCACATTTCCAAAAATGAGTTAAAGCAACAAACTACCTTAATTAACTACTTAAAATATTTTATTAATACAATAAATTTATTTATATTGCAGATCTCTTGAGAAAACAAGACTCTGTTTGTGCAAATCCAACTGGGCCTCCGCTTATCGCTGAAAAGGAACAAAAATTGGAGACAGTTTTCACCGCCAATGAATCTTCAAGTAGGCTTAGGCTTTTTTCCACAAGGGAGAAACGGTTTTTATGTTCACAATGCAATTATTTGTGCAATGAAAAATCACATTTAAAAATTCATTTGCTTTCGCACACTAATGAGAAACTGTTTTCTTGTAATCAAAAATCAAAATTAAAAATAGATGCACTTACGCATACCGGGGTGAAATTATTTTCATGTTCACAGCGCAATTATTCGTGCAATCAAAAATCATACTTAAAAAGATATGGGCTTACGCATACCGGGGTGAAATTGTTTTTATGTTCACAGTGCAATTATTCGTGCAATCGAAAATCAAGCTTAAAAACACATGCACTCACACATATTACAGAGAAATTATTTTCTTGTTTACAGTGCAATTATTCATGCAATTATAAATTAAGTTTAAAAATACATGCGCTTACGCATACTGGAGAGAAACTCTTTTCTTGTTCACAGTGTAATTATTCGTGCAATCAAAAATCAAAATTAAAAAGACATGCAATCACGCATACTGGAATGAAATTATTTTCATGTTCACAGTGCAATTATTCGTGCAATCAAAAATCAAACTTAAAAAAACATGTGCTTACGCATGCCGATGTGAAATTGTTTTTATGTTCACAGTGCAATTATTCGTGCAATCAAAAATCTCATTTAAAAATCCATTTACTTTCACACAATAGTGAGAAACTGTTTTCTTGTTCACAGTGCAATTATTCGTGCAATCAAAAATCATACTTACAAACACATGCACTCACGCATACTGGAGAGAAACTATTTTCATGTTCACAGTGCAATTACTCGTGCAATCGAAAATCAAACTTAAAAACACATGCACTTACACATACTGGAGAGAAATTGTTTTCATGTTCACAGTGCAATTATTCGTGCAACTATAAATTAAGTTTAAAAATACATGCGCTTACGCATACTGGAGAGAAAATCTTTTCTTGTTCACAATGCAATTATTTGTGCAATCAAAAATCAAAATTAAAAAGACATACAATCACGCATACCGGGGTAAAATTATTTTCATGTTCACAGTGCAATTATTCGTGCAATCAAAAATCAAACTTAAAAAGACATGCACTTACACATACCGGGGTGAAATTGTTTTCATGTTCACAGTGCAATTATTCGTGTAATCAAAAATCACATTTCAAAATTCATTTGCTTTCACACACTGGTGAAAAACTATTTTCTTGTTCACAGTGCAATTATTCGTGCAATCAAAAATCATACTTAAAAATACATGGACTCACGCATACTGAAGAAAAACTATTTTCATGTTCACAGTGCAATTATTCGTGCAATCAAATATCATACTTAAAAAGACATGTACTTACGCATACCGGGGTGAAATTGTTTTTATGTTCACATTGCAATTATTCGAGCAATCAAAAATCACATTTAAAAATACATTTACTTTCACACGCTAGTGAGAAACTGTTGTCTTGTGCACAGTGCAATTATTCGTCCAATCAAAAATCACATTTAAAAATTCATTTGCTTTCACACACTGGTGAGAAACCGTTTGCATGTTCACATTGTAATTATTCATGTACTCGAAAATCATACTTAAAAACACATTTACTCATACATACTGGAGAGAAACTATTTTCATGTTCACAGTGCAATTATTCGTGCAATCAAAAAGCATACTTAATAAGACATGTGCTTACGCATACTGCGGTGAAATTGTTTTCATGTTCACAATGTAATTATTCGTGCAATCGAAAATATCACTTGAAGAGACATCTGCGAAAGCACACTTGATAGAATTTTTTTACATTCACAGTACATTAACTTACTAAAGCAGTTTTTTTACCAAGAATGCTTGAGAAGCCATACGCTTACATACGGAGCAGAAACCGATTTTGAATTTTTAGGCGTAATTCGACGTTTTTGTGTGCACACTTGTATGTCACACTACACTTGTTCATGGAAAGGTCACCTGAGAAGTCACATATTAATCATAATACTATTTAGATAAATAATTTATTATGCAATGTGTTAATTTCACCCGCGGAAATGTAATTTTCTGTTTCAGCCATACCAGAATGGCGTGTGCTTCTAGTTTATTATTACATTTGATTTATTTAGTTGTTCGCTTTCTTTTACACTTGTTTAGTTACTATTTGTGTTCGCTAATATTGTACCGTCTGGCCTTCAAAAGTCGAGGGTTAGGGGACACAAGGGCAAAACTACAAAAATTGAGGTTATAAGTTAAATATTAAACTGGCATCCTATAAATCAATTCTTATCCTTTTAATTTTTTAATTCAAATGATTATTTTAAGATTATCAAAAGGTATTATTAATGATTCTAATAGCCAACAATGACAAGTACAATGTGAAGATATCAATTTTTGCCAATTTTTGTAATTAAAAACATGTTGAGGCAGTCAGGCAAATGAAATGTTTAAGAATTCACTTTTATTTTGAACTTTGCAATATGGTAACTAGATTGTTGATGAGAATTCTAGTAAACATCTGATGAGGGATCTAAAAATGGAAGTTGGTACAGATGTAGCGTGAAATTCTTTTGTTGTTTTGAATGATCGTCTGACCTCAAATTGAACCATCGTGTAAATTTGAAGTCGAAGTTTTCAATAAAGTTTAATTTAGGTCTTTAATAATAAGTGAATTTATTGAATTGAGTTGCATTTGTAAATGTTGAAGTAAATACCGTTTTCTGTACACCATTGTTGGAGTGAATTGTGATCAGTTTGTAAATAGAAAGTAGCAGTCGCGTAGGATGTAGATTTAAAACAAATTAGACGAATTAGTAAGGCATACAGACAAAATTTATCTATCTAAAACATTTGGTTACCAGCAAGATACGAACCCTGAACTTTTTTCTTCGAGAACTGCGATACCAATTTCGCCATGTTAACCTTATAAGATTCAGAAAAAAATAAAGCTTATGGAAATGATACGTCTGTTATTCTATTTTAAAATAGCTATCAATTATCATATCTGATTTATTTTAAATATCATATAAATTCTAAAATTACAAGTTCGCAATAAAAATATGTTTACACAATATATCATTTGAAAAATATACACATTTATAGATTTTGAGGTCGTCAGCAAAAGCAGTACTATGTCGGAGTATTTTTGACTTCGTGTATGTTGCATTGTGATTTTTAACCGACGCGGTTTTTCTACAAAACCGCGCACCAACTCGCACTGCGATTTTCGGTTCTATTATTCTATTATCTATGGTTCAGTATCAAAATGTATTTCTGGATGGCAGCTTGCGTGGTATGGTATTTTAGGTTATCAGAAATAGAAGAAATAATCACCGCTGCCATTATAAATACTGGATTTATCCGTTAACTGACAAAATACCTAAAGGGTTATTTTTATGAACTGTAACATAATATGCGAGAAAATCCCAGTAAGTTTTTAATTATAGAATATCAATAAATAGTTTTGACTGCTTTAATAGACGTCGGTACATATATTACGTTGCAGGATTTTTTATTATTATAGAATGTCAATAAATAGTTTTGACAAATTTTTAATAGAAATGGCTTACGGTTATTGCGTTTCAGGATATAACATTTCGCAAATCAATATCGCCAGGAAAACGTCTCTTGTTACTTTGAGGTCAGAAAACAAGATCTTTACGTATTTAATTGTAATAATAATTAGACTCAATAATAATTGTTTCGTCTTTAAACGTTTGATCGTAATGTTTTTTCATACAATACATTTGATCGTAATTTTTGTCAGATAGATTCTCATACGATGTCGCCGCAAACGTAGGTTCGAATTCAGTTTACGACATATAGTGATGTTGCATTTAGTAAACTTTCACTGATTGAAAAAACCGCCCGCGTTTAATCGCAGTGTGGGCGCCGCCATACATTTCCATAGATAACAACTTCAAGCGCGTTTTTAAACCACGTGTCCGAATGCGTTTTTAAAATCAGTCGGGAATAAAACGCAAGTGCGTGCGGCAAGATTCGCATGGTTTTCCACCAGCATCCTCCACTGTATTTCCTGGTCCTTCTCTGGCTCCTACCTAGGTCTAGGTAGGCTTTTACAGCTATCTTTCCTTCGTCCCTTGACTGCCTGTGATCTCACTGACTGGTAACAAGGCCAGGCCTCCCCGTAATCCTTCAAAGTGTTAAAACAAAAAAGTATTTAGAACCTGTTATTGTACCATGTCAGTGAAAATCATTAACTTCAGTGTTACAGGTCTTGAATACTTCCTCCCTAGATGTTAACTCAGACTCCATTTTCCTGCGAAACTAAATTCATTATTGGTGTCAAAACAAATTATTGAGGATTCTCATAAACTTATGTGCTTGATAGCGAAAATATTACTTTCTTTTCTATCCAAATATGTCTCTAAATTAATACTGTAAAATTTAATGGCCACAAATGAGAGGACATCTGTGTTAAGAATACCTTTAATTTTAAGTTCATATCACCTCATCTTAGTAGATAAGATTACAGACCACGCAAGATCAGAGGGTTATATCGTTTCTCCCATGAGAACGTTGAAGTAATACATATATCCAGAAAGGGGAGAAAATTAGACATTCTAGAAATATGTTTGTATGTTAAGTAAAAACGTACTTAACATACAAACACTCCTTATTATATCTCCTATCCTGTCCATATTAGTCCTGTCCACAGCCACTTTCACTTTTCACCGAAATCCTCCTCTCCCCAACACCGCTCTCATACTGACACTCCCCCCCCAAATGTAATCGATAGTCTATCTTCTAGTTTAAGATTTAGTTTATTATTGACGATGACGCAGTAAGCGTCGAAAACGTTTTACTTAATATTTAATTAAAGTGTTGTGTTTTATTTTCATAATTAATTCATTTTTCAAAAAGTTGAGGAATTTTTTAAAAAGTTTTTTAAATGTTAATTACAATAGACTTCCACAAAGTTAATCACGAAATTTTTTAAATATTAGATAAGATTACTTGAGCATTGATGTTATATATGCTCTTTTGACGTTGCAATAAATGTTCTTTATAATCTAATATCATCTTTTATTTGTTATATTTTCACCAATATTCTTAGATTGGCCATCGCCAATTGAGATTTTGTCTCGCTCAGTTCCTGATTGATCTAGCTGTAACTCAATCTGAGGTCGCATGCGTCCACACTAGGACAATAAATGTAAGTACCTTCATTTTAGACTGTCTCTTACAGAATAAAAACCATCACAGACTCGGACAATTTGCCGAAGCTATCTAGTTTGGTGATTGGTTTGTAATTTGTCGTGTCCGTTTTTATTCACATTTTATGATGCGATTTTCTATTTATTTTAAAAATGACTTGATATGTAATAATGCTTTCAGCTAAAGATCTGTTAAATGTAGTGGTGAAAGCTAAAGACAAAGCAGTAGCACATTTTTTAACAAATATCGACGGTAACTCGTCGGGATCTGCTCCCAACAGGGCTCAGTTTGTTGTAGACTGATTTGAAATATTGTAATGACGCGTATACACGGTTGAGATTTCTCTCAAGATTCGTCTCGAAAGCGCGTAAAGGATAGTACAAAGTTGAGCGTGAAGCGAACTATGAATGCCACATGTATTTTGTGCACAGAGTAAAATGACGCAACCAGTACATACCGATCTTTATTGACAAATCTCTTATCTGAGAGATCAGTCTCAACTGTGGACATTTACCATGAAATTGTTGACATATTCGAGATCCCTAGTGTACTTATAATAGCACTGATGATACATATAACCTATTGCAAATTATACAAAAGAACAAATCTAAATAATACAGATAAAACACGCATATCTTGATACGGACTCCGATCTAGTGACGTGGGCATGAAATATTATATTAATTAATAAACACATTAAGTCAGCGAAAGTAAATAAATACAAGGGACCCCGGTATGAGACGCAATATCATCGCTGATACATTTTGCTTCTATACTTGAGTTGGCTTTGTTTTTATTGACAAATTGCTTGATTGACATGCTTGCTGGTCTAGTAGTTAAGACACTCCAGACCAGCAAGTCAGTCCTATTTTCATAGTCAGAATATGATGCGACATGTATTCCGTGTACGCATCTCTATTTAAAAAAAGAAAATATATGTTGCGAGTGGTCGTAGAAGTAGAAACCGCATTTTGAAGTATTCCCTACAGCAACTATATTCTAACGGGTTACCAGTAAATCTTGCAAAGATTAAGGACTTAAGACTCTTAAGTTACTTTATTTAGAACCCGTGTGCAGTATTGTCTCAAATACATAATTCATCTTATTATTAATCGCATTACGTTCTAAGATGGATCAATTGTATTTTTATTGATTTTTTAAATTTTACATTATTTCATTATGAACATTTAAAAACTACATAAGAATTATTTATGCTAAAATGTGTCCAAATTCAGATTGTTTTTCATGCAATTATATTATACGTCTAATTACTTCTATTGTAAACAATTTGTTCCAGTATTGTATATCGCACTCCAAATAATATGCTATAAAAAACAAATATGTATATGTTCAATGAATTGTCTTAAAATGAAGAACCTGAATTATCCTAACATCTCAAAACTTTAATTTCGATTTTCTCAAAACAAACTGGACAGTATCTGTGCACAGAGCTATCGCGATATATTCTATTTGACCTCCTTTACCTAGATTCTAAATACATTTACAAATTTTTCCTATGTTTGACATAAATTCAATTAAAAATGACAATCATGGCAGCGGCGTAACTAAAAAAATATATATTTAAAATATTATTGACGTATGACAGATATCTTGACATTTCATAGAAAATTTACGTTTGTGTAATCATAGATAATATATATATATATATATATATATATAGGTCTTGGATATTTTTGAGTATCGCCATTGATACCCCACACACAGGAGAGAGGGAGAGAGAGATGGATCTGCTCCTGATCGCTCATCAGAACGATACCCCGCACTCTAAAGGAAGTTCGCTTCGCGACTCATCCGTCAGGTATCACGCTTTCATCAGTACCATGGTTATAGGAAGAGTGAGGCAGGTGAGTATGAACACACGATGATGCACAAACTACACATTTATTGAATACACAAATTCTTATAACTATCTAAATCTAAGACTAATTCTACCTCGCGTCATCTTGTGATTTTCTTCGGATCTTCTGGCCGGCGAAGTGATATCGTGATCAACCGGCGTGGGCGGCTACCTACCTGCTGGCTTCACAGCTGCTCCGGCGATAGGCTATCAGGCTGGTTGCTCAGGACGGGCGGGGCGGCTGCTCCTGGATAAAATGCGGTGAACTGCTCCTGTGTGCTTTCGACTGCGTTTCGGTAACTTCTCTCCGTGTAACTTCGTCTCCCAGACCTCGTCTCCGACCTCTTCTGGACCTCGTTTTGACAACTCTCGGTTACAACTTCTTCTCTACGACTTCGCTCCTCCCGGACCTCGTGTCCGACTCATTGCTCCGGGCCTCGTTTCGGCAACTCCCTCTGTTTTCCACTTTTACGACTGACTTTCCGACTGAGCCTATCACTTCCTTCTGCAACTTTGATCCTCTCAGACCTCGTGTTCGACTCACTCCTCCGGGCCTCGTTTCGGCAACTCTCCCTGTTTACTACTCTCTTTTCGACTGACTTTACGACTGAGCTTCGATCCTCCCGGACCTCGCGTCCGACCCACTCCATTTTTAGGTGTAGGCCATTTTTATATCTCAACAGTGGGGTGTCTCCCTGTTATTGTCACCTTTTTCCACACAACGTCAACACTCCTTCGCGCGCGCTTTTTCACGATTCTTGCCGCGTCATCCATAGATGATGTCGCACCATCGACAATCCTTTGCCATGGATCATCACAAACCACACGCCCTCCTGATGTCCTCATCACCAATCAACACTCATAATCATTGAGCCACTGCGGGGGCCGCCGAACCCTGGTTCCCCGTCTTTGTCCTTCGGATTTGTTTGGCACATCATCTTCTGCTGCTATGCCTTCATCCAGCTCCACAGCCTCACTGAGCTCCTCATCGTCTGCATCTTCTGATTCGCTTTCTTCACTGTCGTCAAACAGTCGTCTAATGTCCAGCACATGCCTTGGCACACCGTCTATCTCTACGTTGTTGTCACTCACAACCCGAGTGACAATACCAGGCTGCCACCTTATGGTACACCTTGCATTGGGCGGCTTCAAAACTACAACATCGCCTGGGCGGTACGAGGATTCCTTGGTTTCTTCTAGTTCAGCAGGTGGTACGAGTGGGTGCCGCCACATGTAAGCATGCACAATGTTGGCAGGCGACGTCTCTTCTTGACCCGGGTGGGCAGATGCTAAGTTGTACCAGAATACAGCTTGCAGGGGATCGATCTTGCTCCGTGCCGCAGTCCTCTTTATCGTGCGGTGATGCCTTTCGACTATTCCATTCCCTGACGGACGATAAGCGGCTCTGAACCTCTGGCGAACACCCCACTCCCTACACAATTCTCGTAGCGCCAGAGAACGGAATGCTCTACTATTATCGAGTAAAATTTCGTCCGGGGGACCTCTTTCTCTAAAGACTTCCTTTAAATTACGGACCACATCTTCACTGCTCTCGGCTCTAATTTCTTTCCACAAGGCAAACCTACTCGGCCCACAATCGATGACAGTGAGGTAGCACTTACTCCCAAAGTGTGTCGCATCAACTGCGATCCTACTCCAATTGCGCTCCACGTTCAACACTCCAGAGTTGTGCCTATCAGGCGCTGGATCTATGGTCCGGCACTGTATACAGTTTCTTACGCATTCCACCACTTCCTCTCTCCGAACGTCCGGGTTCACCAGTCGGTTCAGATGAAGAGTCCTGTCTACACCAAAATGATGTTGCTCATGCAAGCGTTTCACATCAGAGTTTTCAACCACTCCCACAGCCGCCACATCACTTCTGTGCCAGCTGCGATCAACTCTTGTCAAAGGATCTGCCTTGTTTTCTATTGACTTAACAAGAGTGATGGTCAACTCGAGACCATATTCGTCCACCAGTTCTTTTATCAGTCCAAGCCTCCTTTTGACTAACATTTCAGACATACCAGAAACTCTGATCCGGTGATCCTTCGTCAAAACAGACGTGACCCATCCCACCACTGTTGCGGAATCTGACATTAACTCCATAGCTCTTAGTCCCCATTTCAATGCCAGCGTTATTCCCTTAACAACAGAGTCAAGTTCTGCCACATTGATATGACCAACGTCCGTGGTCTTTCTTAACCATGACATATCTTCTACAACTTTCCCATCAATTTCCACCATAGCTCCGAACGCTAATGAACTTGCGTCGCACCACACTCTTCCCGTCGTAAGATCTGCAGGAACATTCCAAAAACCCTTTACGGGATCATCGCATTTTACTTTTTGGATCACCTCACTGAGAATTCTCTGGGCATTTTCTCCTACATGTGAGTCCCATGTATCCCCAGAACATGCTCTTTTCACAAAACTACAAGCAACCCGAAGCCACCCACACACCGGGTAATGGCCAACCAACTGCCCACAGACAGAAAACAATTGCCTCTTCGTGAGCTTTGTAGCTGATTCCAGTTCAGGAATAGTATTCCCACGCCTGAACACCAGAACTCCATTTTCTCGCTCAATTCGAAGCCCGAGAACGCGTCCGCCCTCCAGATCTAATGGTGGCTTTGCTTCCAATCCATACCTCCTTAGGTGAGCCGCTACCTCCTCAGCTGAAACCACTGTCTCGTCCACTATGATGTCGTCAATGTAGCTGTCAGTGCCTCGCTTAACTCTCTCGTTTCTTGACAAGACCTCTCTAACTATTCTTGTCATGATTTTGGGAGCGCTGTTTAACCCGAAACCCAATCTCGTCAAGCAATACACTCTGTCTTCAAATTTCACAAGTTGATATTTCCACAGATCTTCGTCAACGCGGATTTGAAGGTACGCCGACCTTAAATCCAGGAGTTTAAGTAGCTCACCATGTCTTCTCCATCTCCTGAGAGTTTCATCACATACTGCAACCTCTTCCCCCGTGTGACTTTGCACATGGTTGTTTAGCTCTCTATAATCAAGCACTGGCCTGTCCTTTCCCTTGTTCTTCTGAATGACTCCCAGTAGTGGTACAACACCCGTGCACTCCCCGGTCCACGGCTTTAACCAGCCTTCCTTCATCCACCTCTCCAGTTCGTCCTTGATCGCATCCTTCACATCGTGCTTGTGAAGACTGGAATATGATGCAATGTCATTCATTAAAGCTACCGGTCCTTCTTTCCACGCCCATCTAACCCACCACTTCTGACCATCAAACCGTGCTTGAAAGTCCTGATCTTCGATACAGATAGTTTCAGGTTCAGCTGCCGCATTTATAACATGGCAATCAAGATTTGTTTGTACACTCGAAAAAATCACTTGGTCATCATTCACCGTTACTCCTCCACACATTTTTATGAAATCCATCCCAATAATCGCATCCACGCCATCAAACAACTTGTTCACCACCACACAACTAACCCACACTCCACTGGATTGGGCCCTTCGCTCACCATTTTTCACCCCACACATCACGTCAATGCTGACTACAGCTTCGCCCACACACGGCACTTGACTCCCATCAACACTAATCAACCTGCATCGGTTCCCGCCACTGCGAACGTCACACCTAATGGAACTAGACAGCACTGTTCTCGAACACCCCGTATCCACCAATGCTCGCACCAACTTTCCTCCCACACAAATCTTCACAATCGGTAGCGCCGTTAATGTTGACGAGGAAGAACTACCGGCGCACCAGCTCTTCCTTTCCCGTTTCCCTCCTTCGTGGGGCATTCACGTGACACGTGTCCTGTTTCACCACATGTCCAACACGACAGAGCTTTTTGAGTACAATATCTCATAAGGTGTGGCCCACCACACTTGAAACATTGCCTCGGTGTCCCACTCGATTGTCTAACGACCGCAGCCGCGACGCCCGGATCGTGCAGTTCAGCCATCAACGCCCGCGCCCGTTCGAGCAGGGATGACAGCGCAATCGTCTCTACGCCTGGCAACGCCCTGAGCTCACGTGATATCGTGGCCGGCAATCCCACAACAAATGCTCGTCTGAGCAACTGGTCCGTCACCACACCCGCCAATTTGGCCAACTTTCTCAGCTCAGTGAGATACACGTCGACAGGCTCATCTTTCCACCTTCGCTGTGCCAACTGCTCGTACGCCTGAAACGGGTTCATTGCGAATGAATCGCGCAGGGCTTTTTTGATGCACTCAGCATCTTTCTTGTCCTCGTCTCTCAATTCGCTGTAGACGGCAAACGCGGACCCTTCCAAGAATAGCGGTATGACGGTTGCGAGATCTCCGATATCCTTCAATCTCGCCACCAATTCCAATTTCTCCAACCACTGAATGACGTCTCCTTCACCGTCAAAACATCTCACCAAATCACCAATTTTTACTGTCGCCATCGTTAACAGGCCGAAATAGCTTGTTATTGTCACCCTTTTCCACACAACGTCAACACTCCTTCGCGCGCGCTTTTTCACGATTCTTGCCGCGTCATCCATAGATGATGTCGCACCATCGACAATCCTTTGCCATGGATCATCACAAACCACACTCCCATCTGCCGATCTGCCCCGTTCCCGTCATGGGACGGGCCAACATCCCATTGGTCCATTCGCCTCTTCTGGAGGCCACGCCCGATCCAAACCCGAACTGACTCCTCCTTCGTCTTATCGCTGACTATAATTAATCTTATATTCTAATTATTTACACTTTAGTCAATTTAGTTATTTATTTATTTCTTACGCTACTTTACAGAACCTTATATCTAGTTACATATATCATTTAATTATTCTTATTCTACCTAACACCAGGCCCACCGTGATCAATTATCATAATTCATTAAGCGATTACTAAGTTCGTACTCGTCGCTTCAAAATTATATTCACGCGTCAAAACATATTATTTATTATATTCTAGTGATTAAATTAAAGACTGAATTGGCGGGAATGTTATTTCTTGCAATTTTCATTTACATTTCGAGCCATGTGGTTCGTCCAACGTTGTATTAAAGAGCAGATTGCACAAAGAAACTGCGTCTTTTGTTCTCGTCACGTTTCGACCCTGGACGCTAGCTAACGGGCACGTAACGGTGCATTCCCTATTCTCGCCAGTACAACGGGTCCAGCTTTAATGGCCCTACGACCTTCGGTTCTATTTGTCGGCAGGATGCGTCCCCCCGAAACAATGCGCGCCCTTACAGATCTGCTATCGCTTCTCAGGAAACCTTCATAATCCCGTTATTTTCAGCCCTCGTCGTTTTTCGTTCATTGCACAACACGTGGGCTGGAGGTCACTACGGTCGCAATTCGCTTTTGAATGAACCGCTAAGTTTTTTTTTGTTGAGAGACGTCCAGTCCCGTTTATATGGGCCTGCCGTCAGCGATCTGCATGTATTTGCGAGATGTGATTTCCCGCCTTTATTTTATTTCATATATTCGGCTAATAAATATGATAACTTCGCGTCACTTCGGGCTTAGGCATATCACCATTATAACAACATGCCCCAGATAAAGAAAAATAAAATATAATTTAAAATCGAAAAGAACATTTTTGCTTTTGCAACACTTATCTATGTGTACAGCGATCGGCGGCAATTCAAACGGTAAAGCGATAGTGGGGGAATTTACCCGGTCAGAAGATAACTGATAAAATCGATATGTGCTTACTTAATCTACTAGGGAAAGGTAAAAACTTATCTTAATTCTGAACAATGTTATCGAATGACTCACATTATTATACACATTGTGCCATTTTGTTTTATATCAAAATTTTCACTTGACAGTTGACTTTTTTGCTTACTGATTTTAATTTTTTTTTCGTTTTAATCCTGTTTTGGGTGTAAATTTCTGTATTTGTATCAAAAAATGTACTGCTTATTTATAGTGATTCTTATTGCCATAGAGTCTCGTGGGAGTATAATCTCGTGTGAAACAAATGAAATAATGTCAAATGTGCCGGATGATACAAGGACCCAACAATTTTTGCAAAAGGAAATTTTAAGTCTTAACCACAGCTGGGTGTCGAAATTCGATTTAATTTATGGAGATTATGTTTTAGTGAACCGAATTCCACTTACTCCCATTTATAAATTTAGACGGAATAGTGATTTTTCTCTACTCTTTTATCCAGTTCCTCAAGATGTGGAGGAGGTCATCATTACTTTAATGGCCTTTGAGCAGAAGCTGAACACAGCTGGTAATTACAGTGATCTTACATGTTTACTTTTAATTAATTGTTATGTTTAGTGGTGCATTTAATTGCTGGAGTCAATTGAAAGGATTACACCAGCCTTCTCATTTATTTACTTAGAACCTGAATTATTGAGAATTGTTGAATATAAATTTTTATGAATTAAATTAAACTTTAATACCCAACATTGTTCCAAGTTAATAATAAAATATATATATATATATATATATTTTCCTGTTTAATTGAGAAAAAATGGCTGCTTGTTTCTAGATGCTTAATTAGACACAACGATAAATCAATTAAGATAATAAAAACAGGATCATAGGATATTTTTTACCATAGCAATTTAAAAGTGTTGAAACAAAATTGTGATCTGCGTTATCCAACATTGTTCTAAAAATTAATTTAGTGTATTTCTCGAGGATAAAGAAGGTTGAATATATAAGCTAAGTGAATAAAACTTATGAAAATAAGAAATGTTTGACTATTTCAAAGTGCCCTGTGTCATCAATACAAATATTTTCTTTATTTTTTTGCAACGCTACTTTGTGTGTGGGTGATTTTTTTTCATTTACATTCTTATTGTGTTCAACTTATGTTTTTACAAGCTTTTGTGTTTTTTGATTAACTTACAGCTGTAGCGATAGTCGAGTATGATAATTCTGTTTGACATTCTTTTTTCATCACATTTAACTCGGTATTGTATAATTTTATCTCTAAACTTATCAATTTTTGTTTATTTGACATTTTATTTGAAGTTTGGAAATCTGGTGAATGGCCCCAAGAATGGGTGGAATCGACTTTTAACTCATTACACAAGAAAGGATCTACTAGAAAGTGTGAAAATTATGAAACAATACACGTTGACCATAACAACAATACAATTGCACTCATGCGGGCAAAATACTTTTGCAGATTATTAGTAAATATCTGAAGTACTACATGACCAGACAGATACTTCAAGAACAGGCTGGCTTTGTAAAGGGCAAAGAAACTCGAGAGCAAATATTTAATATTCACTTGTGGAAAAAAACAGAGAGTTCCTATCACCAGTCATGTTATGCTTCATCGACTATAAGAAAGCATTAGACTGCGTGAAATGGAAATGTTTGTGGATAGTACTCGGCGAGATGGGAGTCCCAAAACACCTTGTGCATCTCATTCGCAATCTATATTTGGATAAATACCCCCACAGTTAAATTCAACTCAACAATAAATACATCATGAGAAATGCATTCGAAAACTGTAATGGTGAAGTAAAAATTGGAGGCACAAAGATTTCCAATTTCAGGTACGTGGACGGTACAACTTTGATTGTTACATCAGAAGAAGAAATGGCTACACTGCTCTGTCGCATTGAAAAAGAAAGTAAAAAATTTGGTCTTGAGATAAATAATGAAAAAAAAAGCTGATGATCGTTGATCGACATAACCAGCTTTCACAAACAGATACCATAGAATTGTCAAGGATTTAAATTATCTCTAGTTCATAATCACTGATGACAGTAGTTGCAAGCCAGAAATTAAATAACAGATAGGTCTGGCGAAAAGTTCTATGTCCAGATTTGAAAAAATATGGAAAGACCGGTATTTCTAAGACAATTGCCACAAACTATATTATTTTTATCATTTACATTATTAAGATTAATATAAAATAAGATACTATTGTACACATACTTTTGTGCTTTCGTATCTACAGGTGGCGAGTGCACCGCTCAAGATGTTGAAATTTACTTGAAGCCGCGGTCATTTCCGGTGGTGAACCCGACCAACGCCACCCTGTCTGCGGATATCATGAGGGATGATTTCCGTAGCCCCATTACCTCGGTGACAATTAAATCAAACGAAACAGTCACCTATCTGAGCGTGTTTCCAGAGCCCGGAGAATGGTACGGATCGGCGTTTGTTAGCTGGACTGATCCAATGTTGGATGTAATTGAACAACAGGGTAACTTTATTATATACATTTTTATTGTGTAATTTCAAAAATGTTCTCGCTTACTTGCTGTCTGAGTACAAAGAAGATTAATATTTTCTCAAAGCACAGTATTCTCAAATAAAGTTAGAAATCATGCTCATCCTCTTAACTTTATTTGAATAGGAGAACTACAGTGATCAAAAACAATAATAGTACAATATGTAACTAAAATCGGTTTAGTGATTATGTGTTTGATATATGGTAGGGAATTTGTAAAAATAAAATAATAATGTACCCCCTCGTCACAATCATAGTGACTACTCTTCCAGAGCACTAACACATGTGAGGTATAGAATCAAAACCAGTCTTGTTAAATTTTTATGGTTTTTGAGTTAAGAATGCTAATTAATATCTACAAGATTAACCTATCAAAATTAGACAAATATCTCAGAATTTCATATAAAAATACAATTAAAGTTTGCATGTTACATCAATCGTAGACATGTTCAATAGACAATTAATTCAAACCCAGACAAATATGTTTTCAGCCAATAAGAAGACAGTATTTGGTCGTGTGACCTGTAGTTACTGGTCATTTTCAATATGATTACGAATGTAACAGTTGTGGTACAATGGTTTTTTGCATTTTATTCGAAAACAAGTTAAGTGGACATGGCTGTTTACAGAAAGTTTACAAAATAAGGCATCTACCAATTTATATTAAAGATCTATTCTACACTGATTTTTATTACCAAAATATCCACCATTGGCAATGAGTTCAATCTAACCTAACACATTATACAATTTCTTGATAAAAGATTTTGTTTGTCTCAACAGATTAAACTATTTTAAATTGAAAATGAAGTACTAGCCCATTATTTTTAAATATCTTTATGATCTGTAGATAGAGCATCATCGACCTTCGAAAATTCATCATTTTTGTAAATAATTGTAGCAGGAAGCATGTAGATTGATATACTCATATTATTCTATAATATATTACACACGTTTGATGCAGTTTGAACAGCAGAAAAGACTTGAGTATTTTGAATATGTTTTACGAAGTTCAGTTTATATTATGTTAGCCCTTCAGCATTCTGAGAACAGACTTTAATGTTTTTATTTTAAATTTGTATATAGCATTTACCCTTTAAAATAATAAATAATGGGACCTACATTTCTGAAAGTAATTTTATCTAAAGATTATTATACTCTCTTCTTATGCTAGTAGTTCACTCTTGCCGAGGCATGGCGAGAGGAATCGAGCACGAGAATAGGCATCGCCTATTCTCGTGTCGACTCGGGTCGTTTTGTGCCATCTGCCCTCGCCGCGAGTGTAGTTAGCCCTCAGTTTCTCTTGCTTCACTTTGCCTCGCCTCGTATACGTTTCGTTCCCTAGTTTTTGCACAAGTTATAGGGTATGAGAGGCGAGAGCGAGAGCGCAAGGGAATCGCAGTACATTCTTGTCACGTCATGTCTTGACTTTTGATATATTGTCTAGTGATTTGGGTGACGAATTTAATTTTATATTTTTGAAAGCATATCAAGATGAGCCTGTGATATGGGATCCCATGCATACTTACCATAAGGATAAAAAAAAAATGCTTGGGTTCGCTTGAGTAGTACTCTTGATCATCCAGTTAAAGATTTATAAATGAAGAAAGACTCCCTCATGGCCACTTTTAGGAGACATTTACATAAAAAGAAAGCTTTCATCAGATCAGGAGCTGGTGTGAATGACATTTATAAATCAGTATGGTTTGCTTATGAAATCATGGAGGCTCTTCTTCAACCAGTATATGACTGCACTTAATTATTTAAATATTATATTTTGCTAACTTATTTTTCACACAACTTCAAAAATATGACACATCGGATATTGTCACTTTGTTTACTGCTGTCTGGCAAAACTCCACAGTGGACTGGTTAAGCCAATGTCTTAAGTTTTTCTGATATTCTCTTATATATGGGTCTCTTTTTCGAGGTTCGGAACAATGAGTGATATTTTTATTGGCGACCATGTATTGTGGCTTACACCATTTAGCGCTGGACTGCGATGCACGGTCTTCTGTTTAGCATTAAGAAATATACCCCCCCCACTCACTGATATTCTCCAAATTCCGAGTTTTCCCTGAATTTCACCAATCTTTCCGAAAGAGATGGCAGGGTCTGATATTTTTTGGATGTCTCGTTGCATCTCGGAGATATTCAAGTTTTCGGATTTTTATTCTTTTAAATACTTATTCTCTTTATTCATCAAAACCATAATGACTTCATTTGTAATCCATTAGATCAAAAGCTTCGTATTGACTTACCATTTCTTCGGTAAGCGTCTTTGCTTTCATTCCATAAAATAATACCGGGTGCAGACAGCACCTGATCATTTGCATTCGTAATTTAAGGATTAAATCATGACTGCGTATCTTTTTCACGGGGATAAAGGTTGCAAAAACCATGCTAAATGCGATAATAATTTACATTTACATCAATCCAATAAAAATGAGGATGTTTTCATAAGATTTCTGAAATTATAATTTCCTGTCTATAAGTTTTAACCTAAATTCAATGATATTTAACAGTACTTATTTTCGCATTAATTCAAAAAATATTCTTGTTTGACGATGATAACAATTATATATTTTTTCAGGTCTAGCTGCACAATGTCAAACATTACTCTACTCTGACATGAAAGTCAAGAAAACCAAAGCTACCATCATTGATTGCAGCAAAACTATCACATTGAAGTTTGAAGAAAATTTATCCAAAGTAAATAAATTGTATAAATGTTTCATTGATCGTGAAATCCAGGAGCATCTGCTCACTTTGTCTGTAGTTTCCGAATGTACAACTTGTCTCTGGGCAATTGTCAAAATTCAAGCTCGAAGCCTACCAAAAAGAGAAGATAACATCATTGACTGCGCAATAAATTTGAAAGACGTATCTATAAAAGATTTGAAAATTAATTTCAATCCTTATCCGAAGGAATGGCATTATTTAGAAGTAAAGTATGGCAACACAGAAGAGATAATTAACGAAGCTTCTAAATTGCATTTGTGCATAAACAAAGAACCCACAGAAGCCAATGATTTAGTTTATCATTCAGCTGATTCGGGTGTGATAGAACTCATAAGAGATAAAAAATTTCAATACTTTTCAATTGACTTCAACTTACCTTCAAATTCCATATCTCCGAAACCCACAATGTTGAATCTGGTGTCAGGAGCGACTGACACGTTGAAATTCAATATTTTTTCTGTCATGGACATCGGAGGCACGATAACGATGAATGCACAGATCAAAGCAACTAGTTTGCCCACTCTAGACAATCGTATGTATAAAGTAGTTGTATGTTTTGTACAAGGCAGACAATTGGCTCCGTACGAAAACGAGACTTGCGGATCAAACAAGGAAAAAAGCGCCGCTTCTCTAATTTTGAATTCAAATGGCACAGATAGTGTAAAACGTACAATTCATGTTCCGTACCCAGAATTTGGGGCGTGGTATGTTTCTTTGGCATTGTTCTGCACCACTGAAGATGCAACTACTTCAGATGGGTCAATGACAAACAATGAGGTGAATGCGTGCAATGCGAGTGTGGAGTTTTCCATTTCATCATCAAGCTGCATTAAAGGATCTTGCGGCCCATATGGAGACTGCAATGCCTATGTTTTTAATGGATATCTCGTTTCATATTGTCTCTGCAAGGGCGGATATACAGGTTTGATAATATTCTATTGATGATTCTGACGAGTGGAAAGGAGGATATGCTAGAGGGTTTGGAGTAGATCGAGGTTCCGTCAGGAACTCCGATATGCTCAAGCATGGCATGAATCTGGAGTTGTTTAGTGCCTTTGTTCGAGTGTGGGTCTCCAGATGGGAGATCCTCCGAAAAACTACTGCTGCTGATAAGCTTCATCAATATTATTTTCTTCTTTTTTTTTCTTCCTTCTGCCCAAATATGATCTGCGATGTACTGTTCTTGTGGGTTAAATCTGCTGGCAGTGGTGCATGGAGGGTGAGTCTTTTATATATTTTTCTTTTGTGCCGTCTCGTTTCCCGGAAGGGAGTGCCTCTTCAGTTCCCCTCTATTCCCTCCAGCCATGTTATGTGTTGTAAATATTATTTATTTATTTACTAATAAAGTGAGTCAACCGGGGGGCAACGAGGGCAAATTTTGTTTTGGCAGCTGTACAGTATCACCCTGTCAATATGTGGGGTGCTATCAATCAGCTGCCCAGTAGCATTAAAAAATGCTAACTTGGCGGCGAATGATAGGAGCCTTGAGCTTATTGCATTGGTCCTGGGTAAGGGGTAGGTCCACCCTCATTGTTCTGTTTATGTACAATAATAAAAAAATGTATTTATTAGTAGGAAATAAATCGCAATGAGGGTTTGGTATACTCTGTACGCAATATCATAGCCAATACTAGTATACTTACATATTAGAATTTTAATTAATTAATTACTTCAATAAAAGATTCTTAATTCATTCTAAGGTACATATTTTTTATATACCCTCATTAAGCCAGATGGCACGTGCAGAGTGTCACTTTGCATAACCAAATCTTGGGATACCTTGACCACCAGAAAATAACAAAATGTTTGATATCAGAGATACATGGAAATATGTACAGTGTGGTCCAAAAAAGTGAGAACATTTTGTAAAATGTGATATAATTATATCAAATTTAGTTTAACTATATCAACAATAGCTTAAATAGTTTACTAATTTACTTACTTACCTATTTACCTATATTACGTTTTATTTTGACAATTTCCGGTCGCCATCCTTGATTATTAATTTTCCCATTATTTATATGTATTTAGTTTCTTCAAATTGTTGCCCAGAATGACAAAAATTACTGCAGAAGACCGTATTCTGATGAAAAATTTGAGAATTGGAAAATGTTGGGGTGCTAGGAAAATGATCAAAGAGTTTCAAAACAATGCCTGGAGTGTAACTGAACATTACAGCAGGATGAAGCTCCATCTTACTTTGCTAGAAATACAATCAACTTTCTTCATCGTGAAAATATTAATTTCATCGAGCCAGGCATGTGTCCACCGAACAGCCCAGATTTAAACCCAGTAGATTATGCAATATAGGGTGTTTTAATGATTTCTGATTAGCTAAATATTGTGCAAAAAAAATTACATTAAGAATTATAATTAATTATATTATGTTTTGAAATAACTCGTGTGTAACAAGATGTTCTCACTTTTATTGGGCCACCATGTATATATGGACACACATTAATGAAGATGTTTAGAATACATATTTAATTTTGGGGAAGTAATTTGATGTAATATTCAAAACACTTTCAAAATACAAGTTTAAGTTAATTCAATTTCATAATTAACTTAATTGTACATAGATCAAATTCACATCAATGACTGAACCATTTTGTTTTCTTTCAGGATTTGACTGTTCAAATGGTGAAAATGCGACATCGCCCAGTGAAACATTGACTGCAATATTGTTCCTGACGCTCAGCAACCTCTTGTTCCTGCCCTCGGTTGTCATTGCCTTCCGCAGGAAGTATTATACAGAATCACTTGTCTACCTTTTCACAATGTTCTTCTCCACGTTCTACCACGCCTGCGATGCCAGCGACAAAGTCAACTACGGGCTGTGTATTGTTAGAATGGGAGTTCTCCAATACTGTGACTTCTTTTGTGGTCTACTGTCGTTTTGGGTCACTCTCATCGCTATGGCGTCCCTAGACAAAAGAATCGTTTCGGTTCTGCACATTTTCGGGGCGGTCATGATAGCTTTCGGAACGGAATTAAACAAACTTGCGATAATGGTATTTTTAATTCCGGTCATCATAGGTGTGACGATCATCGTGATAGCCTGGGGCTTTCGATCCTGGAAGACTCGATCAATTTTTCCGTCAAAGGTTTACTGGATCGTATTTTTGCCTGGAGGTTTAATATTGGTTACAATCGGCCTGCTTTGCTATACCCTCTTGCAAACCAACTCAAATTATTACATCGTCCATTCAATTTGGCATATGATGATAGCCTTAAGTGTCCTCTGCTTACTACCGACCAAGTTATATTTTCTCCCAAAGAACAATTATTCTAAGACGACAGTCAACACGACAACAGGTGAAGTTTCGTCACTAGAAAATGGAAATTTTCATCAAAGTTAGTAGATTTTTAATATTCAACCACTGGTGAGATTCCTAATGATGAGAACAACTTTTGCTAATTTAGTATAATAAATAAATAAACTGATTTAAACAAACTTTTATATTGTATTTTAGAATAATTCTTTATCACTTTTCTGTAAATGAGTAAAATTAAAATTTCTTAAAAACATGCTCTTCCTTTTTATTATAGTAGGCCTGCGTTAATTATTTATTAAGGAAATAGACAAAAGCTTATTTTAAGATGTCCATTGTCTGTGTGTGTGTATTACATATACAATATATATATATATATATATGTTCAGTACAGGAACAAGACTATATCAATCACGAAGGGGGTGGTTCAGTGCGGTCCGCTCTGTCGCTCGAACGCCGATATTCTGCAGCTGTGTGCAGTGGTCCAGGGGGTCCAAAATCGTGTCCAGTGTCGCAGAGTCGTAAAAATCTTCCAGGATCAGTCCAAGTGAAAAGCCAAAGGTCGAGTCCAAGGGGAAGAAAGTCCAGGTGAAGGCGAGGTCGAGAGATGAATAAAACACTTTGTTGTAGAGAAGTCCAGCGGTGCAGGCGAAAGCGAGGCAAGTGATTTTGCAACCGCTGGACCGTTTATTTATTTTGGAGACTCATCTCCTGGGAGCTTGGGAGCCTGGGAGATTAGGGGGCGAAGACATTTCCCGCGCCACCCCGATTCGGTTCAGCGCTGACACCACCTGGCGGCCAAACTCCGCAACTTGTGCCATTTTTTCCGTCGTCCCGTACGGGGCAGCAGAACTCAGTTTCGTCCGCAATTTCTCTTATAATAATGCGGCCAAACATTTCCCAGACATCGCGAGTATTTTTTATTACAAATATTGACCTGCCTTGCGATGCCTGGTAGTTTTTACTACGGGCGATGGCCCGGGGGATTTATTAATGCACCTTAAACTTTAAAAATCCATTTTAACCATCTGAACGATTTTTAAGGTGCATAATATTATCTCCGGGCGATCGCCCTCCATAAACTCTCTTTATTATATCATTCAAATTATGCATATTAATTTTTTAGCGTAAGTTATTCTACAAAAATGTGGTAGTCAAATTTCGGCTGGCGCCGAGGCGTGGCCTCGTCCGCGGCCTGGCTTCCCCCTTTCCTCGGCGGCCCATTGTACGCAGAGGCGTCGGGATTCCAGTGGTGCGGAGTGACGGGCGGGAAGTTTCTCTATTTGCATAAGATTCCTCTCGTGACGTCCTATTTTTTGGACCGCGATTTGTCGCGGCCCCCGCGGGCCTGTGGCTGTGCGGAACATATATATAACCACATGTACATGTATATATAGAGGCGGTTCTCGACTTTCATACGTAATTGGTTCCTGAAATATGTACGAAAGTAGAAAAATGTTAAAAAAAAATGGAGAAGCTTTTTTAAAATATTTATTTTACTATGAGGTGCATTAGCATATAATTAAATAATACTTCACTAATTAGTATCTGGTGCTTTCTTTACGAATTATGAAGAGTTCTGTAACACTCTGTGTCTTTTTCTGTTGTAATTTGTACATGAGATACATGCTCTCCAATTCAGGTCACCCGATTCCAGGTTATCACTTTGTGCGCACTTCACTGTGGCTATAGAATAGCCAAGCCTGCCACAGTCCTATTAGACCAGCAAACTCGTCGTCTAGGGGGTTCTGCTGCTGCAGACCGATTGGCTTACAGCTGGATGATCCAAGCCTTGGTGTCGTCCAGTGTCCACGGCTGGCGGCTATATCCCTGCCCTACGAATGGGGAGGTTTTTGGCGAACTTCAAGGAAGTTAAACTCTCTTTTTCGTCGTATAAATGCGTCACTTCCCGTGTTCCTGCCGGAAGTTTCGCTTTTTTCCTTTGTTCAGTTCAGTTTCCTTCAGTTCCTTTGCCATCTGCGCTATATTTTCGCCTGGCGGTAGGTCATGGCAACATCCAGAACCCAAACCAAAACCGTTAAGCTTCAGCCTATCCACCATAGATGTCGCCAATGACTGCTTACTTTGCTTTTTTTATACGCTACATGACCTACCCTTAAATTTGATCTTTAATTCATTAACACTCACTTCCCTGTGAGATTTGTTGAGGGTCTCTATCTTCGGTCTAAGTTTATAAAGTTTTTCTGTCACTTTTAATATGCTCGCTATCATGACAGTGTATGTATTTCACAATTGTAGTAAATCTATAACATGACATGGTTGAATAGTCTACCGAGTTGTTCAAATCAATTGTTGATGAATAGTGATCAGTCCGCGCAGGTCGTGTATTATATCCATTATGAAAATTCACGCCTATAAAGAACATCGTATGATGTGAATCATCGTCATAATGGTTTACCATCACTACTAGCTGTATTGTTAACATGAATAGTTTCCAGGATTCTTGATATATAAGCCAGATATATACAGATGGGCCAAAAGTCACGAAAGGATTTACAATATTTAATATTTAAAAAAAAAAAAACTATTTTTAATTTTTTTTACAGATTTTTATGTAGAAGACCTTGGAGATTGACCGTGGAAAAGTACTTGACTGAATAGCGAACAGAAATAGTGAAATTTTATCGATTAAAGAATAATTTCTCGTTGTTGCGATACAATTTGACCATTGCGGTTCCCAGACTTGACGGCTACTAATTACTTTATTTGAGGCTACCCCGAGAAAAAAGTTTATGCTGGCAAGTCTTAAACACTTCAGCAGCTGATGAAAGGACAACATTTGTGCAGAAATCAGGGCACTGGAACCTGAGACGCTAAGAACTGTCATGGAAAACGCTTTAGAGAGGCAGAAAATGGACGCCATTTGCAAGATATAATTTTTCATGCGTAGTGAAACTATATTTACTTTGTTTAATACTAAAATATTATAAATTTAAAAAACAAAATAAAATAGTTATTAAACATTATAACTCCTTAGTGACTTTAGGTCCATCCTGTACTTCATTCTAAATAAACTATTCTATAATTAGATATATAAATACAATATATTTATTTTGATATTATTCCTAGGTTTAAATTTGTAATGTGATGTTGCGCCTAAAAAATATTTGCACACAATATACACAACAAATATATTACTAAAAAATAAAATATCGACTTGTAGGACGCAGCGCGCGGCTGTAGTGGGGGGAGGGAGATTAAACGTCGGTCAAATAACTTGGAGACACACGGTACAATAGCCCAGAAAAATTTGCACAGAATGTTTGATTGGGTCCGCCGTCTTGTTTCTAAATGGCGGTTGTTCAAAAATTAAAAAATTTATAATAGCGTTAAAATTTTTCTACGAGAAAAAAGTAAAAGAAAAATGATAGTACTAGAATATTTACTGATTCCTGTCGATCTGTTCTGTCCAGTGCAGCAAGAATTGATGTAACACGAAGGTAAGTTCGTCAAAACTACTTGTTGTGCTTAGATCAGAGATCTAATATTTTTATAATAATTGTTTCACACCATTTCTCAAAATGTCCAATAATGCAGGCAGATTTGAATCTGACTATCTGTTACTTCAACACATATTTAGTTTCAAAAGATGATAACAATCATAAATAATTATTCAGATATGTCATATTCTTTCTGTAAAGGAATCGTAAGTCCTGCGCCGATAGGATCTATCGAACGAATTGCGCGATCTCCGGGTCGCGCGTCCGCAGATTGGATTATGACGATTTCGGTCGTAAATCGGAATCGCCGCAGGGAGGTAAGGAAGAAAATAAGGGAACCTGGAATATAAGGGTCGACGATGGGTAGGGATTGCAGTCGAAGGACCAGTGATCTCACCAGGATTCGGGAGGATTGCTCGCCTTACCTCGTGTATGACGCCACCGTTACTCCCGTAGTCGCCGCCGAGATTCACACAAACGGCAAGCAGATGGGCAGATCTCCGCTTCCGATTAAAGACGGCGATATCACAACCTCACCCGCGGCACACAAAATAACAAATGACAATCACTGGGCACACAAATCACAGGATCACAAACAATATGCACCGGAGCTGAATAAATTTACACGGCGAAATGCTATCGCGGTGTTGCGGTCGAACGAGTATCGGTCACGATGACGTCAAGCTCACTATTCACAATGACAAGACAAGCACGAGGAAAGGTTATGGGTGTGAATTAGGACGCGGAAAGGTGTTAATAATAGCTGGGTCGCGGCCGATTCCCAAGACCTGCAAAAAATATAGTTAACTAATCCGGAACAGTATCATATAAATATTATTTAATTTAGATTTTTGTAACCACTCTCAGGGGTAAATATTGTCCTATGTGGACTAGGCAACCTATGGGTCGGTAATTTTTTATGACACGAAAAACGGTTATGATATACAGTCGATTCCGCTTAATTGGGACACACCGGGACCAACATATTTTGCCCAATTAAGCGGCTGCCCCAATTAACCGAAGAAAGCGAATAGGAAATTTTTTGCATTAATCTCTCTGGCTGTTGTGGAACTTGCTAATAAATTTTCATCAATAGATTTTAGTATGTAATTAATAAATTTTCCTGGATATAATGTCTACTAATTTTTTTCTCTATTTTATATAATATGTATCGTGATCTTAAATTTACTGTCCCTGTTAAAAAATGTATGAACGTTTTTAAGAACACTTTCTATGACTGAACATGAATAACTAAAGGAAATAATTATTTTTATTAGAGGTTAACGTAGGAAATAATTCTACGATAGTAGTACGATTCCGATGCGAGAGAGCGCGAGCACAGGCGCGACGCCCTTTTATCCCTTCCACACTTCCATTCTTGCCAACATGCGCGCGTCACACAATCGCTACATCATGGTGCATTACACTATAAAAGATGTAAGTATAGAAATATATGTGTAGGGGACACGATTTTAAATTCACCGCCGTTTCAGCCGGCATCGATGATAGGCATGGCGCTGCCGGCTACCGCCACAGGTCTGGCCCGATCCCTCACCGACGATCTCTCTCCTGTTTCACCATTCCGCAACGGCGATCTTGCCGGCCCACAAGCACTGAGCGAGACCGCCGACTCGCTTCATTTCATAATTTACGCGCACTTTCTGTATCTCTTAATTCTATCCGTAACATCTATCTTTCTTATTCTATCATACTGTCACAATAATCACCAACATCGCCAATCATCACACTTTCATTCAACCACCGAACTAACCCCCATATATGGATTAAAATCAATTTTTTTTCGATACATGTTTGGGGGTTATGTCGCGGTGGTTAAATGAAATATAGATGTTTGTTTGCGCGTTGAAGTTTTATTACATTATGACAGTATGAGGAAAACAGATAGAAATAAAGAATGCAATGAAATGAATGAATGTGAAATGAAATGATGTGAAGCGAGTTGGCTGTCTCGCTCGGCGCTCCCGTGCCGGCGAGACCGCCGTTGTAGAACGCTGAAACTGGAGAGAGTGCCTAGCGGTGAATTCTGAGCCAGGCTTGTGGCAGCAACCGGCAACGCTGTCGCTAGCGTCGATGCCGACTGAGATGGCGGTGGATTTGAATTTCGGTCGCTACACATGTATATTTCTGTGCACCTTTCTAAATGATTTATCTAATTTGTTTTAATTATCAATATAATGCAGTTATGTTCTGAAAAATCGCAACTGTATAAATAAATAAAAAATTATTTCATTTAAACAAGGGTGATATTACAATTTGAAAGTAATATTTCCTCTCTGTTCTCCAAAGATACGACCTCTCTGGGTGAGTTCAAGAAGCTTTATATCTTTTGCGTCTCGGATACTGTTGCAGTGGATTGTCAGGAATGATCAATCTTGGGCATTTGATCAGGATTACTTCTGAATACTGTATAAGGACATACTTAAGAAATCCAACGCTTAAAGCTAAGTAGATACCAGAAGATTTTAACCTATTTTATTGTGATTTTAATATGCACTCTCAGGCACACCGGTTTGATAATCTAATGTTTATCTAACAAAAAAAAAAAAACCGTTTTTATACAGAACAAAACGAAAATATCAGATCAATTTTTCGTGTTTATTTTTTGAAAAAAATATTTGGTGACTCAATTTCTCCGCAGAGGTTGGTTCAATTTTATTTCGATGCAATATGAAAAGACAATGCTTAATTAATGACTCATGCATGTATTTCGCTCGCCGTGGACGCTAAGTTTAAAAAAAAATATATATGTGAAACATATACCAGTGAACATAACATTTTATACAATGCCAGCAAATCGGTCATAATGGTGTTCGAATATGGAAAAGGGCCAGATAATATCCCTCCCGTGTTGCTGGACGGGATGAAATTGAGCGTTCAAAATAAATAAATGGCCATATATTCAATGAAGATGGACAAGACGATGATGACATAGAACGGCAGATGAGACACTTGAGCGTTTGTGTAAATATGCTGTCACGGCGTTTCTATCGATACACGAAGTACTCCTATACAAAGCATTGTCCAAAAGTCATAAGAACAAATTTCGTTAAAACCAATTCTGGGTGCATTTTTATAATATTTGAATAATCATTACGTCACACAGCGGCCATTTTGTTGACCATCGTGCACGTTCCTCGTCACATAAGAAGTCGAAAACTAGTCGATTCGAAACTAGTCGATTCGCAGGTCTTTGTTCTCAGCGCTTTTGTTTGCAATAAACTATATTTGATGGTTAAAGTTAGTTTTACGCAGTAATTAAAAATTATTCTTTGTGTAATTATCCTAGGTATGTATTTTAATAAAATATATTTTTTATTTGTAATAAGTAGCTACATTATCGTACATTTATAGTTTATTTAGAGTGCCTAAAAGTCAATCGAGTATAAGTTTGTCTGTCGGACCTTGTCAAGCATTATTTTCTTTAACCATTATTAATTTTAAGCTTTCCTTGGAATATTTACAAATAAAAACCTTGCGCATATTTGCGCCATTTTTTAAAATGTCGAATTATAAATAGTTCTTTAAACATTAGAAAAAATAGTTTTGTTGAATATTATTTTCTTTCCAGAATATTCAGGTAGGGTTAAGGAAATGACCAGAAAGATATTATATGAACTTATGTGATGCTGTTCAGATAAAAATTTGGAGGAAAAGTTCACATTTATGGAAGACAAACTGTTTGATATCACTGAATGCCCGGATAGTGGACGTCATTTATTAAGATGTGTCTTGCAAAATTTTAAGTTTGTATTTCGGCAGAAATGAGCAGGAAAAATGTTTTTTGAAGAACAATGCACAATGGTTCAAGGGCTCCATAAAATTAGCCAGTTAGACTATACTAAAACCGGATCGACCAACAAAATAATTCAGAGAATCAAGTGACCGAAGCAAGAGGCATAAAATAAATGATTTGATCCGCCTCAAAAATCATAAAAGACATAACGATCATACCAACAAGTGCTGACAGTTTAGAAAAAATATTGTTGTATATATTAAAGCATTTATTTGTTCTCAAGAAGAAATTAATCATTTGGAACCTATAATTAAATGAGGCTGTGATGGATCCCAGCGGTCGCAATTTAAAATAAAATTCCAAAACAACACTGCCTATATATTTAAAAGTTTCCTTGTTTCTTTGAGACTCCGAACAAACATTGGCAGCCAAGAAAAAATAATATGACATAATCTAGTGCCTTCATCAACTAGATACTGCAGGCCCATACGCATTCGATTTATTGACGAAACTAACGACATCACAAAAGAAGAAACTCAATAAGAAGAACCTTAAAGAAAACTGAAATTGAAACACCCAGTGGAATTGTTTCCATAAAGCACACTTTATTGCCGACCATGGTGGATGGTAAAGTATGTAATGCTGCACTGCGCAAAATATGTACATAGACTAACTGAAACATAAATTAACTCGAATATACTCCTTCTCTATACACGAGTCTTACTCTCATAGAGAAGAAACAAATGTTAAAATATAAATGTTAATGTGGATATATATGTATATATATCCACTGATTATTGAAATTGTATTATATTTTTAATATTAATAAAAAAAATTAAAAAAACATCTGAAGACTTTGATAATCTCGACGACAATCCAGAATCACTGCGGTTTGGGGTCTCAATCCTCCATGCGAGAATTAGGTTCTTTGAGTCACTACTTCATTTGGTTTATAAAATCCCCTTTAAGAAGTGACGAGCCAAAATAAGTCAAGACAAAAATGTAGTAAACGAAAAAAAAACCGATACAGTAAAGATTTAAGGAAGAGATGGGCTTTCTTGTAAACATTCCAAAGGCATTCGGAAACATAAATGACGGAAACACAGCAAAAAAATTCCGAATCACGTTCCCAAATTATTAATCTAGATTTAAACCTAATTAAAAGGTTTAAAAGTATATTAGAAACAAAGTAAGGCATTCTCAAGTGAAACAATAAATCTTCTACTTCCGGGGATGCAGCCTGGGGTGTGCCTCCAAGTAAAGAAAATAGATGAAGACACAAGATGAATGCGAATCGGAAGTAATTTTTCGTAATTATATATTTTATTTTTTAATGTTTTTTAAAAAATTATTATTATTATTATATTTTACAAAAACTACGTGAACACATAAAATTGCTTTTAAATACATTTCCATACAAAAAAAAACACAATAAATAGTTTTGGCCAATAATTTTGGCAAAATGCTCCTCTGCGCGATGCAGTAAGGAGGTGAAGAGGATCTTGTTTAAATCGTTCTTCACCAGCATGTATACCGCGAGCTCTAGTCGAAATACAAGCAAGTGACGTACAAATGTCTCCAATTCAGTACAACAACTCGTAAAGGATACCGTTCGGATTGACGCATTTATAATATTTGTCGATTCATTCCGCATCTGTGACATCGAGTTGCGGGCGTAAAGCTGCGGCTGGAGCTCAGCACCAACTCTCTGGTGCAAGCGGCGCTCTCATAAAAAGCTGGTTCCCTGACCAGAGAATGGCATCAACTACAGAATAGCTACAGATACAATAATAACCGTGACTGAATTATATTTTTTACGAAAATGTGAGTTTTTATTATTTATTTATATCAGAAGTTATACACTAGATTTGAATTTTTAAAAACTATTACTTAAATAGGATCTTTACACTAATGTAAAACTGAATGTTACACTAAAGTAAAATAGAATGAATGCTATAATTAAGAAAATACAAGCATTACAAGAATGACCGCCACCATTAAATTCATTTTTCGCGTGCCATAAAATTGCCTTAATCTGGAAAATTCGTAGATGTACGAAATATATTTTCTTATAATCTTGAAGCCAAGATTATGAGGACAAATCTGAATTGAGAGAATTTATTTAGTTGCTATTTTCCCACCATATTGTTTATTTGTCACAAAAAGTACATACTATTCGATAGCATTTTTTCTGTTCTAAAAAATCTGAGCCGTTTTCCCGAATCTTGTGGTTTTTCTTAACTTTTGAACTTTTAATATTGGAGTGTTAAGCAGAGAAAAGCAAACATTTTCGACTTAACAGGGAAATTTTGCCGCATCCACCTCGGCCGATGAACTAAGAAAATGGCTCGATAACTATTTTGATACCATATCAGCGGATTTTTATAGAAAGGTCATCGACAAATTAGTTGATGATGTTGTAATTTTTGTTTAAATATTTGATTTTATACTTAAATAATTGAATTAAACCGCAAATACTTATTAAACAACCCGATACTTCCATTAAATCCGGCGTATACTACAAACATTATCGCAAATCTAGAAGTCGTTTTTTATAAGGAAATATCTACACAACATAACTCTGATCAGTCATATCAGCTATGTTTATGAAATAAATATGTATTTTACTATATCTATAAAACGATCCACTGATAACAGTAATAATATTTATTTTTATCGGTATAAATAAAAATGAACAATCCAATCCAATGTTATTCGACAATTGCGCTGGTCTTTGAAATATAGTAATTTATTATTAGATTTGTTAAAAGTTTTCTATAATGTTATTAATATTGATGTCAATATTTCTGGCAGCGGGCGTGGCTTACGAATCTTCAGAAGTTGTCAGGCACTTGAATTTGCTCACACTGCCCTTCGAGAGACTTCCGAATCCTGGAGATATGGCTTTCAGACTATCGGAAGATGAATTTGAAGATTATTTGGATTTTTGGCTGCATGAGAGAAATCTGTATTCGGAAAATTTGCAGTACACCGTAGGAGATCCTAGAGGTAGGGCTTAATGATTTTTGATTTTAAGGAGAAGACATTTTCGTTGTAAAATTGCAATTTCAGAACATAGTTCTGTGCTATTTTTTAATACAAATTAAATTAATCAATTAGAAAGATATACAGAAAAAATCATTGTATCGTGTAAATATTTTAATTGTTATCGGGATTTTAATTTAATTTTTAATACATCTGTTCATGTAAGGAACACATTTGTTTTAAGTAGTAGTAGTTTTTGTAGTTTATTTAAACGACTCCAAAACAGCTGACTTAAGTGGTAGTTGACACTTTTTGCTAATGTCATGTCGAACTTCTTTCAAATGTTGTTAATTATATTAAGTCCTCTACATACGAACGAGAGCTCGTTCGCAAGTTGAATTTGTTCGCAAGTAAAACACAGTTAGCCTAGCAATCGTCGATTGCTTGCTGATTTAATATGTAAAAGATAAAACATTAAGTAATCTTAACCTGTAGATATTAAAAACATGTTCGACATTTTCGCGAATTTTTATTTTTGACTTGCTAGACGTCCATAAAGTCATATAAATATATGAAAATAGATGGAGATACGTAATACGTAATACGCGCCTTATTACTTCGGTTGGCACCACTGGGTTTCCTGGTTGATAATAATCTTCATGTGTGTGTGTGTGATTATTGCCGCCTATTGTCAGAATCGGAGAAGACGGAACGAAGGCGTGATTCTCATTACCTCCGATACTTCGGTGCGCGCTTCACCCAGCCGAAATCTATCGACAGAAAAGTGAACAGGCTAGTGCAGTTCACGTATCATGAAAACCTGGGAACCGGCGATCGAAGGCGTTACGTACACATTATCACCATTTTGTACTTAATATCCGACATCGTGCTACTGCACTGTGGGGTTAATATGATATTAATCGCACAGTAATTGAATAAAATGTAGCTATACCTAGAGCAAAAGTGAAAAGAAACACAATTTTAGCACCAAACATTCTGACAGATGCGATTGTACCCGTTCGGTGCCGTCGGGTATTCATAAATTAAAGCCAATATCCACGATGAGATATCGATCTCTAAAAGTCAGTTTGATTGCGTCATTCCATTCATCCATAAATGAGAGAAATCTTATCCATGAACACGAGCCATTAGTGTACGATCAACCTTTGTTGGATCGGCATTATTGACTGACGCTATTTTATGTAAATGCTTCAAATACAAATGTTTATAGTGACGCACCCACACAAAATTTTCACAGGCTTAAACTTGGGTGTGATTTTGGTCTTGTCGATATATTCCGATATTTAATGCTTAAATATAAAAGTGATGTGTGTTGAGACAAAGCCATTCTGTGTTTAACCAAAATTTATAGCTAAAAGAAATACAGTTAGTTACATATATTTTTAAAACAGATTTTAAAATGCATTGCCCAACTGGGCATAGAAAATGAAACACACAAGGTTAAGTAAAAGTGAAAATATATAAAATGAGAGTATAAAAATACAAATGTGCAATACATTATGTATCAATAGAATGTAAGTACATAAAAGATAAAGGAAAATATATAAGATTAAAGTAATATACAAAATGCGGTGATAAGAATTATTTCATAATATAAAGCAATCAATTTGAAACATTATTTTTAAATGCTTGAAGTTTTAATATTATTTACAATTTAATTATCTATTCTGGGAGCTTAAAAAGTGAATAATAAATAACCAACAGTAGTTTTAATTCTTGGAACGATTTTAAGATTATTCGCTCTTGTGGGATAATATCTTTCAGTCCTCACAGATGGAGCGCTTATTTTCCTATGAAAACTAGTTAGTATATTCAGCTCGTGGTTGTCTTACATATATAACATGAAATTCATTAAAAAGTGGCTCTGAAAGATACGAAAAGTCACGGCGGCGTATTAATAAATTCCTTCTGAATAAATATATATTTTTTGTTTTCTCTTCTTACGTGCTTCTAATATGTTGTTCTTCTTATATACATACGAACTTCTACTCGATTCAATACAATTAAATATATTTACGCATGTGTGTACTTCTACTGAATTGTAAGTACTTACTGTATTGTATTATTGCTGTAATGCCTCGAGACAAAGCCCCCCAAAATGTCCAGAGAGACAGGCCCCCGCACTATAAGTCCGCCCCTGATTTCAAACACGTTTCAGAAAATAATTTCGTAAATTACCACAATCGAAAATACCCAATTAATAATCGATCAATCGAATACCGCGATTGTTGTACTCGATGATTGTACCCGATAATTGTACTCGATAATTGTACTCGATAATTGTACTCGATAATTGTACTCGATAATTGTACTCGATAATTGTACTCGTATTTATCGATCAAACCAACATCCAATAGATAACGAGAAAATTAATACACGATATAAATTGTTTGAGTAATTTATATGCGTATTTCTAGGAGATTAAACCAGATTTCAGAACTTACTGCATAATGTACGTTGGTAAACGGAATCAGCGCGACATGAAGAGATCAACAAACGATTATCTCAACGTCCTGTTCTCACATTCCATGTTGTGTGGTTATTCCAACATTTAACGTGTTTAATTCTTGGCATCCTGCGGAAATCTGTTACATTTGACGTACAATTAAATCAAACATTATGGCACGTGTCTACGGATGAGATTTCTATCTGAGATTCAACTCGAGTGCGCATTAAGGACAGTTCAGCATGAGTAATTTATGAATCATGAACCCGTATGTTTTGCGCAGTGATTAGAATGACACACGTACCTTTATCAACTGTCAGAGATTAAATACTCATTGAGAGATCATTGTAGACACGGCCCTTAAGCATGATATCGTGAAGATGGTTTGTATGCTTTAGCCAGTATACTAGGGGTGAAAACACTTTTAACAGACTATCTCGTCATTGTCTTCATTTGCAATCACAAATAAAATCACATAGCGATGTGATCACGAGATGTGCACCGGTCGATCAGAATCCAGATTGTTTGTTTCGGCTTGTGTTTGTAAATTTTTACACTTCTTAAAATAAACAACAAAACAGGTGCTGTTGTGGACAAATATATTTGTAAAATAATTCAGTCATTTTTTAAAAAAATATTTTATAATTAAACCGAAACAAGAACAGAACGCAATCAGTGATATAAATAAGACAATTCTAGCTGGATGCTCAGTAAAAGTGTCAATCCTGGGTGAGCCCCAGCCGGTGTACGTGGCCGGCAGTGCTCTGGTTGCCCCCACGGGGACCACGGGGTCGGTGGACTTCCCGGCTAACCGGACGATGACAGCAGCTTGCCCGGGCAGTGGATTGACTCACACCTCAACCAGTTCCCGGCCGTTGGAAAAGGTGGGAATACAAAATCTTTAATGGTTATGTATGTTTGTTATTTGCACGATCCAACACCATTTGACGAATTAGAATAAAATTTTGCACGGTTTCTTTTTAGGACTTCCTCCTACCCCTGCCCCCCTCACACAACCACCTTCAAGGCACTGAGCAGGGATTCAGTTACTCACAAAGTTATGGTACAGGGGACCTATCTAACGGAATATTTTAGGGGCCCCTAAAATGTGAATATCAAAACACAAAGTGAACTGCGAATAGCAATACAAATATATAAAATGTTTTAAGTTAAACTATCAATAATAATCGACGCTAGAATCTAAAGTTTTTGAGCCGTCTCGACAAAAATATACATATGTATATATATTTCTTTTGAAATTTATTTCTTGTCTATGAGAGTAAGACTCGTGTATAGAGAAGAAGTATATACAAGCATTTATGTTTCAGTTAGTCTGTGTACATATTTTTTAACTTCAGAAATTGATAGTAGTCTGCAATTTTTCTAATTGTGATGGGGAGATTGTTAAAAAATTGAATGCCTTGATAAATATAGTAATTTTGGGTTGCGGTGTATTTTAATTTTGAAATATCAATTTGGTCTCTAAATCTTATAGATCGGAATTCGCTTACTTCATTAATTCATTCGCACTGCTATCTGTCAGTTTAAAAAAAATGTCCCCTTTTTTTTTCTTTTCTATTGCCCCTGGATTATTTTGCCTTTTCTTGGTAATTCGAGAACTCTCTGAAAAGCGGGGTCACTTGGGGTCACTTGCAATCGCGACTCTAATATAAATTCGTCACTGCCCGCGATCTGTATTACAAATTTTGTTCAGTCACATTCTAGGATACTGAGTAAAGTATAGTAATTTCACCCCACCCCGTGACCATTTCATCCCCAGACCAAAATGACGTACATTCTTACTACTCCTGCGCAAAACATGACACCCCTCTCCCCCTACTGCCTAACCAATTTTAAATCATAGATCGATTTTCTGTTGCAATGTCTAATATCAATCGCGAATTTGAATAATAAATAGTACATAGATTTGTTTAATATTTAATTATTTTATAGATAAGAAATGAAATATTACAGGGTGACTATTATGTTCCGGGGTGATGTTGTTTTTGAATAACTAGAAAATGAAGCACAATTTTTTGATTTGGTTTTTCTTATCAATTATTTAGTTTATTACAATTATGTATGAAATATGACATTATGCCAAGTAGCCGTCTCTGGCAGCGGCACAAATGTTTGATCTTTTAACCATATTTTTCATAATATTCTCGCACATTTCAGCAATTTAATTTCGCGTATTGTCCTGTAGCATCGGAATTGATGGTTTACTGACTGATCGAGATTTCTTCGATCTCTCAGTCTACAAAGATCATTCATTGTATCTGACAGACTCGATATATAAGTTCCGATAAAATTGATCATTGTAAAAGATTGAGATTTTTGTAAAATTTTTGAGAAATGAATTTTGCTCACTTCGCGTTTGACAATTGACAAAAAGTTATCAATCCATTGACGGATAACTTTCTGGATCGTCAGTTTGGTGAATTTGAATCTCCTCAGCAGTGTTGAAATGAAATAAATGTTTGTAATTTAGTTCTTTCTGTTTGTGTATTCTTTGAGAATAAATAGTTGGCTCTAGGTAATATTTGTGTATGCGTTTTGAATCTAGCTATCAGGTCGAATGTAGTGTACACGGGTTTACAAATAATTTTGCCCTGGACCAATCTAATTCATTTTCCAAAATATGGTTTTATATCTACTAACCATTTTTTTCGACACGATTCTGATTTGAATTTTTCAGGGGTTGGTGTGTAGCGGCGGAACCTTATTCGCCAGCCCCGGTTGGTTGTCCGGTCCGGTCAGCTTCGAGACGATCGGCTGCACTTCCCACCCCCAAGCCGCGGAAGCGTCTGCCGGCTCTTGTCTGGACGGAGGCATCCTGGTCACCGTGAGCTTTCAAGTCACCGGCAAGACGCACAATCTGCTGACGAGTTGTTTTCACCGAACCAAAGCCGAGGTCTTCTACGTCTTGTACGAGCAGAACCCGGAGAATTTTGTCCACCAATCTGGAGTAGGCAGACCGCCGTTTGCACGTTAGTGGACACAGTCTCAGGCACATGTGTCGTATAACCCCTGCTACAGTGGCGTAACTATAAAAATGTACAATGGAAAAAAGGGTTTTCTAAATAAATATTTTTACATACGAATATTAGTAGTACGTGGTTTATACGTTAATAATGAAATTAGTCTGTTGTTTAATATAATATGTACACTTTGCAAGACATTTACATATATTTAAAAATACTTCACTTTACGATGATGGCCTGGTCCCATTAGCAAGGCGGGTACTACTGTATATATCGATAATTTCAATTGAATGATTCCATTTCTTGCTGTGGACTATTATTAACGGTGGGAATGGTACAGATACCTAATTGAAAAAAAAAACAATTGAAATGTATTGTAGGGTGCAATTGGCTGCATTGGCATAGTTACGCCACTGTCCTGCTTATAATATGGTTTTTTGGTTCACCCCGCCCCACCATAGTATTTTACACAACGTTGTATTTTGTTTCGGTGTCTTCAAACATCGTATAAATTTTATTTCAAGTTCAGATCGTGTTCATTGTTTTGTGGAAAATAATAACTACATATGTACATTATATATATTTATTTGGATTTTGTTTTATAAAATTTTACACACTTTTTAATGCGCTTATTTAACGCAGTTTCGTGATGCATTTTACCCCGGAAGCCTCCGAAAAATAAATATACACAAACGTTCGTAAAAATTCATATTATTAATTTTGTACTTGTGGTGGATAGGAATTTGTGAACGAACCAGCATCTAGCAGACGAAAAGTAATTGCCTTCATTTCATCTTTATATTTCCACCAATTAGGAAGTAAGTGGTGTGCGCAAGCACACGATTTGGCATCATTGCGTATACAAAATATATCGATTGCACACAATTTTTAACAACACTTCTTCATGTGTCGCCTTCTAGGGAAGGTTGGCCACCGTGTTGCAGTATGTCTATCTAGCTTGTTCAAGATTATCAACATTTTGGAGATGGAATCACTTTTCGAGGTTACACAGTCAAGATAATCTCTTTCTGCCTACACTACTAGCTCTACTATCTTCTATTTTCCCCAGTATAATGAATTGATAAATACGAAGCATTCTTGACTTATTTATGCGTCTTACTTCATTAGTATGAGAACTGTCACTTTGTAAATTCGTGTGTGTGTGTGTGTGTGTGTCATGAAAGTGAGTAGACGAGTGGTGGGGAATGAACTTTATAAGAGGCCGGTCTCTGGGGGAACAGCTTCATCTGAATAACTAGTTTTATATTACAACGAATTAAGACCCAAGTAATTAGACAGTAAGCAGAGGATTGAACCCCAAGGTAACAAGTAAGGTGATGGTTTTCCTATTTTCTTCTCCAGTGCAAAAATAATAGAATTGCTTCAAAATTTGAGGAAGCATTGCTCACAAGTCATTTCGTTTTTTTAAATAATTCTCTCCTCTTCGTAAATTAATGATATTTTTAAAGTTCTTTTGGTGGTTTGGAATGGTGGTTATATGAGCGATGCTTTTATAATTTGTAATCCTAAATTCATATCGAAAAGGAGATAAAGGAATCACAGTTATGCTACATTCATCATAACTGGTAGTGCTTGCGCAATCTCCGGGTGGAATATGATAATTCCGGTCGTAAATCGGAATCACCGCAGGGTAGGGGAGGAATGTAGGGAAACACGGTACAGTGAGAGGTTGGTGAGAGGATAGGGGGTTTAGAAGAAGGACCAGTGATCTCGGGAACCGGGATTCCGAAGGACTTCTCGCCTTTCCTTGAGTATGACGCCTCCTCAAATCCCCGTGATCGTCGCGAAATCGCACAATGTATGGCATCCGTGGCACACACAAACAATATACACTGTGCACACAAATCACAGGATCACAAAATACAGTGCCTTTGCACTAGAGTTGAACCCCCACAACGCGAATGTTATCGCCATGTCGCGATCGAACATAATACAAATATCGGTCAAGTTGACGTCTGTTGGCGTCAAGGTCACATTTCACACTAAGGCAAGCAAATCGGAAAGAGGTCTGGCCTAGGGATTTGGACGTGGACATGTGATGATAAAATTATTAATTATTAATTAAAGATATTATAAACATTAAAGTATGATTTTGCGAATACGTAACAGATAGTAACATAAATTTTTGTTGGCTCTCATGTCATCAATCCTAAATACTGTAACATCTCAGCTAAATAATGACATACACTTACAGAGGGATCTTTCTTCCCTGGCCTGGCGGTAGACACCCTGTACACCCAAGTCTCTCAGAAGACGAATTTTGACGCCATTCTTGGTTCAGGCATGAACCTTAAATACCTCAACGGCACCTACTTTCTTAGCCGAGGGCACATGGCAGCCAAGACAGACTACGTCTTCTCACCAGCTCAAAGAGCCACATTCACCTTTCTCAATGTTGCTCCGCAATGGCAGCCTTTCAACGCTGGAAACTGGAACACTCTCGAACAGGTAATTGAGCAGTAGGTTTTTCTACTCTACCTCATTGTATAGTAGTAATGAACTCAAAATCACGAACTGTGAATCAATCACTGATATCTTTGAATCACACTCATTATCAGTGATTGAATATCTGGAAATATCGTGATTAAATTTTTTTTTTTAAATTTTTTTAATTTTCTGACGCCGCCGTTTAAATCGATTATCACCTGTTTCAGCGCCATCAACCGGATTTTTTGTTAATTGTAATCAATTAACAGATTCCAATAAATGGCTTATTTTTTTTTAATTTTGTTTATGCTAGCTTGTTGTAGTTAAGTTAATTTTGTTAGTTTTTTTTACATTTTATAGGTATGTGGAAAAATTTTCTACTAATTATTCTAATTAGTTACGCTAGAATATATTTTTTACAGCAAATTAAGTTTTAACAATGTGTATAAATACGCACAAAATTATGTTTTTATATTTATTTCGTGTATTGTGATATCAGAAACTGTGATCACAGTTACAGTTTACAATCACTGATATTATCGAACACCAATCACAATCATATTAGCGAGTCAAGAGTAAAGCATTTTTTCTCATCACTATTGTATAGTATTTGTACTACAACAAATAAGACATTTGAAAATATACTACGGAATTTGTACTGCCATGTGAGAACTGGATTGTCGGTTTAAGTGAAGGCCGATATAACAGGCCATATTTCAGTAGATTCAGGATTGATGTGATTGATAAATCAGCCTGAAACATATTTAATTTACACTTTGTAGTTTATTATTATTAATCACGCCATTTAATTAATTACATTTCAATTTTTTATTTATTTATCAAACAGCTTATGCTCGATTTATTTAATTAATTTAATTATTTTTTTATTTATTTATCACTTATGCTCGATTATTAATACTTCCAATCATGTAACTAAAAATTCACATTTTTTATTCCGCAATACTGAAATGAATACCTACAGATTATTGAATTATGTTAAAATTAACATCATATATTAAATATCAATCACGGCTCTCAAAAATATAAGTTTTCATAAATGACGTGTGGCTTCGAATTGAATAAATCATACGTGCTGACCACGAAGCCGTCGAAATGTGGGGTCCGCAAGACTTAGCACAACAACCGGCAATAGGCAGTTAGTTTTGTTAGTGTTATTTGGTGTTGCTTTATTATAAAACAACGCCACAAATGGGCAACCCAACTAGGCCTCAACGGGAAGCCGAATTTTTTCGTTCTATGTGCGTGTAATAGTGCTGTAATCCTCGCCTCTGCCGACGCGACCCGTGGCGCTACCGAGCGCCACCGGCGCGCGCACCTAACACGAGTGTCTGTCACGTGTCTTACTTCCACTCTACAGTTAGTTTAAGGCACACGAAAAAAGGAAATATAAAAATTCATGTTATATTTTAGGGATTTAATTTTTAATACGTTACGCCACTGGTTTGAATCAAACTGGTTGCGCACAGCGTATTAGAGTGGAATTAATCTTTTGAAGCACTATCTTTATCATTATGACAATCAAAATCACTTAATACAATCTCGTCCGGTATTTTAAAATATATTTTATCTTCCAAGTTCACCACTTACGAAAATAATATTAAAATCATATTTTAAAATTTTGTAGGCTGAGATAAAGTGGGGAAAAACCAAAATGTCACCAGTGTCGGTGTCAGAGGCGCCGTACAATTGATACGATAAGACAAGTCTCAATAATTTAAAATTATAATCATCAGCGTGGCGCCAAAAAACCCGTGAGATAGATTTCAGTAAAACAAAGACGTCTTTGCAAAACGTCCTGTCGCCGAGAAATATGACTATATGCATTGTTATGAATCTGAATAAAAGTAGAATATTCTGCTGGCGGAAGCCATTCTCGATTTTGCCGCCGTAATGTGCCTATATTGAACATCTTTTGTGTTTCATTTCCCATCATCACCGGTTGAGAGAAGCTGAGATCGGCGAACCATCCCTGTCTACATGCTTGTTTCCTGTATGGAACAATTGTTTTATTTAGTTAACTAAGATTTTGTACAACACAAGCGGCATTTTAAATTCGATATGCTAGCTAATTAATGTGAAAATAACAGATTCAATTATTTGCTGTACTGATTTTGATATTTTTGATTATTTCAGAATCTCAGAACGAGGATTGGAAATGCGGGCAGCAGAACCATAATTTACACCGGAACCTGGGGAACTCTTCAGCTTAAAGATAGCAGCAAAGTTTTGAGAAATATCTATCTGAGTGCCTCCACTAACAAAATTCCTGTACCCATGTGGATCTTTAAGGTAAATACACCATTCTCAAGGCCCGTGTCCATGGGAGGAGACACGATGAGATGGTCTCAGAGATTTAATTGAGACATATCTCAATACTAAGGATTGATAGGAGACAAAGACTAGTAGATCACCGTAGATCCCTACAAGAAACTATTCCGAAAGTTAGATATAATTTATTGAACATGGTCATTAATATAAAATCAAAACAGAAAAAAAAATTATAAAACCTTCAAATCACAAATCAAACAATTATTAGAAAACTCCTACAGCAATTACAAGTCTTGATTATATTCATGTACAATCCCTCTCCAAGCACAAGAGCTTTTTGGAGAGGTACAGCGACATACAAAAAAAAAATAACTTCAGTTGGTATAGTAATGTCATATAATATTATAAAATTTCAAATTAAAAAAAATATTTTTAACTGCTGTTGGGGAGATTCAAAGTCACTCAACTGACGAACTACAATGACATTTGACGTTTAACGTACCTACGTGACGAGCGCGAAGAAAGGGGTGAAGCAGTAAATGTGTACGCGGAGTAAAATCCGTTTTGAGCAGAAAATCTCTTAAAAATCTCATTCGTGGACACAGGCAATTGTCGAACATACAAACTGGCGTCAAATTTCCAGTAACCCAGACGTCGAGTATCGATTCCGCTACTTCTGACGTACTAATTGAACGTCCACCATCTTACTATTGCCCTAATATACTGCAGTATCAAATTATCTTATAAGTATGTATGGAAATTTTTTGGTGTCGAAATTTAAAGCGCTGATATTTTTATATTAAATTAAATTAATTTTAAAAATAGTTGCCTACCTCTGTTGAACTTGAGACTTAAAGATAAGAAAATTAGAACTCGGTCGGTCCCGCGAGAAGTGGGGTCTGTTGATGGGAAGAGGAGGGTTGCCAATAAGTTAACAAGAGGCTCGCTTAATCTCAGAACTATTCGCGGTATTCCGGGTAAGAGGCGGATTTTTTTTATCACTTTCATACAATTATACGCAATAATTATTTAAGCAATTGAATATTACTTAACATACTTATATTATATAACATTACGCAATATACCGTTAAATAATTAATATCAATAGCTGAAAAATGTACTTACCTACCTTAGCCTGCAAGAGTGAAGAATTCTAAGGTTGACGCAGAAATATTATTTTCGTGACAATTCTATGTTTCAAAACAGAACACTGGATTGAAACTGAAGTCATCCCTAATACGAGTATATGACGATACAACGTTATAAATATTAAGATCTGTCCTTCTCAAAATTGTGCACAACTATGGTAAAGAGAAAAAAATGTGCACGTGTGAAGTATGAAAGTTAATCATTCACAAAAAATTCGCGTTGAACATCTAAGAACATCTGCGATTTTAAGCATTGTTAGACTATAGAGTCATTCCATGTGAAATCACTTAGGTGTAGTTGCTCGACCATTTCAGATATTTATTTTTTTACCATAGGTAAACCCTATTAATGTGTAGCTCAAAACAATTTTTATTTTATTTTTATCTGCCATAATATTAGATCTAGGGTTAATTTTTTTTCAAAGACAGGCAAAAACGGCGGTTTGCAGAGGTTTTAAAAAAAAATATTGTTCTCCTTTCATAAGAGATAAAAGATTCTGAATTTTACTAACATAAAGAAGAAAAAATAGGGTTATAGAAAATATTATATAAAACATGACTTAAATGACGTTGAAATATGCCACAAAATCACCAGTTTTTATGACTTTTTAAGGTAACTGGGGGGGTTGGAACCACAAGATAGATTTTTTTTGTTATACCTGTAACTAGTAGAGTTCCTGGTTATGAAGAATTAAAGTTTGGATTACGAACCCTTCATGTCTTCTTTGACATTTCAAGGTCAAATATAATGCATGTACATAACAAAACTTATAAATTTCATTTTGTAGTTTAAGCTAGTTTAGAAGTTACAGTTTCTATGTTAATGTAACCTACAAATGTATGTAATTTCAAGATATTATGTTATATATCAATTTGCAGGTCGTGCGCGAGCCATCGACCAACAAAACCGTTGCCTTCCTCGGCCTTAACAATCCCCATGTGACAGAAGCAGAGGCCAAAAAATTGGCTTTCTGCACTGACGTTTGCAACGGAGTCACCGCTTACAGTTGGATCATGTGGAAACCCACCAACATTGGACTGGGCTATTCCCTTTGCTGCGAGGTCGATGACTTCAGGAAGACGGTCACCTTCCTTCCGAGTTTCACGAGCAGCGGATTATTTTCGTAAATTAACCCATTTGCAAAATTAATAATATTGTTGAGTTTTATTTCTTCTAAAGAGTCGGTGAAAATAAAACGCCGAATAATAAAATATAAATAGCTAAACATAAAAATACAAAGGGTACAACTATATATAGATACTATTTCTATCAGCTCTATCACGACTATACTTTCTAGAATAAAATCTTCTGAAAATGAGATTAAAATAATAAAAAATATAAACAATTCGTCAATTAATGATGGAATGGATTTTATAATCTTTTTTTTTAAATTATGAAAATATAGTAACTGTGATGATTTTTATATTACCGCAGATTCCCTTGGGGTTCTATCCTCTGATTACTTGTAAGTGAAACTCAGTCATTCCAGGTAACAATATTATGTTTATTACAACATGTTATTACAGTCAATATAAATTATACACTTCCGAGATAGTCTTGTTATTGAGAAGAAGCTGAGATGAAAGAGAGCTCTTCCCCCTGAGGCGGCCCCATAAAAGAGGCCCGCCTCCCTCCATTCATCCTCACACTTCCATGACACACACACACACACACACATAGTGACAGTTCTCACAGTAATAAAATAATCTAAATATTTAAAATGGTACACTTGTTCCTTCCGCCTATGAATTTTGAATGCTAAATATGTTGTAAATAGGTAGGTATTTGTATAATTTAATTTCCCTCATGATGATCAATGATATTAAAAATTAATTGCGATAAATTCAAAATCTGAAAATTGAAATATTGTTGTATAATTTCAATTCTATGCTATATGTAACATGTGGAAGTAATCTGTTATTATATATGCATACAGAAATGTGATGTTGTCATTTACAAAAAAAAAAAAAAAATTAGGATTAAAAATGGACAAAAGACAAGATTATTAAAGTTATTGTGATCGAAAATATATATTTTTTTTATAATTAAATTTATCTAATCTATCGAACAACCGCGTTAGACAAATAATTTTATTCCGCATTAGAAAAAAATATCCCGGTGAGTTCATACATTCCCTAAAATATACCCAAGTTTTATAGTAATATTAAAATGTCATGTATCCCCTTTCCAGATGTGATGCATTTTTTTGCCAAATGTTTTGAATCACATTTCCGCGGAAGAGATTACTCTCGGAGATTTATCTCGAGAGCGCGTAAAAGACAGTGCAGAGTTGAGTGCGGAATTTGTATACAAACTAGAATGATGCAACTGGTACATGTCGACCATTACCGATACGTCTCTGAGATAAAAAATCATTCGTGGACACGTACCATTAAGATCCTAGTGATGGGAGAATGATTGAGTGAATAATTGATGTGATTAATATTTTCTTATATTAAAATATGAATTAAATGCATTAATTAGAAAGATATACATATAAATCAATTTTATCGAAAAATATTGTTGTTACACCACCGGGGTTCGAACCCGGATCTCTTTACAAACCGGGGAAGGTGCATTATCCAACTGTGCTGCAGCGACAATATATTTAGCGACAAATTTTCGAACCTATATGTTACCTTTTTGATATTAATACATTTAATCGTTCCATTCTTTGAATGAGCCATCTATCTTATTTTTAAGGAATCTCAAATATCTTTGAGTAATCTGATAGCAGACGCCAGAATTATCAATTGATTTTTATAAAATTTTGGACACACTGATACAACTTAATTATTAGGAGAACATAATATTATTGTGAAGTTGTAATTATTCAAAACATAGGTCTGTGATATTTTAAATACTAATTAAATGTGTTAACTAGAAAGATATACGTATAAAATCAATTTGATCGAAAAACAACATTATTTTGTGACGCAACAACAATATTTTTCGATAAAATTGATTTTATATGTATATCTTTCTAATTAGTATTTAAAACATCACAGACCGTCTGTTCTGAATAATTACAACTTCACAATAAGAATGTGTTCTCTTAATATTTATCTTACATGTTTGTGTGCAATTTAATTTATAATGTAATAATTGTACGAGTAAATAAATTGAATCTAAAAAAAATATTTATATAGATTTTACACAGCCCAAAATTATTGATCATCTTGTCACAATATCTCATTTAGCACCGTTACAGTCGCTCAGCAGGCGACACTGTTCTCTAAAATTCTCCACCCCGTCTCAGCTGCATTGGAAATATGACATCAAAAATCAATCGGCGCTTTCGTAAAGAAATGTTACGCAATAAATGCATTCGGATGCAATAATAGCCGCGTCCCTCCGCAGAGTTATCAAACTCTCCTAACATTTGCTAGCTCAAAGAATCAGATGCGCCTAGGTGCAGTGCACTCGCTAGTGACGAGAATAGAACGAATACTTTAGCTGGGACCGAAGAAACTGTCCAAAGCGCATCTTGCACCAGACTCCGACACCGACTCTTCGCTCTTTGCCGGGGCTAAGAAAACAAAACACGAAAAGCGACCAAATGAGTGCTAAAACGATAGAAAAGAGTGCTAAAAAACTGTCGTGACATGTACGGACGTCGTCAGTGGAGAAACAGTCGAATGTGTCGTGGAATATTTGAAATTTGAAGCGCAGCCTTCATAAAATGAACAAGTGATCGATGCGTCTAAACCATATTTATGAATACAAACTGATACCTGAATGTATGTATTGTATTTATGTTAAATGGTCCTTGAAATCTGTTTAAAAATATCGTGCTGAGGTAATCAAAATCGTAATTAAATATACGTTCATTCGCGAAGTGTTTTGTATTATTATTAATCTACAATAAATATTTGAACATTTTCACGGTATCTAGCTAAAGTCGTAAAAAAGTGAAGTGATATTTACATTTGAAAGTGACATATAATTAATTAATTAACTACGATCTTTGGATTATAAATCACTATAAACGCAATAAAACATTTAAAATGGATACCACCACTGAAGAAATGGATCAAATCGATAATCAAGATTGTATACAAAACAAGATTAGTGAAAACTCTTCAATAAAGGATAAATTAAATCTGATAGAAGAGGAAATAATCAGGACAAGCAGCACGATTGATACAGAAAAGATAGAAGAGCATCCCGAACAGGAAAATAAAGTTTTAGAAGACGAAATAGCAATTCGAGAGCCGACCCAGGATATCAGATACGAAGGGAGCGACGCTTCTAGAAGCCCGGGAAGAGAAGATTTGGAAGACGACCATGACAGTTCCGGAAGCTCAGATGGAGAAGAAGATGTCGATAGTGGGATAGCGGAAGAACCACCGCAAGTGCGAAGACCTTTTGATTGCTACGATTTGGCTAATTTCTTCAGCTATTGGTGAGTAGTTATTTAGAATTGTTTTTAATTAAACTTCTTACACAAACTTGCCATTACTAAAAACGCTTTCAGTCCAAAGTAAAGATAATTTTAAAGGACAAATTTTTATTGTGGAGTTGCAGTTTTTCAGACCATAGTTCTGCGGTAATTATAAAACGTATTAAGCTAATCAACAAGAAACATATGCATATTAAAAAATATTTTTAGTAGCTGCCGGGAAATTTTTTTAATAAATAGATTTTTTTTTTAATATGTTTTTCTAGTTGATTCATTTAATTAGTATCTAAATAAAGTTATTTCAATTTAGTTTTAAATTGTCGATACAAAAAACACTACAGTTTAAATAATCTTCAATATCATACTACCACCTTTGAAGCCGACACATAATATTGAAGATGGTATGAATAGTTGATTATTAGATTGTTAATATTGAAGATGGTATGAATAGTTGATTATTAGATTATTAATATTGAAGATGGTATTAATAGTTGATTATTAGATTGTTAATATTGAAAATGGTAGAATAGTTGATTATTAAATTGTTAATATTGAAGAGGGTATGAATAGTTGATTATTAGATTATTAATATTGAAGATGGTATTAATAGTTGATTATTAGATTGTTAATATTGAAAATGGTAGAATAGTTGATTATTAAATTGTTAATATTGAAGAGGGTATGAATAGTTGATTATTAGATTGTTAATACTTAATACATACAAATGCTCAAAACGTAAACAAAGAGTTGAATATTACACAAAGAAGTCAAATTCTAAATTTTCAAATGCGAGTCAAAATATTTATATTTCATTGAAAATGCAAATGTCGACTGTTAAGAAATATTTTGTCCAAATAATGTTTACTATATCTACAAGAATAATGCCACTATCTTAATACAAACATGTAATATTAATTTTATTTTCATTAAAAAACTAGTTAGTACACTCATGGTTATATATATATTGTGACGTGTGTGTGTTGTGTACAGTTTACTGGGAAGAAGGAATGGCATTTTATTGCATTTATTTATATATATATATTTACAAATGTAATTTATTAGAAAACGTCTGTTTACATATGCACCTACTAGGCATGCGTTATTTTTTAATTCATATTTTTAGGTAACTACCATGTAGATATAATGAATACTTCACAAAATTAATTAGTTATTTAAAATGTTATAATTTATATAGAAAATATTTAAATTTTCGAACCTGTCAACGTTTTGATTTTTCGAACACGTGTAATTCTTAAATATGTCAAAATGTGTATTTAATATTTATGGATACCGAGTGAAATGTGTAGTCACCATGGTAACGTATTTGTTTTCATTGTTTCATCACATATTTTTCTGAGTAAAATTAGATATCGCACATTCTGCAGAGAAGTGTAGTAGCGAGTCAAAATTTTCTGATTAACATTTTTTTTTGGGACTGTGACGTAGACACGAATCTGTGTGCTTCGTGAAAACCGTAATTTGGTTCACCCCTTTTTTGGGAACGGTTTATCATTTTTCGACGGGACCACCTGTTCATCGTTGCCCGCAGTAAACACTAGAATTAGATTCCATTCATAAGTGTATCAATTAACTATTCAATGATAATAAAAAAATAAGATTAAAAAATAGTTTATTTTTGTTTTCGCTCTCCTGTTAAATGAATTTCTTTTTTTTTTTTTACTACCAACACTTTCCGGACGGTAATGTATAAAACAGTTTCATAAGACATCTAAAATTAAGAATAAAAAAATTTACTGTACACTAAACCCATTACTCGGCAAGTTTATACAACAACACAATGAATATTATTTCTGTCACCTGTTGTTGATATATCTGCCGAAAATTTATTAATATTTTAACGTACGCAGTGCTTGCTTTGATGAGGTGGAACTATTAACTTCACTGACTATAACCACAGTTTGACGTTAGATTCTTACAATGAAATGATAGCCTCTTGTCGTGTTAATGACAGTGTTTTTCCACGCACTCCATAATTAATATGCTAAGTTATTTTTGAATACGTCCAAGAACACACAATTACTGGATTTTCACCTACAACTGCAAAAAGGGAGAAGGGTGGGGAGGTTGCAACTATTGTTGCGGTAGAGTGAGAGCAACATGAGTTTTTATAGGTAGAATGAATGGCCAAAATTGAGATTGTGCTGGTTCATAAGAAGAACCCTTTGAGCGTAGTAAGGCTAATGTTGAAAAAGTCAATTTCTGTAAATTTCTCATTATGGTATTTGCATGACCGGTGAACGAATGAATTTTGTATGTAAGATGTTCTACTTCTGGGAATGTGGAAGAGTACGGATTGCCGGGTCGATCTAGATGGTACATGGAGAGATATTAATTCTAATTGGCTGGGACAATCAATATGGCCTTGCAGTAGTTTGAAGATAAGTATTTGGTCAGCACGTGTTCGTCGATGTTCTAAGATTTTCATTTTGAATGATAGATTAGATCTAACATTCAGATGTCGAATAAACCTATTTTGTATTCGTTCTAATCTCGAAATATATGTAATCTGGCATGGGTTCCAGATTTGAGAAGCGTACTCTAAGTGACTAGGAACGAATGCGTAATACAGTGTTTTGAAGCAGTATGGATTTTGGAAGTGTTTCCAGGTTCAGCCCGTATGCAGGATATGCCCAGAAACTTTTTAATATGACACGTAGAAAGGAATCTATATGTTTCAATCATTGATTACTTTCTCTTTACGTTCAAGGTAAACATATGGGGAGGTTTATGATTAAGCCAGATGGCTAAAATGCACGAACGTTATTCCCTCAGTTTTATTTTAGCCACCGTAAAATTGGACTTATTTACGTCTGCAGAGTGATGCAGGCGGTAACTGACAAGCAACACCGCTTGTTTACATAAAATATCCAGATAAATTATATTAAGACATTGATACCGACTTGAGATACAAGTCTTATCTTTAAATCTATCGCAACGCTTATTTCATTGAACACATTTTTTTACACTAATGTATGGAAATGAGAAGAGGAACGAAAGTAGACTGAATGCAGTGGAAATGAGATCAGTTAGGCGTATATGTGGCAAATCTATTTATGACAGAGTAAATAATGAAGAAATAAGGAAATAATGTAAAACTGATCTTAATATAGTGAGTAAGATTAAGAAAGGTGGTTTGGTCATATGGAACGGATGAATGAGGAGAGAATGTTGAGAAAGATATATGACGCAAATGTTGATGGCATCAGAAGTAGAGGACGTCCGCGGAAGACTTGGCATGACCAGATAAGGAAGGATGGTTTTGTTTGAAGCCTCAACAATCGGCGTGCTTGTATGAGAAGATGTATGAATATGGATGAAGCGAGAATTGTGTGTCAGGACAGAGGAGTGTGGCGCTCTATCCTCTCTCCCTACCCCCGCGGTGAAACGGCGTGATGGTAAGTAAGTAAGTAAGATTTTTTTATTTTTAACATTGTATAACAACAATTTTTGAGCTAATAACACAACTAGTTTCGGGAAGAGCAGTTCTTCCCATCTACAGGTGTAAAATAAACTAAATTGTGGTAGGGTGCGGATGGGTGGGAGTTACTTTATTCTTTTTTATTTCTTGGAAACCACGATAAAAATAGTAAATTAGTTTTATTTGGTAAAGTGTTTTTTCCGAATTCAGATTTCTATCTTTTCAAGATTATTTATTATATTTCCGTGTATGGTATAAAGTAGAGTAATTTTAGATCATGGCTGTCGAAATAATGGATGGTTTAAATTACATAGTTAGAGAATTCGGAAAAATTGTTATTTTTCGGACAGCGTCGATGTTCTTTAATTCACCTACTCAAATTTCTCGCGGTTTGTCCAATGTAGTTTTTGTTACAATCTCAGAAAGTTTTTAGATATATTCCGCTTTTTTCGAAAATATTGTAGGTAGGTACCTATTTTTGTTTTAGAATTTAGAATAATTTTTTCAATATTATTATTTGTATAAAATGAGGTGCTAATGTGAATAGGGAAATAATACGTAATTTTAGTAGAAATCGGACCGTGTATATAATTTTTCGCCAAACAGTATTATCGGTGGTGTTAATGTTGTTTCCATAAGTTTTTTTATTAATTTTAGATTTAAACATTTTATCTATTAACGTGTAATTATATCCGTTATTAATAGCAATTTGTTTGATCGTACGTAATAACATAATTGTGGTATAAAATATTACACGGTGGACAAATAATGCATATTATCCTATTTAAAACAGATAGCATAAAAAAGCTTTAATTATTTAATATGTAAACTTTAATATATAATATATAATTTCAATAACATTTTCACATTAAAATTACGTCAAATGTCAGTCAATTGATCGTTGATATACCGTTCGTCTGTTGGGTGAATTTGAATTTCCCCAACAGCAGTTAAATTTGTTTGTAATTGAATGCATATGAATAAAAAGTCGTAGATATTTAAAATTCTAAATGACGCTATTAAATCGAACGCCGTCTACATACAAGTAGGTTGGCTCTAAGTCATTCGTACACAATATTACAATTTTACAAAATAATTAATTTTGGTATACGATGTATTTTCGAGGGCGGGTAAGTTAGCTTTCCAACTGTTTTGTGTTGAGCTTTAGCTAAGGTCTCCTTGTCGGACATTGGCCAGAGTACCTCGCATCTTGTAACTCAGCCAAAAACGCATCATAATAATATGATTGAAAGATATATTTTCATTGACTTGGACGCAAATCTTCGTCTTGGAGCCGTCTCAAAAATAACTGCCGGCTTCCAGCAGTTTCGGTGAGAATTGGCAGCTGCGAATCAAGACGCGGGTCGTTCGGACGGCTGCAGGGGGCGCTACACCACATAGGGCGACAAAAAAAAAACTTATCTTCTCGTGTTAAGTTATCGTTAATGTGATTGTGTGATTGGTGTGGTTGGTAATTGAGATCTGTAACTGTTTTAATTTGTAAATTGTTAACTGTTAAGATTTTGTTTTTTACGAATAGTTAATTATTAATCGCAGTTTAAATAACGGTTTAGCTCATCACTATTTTCTTCTTAATTCCTACATTTGTTATTACTTTTTTATTATATTTATTGTTCGATCTTCATAACAAGATTCTATGGTTCACCTTCTTACGTGCATGTGAACGCGACATATAAAAGGTGGACCAACTTGGGCTGACTGTTTTTAAAAATTTATAACTTTGGTGGGGTTCATTTTTAATTATGCATTTTTTTGCAGATAATAAAGATTTTATGAAAGTTTATAATGGCTACATACCCAATGCAAGAGCACGTTAAAATTATTGAATTTTATTATGTTTCGCGACAATTTATTTTCGGTGACCGGCTAATTTCAAAAAATGCAGAGTTTGCTTGACCTCCCCGTTCCCCAGATTTGACGGCGCCTGATTTCTTTTTGTGGGGCTACTCAAAAGGCCGAGTTTACATGAACAAATCGGGAGCTTAAACAAAATATTCGTGCAGAAATAACAAATTTGGAGACAGAAACGTCGCGTAATGTAATGCAAAATACTTTAGAAAGAACAATTATTTGTCAACAAGAAAATGGAGGTGATTTAAATGGTGTTATTTTCCACACATAGATTAAAAAAAGTTAACAAAGTACACTAAATAAATATTAAAATTACAAAAGTTATATGCATTTTACATCAGTCAGTCCAAGTTGGCCCACTATGTACAATGGTTCTTTTCCGTCACCTATCTTATACCCCTGCCCTACACCCAGAACACGATATTTTTCTGTAGTATTTTCTATGGTTTTGGATCAGATGAGTGTTAAAGGAATTAACGGAGAGTTAAAGTTTGACCTTCGGAGTTGATCGAAATGCGTTGACTGTCGCCAAGTTTATCCTGCCGTGTGGGGACGAATTAATGGACTGTGAATTATCGTTCTGCTGTGTGGGGCTGTTCGTGTGTTAGGTTTTTTAGCTATGAATGCGAAAACCTGCACATCTTGCTATTGTGCTTGTTATTCAAGAGTGCGGAACAACGGAGTACGTGTTTTGAAGCCAAAAGACCTGTGGCTCCAGTGCAAGAAGAAAATTCAGATACCTAAAGGAGCAACTCTCGGGTGGGTCGTGCTTCTTCCCGGTATCTAGTTGGTTCTTTGTGTCCCCTCTCTTGTTTCCCTTACTGTCCTGTTCCTATACTAAATTCCTTCCATCCTTCCAGCATCCCGTTTTCCCAACTCCTTATCTTAACACTTAATAATATTTAAACCCAGAAATGTCAATCACACGTGTGAATATGATAATATATTTGTTGAAATCTCTTAAATGAAGGAATTTTTATAAAACATAAAAATATAATGCGTAATACGTAATAAAAATGTAAAGTTTAATATTTTGGTGACATCTTTAATGTCTCTCAGAAAGGATGAAGAAAATTAATTAACTATGACAAATGAAAATTTGGAATTTAGAGTTTCCTAGGAATAAATTAATATCCACGAAGAACAAGGATGGCTGAAGCGAATCGAAGAAGAAATACAAAAATACTTGACTTATCTTAAGTCGAGGCTAGAAACATTCCAGTTCACAGGAGGATTAAACCACTCAGAATTTCAGTAAAGAACCCGAACTGGAGTTGAATAGTCGTACCGAATATCTATAATAAGTATCTTAAAGCGAATGGGAACTGACTGACCTGACGAACTTGTATACAATTCAAAATATCGAAATTCGGAATAGGGCTAGAATCATTTTTAAGACACACGGATGATGGCAACGGGCGAGATTTCAAAAATATCTAGAGCCGTATTACGAATTTAGGGTGTGTATACGGAACCGTCTCAAAACTCGCGCATTGGACAGTACAGGGAAAAGCGCGTGACCATTGTATTTTATACACCAAATGATCACTAATGCATACCGAACTTTACTACCCTACTGCGCGAGAGGAAAGACTCTTCCGTATATCAAGAATTTACTTCGCTTATGTCATGCTCAAACCCAAGATCGTACTCAAAGTCAAAACATCGATAGACTTAGGAATTATTAAACGTATTCCATATATTTTGAGTCAAGAAGTCACCATGGGACTTAAACTTGGATCATCGACATTTACCGCTATGGACTATTCAGGTTTTTCCGTGTCTCCAGTAACATGTAACCGTCTTAGCTTTTTCAGGCATCCGTGTCTCCAGTAACAGTAAATGTCTCCAGTACAAAACCTGCAATCTGCATTTCTTTTTACTGTATCCACCTCATTTTAGTGGTCGGGTTCCAGCCCATTGCTAATTTATGAATGAATATTATAGTGTTTTCTCTCAATCAGCAACGATTGTTGTTAATTATTAAAGAGAACACATTCTGATTGTGAAGTTGTAATAATCCAGAACAGACGGTCTGTGATATTTTAAATACTAATTAAATGTGTTAATTAGAAAGATATACATATCAAATCAAATTTTATCGAAAATATTTTTGTTACTACCGGGATTCGAACCTGCACCACGGGTACAGCGGTGAGTTGTCATGGTAGTTTTCAGAACTAAGCGATTAAAATCTCTACTGGCATACAGATGGCGCTAATTAATTAATCCAATTATTTAATTTATATTTGTCTCCCAGAATTTTTAGTAATGCGCAGCTTTTTTGCTTGAATGCACCGCACGCCGCTGCTCATAAGGTTAAAATAAATTAAACATATTATGCAGTTAGACTACTGAAGTGCAGTGACGACGTTTTTAAAAGATAAATTTATGTTAAGTTTATGTTGTAGACTTGAAGATGTATGATAAAGAAATTCTTCGCCATATATTGCATCGGCACAACGAAATTAATTTTCGGCAGGAGAATCGATATAATTATGGTGAATTTTATAAAGGCGTATTAGATAATTAATATTTCTTTATCAGTATATATAATTATTAATTGTTCTGTGATATTTTAAATACAATTAAAATGTATTAATTAGAAAGATATACATATAAAATCAATTTACTCTATTTTTACAGAATCTCAAATAAAATAAATGGTTTTCAAATAATGGAACGATAGATGTATCAATTTGAAAAGTGTAAACATATATGTAGGTTTGAAAATTTGTCGTCGATGCACTGTGTGCTGTAGTATAATCGGTTAATGCACGTTCCCCGGATTGGAAGAGATCCAGGTTCGAATCCCGGTAGCAACAACGTTATTTTTATCTTGTTTAGCAACAAAATTTTTTGTTATATTTTAAAAACGTCGTCACTGCATTTCTGTAGCCTAACTGCATAATATGTTTAATTTATTTTAACCATATAAGCAGGGGCGTGCGGTGCATACAAGCAAAAAAGCTGTGCATTAGTAAAAATTCCGGGAAACAAACATAAATTAAATAATTGGATTAACATGAATGAAAACATTATTTCGCAATTAGCGCCATCTGTGTACCAGTAGAGACTTTAATAGTTTAGTTCTAAAAACTATCGTGACAACTCACCGCTGTACCCATGGTGCAGGTTCGAATCCCAGTAGCAACAACAATATTTTTCGATAAAATTGATTTTATATGTATATCTTTCTAATTAATACATTTAATTTGTATTTAACATGTGAATATGTGAAATATATTAAAAATACTAAAATTGTTCCCGTAGTGTGGAAGATAAGAAGTTATCTTTGAATTCCGACTGAACAATGTCGTTTGTCAGATCCGACTATCTTTTAGGTTAGAACGTCTCAAATTAAGATCCCGACTTGACTTGGCTGGGACGCGCTAGAAAATTCGTGCTAATGACTTTTAACCCTTCCCAAACCATGCAGTAGCACAGGTCTACCATTATAATTAAATCTGTAACATTTCGGTAAATACATGCAGCACAAAATTCATATTATTTTAGATAATGCTAAAGAAAATATTAGCGCTTAGGAATGACTAGTGAAAACCCAATTATGAAAAGGGAATCGTACAAAAACAATTATTTTTTCCATTCAATCCGTTGTAAAATTAATACGTTGGTAAAAATATAATTTGCGATATGAAAGACAGAGACCACACACTATTTTCACAGTGAGAAGAACAACAAACGTACGAATATAATTGTCTCTTTCTCACTAATTAAATGAAGAGAGATAAGAAGGAAGAACACATTGTATAGGACTTAATGAATGCTCTAAATTATGTTATTAATCATTTTGTCAAAATTGAAAGCTCAATATTTAGAATAAATTCGTGCCATTGAAGCTATTTAAGCTAATAAAATCATTTTTTCTCACTGTCATTACGGTAACACGGGTTGACAGCATGGCTGCGTTCGGGTGTTTTATATCACGGTACGGTAAAGGTTAAGCGAGAGCTCATGAATTCTGGTCGAATTCAGTGACACTACAACACTGTTCAGAATTACAGATATAGTCCGGAGAATCGACTAATATCGATCTTTAATATTCTTGTAGGTATTTATTTTATTTAATAATATCGTAATGTTTTTTTGTGTCTCGATCAGGGAAACGAGAAAGGACATTAATTTATTACATATCATACATTTTATTTTGAAAATACATTTATTGTATAGTTATTATTTAAATTTGTTCAAATGGTAGTTATTTAAATTATGTACTGAATATGTCTTTTACGCATGAATACCAAATTAGTTTATGTTATAAGGAATAAAAAAATTAACAAATTAAGAAGGATTGTAAATCTAATCTCAGCGTAGGATTAATAAGGATAATTTATGTAGTTTATACGTGTGAAACGAATGGATTAGAAGATAATGGTAAGATATATATTATTAAGGAAAACACATTCTTATTGTGAAGTTGTAATTATTCAGAACACAGGTCTGTGATATTTTAAATACTAAATTAATATATTAATTATAAATATATACATATAAAATCAATTTTTGTCGAAAAATATTTTTTTTGCGTCACCGGGATATAACACAATTGGTAGTGTACTTCCCCGTATTGGAAATAGAGATCCAGGTTCGTATCCCGGTGACGCAAAAACAATATTTTTCGACAAAAATTGATTTTTTATGTATATATTTATAATTAATACATTAATTTAGTATTTAAGATATATATATGATACAAGTATTGATAGCTCCAAATATAGAGAACACCCACGGAAGACTTGACATAATCAGGTAAACCAGATGGTCCTATTAGAAGCCCGAACAATGCAGACCTAATTAGTAATGGAACGAATATTGTTTTATATAAGGAATTTATTCGGGTATGGGTGACTCGTTGGGAGCCTGCGTGGATGGGACCCCACGTGTGCGCCTACCTCTCACTCTTCATACCTTGTATTTTGCAATTTTATTAGTCTGTCCGAGTAAGTGTGACTAAATACATTTTGTGTCTCGTCCGCTGTCCCTCTTTTGGGAGTGTTTTTGATGAATGGATCCCTGAGTGTCTGCCTTGAACTACTGCACCTTAATTTGTATGTAAAACTATGTTCTACAGATTTATATTATATGATTTTTTATGAATTACATTACTTAAAGAACGCTGGAGGGTCTAAATTTTAAATCTTAATTGCTAATAACCATATTGAATTTCTTCTCCTTTTTCGTTTTGCTTGTACTCAAATATGTAATAGAATTAAAGTCACGTATTTTTATTAGCTTTGATGAGTGGGACCGACAAGGAAGCCCTAGCTTCTAAACCAGTCCCGGGAAAGGGTGGGTTATATATCATGGGAAGATGTATGAATGTGGTTGAGACAAGAGTTATATTTCAGGACAGATGAGTGTAGCGTGAAACGGCATGATAGTAAATTAGTTAATTACTAAATCAAACAACATATTGATTTAGCCGGGGACTTGTGGAAGTGCGGTATACTGATTTTCCTATTTAACAGGATTAATATTAATTAGAATCATAATAATATTAATCCTTGTATCATTTGAGCGAGAAATATTAAATTTAAAATAAATACAATTATAGAGTAGGTAGTCACATAAATAGTATTATACAAACATTGCATTGGAAATATATTCTAAATACTAAATTAATGTATTAATTATAAATATATACATATAAAATCAATTTTGTCGAAAAATATTGTTTTAGCGTCACCGGGATTCGAACCTGGATCTTCATTTCCAATCCGGGGAAGTGCACTACCTTTGTGCTATAACGCCAGTATTTTTCTTGACAAATTTTCGAAACTATATGTTACATTTTTCAAATTAATACACCTGTCGTTCCATTATTTTTAAAAAAAAAAAAAAAATTTGTCAAGAAAAATACTGGCGTTATAGCACAAAGGTAGTGCACTTCCCCGGATTGGAAATGAAGATCCAGGTTCGAATCCCGGTGACGCTAAAACAATATTTTTCGACAAAATTGATTTTATATGTATATATTTATAATTAATACATTAATTTAGTATTTAAAATATCACAGACCTATGTTCTGAATAATTACAACTTCACAATAAGAATGTGTTTTCCTTAATAATAGGAAATATATTCATTTTTCTTCACTTCCATGTCCTCATTTCTCTCACAGCATCTTAAGCAAAGGAATTAGATCACATTTCGGTATACGATATGCGCGTATAATACATTTTTTAAACATCTTAAGTGTCGAATACAAATTTTCTAGAATATTTCTTTACATCGTGACGGACTCAAAGCTGTTGAGAGCTGAAATCGGTGTCACATATTTTTAACTTTCTCAACGTGGATTAAGAACTCGCCGATATTTCCCACCAGTCCTCATTTCGAAGACAAAGCTGATGATTGCGAGGTGAAATCAGAAATATTTCTGAAGAATGTTCGGCTGTGCATACAGGGCGCTTAAAACCGTGTACTTGAAGGTAGATTATTTCGAAAAATATATATTTTTTTTAATTGAACACGTGCGCTTCTCAACATCGCTACGCCTATCGAGGTATACACGATTTGATAATGCCCTCCCGTATAAAATCAAAACAGAAAAAAATTATAAAGCCTTCAAATCACAAATAAAACAATTATTAGATAACCCCGACAGAAATTACAAGTTCTAATTTCTTTCAATGAATTTGACATAACTCTTGATTATATTTACGTATTTAATAATTTATATCTTACTTCTATACTTACTATACATTATTTTAAAACTTAAGTACAACCGTTCAAACGCGAGAATTGATTTCTCAATTTTCTCAATCGTAAAAAAGATATAATTAATAAAGTTATGTATATACAATATATGTTTAATAAAATAAGTGTAAAATAAATTAAAAAGTTTAAAAATATACGTATTTTTTATTGAAACTACAGTTTTGTTGTGAATTTCAAAACATAGCATTGTGATATTTTTAATACAAATTAAATTAATCAATTGGAAAGACATACAGAAAAAGAATACGAATCCGGAAATTTCGATAAATAGATTTTTTCTATACAACGAAATAATTTTTAAAAAAAAAGTTCAATTTATAAATCTATTTCTTCGTACATAAAAGATAACGTCTTCTTCGTTCATAAAAATCGAGAACGGATGAACCAATTTTGATGCGGTTTTTTCCAGTTCAGTTTTCTACGGTTAATATAAATAATGTGTGAGAGACTTTTAAGGTACATGTATGTTGATGAGTGCGGAGTAAGCTATCACTCTTTGTGTATTGTATTTTCTACGAAGCTTCGGATGATTAACTAATGCATACAGACTTTCCAAGGATGAGAAGTTTGTTTTGCGGCGAACAGTGGAGGGGCACAGTAAGAATTAATTAATTTTAAATACTAATTAAATGTATTAATTAGAAATATGTACATATAAAATCAATTTTTATCAAAAAAACATTGTTGTTGCTACCGGGATTCGAACCTGGATCTCTTTCCAATTCAGGGATGATGCATTATCCGACTATGCTACAGCACACATTAATTTTGACGATAAATTTTCGAACTTGAATACATCTCTCGTATCGTATCGTATAATTTAATAAAAATGAATTGTTAATTCTGGCGTTTCCTTTCGGACTACTTAAAGGTATTTGAGATTCCGTAAAAATAAAGTAGATAGCTTTCAAATAATGGAACGATAGATGAATTAATTTGAAAAGTGTAACATAAAGGTTCGAAAATTCATCGTCGAAAGAACTGTGTGTTGTAGCATAGTCGGATAATGCATCTTCCCCGGATTGGAAAGAGATCCAGGTTCGAATCCCGGTAGCGACAACAATATTTTTCGATAAAATTGATTTTATATGTATATCTTTCTAATTAATACATTTAATTTGTATTAAAAATATCACAGACCTGTGTTCTGAATAATTACAACTTCACAATAAGAATGTGTTCTCCTTAATAATTAATTTTAATTATTTAGTTTCTCACTATTTCTGAAAAGTAATATTTTAAGCTTTGGGGCTATACATATTGATATTTTTAACAAAGCCTTGAAAAAAGAACCCCTAGACAAAATGTGGAGCAAAAATTTCTCAGGCTATGTTGTGATGGGCATGTACAGAGAAAGTATAACATCCTTTTGCGCATAAAAATAAAGACAATCGAATCTTCGTGCGTCATTCAACACTCGAGTGGCTGTACTGGGGTCACGGAGGTCGCGCTCTCCGAGACTCCGCGGTAGTCGGAACCGTGTCCCCATAAATATAATCTACCAATGATAAATTCAATGAGATTCTGAAGGCATCAAAGATCAGTATTATTTTCGGACAAACTTAAATACTCATAATTATTTTGTTGCATTATTATTGTTAAGGTCCGGTTTTGTGATCAGTACTATTTTTTTTACTTTAGTAAAAAAAGTGACTAAAGTAATTTTTTTGCGAAAATGGGTTGTTTGATCGTTAGTAAAAAAATCCCGTAGTAAACTCATTTACTCTGCGATATCCGATAGTAAAAACGAGAATCGATAGTTAAATATGGCGGACTCTTCACAGCTGTTCCAAAAGTCATCTGACATATTGATACTTTGAAAATTGCAGTATAGGACAAATATTCCGCTATTTTAGTGATTTATGAGAGTTCGTCCGGTGATGGTCTCGTTGTTTAATATACATTATTACAAATAATAAAAAAAAAATTCACCATCAAAGTGACATGTTTCGAACACATCGACGAAAAAATCTATAGATAATGCATAAAATAAAGCATATTTCATGATTATTTGTCACACGTATAGACTTTTCTATCTATGCATTGACAGTAGTAAATTCGATGTATCAACAACCCGCAAAGGATTTTTACTACGGGTAATAGTAAAAAGTTACTACTGATCGTTATCAGTAGTTTTATATCTACTACTGGATGAAGACATCCCCGAGTGTCTTCAACTTTTTTCTTTGTTGTTATTCCACTGTGCCACCGGATGACTGCGTTCGTCTTTCGAGATATGTGGCTTATCCACTGTCATTTCATTCTCTTGACGTACTCAATTACAACACTTACTCTCGCCTGTTCTCTTATCAACATTATTATTTTCCTTTTCCTTTCGTGTGATAGCAGTTCATTCACCACGTCTATATTAGTTATAATATTCATCGGATCCATTCCTTAATATTTTTCCAGTTGAGAACAATTCGCATTCCCACCGCTCCTTATATTGGGGTATTAAATACGTCATACACTGAGAAATATAGACGTCCGTCACCACCGATAAATCGACGTAAACTGGTGCTCATTAGCTCACATAGGTATGAAATGTATATTTTTCTCTTTTTGCTGTATAATAAAATATATTTTCTAAAAAAAGGTTCATAAAATTTGGCTTTGTGGTTCGGAGCGTTTCACCATGAAAAATACGGACCAGGGATGAATTTATTTATATGCCTATCACATTAAACATTTTAAAATAAGGGAGCTGCCAAAATTATAATATCACAATAAAGCGTGAAAAATTCCACAGATATAAACGATGTTTCGGATTGAACTATCAATAATAACAGACCTTTAGCGTAGAGCTCCCGAGCCGGCCCGACGAAGACCGAGTGTACGCAAAATGAGGACTATCCGATGGCAGCCGAGCATATCTGAACTGATCTTTTAAGTTCTTTAATTTTTTCCTTTTCGCTTTATCTGATGCTCCCGATTTTACAGGTATCCTTTTATCAGCGATTTGAGACCACTCACAAAATAATAACGGACTATATATCATCCACTATTCAGCATTGATTTTTATGTTGCAAACTTCAGTTAGTAATATAAAATATACAGAGAATAAAATCTAAATTAAATGAAGTGTAAACGTTCCGAATATAGCAACACAGTTTGCTGACTAACAAAGTAAATCTCCACGCGGTAATTCAAAACCGCGAGAGACAGATTCGCGTACGGCCGAGCTTGTTGCACCAAAAAGTTAACAAAAACTCTCCCTCGGGAATAATGGCACATTTCCAACGGTTAACTTCTCCCCACTCCCCACCATCCGACATCTTAAAATGCTCAATCGGTCCATTCGTACCAGTGAGTTTCCAGCATCCTTGAGACGATGGTTCTCCCTTGAGATCACGTGGCCCCACCGCCGGCGCGTTCGGGAAACTTCGGTACACTTCGAGCTTTTCGCGCGGCAGTCGGTGGTTTTATCATCGGATATCGTTCTGTGTTACCTGACGATCAGTGGTGGATCTAATTCTGTGCCTTATTCGATATAACATTTATGTTCTTTATCTCTGTACACATATATTGTTTTGTCGATCGTAATATATTGATTTACTGAGCTCTATATATAATTTATGTAAATCTGCCTTCTGCGAGTTCTGCGAATAATACATTATTTATTAAATACTAAATTAATGTATTAATTATAAATATATACATATAAAATCAATTTTGTGGAAAAATATTTTGTGGAAAAATATTTATATTTTTGCGTCACCGGGATACGAACCTGGATCTCTATTTCCAATCCGGGGAAGTACACCACCGATTGTGTTATAACGCCAGTATTTTTCATGACAAATTTTCGAATCTATATGTTACACTTTTTCAAATTAATACACCTGTCGTTCCATTATTTGAAAGCCATTTACATTATTTATACAGAATCTTAAATACCTTTGGGTAAACCGACTGCAGACGCCAGAATTATCAATTCATTTTTATTAAATTTTGGACACATTGATACAACATATATTATTAAGGAAAACATATTCTTATTGTGAAGTTGTAATTATTCAGAACATAGGTCTGTGATATTTTAAATACTAAATTAATGTATTAATTATACATATAAAATCAATTTTGTGGAAAAATATATACATTAATTTAGTATTTAAAATATCACAGACCGTGTGTTCTGAATAATTACAACTTCACAATAAGAATGCGTTTTCCTCAAATAATATAAGTTGTATCAATGTCCAAGATTTAATAAAAATTAATTGATATTTCTGGCGTCAGCAGTCGGTTTACTTAAAGGTATTTGAGATTCCGTAAAAAACAATATAGATGGCTTTCAAATAATGGAATGACAGATGTATTAATTTGAAAAAGTGTAACATATAGGATCGAAAATTTGTCATGCAAAATACTGGCGCTATAGCACGATTGGTAGTGTACTTCCCCGGATTGGAAATAGAGATCCAAGTTCGAATTCCGGTAGCACAAAAACATTTTTCGATAAAATTGATTTTATACGTATTATTTATAATTAATACATTAAATTAGTATTTAAAACATCACAGACCGTCTGTTCTGAATAATTACAACTTCACAATAAATTCTTATTATTAAATTAAATTAAAACACATTCGTGTTCTCCTTAAATAAAGAAAATAACGAATATGGAAACATTAGTTTGTTTGTTATCAAAATGTGACGAATATCGAATCAGACGAATATAGGGGCTGACGAATATAGAGGTTTCACTGTATTCAAGTTTAGATGTTAATCAAAATAATTATTTTAATTAGTCTTAATTCATGTGTTGTAAATTGACTTACACCAGACGGCAGCTATGCGAGAATTTTGTTTATTCGATCTAATTTATACACAAATCTCGTCGATAGGTCATTTATTTATGTCTTTGTTTAGGTTAAGATGTTACGAGGTTTCGCGATTTAGGTACTTTAAACGTACGATACGGACGCCACTCTATCGATAGTGCAATATAATATATTTTTACAATACAATGGATGTTAACCTATTGACGGTCATTTGTAGTGATGAGTTAAACTTTGATCGTGTGTTTGATTGTAAAGATGATTGGTAATTGTGATTTAAAGATGTTATACTCACAATCACTTGTTATCTTTTTAAAAAACATCTTTTAATTAGTGTTTTTGAATAGTTTTGTTAAATCTTATTAATTAACAAATAGCGTTCTCGCTTGATAGTTTCATACCTACAATTAACGAATACTGTGATTTATTTATATCTTTATCTTTGTTTCCTTTAATTCTAATCATTTGTCTCACACTATATAATTTACATGTTCAATATTTGTCTCTTGATAAATTTCATATATATTAAAGATTTGTTTCTAGATAAAAATATACGTTTCAAATACAAATTTGCCTCTAGAGACATCGTACAAATAATATATTAGTATTAAAAAAAGAGTTCTCGCTACAATTAATAAATGTATTTATATTTATTGTATTTCGTCACCATTTGTAGCTTCTCTTTCATATGATCATCTCGATAAATTAAAAAAAATATTAATTGTATTTTTGATCACGCTAAAATTTAGAACTTCTGAAATAATAATTTATGGGTAGACTTTAAATTAAACTATATTTTAACACGTAGTAACACCCAATCTATTTTACTGTTTTAAATTTAAATTTCTAAGGGCTTGTGTACACAGATGAGACTTATCTCGAAACTAGTGTCAAAAAGGACAATACCGCAAAATCTCCGAGTTGAGTCTCATCCGTGCGCACACAACAGAAGACTCCACAAATCACAATAGTAATGTCTTAATTATCATATACACGCTTCCTCGTACGAGTGTCTCGGAACGATCCGGACGCACGATCATGACGCGAACAACTGGACCACCGAGCAAAACAAAGAATTGCCGCGTTTTTTATATTATATTTTTGACGTTTATTTTAGTGTCATCCGCCTTTACATCCGCCATCGCTCCGCACTGCGGCAGTCAAGCAGGATGTATCGTCAGTTTTATTATTCCATTCTGCTGTTTATTCAAAGTCTCGGTGAATCAATGACAGTTTAAATTGACGGAAGAAAATAACAAAATAAAATGCGAGAAAATTGTGAATTTATGAAAATGAGACAAATTATTTGAAGTGGGAATAAAATCTAAATATTATTCATATGTACGCCCGAAAAACATGAAATGGATAATCTATAACACTTTTATATGTTACAATATGCCTTTTAGAACCTTAGTTATTCAACAAATACTTAATAGGTAATAATGAAAATAAAAATCAAACTATTAAGCAATCTAAAGACAGCCTTTTTCGGTAACGTTAACTTAAATCGCAAAAAAACTTATTATTTTATATTGTAAATACAATTTTATAATGACAAAGTTACTGTAAACACAGATATTTTATGGAAAAAATACAAAACGAGTGATTAAATACGAATTAGATTTACTTTAAAAGACTCAAAGAGCAAATCTATCTATCGAAAAAATATAGTTTGCTACCGGTACTTGAATCCAGATATTACTGAGTACTTTGACTCGTGATCTTATTAGTAAGACATCTACGTTTTTAATTGCAATGTTTCTCAAATGGATATAGAGTTGTAATTCACCTGTACTGTTCTGATAAATGTAATTTACTACCGCAATTTTCAGTCATGATTTCAATCTAGTTCAATATTAATCCACATAAATAATCACAAATGAATAATTTGAGAAAAAATAAGCCTTTTTTGAATAATTGTGCGCATAAATAAAACTATTGTTTAACTTTATTATTATTATTTTTGATTCATCTAAAGTAGGGTGTCACAATTAGATGCTCTAGTGTTAGATGGTATGAAAGTAATTTGTATTTGTGAAATACTAATTGGGTCTTTCGGACGAATGAATCAGACGTTTAGGCAAATTTATCGTGACGTCAACATCCTGCTTCAAACATACGAAATGGCAGCTGGGACAGCCAGAGTCGGAGAGAATGTGTTTGTTTTATGCATGTGTGCAAGTGTCGGGAATCACGTGTTTATTTTCATATTCCGTAGCCAGATGTTTGTTTAGAAAAAAACACCATCTCCTTTGTCGACTGAAAATAAATCGTCGGTTTTATTGGCCCGGATTTTTTCAACACTTTTAATGGGAGACAATTCATATCTTTTGATCACCGGATCACGAGGCCTACGACGCCATCTGTGCACTGATTGCTGAAGTTAATTACAAAGTTAAAATTCGCCGTCACCGTGCGACTTCTGTAATAAATCAACCCTTAGAATGGAGACGAATTAACTCACCCTGACTGCGTATAAATTTATAATAAAAAAAATAATTTTTCAAACATGTAAACATAATTAAGTTATTGATAAATAAAAAAATACTATAGAAAGTGCCTTTCGTTTGGTTTGTTAGAAATAAATGATTAATTTCAATTTGGTGTAGTGTCTACCGGCAATATAAAGTTTTGGGTTCGAGTCCCGGTGTTGACCACATTTTTTCGATATATATATTTTTCTGTATATCTTTCTACGTGATTCATTTAATTAATTTGTATTATCACGGAATTATAATACGTTCTGAAAAATCACAAACAAAATGTAATTTCATCAAAATTAATTTATTTTATTTGACAAATTGCAAAGACTTGTATTTCACGATTTTTTAATATATATTTTTTTATTCTGAGATATTCTTTTGACGTTGAAAATAATATAGAGTGCGATAGTGTGTAAAAATCACTCATCCACTGGTTGTTTAGATTTGTTCTCTCTAATAGGTTCCGAACTCTGTTGGTACAATATAAACATATGTTTAATGTACTCGAAAACTTTACAGTGAATTATGAACGTCTCGCGGACCGCGAGTACTTGAATAACAGATTTAATAATACACGCCGCTGAAAGTTTACAAGTGTTTGGTCGAAAATAAACCCGATACATACTCCTAACAGCTCGCTACTCAAAAACGGGAAGAGCATTTCAAAAGCGAATTACAGCTAGCAATGTTCAACTTTTTCCGAAAGAAGGTGGGATCCAAGTGGGGGCAAGACGCGAAGGAGAAAGATGGGAAAACTCCCGGTGAAAGAGACGAAAAGAAACCACCGAAATCCACGCAAAGCGGTACGGAAAAATGTAAAGAAAATTCCCAGCAGGTGCTCGCAACTAAGCAATCCCAAAATACCAAACACTTGACGATAGACAGAGACGCCAGTAGGCTGGCCGCTAGTGCTGCGGTCACACGAGATGCGGCCGGGCACGCGAACGATACGAACACGACGATTTGCCGCGATAGTGCGTTACCTGTCAAAAACATCGCAAATCTGACACAAGCGAGAGAAATAAACAAAACGTGCCCGATAAATGTCAAAACAAACGACGCAGTTCTTATTGGAAGCGAAGCACGCGATGTTCCCGAAGTAAGGCGCAGAAGTGAATCGGCCGCTGACGACGTTTTAAATAACAGGAAAGTAAAGGAAGGAAGTTACACTCTAGATCGCTTCGAAAGAAAGTCAGTCAAAGATCCAAAATCGAATAAGGAAGTAATAAATTTACTATTACCGGAAGAAAGTTTGAGTTATAAAAAGGAAGAGTCTTATCTTTCCAAAACTGGTGTACAAAATCTATTCGATATCATGGCGGGAGGCAGAAAGAAGAGAAATAAAGGAAAGAAGAATAGATCTTCAGACAACAACAATAGGAGAAGTTGGTCTTTCAACGGTCAGAGATCAAAGGTAGATGCAGTTTTAGAGAACGATTTAAGCACAGGGGATTGTGGAGCGAACGTGGGTACCCTTATTAAAATGAAGCAAACAGATTTGCAAAGATCTGCAAGTGTTTCAGAGCCCAAAGAGGCTGCTACAGTTCGTAGAAAACAGGAAGATACGACACCTGGTGCGGACGTTATTTCAGCTTCGTCACGGGAGATGGGCGAATGTCAAACGGACGACTGCGGTCAAACCCTTGAAATTCGCGAGACACCTGCGGACGGCGGCGAAGCTCTGGAGGGGGAAGCGTGTGATGACTCGCGGGCCGAGATGACGTCCGCGGAGTCCGGGAACGGTGCCAAGCCCGTGGGCCGCGAAGCAGAGCTCTGCGGCGGCTCGGTCCAGTCTAGTCGGGCCCTCGCGAAATGCGACACCGGACAGCCGACTGGTAACTCCGCCGACTTTGTCAAGTCTCTGGTTTTAGAAAAGTACAGGAATAACCACCAAAGCAGGAGGAATTCTGATACACGACAGCAAAATGAATTAAATACACCAGAAATAGGCCCTAGCATTTGCGTGGAGACCGAAATAGACGGACTTAACTCACTCGTTAACGCCGAGAGAATAAATCCACGCGAACCTTCTGACACTACCCAACCTGAAAATAGAGACTGTATATTAGTTAATTTTTCCGACGCGCAAGCGGTAGGAGAGATGGGCGCTACGGACAGCACGCAGCGGAGGAGTGGGAGTCATGACAGAGAAAGACGAGACAATACAAATCTAAAAGCCGAAAATATACCTGGCGACAGTGATTACGTAGCTTCAGAATGTGAAGAGTTTCGTGAGCCTGTAAGTTTTGCACGAGCGCATTTCAAGGAGACAGTTTACGAAGGCACGCAGGTCGATCAAGTCGCTCCGAGCGAAGGATGTGAACCGACGATCTCGACCAGTGATTCATTTATGGATAAGTGTGATTCAGTGCGCGACAACGAAACATCCGCGATCGAGTCTTCGGACGAAGACATCGATGAAGAAATGCCGGAATCGAGGGATGGGGAAACTAAAAGACTGAAGAACATTTTAAGAGAGAGTATTGTAGAAGATGAAGGAAAGATAGCCAGTAAGAAACACGTGACATTCCACAACGTAATCAATTTCGATGATGGTGAAAAGATTAAAGATGATATACTGGAAGACGATTCTGTAGTCGACGATTCATTTGCCTCCTTGGACGATGAGGACGACGACGAGGTGGAATTCGATTTAGATAGAGCAGACAACGAAGAAGTGCCAGATCCTGAGTTCAAAAACGCAGCAATCGAAAGCGGCAAACCGATAACGACCGAATATGAATCAATTAGCAAAGGTTCATGCAGTTGCAGAGGCGATGACATCTCGGCGAAAAAGAGCTTCGAAGAGAGTGAAAAGTTGGCCACTGCTATTAATAGATATGACGAAGAAACTGCTGATTTATTCAAAGACGCCAAAGATGACATAGAAGTGGAGAATAATGAGTATTTAGGGCTAGAAAACACAAGTGATGAACTTCCCGAATCAGTTGACGAGATTAGCTCCGAAGAATCCGTCAGCTCAAAACAAATAAATGACACAAAAGCATTTAATACAATAATAGAAGTTAAAGAAAAGACAGCAGTCGAAGTACACGAAGAAAGTTCAGAAGAATCGTACGAGGATACCAACAGTGACAACAGTGAGACGGAAGACACCAGCAGTGGCGATGAAGACGCGAGTGAGAAAGAAACGATTTTCGATAGTGAAAAGGTGTTAGAGGAAGTGAGGAAACAGGCTATTATGATGGAAGATCAAGAAGAAGAAGACGATTCTGCATATGCCGAGCTGCTCAGAGTGGTGGAACGACAACTCATGTATGTATAATGATCATAGTTTCTAATTCAAAACATGTTTTCGGTGGGAAATTGATGCGGAATAAACATATTTGAATGCTCGAAGGAATGACTGCGGTTTGACTGGATGGCGTACACCGAGTCTGATATAACACATTTGTATATATGTATGTCCTGGAGTACGCGCGCGGTTGCACGTAGGTACACTCTCTGATGCGGTAGTTTGTTTATTTAATAATATATATGAAAGCTGATCGAATACAGTGGTATTGTAATATTACAACCCCAAGATGAAATGAGCGCGAGGGAAAGGATGATATTTGGATACTTGGAAGACTAAACGACTGCCAGTTGTGACAGGAGCTCAGAATGACATAATCAGGAGTTACACTTTCCAGTGTAACTGTGATTGTTTGTGTATGCAGAATTGACTACATTGGTACAATTTTTACTGCTTTAATTATAAACATGACAGTTGAATTTTGTAGAAGAAAGATTACTAAAATAAACATTTGAGAAGTCCATGACATTTAGTTATATAATAAACATTTAACAAATAATTTACCTAATAAATATGATAAAATTTTGTATAGTATTTAGTGATGAGAAAAAATAGATACTCTTGATTTACTAATGTGATTGTGATTGTTATTCGATAATAAAAATGATTGGAAACTGTGACTGTGATCACTTTAGATAAATTTAAAAAACATAATTTTGAACGTATTTATTTATATTATTTAAACTTTATTTGCGTAAAAAACATATTCTAGCGTAAATAATTAGTAGTAAATTACTGCACATATATACAAAATGTAAAATAAAAATATGAACAAATTAAAATTAAGTTACCAGCAAGATAGAAAAACAGATTTCAATAGATGGCGCTAGTCAAATTATGTAAAATTCGATGATTCAAGTGATAATCAAATAAGTGAATTAAAAAAAAAATTGAATCACAATATTCCCAGATATTTAATCACTGATGGCGAGTGTGACTCAAAATATATCAGTGATTGACTCACGGTTCGTGATTTTGAGCCTATAACTAATAGTATTGCAAGGTGTGTAAAATGATGAAAGAATGCAATGGTAGTTTGGTATCAAACTCGGCACAAGAATCAAAAAACAATTCATTGCGTACTTATGTAAAGTAAGTTCAAATAAATACGTAGTTTATGCATAGTATATGAATCAGAATAATTTTATCAAATGGTTCCTACAGTCATATACGTATTTAGAAGCTCAGTACAAAGTACTAGCTGATATTTCTGCCATTGCAAGGGTAAACATTTTTAACTTCAAGAATTCTTAAAAATTTCACAAATCTTCTAGAGCCGTCTATTTTACGTTCCCTCCAAGCCTCCCTCCTTCACCCATCACTTCCACCCTTCACTCCCTGTTAGGTCTATATTGTCCGCCGTGAAAAATACCCCCAGTAAGCCATTTATTGTGCACATAGAACCTGTCATCTCGCCAGGAATCGCGCCGTTAACAAAATATTACAGGGTAATCTGCAAATGTACAATAAAGGAAGTATCTAAGTAAATGAAGGACAAGAACTTTATTTTCTCACAGTAACGGTTTCTGAAATATGTAACTTTCTAATCAATAATTTTAAATAATAAAAAACTGTTCATTATATCGTACCTATAATTTATGTAAACAAAATAAATTCCACTTTTTATTAAGTTACATAATATTTTATGGCCTGATATTAAAATAATATTATACTGGAAACTAGTGAGAGTGTGTTCTCAGTTATTGCAGAGGCGTGCGGTTATTATACTTGACAGGTGTAAATAATTTTTTTCTAAAAACACTACATCAAATCATTTTTTTTTATGCTTAATGACATTTTTAATAATTATTCTGCCATGCATTATACAGGGTGTAATAGATCTAGTCAATAATATTTTATGGGTGAATACCTGGCTAAATTACGAGTCAAAAATACTCGAGAAGTCTGTACTATTGCGGAAAATATTATTTAAATAATTAGACAAAATACTTAGTTCAAACCACTATTTTTTAATTATTCTACATGTTTCATTACATTGATACCATTCGTTTTGAAACATGTTGAATAATCAATTAATAATGAATTAAACAAAGTATTTTATCTAATTATGTATGTAAAACGAGGCCACAAAGTAATTTTGCAAGTATTGAAGAAGTGAAAATATTATTGTTTGAAATTTTTACAAAATTGTGTTTAGCTTTAAGTCTACGCACTTCGAAATTAATATTTGCAAAATTTATCCATTATTAATTTATTTCTTTCCTTCAGGCCCTAAATAATCTAACAGTCTGGCCGCTCAAAATTCAATGACCTTTAATTTTTTTTGTATACAGTATATAATTTTGAATCAATAAAATATTTCAATTAATGTAAATAATTGCATAATTACGATTTTTTTTGAAATGCTAATATCTCTGAAATGGTTGAGATTACGCGCACATTCTTTGAATATTTTAAACCCATAAAATGTCGTTGACTAGGTTTGTTACACCCTATATTAAAAAAAACATTTATAGTGTAATATTGATTTTAAAAATGGATTTATTACAAATACGCGTTATGTGGGTGAATATTGTTAAATAAATTAAAAATTTTATCAATTTTTTTTATTTATTAATAATAATACCACCGAACAGAAAAAATAAATTAACAAATATTTATTAACAGTCTGTGTCGCATGGCAAAATAAAACAAATATAATCTGCTGTCAATTCAATGTCAATCACACGAAAGTGTGCGGTTATCATATGACGACAAATTTTCGTACTTTTTCAGTACTGTCGCTGTAGCATAGTTGGATAATGCACCTTCCCCGGTTTGGAAAGAGATCCAGATTCGAATCCCTGTAGCGCAACATCAATATTTTTCTATAAAATTGATTTTATATGTATATCTTTCTAATTAATACATCTAATTAGTATTTTTTTAAATTATAGACATTTGAACTTTCTTTATACATCCAGAGATATATTGTTTTATTTTAATTTATGGTTACCATTCATTTTAATTTGCCTGCAAAGCTAGGTTTCGATTGTAATGGTTAATTAAAGATTTTTTTATTAAAAACACTTATTTTGTTAATGATTTTTTTTTAAATATTTCATACATACGTTTATTTATCGAACCTCGTATAAAATACCGTATAGAGTTGAGTGCGGAGCGAGCAGTCATTCAGGAACGATACATATTTTAAGTTACAATATATTATATCAAATCTGATTCGATTAATTTGATTTGAACTTTGAAAGTGCGTTTTTCTTTATTTACAATTCAAATTTATTTGTTATTAAAATTATCACGCGTATTTGACTAATAGTAAACATGTGTCGTGGATGTATAATCAAACTGATTTATTAGTAGTTTATATATTACGTTAATTGATATACTTTATTTACGAAGACACTCATGAACACATCGTAAGCCGATAAGTGGCAACATTCAGCATTCAATAGATAAATTAAAACTTCTATTCAATATTTGCTAAATTACTTTGTGGCCTCATTTTATATAAATAATTAGACAAAATATTTTATTTAAACCGCTATTATTCATTATTCAGCATGTTTCGATACCTATGTATTAAAAAATACAAGAATAGATAAAAACAAAACTATAATAACGTGGTAAATAAGTAAAAACTAATATGAAAACAAATTTAAAAGGTGACTATTTGTAAAGAGGATTTGTTATTTGGTTCTTACTTATATAGTTTTGTTTTTATCTATGATTGTATTTTTTGATTTCAGTACATATTGTTTCCCGAAGAAGATACCATAGGTATCGATAATCAATAAATAGTGGTTTAAACAAAGTATTTTTGTCTAATTATCTAGATAAATGTGTAGTTTTGTAGTATTATCATTATTTAAACCGTATAACAAATGTAAATATGAATTTCTTAAATAAAAAAAATATACTTGAACACGCTTTCAACAATAAATGGTGTTCAGAAATTTTTGAATATCCAATTTCATTTGAGATTATTTCATTCGTAATTTTTCTAATTTGCGTATGTAGCGGTGAAGTCAGGCGAAATATTTTAAAGTGCGATCTTTAAAAATCACCTTTGCAAATGTCGTCACGTCTTCTGATATTTTAACGACACGTGCGAATATTTATTCCTTTTTAAATTGAGCGCGTGGGAGGGACGTCAGCCAAATTTAAAATCAAATCGTAAATCTATATCTGGGCCGTCGCACTATCCAAGATACGCAATTAATTATTTGGGGAACTAATTGGAACTGGTCGCAATTAGTTGGCGTTGATTGATCTATTTACATCACGTGTTGTCGATCTCGTAAACACAACAGCCCGTGACCGTACAGGTACCCAGTGTTCATTTAACAATACGATATTCTACGCATTTAATAGGATTTTTTTAAATGTATATTAAAGGTTATGACGGCCATTTTCTGTCATAATTGTTTAAATTATGGTAAACAATAACTAGTATAATAATATACTCAAACAAAAAGACTTTTATATTAAAATAAAGTAAAAAAATAGTAAGTATATATTAAAAAAAAAAAAAAACTGAAAAAAGAAACAAAAGATTGTTTTTAAACTGAACATAAACAGTGGAAAGAGTAAGGAGGGGAGGGAGATGGGATGCAATGTATACAATTTATGTTAATAGTTACTGAAAAGTTGGCGTAGTTTAATTTTAAATGGAAGCAATTTATCGTTGAAAATGTCCAAGTTATTAGAAGAATTTAAGGCATTATATTTTGACGTAGAGCGGATCACAAAACAATTTTTTATGTAATTATTTCTGCCAAAATATAGGTAAAAAATATTATTTGGTCGTGTTGGGTGTGTGGGACAATTTAAAGTTATTTGTTCTAATAAATAGGACGAGTCAACTAAGTTATTTAAAGTTTTATAGAGGTAAGATAAATCTTGTGGGGAGGGGGATTTTATGGAATCTGTTAGTACAAAACTGAAGTATTTTCTGAAAGAATATATTCCAAATAAATACGCAGATAATATAAATACGTATATAAAAAAATAAATACGTATATAAAAAAGCTGTTAGCTTCTCAATTGCACAATAGCTTGCCAATGACAACGTTGTTTAGACTTTTCACTAAAATACTCATTTCGTATGAATAGATAATTTGTTTTGAGAATCTTATTTTTCATACACGACATCCGACATAGAAAATGTACGTAATTGTTTTTGCGATTAAACTTGAGCGAATTGAATTTTAGAGAGAGTTTTATTTACAAAAAAATTTATCGCATTACTAGACGAACGTTCTAGAACTTTCGAGTATTGGGCGTGATATTTGAAAGACGCGAGAATAATAAGATCAAATACAGTCCCGGGAGTTCGTGGACTTTAGGCGATAACGGTGCTGTCTGGAACGTTCACCGCTGAAATAATTTATCGCGCTTACAATTTGTAGTCCAACAATTAGGCCTCAATTATTTCGTCAAACACCCCTTGCCTTGGACATCATAGTGATAAATACGTTGATCTTTCAAGTTTTGAATATTAATTTTTTTTATCACCCGTGAATTGTAGATTTAGATTAATTAACAAACTAAACTGTTTTCTGATTTTTGGCACTCTATTTAATATAATTATAGACACCGTTATTGTTTTAAAAAAAATATTACGAATACAACTAAAATCTAATTTCGATTCCCTGCTACCTCTTAAACTATTAGGAAATTTGGCAAGTTGAATTTTCAGAATTTCGATATAAAAGAGTTTTTAACAAATTCAACAAATTTTAGCAAATTCAAAATCTTTCTTTGACTCTTATGTAAGACGTTTAAACAGTAATGGTTTTTTTAAAATTTTCCAACAAGTTATTAAATAAAATGATTATACTTTTGAAAAAAATTTGGGATTGTCTATTCTAAAAAATTTCCCAAAACATATATTTTTTTTTTTAAAGCGTTTGTTTAGCATTATACTGTGTGGAGGTACGTAGATACTAGGTATGTATTATTTTTTAAATTCAATTTTAAGTAAGTACCGTACAAATACTAAATTCACAAATTAGTTATTACCCATCCACCGATATGTTTTAATATTCGAACACGTGAATTATGAGTATTGAATTTTTGTGAAGTTTAGGAGTACTGAATAAAATGTGTAAACACGAGTATTATTTTTTCATCCATTAATTTTCTGAGGTTATTCTAGTACGATTTTTTTTGGGAGGGGGCGCGAGCCCATATTTAAAATTTCCACAATTGAGACTATCCCTGTAATGACACTGTATATCGTTTTTGAGCAGATTTGCGACATGAGTGGTATATTAAATAACTATATAAAATAAATAATAATACTATTACATACAATTTCTAAGTGATCTTTCATAGAACGTCACTGTGCATCATTCAAGATGGACGACGCCTCGTCTATCAATCAACATTTGTAAAAACCGATATACAGTGGTCTAATATAAGATCTTCCAAACTAATTACTTAAGTTTTGATGAGTCGAAATGTCTTCCAGATGGAACATTCATCAGGTCCTTCATCAATCTTCGCGTGTTTCAATATTGCATTACGAATTAATACAAAAATCGTAACCATAAATAATTTGTCAAGTACCTAATGTATTTTTTCTTGAATCTCCTTTCGTCTATAGTATTTCCAAGTAAACATTAGAAGTTTCGTTACTGAGAATCAGTCGGCAAAATCAGCTGCGTATTTACCGGCTTTCAGTTCAGACACCTTTGTCCGAGAACGCATCTAAAAATATAAATTTTGTCATCAGAATAAATCGCATTCGCATTTACCTTACACAAAGAGAATTATTTGGCGCCAAAAGTTACATTTATCACAAATTCGAGACAGAAAGAAGAAAGGAAAAGAAGCGTCAGGTACGTCGGTCCAGATGAATTTGAGGAGGAATTTTGTTTTTATACAGTATTAGAGACGTTTTTGTTTCATTTAAATGTGCATTCGCGGTACTGCTCGCAATTAACGCGAAGAAAAAAATTTTACTCCAGATAAATTCCTTTTCAGATCTGTAGTCTCTAAATGGTTCACACAAACAATAAGTAGTTGACCGTTTTTATTCTATAAGTCAATAGGGTTAAATTATATAATTACTCTTTGTAATTAATTATTCTTCCTTTAAATCGTACCGTTATAACAATTTCACAAGAAAAGTCAACCACGACCCAATTATGGAATACAACTTTCAACACAATTTTTCTATATTGCAGTTGATAAATTGTGTGTAAAAAAACTTACCTAATATGTATTCAATATAATATTTTGTATAATATATGTTCGGAACACAGTTGTCAATACTTACGATCACACGAAATGTCAGTTCAATTGATCGTACATACCGAACTGATGCAACGTTTTTGAGAACTTTATAGTCATAGTTTATGGTGCGTTATGATGAAAGATATATATTTTTAGAATTTTTATGAATTACTTCTTGTCTGTGGAATTTCGCCAATCGCATTTAAGTCAAGACAGTCACGCGGTAAGGAACCGAAAACGCAAGTAAAATATTTCAGGAAAGCGATTCGCCTCGCGTTAGTTTCAGTGCGCGATATTTTTTCCAAGAAATAGCTGGCTGTTCTTTCAGGAAAATACCTATCGCAAGGTCTTTGACTACCGTATAAATTGGTACCGCTTTCATCTTGATATAATATAGTTTTAGAACGTTTCTTTTACTTTTTCTCTTCGTGTCAATGGCCTTTTGTAAATGAGACCCGGCTCGTACAAGTCTCGTTCCTGAGTCGCCTTTACAGCTGACTGCAACTCCAGGGACTGTACAGTTGCTTTTGTAACCGTGCTTCGTAATTTATTTTTTATTACTCTATGTTTACCTTTGACTGTCACAACAATAATATGGGCATTCTTACCCGTTGTGAAGTGAATGGAAATATATCGTTATTTTACGTTTACCAGAGCAATCTTAAACTATTATCTTAACTATTTAAAAAAATAAATTAACTTTACTTCCGCGATCCGATCCAAACAAAACTAGCATTAGGATACTTTTCAGTGCCAAACTTTAATACGAAATTCGCTCAACGATTTTTCTTATTTTGTGCTACGCGAATATTTAACAAATTGTCACTAGACCTTAAAGGGTCTAAAGTGATTAACGACTTCAAACCAAAAATAACAAAGTGGTCGCTTGATGTGGGTAGAAAGCAAAATGAATCTAATTTGTGCTAACCTAACCACCCACACATTTTTGTCTCCAACTGTTGTATATTACAGACAATAATATTTTTATAATTTTTTTTTGATAATATTTTATAATTTCAGATGGTACTTTTTTCTCATTACTTTTTATAACTTACTTAACATTATACTTACTTATCTCTAAACAATTACAACTTTTAAAAACTGTACAAGTAATTGCTTTAGAACAGACCACGTCTACATTTATACTTTTATATTATTTTTAATTAATGAGTAGCTTGTTGGTCAAGTGGTTAGGACGCTGGCCTGGTTGGGGGTCCGAGCCTCGTTCCAGGAGACTAGCAAGTCAGTCCTATTTTCATAGCACGAGTGTTGAGTTTAGTTTTAATATTAAGAGTATTGATGTGATATGAATTTCGTGTACGCATCTCTATTTAAAATATATATTTTTTCATATTTCACAACTTTGGTTCGATTTTTTGAAAGTAGTCACTATTTAATAAGTTTCGAAAGTGCCATGCTGAAAAGTATTCACTAAATTATATAAATAGTTATACTCTACCCAGGTGCATACAGAATACTTATCTATTCATAGTATCATACGTAAACTCAGGGGAAATAGAAATGAAATTAAAAAATCTTATGACTGAAAATAGATGGCAAATGAAATGAAGAGTTTTAAAAGGTTTTTACAAATGTATTAATGTTTCGTTAAATTGACCAATTTTCTTTTAACAGGCGAGGTCTTGCTGGCCAGGAAGGAAGATTGGCCGACCTTCAAGAGAGAGCTGCGGCACTGCACAGTGAGTACATCTTAAATAATATTAAAGGAAGATCATTTATATATGTACTAGCTAATATGAAATCTGAACCATCTAAAAATGTCACGCAGCTTCTAGACTGCTTCTATATAGAATCATCTATTTTCAATACATCCCCGCCCCGCCCCGCCCCGCCGCTCATCAACCGAAAATCTCGTTGCCGTATATTCAAAATTTTAATTAATATATTTGTATTGTGAAGTTGTAATTATTTAGAAAATAGGTCTGTGATAATGGAACGTTAGATGTATTCATTTGAAAAGTGTAACATATAGGTTCGAAAATTTGTCGTCAAAAGTACTGTCGCTGTAGCATAGTTGGATAACGCACCTTCTCCAGTTTGTAATAATATTTTTCAATAAAATTAATTTTACATGTATATCTTTCTGATTTAATTAGTATTTTAATATCTGCCTCGCTGGGCTTCGCCCGTGGTGAGGCTAATTTTTTACATAGTTGGTTAATAATCAGCAAATATTAATTGAGAATAATGAAAGTAAAAAAAATATACGTAAAGATTGTAAATAATAAAAAGAAATAAAGAAAATGAACTGCAATATTTGAATATGAAAAATATATAAGATAATACATGAAATTTGTTCATATACCTATGTAATTGTGTCATCAAGTATTTATTTTATAATTTAGGATAGATCTCTCCGTACGGAAATTCTATGACTTTTTAATAGTTGCCCATTATGTCAGAACTTTTGTGCACCCCTATATTTCTCAGAACCTAGCGAAAAATCCTGTTACACTTATATTATTTGCTGTACAAAGGCACCCCTACTAAGCTCATTTATGTGCCTCCAGAACCTTACATGTCGCCAGACATCTCATGAGATATACGGATATTTTAAAATACAAACAAATATTTTATTTGACAGTTGCTCGGCCATAACATTAATATTTAAAAATATTTTTATTAGAAGATAAACAACTGAAATCTTTAGAACATAATGTAATGAAAATATTTCGTGTTTCGAGAATTGTTTTCAAAGATCCCCCACATCGCCTGCTGCGGAAGGACTCGTGACGCAACCCCCGGAAAATTAGAATGCACTTTCTTCTATCATGATCGGGAGACTCTGAAAACACCCACCGGCAAAAAATTAATTTTATTTTATTCATTTTTGAGAAAAAAACATTACGATAATAATAATTATTGACATAATGCGTGGTATATAATAATACGACCAGTGAAATTTCTTCGGAGCTGAACAAAGAACAGTATCGTAGGAACTAAAAATAGTACTTACATAAAAATTAACAAAAAGCTGATATTAAGCAAATAATAAATATATCTCATAGAGACGAAGCTATTTTTTTAATTATATTTAATGGAAATATATAGAAGGTAATTACAGTGCTTACGACCTGTCTTCGGCTGGCTTAAGTGATCAATTTATATAAGTAGTGAAAATCCATGTTCAAATATTGCTAATGGTCGAAATAAGAAAATATATAAAATTGAAAAATATTAATTTTTCAGGCGTATATTCTAGTATAACGTGTTAAAAACATTTTACAGATACATAATATTGCTTTAAATAATTTAAAAAAATAAATTAGATTCTCATGTACTGTTTGTAGTGTAGTGTAGTGGTACTCGAAGTGTTTCCACATATTGACATATATACAACTTTCAATTATAATGGGTGAGAATGGTGAATTTTATATTTATATAAATTAATTACTTAAGTCAGTCGAAGACATAGATAGCTTCGTCTCTGTGAGATATATATTATGTGTTTAATAAGAGCGCCTTTGTAGGTGAAAATCCAGTAATTGTGTGTGTTCTTGGATATATAATATTCAAACAAAAAGTGTTTTTACACTATATAAAGGGAAATGGGATGAAATAAAAATGTAATTAGCTTTTTACTTTAATAGGTACGCGTTTATATACTTACGTATTATATTATATATGGGACGTAACAGATTTTGTGGACACGATTACCTCCGTAGTTCTTATCATATGTTGATCCAATTTTTCTGAAATATTGACGTAGATCCTGAATTGGTTAGAAATTAAAAATAATGCAATTCTAGCGAAATGGTAGATATTACCTACATGATAACTGGAAACTATAATTTTTCATCACACCTGCTTGATTATTGCGACCAGTGTCGGAAGGGATTTAATATATATATATATTGTGTTTTAAATTTATATTTCAATATTACACGTAATTCTTGATTATCTTAATAACGAATATTTTGCACAAGACAAAAACATAGGCTAACAACAAATATCAGATGCCTTTCAGACGGTTAATCCCAGCTGCTATCGATTCATAAATAAGTCCATTCATTTCCGAAACCCACGCATAGAAATTGCGCGCTAAAAGATGTTTTTTTGTAATATTCCTTCTAATATTAGAAGTATTTCAAGTAAGACTAAAGCAAATTGATCAAAACAAATCTGTGATTTAGCAAATTTATGCTAATCCACAGGATATGTCCAATTCCCGTGTCCGCGGAATGAGACACGATGAAATAAATCTCATGGATTTAGTAGAGACTTATGCCACGTACACGTGTTGAGATTTTAATCTGGAGATCAGCTTGAGATTGGTAGAAACAGACAAAAACCCAAACCCTTGTATGCGATGTTCGGTTTGATAGCGAGATTCAGCACGTGCACACAAATGACACTTAGAACCATAAATACCTACAACTATTTATTTTGAAAATTTAGATAAATAAAATGCATTAAATTTCGAACATTTACTGTGTTTTAACTGTTGCTGGGAAGTGATTCAAATTCTCCCAACTGACGAACGGAACATCAACTTTGACGTTTGACGCACCGCAAGCGTGAAGTGAGGCGACGAATATCTGAGTATACTGATATTGTCTCGAGTCGAAAAATTATTATATTCTTTCTAGAACAGAATTATAGTATCGCAAATACACGACGCACATTAATTAATAATTCAGCTAAATCACAATTCAAAAAAAATATTTAATAAATTAAAATTAAAAGAATTGAATATTAGTCTTTTTGTTTTTGTCTTACGAAGTCGGGGTTTCAGGATGTGTGTCGGCGTAGAAGGAGTATCTAAAATATTGTCGGTCATATTGATCTGTCCATTTCCTTATTGGAGCTGCTCCAACGGCCTTTTGAAATATTATTGTTAAATGTGCTTCGTTCGAGACGGTTCAAGGATCGAGGAAGCTTTTCTGACGTCAACGCTTCTCGTTCCACTCTGGCCACCCTTGAGTCTGGATTCTTGGATTTATTAGAATGGATAATAGGCTAGTCCAGCGCTGTCCAACTTCTCTTTTTTCCCTTTGCAAACATTTTGCCGGTCAAAAAAAGCAGGTAATTGAAAAGTCGGTTCATGTCACCTTAAAAGTTATTTTATTTATAAGAAAAATATAAAGTCAAAAATAATAATAAATATCAGATAAAAAAACAACAGAACTAGAGATGTTTTGATACAAGTAAATAACTAACTAACTTACCACCACACTGTTTCCCTGCGGGGGTAGGCAGAGAAGATAAAGCGCCACACTCTTCTGTCCTCACACACAGTTTTCGTCTCACCTCATCCATATTCATACATCTTCTCATACAAGCTCGCCGATTATTGAGGCTTCTAACCTGATCGTGCCAAGTCTTCCGCGGACATCCTCTATTTCTGGTGCCATCAATACTTGCGTCATATATCTTCCTTGCCATTCTCTCCTTATTCACTCGTTCCATATGACCAAACCACCTTAATGATCGTTTCTTAATCTCACTCACTATACTAATATCAGATTTACATTATGTTCTTATTTCTTCATTCTTTACTCTTATCATAAATGTATCTGCGTCACGTAAGCCTAAGCGATATCATTTCCACTGCATTCAGTCTACTTTTGTTCCTCTTCCTCTTCCATACATCAGTGTCGATACCAGAATTCCATTATGTTTCGCTATTTTTGCGTCGGGTGACAAATTCCTATTAGCTATAATTCCATTCAAAGCGCCGTTCACTTTGTTTCCTGGATATCTTTCTCAGCCTTTCCGTTTCTATCAAAAATACTTCCAAAATATACAAATAATACTATCCATACTATCGCTTCGATGGTTAACGATTTTGGTGGCATAAGTTGAAATAAATAACTGATGCAGTTGGAACTTTCAGTTCTTGCTATTTTTTTTAATATCCGTTAAATAGAGTTGGTGTGTATGGAAGAAATAAAGAATAATGCACTTGGAACCCTTTTCACCCAATAACTCAAATTAGCCCAAAATGTTAATTGGAACCTTATTATTCCAAGTGGTCGATTAGTTAAAAACACGGTATCTACAAAAAAATATGTACTAACTGTTTAAATTTTGTGAATTAGGAAAGTTTATGTTTATGTTAATTTTCTTAATATATTACTTTGTCTTTTTTTATAATTACCAACATTTGTCTTAGTCGAATGCATTTCTTTGTTTTATCATTATTATAAATAGCTATGATTCTGGGTTTTCTATAGGTTGAATACAGTAATTCAATCTATGCAAATCTAAAGTACACCAACCTTTGTGAACCTGGGCTGGTAGACGCCGATGTCGCTCTCCTTGTAGTCTGGTGGTCCTCAACATTGCTGGCCAGCCTCCAATAATTATCACAATCAAAAATCGTAAATATACAATACAAAATGTTTTTGTATCGCCGCCGTAAATAAGTCCATCCGAACCGAAAAGCGGTCTCTTTCAGAAGCAGCTTCGCTTTTGTTTTCTGTTTTTAAATCCACACAAAAAAATACACATTCAAATTTTTTCTCTATACATAAATATGCTTAAACTTATTTCTATACAAGGCGAAGAAAAACATAAAAAATATATGATATATGTATTTCAAAAAAAAAAAAACGGTGTAAAAGTTTCAGGTAGGTACATAAAAATTTAAGCTGTGTGTGTTCTATTTCCTATAAGTTTTCAGACACCACGTATTTACATATTTTAAAAAAAAAGTACTACGTACGTGTTCTTGAAACGGGCTGTCGTTACACACACGAATACAATTGTTCTTTCAAAATGAAATCTGGTATATACATTTATCTATATCTCAAATTATGATTTATTAGATGCGACCCGCCAATTATGACGGGAAAATAGTTATATCTTCATTAGTACGAAACGTAATAATATCAACATACATTTTTTTAATGTGCCATCTTGCATTAAAAATGTTTAAATATGAAATCCTCTGTCTTAGTTTTACCCATATATATATATAGAGAGAAAATTCTGTAACATATTTAAAAAATATCAATCAACCCTTTCTAAAATGGTGACTTGTACTTGGGGACGTATTTATGTACATTTTGGGGGCCTCTTATCGAGGGCCTCAATCATATATAATAACAAATCTGGAGCCAAGAGGTTCCGAGCCGGCCCGACAGGGACCGAGCAAATACAAAGTCATTAATACTCGAGGACAGCCGAGCACAATCGGATCTGCCAGTTTTTCGAAGCAAAAACTGTATTTATTTATATTTATTTTTTGATGGATTTGACACCACCGTGTGACGTCACATCTCTCGCACATGACGGCCAGTACAAACAATACTAGTACTAGAATGTAGAGTGCCGACTTGTCGACCCGGAAGATGTGACGTCACACGATAAAACGATACAAACCGAGATCATTTTTAAAGCACGCAAATTTAAACATCTGTAATTCTACCGCATTTCAAGATGTCGAAAGAATTCTTTCAGTTTTGAATGAAATTTTTCGTTTTTTTATTTTTTTAAACGACTCCATTGCGACATGCGCGACTGCTTGTTCATCAAACTCTAACTCGAGGTTCTATTGCGAGGTTATAATGCCGGAAGGTGAAACAAATATATATATTTATATACATATATATATATTTATATATATATATTTGTTTCACCTTCCGGCATTATAACCTCGCAATAGAACCTCGAGTTGGAGTTTGATAAACAAACAGTCGCGCATATCGCAATGGAGTCATTAAAAAAAAAAACGAAAAATATATATACATATGTATATATTTAAATTAAAATATATTCATTAAAAAGATTTTCCATTCTCCGACAACAAAAAGGCCACGAGAATTAATCTCCACTACCGAATCGTCGCCCCCGCTCGATACGCAATGAAAATAAAATAAATGACGCGGATGATTTTTCAGCGATTTTGTAACTTGTCGGCGCGTCCTGCCGCCAGTAAATTTAGAAGAAGGTCGCGCGGTCGTGGCCGTTGGCGGGAAGCTCGCTGAGAAAAAAAAAATACACAAAATTTTCAAAATTCCGTATCGCAAATAACTGCCTGAGTTATTGGCTGGAAATAAGAAGTGATCTTGAAGACGGCTCAATGCCGCATTACCTAGCGCGTTGATTGGTTTGGATCTTGTGTAATTCTCATCTGAGTTAATAGTCTGAAACGGTTATATCACGACGGGGCGATACCGCACACCTGCCAAAACAAGATGTTGACTCATTTTTTATTGGTAAATAAATAAATGACATGAAATAAAGTAAATGAATAGATATGAAATAAAGTGTACATATAGGAGAGAGGTTTGGAACGTTAGTTGGGGATCGAGGGGCATTCTACACACATTCTTGGTGGAAACATAAATCAGTTTATGACACATTTACGCAACAGTAAAAGGATTTACTCTTCAAAATTTAAATCCTTATATAAATAAGACGTATTTATTACATTAACCTTTTAAATACAATGAACGCGTTAACACTCCAAACTTTGTATGTCACGCTAAGCTATAGGCGTGTTAACACGCACTTTTTGACCTTGCAAACTTACAGGGATTTAAGTCATATTTTAAAATCATTTTGCGATCTGTGAACGACAGGTCCCAGCTTTTGATAGATAATTCAAAACCCTTAAAGTTAAATCTTACCCTATGTGGGTATCTTTCATTTCAAATAGAGTTGGCAGTTAAAAGGTTAATGCATATGATATTGTCAACGTTTAAATTTTCGTTCCAATCGAGTCATATTTTTAAAAAAAGTCACGGAACTATTTGATTGTGTAAGAGGTACCAAAGTTTTTTAATTTTTAATTTTATTTCTTCTTTATTACATATATATTCATTTAAATTTTAAATTTTGCTAAACTGCAAGGCAGTTAGTTTTACAGCAAGGATTGCCTTTTACATAGTTAAACATTTTTTTTACAATAAAATATAATAAGGGGGAAAAATTAAATAAGGAGATGTTAGATGAATTACTTAGAAATATATAAAATGAATAAAATATTTTTAAAATATGTATTAAATATATTAATTAGAAAGATACATATATATAAAATCAATTTTATCGAAAAATATTGTTGCGCCACCGGGATTCGAACCTGGATCTCTTTCCAAACCGGCGAAGGTGCATCATCTACAGATACACTATTCTACAGCGACGATATTTTTAACAACAAATTTTCGAACCTATATGTTACCTTTTTGATATTAACAAGTTGAATCGTTCCATTATTTTGAAAGAGCCATCTGCCTTATTTTTACGTAATCTTAAATACCTTTGTATTTTTTGATAAAATTGATTTTATATGTATATCTTTCTAATTAATATATTTAATTCATATTTAAAATATCACAGGTATATGTTCTGAATAATTACAACTTCACCATAAGAATATATATACTATAATATAATTTTTACAGGATATAATAACAGACCTAGTTCACAGTATTTTATGGGTTTATACCTGAATATAATATAATATAATAAGGACACAAACAATGAGATAAGAATATGTTCTTTTACTTTGTATTTTAAGGTGGTCACTGGGGTCTCATCATTTTTTTAAATGTTTAATAGGTCTTTATTGATTTTTTAAATTATTCTTGGCACAACACATTCTCTCGTTCTCTCTCCGTACACATTGTTCGCGATCGGTACATATTGTCACGTGGGTGACACCAAAATGAACATATTGGGACAAGAAATTTGCGTTAGTTCATGTTTATATATTTGGTAGTCTGTGGTATTTCCGGGTTGATGATTTCGTCAGTCCAGTGGGCTTTAGGGCGACCGTGGTGTCAGTCACAGTCAGTTTATACAGTTAAGAACAAAACTGGTCACTGAAATCATGAAAATAATAAAGATCGTAAATAATTTGAAGAATTTATTTATAAAGGAAAAACGCGAGTGAAAAAAATTCCTTGCTCCTGTTAGCGATGTATCGATAATATTTTTACTTGTGGATTTAAAAAATTATTAATCCATAATAGCGCTGGGAAAAGTAGCGATATTCGCAAAAGTATCAACACTAAAATTATTATAGGGCGCGGATCTTTCGGGGCCAGACATAGCGCGATCCCCAATGCACAGCATTGGCGTAGTTACGCCACTGACCACAGATGCCACTGGAATTACAAAATATAATAATTTAATTAGAAAAATACATAACATTTAAATATGTGTAAAAATCATGGTTATTAAGGAGAACACATTCTTATTGTGAAGTTGTAATTCTTCAGAACTTGTAATTCGTCTACTGTCGGCTTACTCAAAGGTATTTGAGATTCTATAAAAACAAAGTAAATGGCTTTCAAATAATGGAACGATAGATGTATTCATTTGAAAAGTGTAACGTATAGATTCGAAAATTTGTCGTCAAAAGTGCTGTCGCTGTAGCGTAGTTGGATAATGCACCTTTCCCGGTTTGGAAAGAGATCCAGGTTCGAATCCCGGTAGCGCAACGACAATATTTTTTGATAAAATTAATTTTATACGTATATCTTTCCAATTAATACATTTAATTAGTATTTAAAATAATGATGTTAGAAAACTTTAAAGGCCTTGAAGTGTTTATCTGGACACGCATCGACGAACTAATTATCTCCTGGAGGTCACACCAAGGTGATGTAATTATTATTGCAAGATATAAATACCATCTTCAATGCTGTTACGAGTACCCTTTTTTATGAATTTCATGAATATTTCAGTTGACGCCGTCAAAACTTCATTATGTATCACTCTGGTATTTTGGTCCATCGCAGAATTTGTTTTCTGCTTTGACGTAGTCAGCCACCGCGCCACCCGCCGCCCCGAGGATATCACTTCTGTTTATGTCACACCGCTTCTGCACACACGACGGGGAAATTTGAAACGCACTTTATCCAAAATTCATTTGGCTAGATGAAAAAAGTTGGGCGCACATTGCGTTATTTTTACCATGTGGAGCCGGAATTTACACGGCGGCGACAGCTTCAAACGATTGACGTCAGAGTTTCGAATTATTGGCGTACTCGCCTCTATCAAACTGGAGAAAATAAAAATATTGTTTATGTGTTAAGCTTACGCTTCATTTCATTTGAATTTGCCAAGAAAAATGACATTTTTGTAATAAACGCAGTGTAATGTTAATTTTAATTTAAAATATGATTATTTAGCGATTTGTCTATTCTTTTTTTTTTTTTTGACTTGCTGCGTTTGAAATAGCACTCGCTTTGATCTTGCGTTTTATTTTCATCTATACCGGTTGTGGGATCGATGATTTTTGATTCCAAAACATTTTGAAATCGAAAATATTTTGATATATATGCGCCTCGAATCGATCCCGCTACTTCTCGTATGCTACGCGAGCACTCTATACTCTTATTAGCCCCGCGTTTTATTTTTATTTTTTATTAATATTAAAAATATAATACAATTTCAATAATCAATGGATATATATTTAAACATTTGTTTCTTCTCTATGAGAGTAAGACTCGTGTATAGAGAAGGAGTATATTCGAGTTAATTAATGTTTCAGTTAGTCTGTGTACATATTTTTTTTACTTCAGTTACAAATGTATGATAGTCCGTAATTTTTCTAATTGTGATGGGGAGATTGTTAAAAAATTTGATGCCTTGATAAATATATTGATTTTGAGTTGCGGTATATTTTAGTTTTGGGATATCAATTTGATCTCTATATCTTGTAGATCGGAATTCGCTTCTAAAATTTAATTGATTTTTAACTAAATATTTAGACGGTGGTTTCAAATTGTTATGTAAATATAATAAAAGTATAAACATTCAATTATAGTGATAATTTTTTGTATTAGAATTCGAAATAATGATTAATATTTTGATATACTTTATAATTTATATAATTATATTGAATGTTATTTAAAAAATTGTTACAACTGGTGAACATTTTAACAATTATTAAACTAGCAAAACCATATTCTATGCAGGGGTGGTATAATACATGTATCTGAGACGTGTACCGCGTTAATTATCGTCATTTATCTTTGTTTTATTAATACTTTGCAATAATACATCGGTACGAGTCTATATGTACATTACCATCGAAATAATTTAATTATTGTTCTTTCTGTTACACCTGTAAAAAAAAAAATACAGGTGTAACAGACCCAGTCCACAATATTTTATAAATGGTTGGTTAACTGACTAAATTACGAGTCGAAAATGTTCAAGGAATATATGCCTAATCTCAACCATGTCAGAGATATAAGCATTTCAAAAAAAAACTTTTTTTATTTTTTATAATGCGATTATTTATATTAATTAAAATATTTCATCAATTCAAAATTATATATTGAATACAAAAAATTAAAGGTCATCGAATTCCGAGCGACCAGACTATTTTTTGTTACGTGATTTAATACCTGAAGCGAAGATGTTGATTAATAATGGATACGTTTTACAAATACTTATTTGATTTTGTAAAAATTTCCAACAATATTTTCCATAACGGTGCAGAATTTGCACATATTCGTCGAACATTTTCGACTCGTAATTTAGTCAGGTATCCACCACAATATAAAATATTGTGAACTAGGTCTGTCACATCTTGTATACAAACGCATCAACAATGTTTTGTATACGCGATAGATTTGTATTAAAATAAATAAATAGGTATCTATTTATATTTAATTACATATTTCTAAATAAAATGATTTACGAAAACCTGCACAAATAGCTCTCTTTTTCAACTTTTTTCTAATTTAACTTGCAAGTTGTAGATAATAGATTACTGACATTTTGGACATTGAGCTACTTTCTGAGGTTACGCAACCAAGGTTATCTTTTTACCTACGCCTATGGTGCCTTCTATCCTCTCCTTCATAATGTTCGTTTTCATAGCTCGTTTTTTTTCCGTCCGAATGAATAATCGGATCACTTGTTTGGTTACTTTCGGAACCAGTTCCAACTTTCTTAATATATAAAATGATCGAATTTGATCAATTAGGTAAAGTTTTTTTTTATATAATTATAATATTTTTAAAGGGAACACAAATTAAATTAATCAACTAAAAAGATATACAGAAAAAAAATATGTCGCTTCTCCGGATAAGAAAAGGTTCAGATTCGAATCTCGGTAGCAACTAAATATTTTTTCGATAAATAGTTTTTTTCTGTATATCTTTCTAGTCGATTCTTTTAATTTGTGTTAATAAAAATAGTGTACAAATAAATATAATATGATTTACAGAAAAAATATATATACAGAAATAGTATACTCATTACCGTTATTGAGACTTTGATTTTTGTTCGATATCGCAACGATGATTTGTAACTGATGATTCCTTATCCTTCGAGCAATGACTGGTACAATGATGATTTGTAACTGATGATTCCTTATCCTTCGAGCAATGACTGGTACAATGATGATTTGTAACTGATGATTCCTTATCCTTCGAGCAATGACTGGTACAATGATGATTTGTAACTGATGATTCCTTATCCTTCGAGCAATGACTGGTACAATGATGATTTGTAACTGATGATTCCTTATCCTTCGAGCAATGACTGGTACAAAGATGATTTGTAACTGATGATTCTTTATTCTTCGAACAATGACTGGTACAATGATGATTTGTAATTGATGATTCCTTATCCTTCGAGCAATGACTGGTACAATGATGATTTGTAACTGATGATTCCTTATCCTTCGAGCAATGACTGGTACAATGATGATTTGTAACTGATGATTCCTTATTCTTCGAGCAATAATTGGTACAATGATTAAATGAGATATCTATTTTTTCCCGTTGGAGGCCACCATTTTATAACCTTTACCATACCATGATATAAAATACCCGTACGCAGCCATGTTGTTAACTCGTGTTACCGTAAAAAATAGAGTTCTATTAGGCTTTAAAATGTAAAAAAATGGTTAATGTCATAAATTTACTTTAAGTATAATAAATAAGAATAATAAATTAAATATAAAAAAATATGTAATATTATAATTCGGAGCATTCATCAAGTTCTGTAAAGGAGGTTGCATTGTATAATACAATCTTCCTTTTTATCTATCTTCATTTAATTAGTGAGAAAGAGACACCATTATATTTGTATGTTTGTTATTATTTTCAATGTGAAATTAATGTGTGATTTCTTTCTGTCTTACCACAAATGGTATTTTTGTCAGCGTATTAATTTTACAGCGGAATAAATTAAAAATAATTATTTTTGTAGGATTCGCCCTACATAATTGATTTTTCACTATTCATTTCTAAGCATAAATATTTTCCTTCAAATTAACTAAAATGTGAAGTGTATGTTGCGTATATTTACCGAAATATTACAGATTTAATAAGAGCGGTAGACATGTGTTACTGCATGATTTGGGAAGGGTTAAATTAGATGCTTCACAAAAACTTTAACTTCCGCATTAAAATTAATAAGTATGCTGTTGTACTTTCCAGGAGTCCAAAGTGAAGTGTGCAGTGCCAGAAAAGAAGCCGAGCTCGTGAGACAGAAGCTGCGCCATGTGGAGGGCGATCTGACGGCCACGCGCGCGAGGAACTGTCAGCTCTTGGAGCAGCTTGAAGTTCGTGCAGGTGGGTGGACAAGATCATCAAATATTCACGTTTTGGCTGAATTATTCCATATTTATTTCTTTCCCTGGGCATTGCAGCTGGACAGACAGCTGAGCAATGCCTTAGTAATGTGTTATTTACAACTGAAAAATTAATTTTGCAACAGATAATATAAAACTGACAGATAATGCGAATGACAGATAGTAAATATTATGAAACTGGCAAATTAGTAAAAAAAAACTAATACGAGAGTAGTTCCATTGCAAAATTATGATGTTTCGAAGCGAGTAAAAGCAGTGGCGTAACTTTAAAATTAGACCCCGATGCAAAATGTAAAAAAGGTCACTTCTATAAATATATATTATACTTATATAAGAACTACTAATGTGAAGTAGGTACTACTCGGTAATAATAATGGAATAAAATTTAACTTTTGTCTCCTTGAATATTTACTCTTTCTTGAAAAAAACAAAATGTGTTTTAGGTATTTATGAGCATTTTTATTTTTCGGCTATGGTCTGATCCCCAACTCGGCACATTAGCTGGGCAGGTACTGTTACCTATACGAGTGTACATCGATAACGTTTTCACCTATTTTTCTAATACACGTCAGAAATGATTTTATAGTTATATTTCTTGCTTTGGTTATTATTAGACTATATTAGCGCTGGCGAAATTATCGATATATTGTCAAAAAGTATTGTAGGGCAAGGACGAACTTTTGGTCCCCTATCTAACATGGAACCCAATGCAACGCATTGGATGCATCTGCGTAGTTACGCCACTGAATAAAATAATGTTACGGATATGGATGACATATATAAAAGACTCGATTATCCGGGGTCGTATTAACAAAATTGTCTATTAATCGATGCAGTAAAAAATTCCGAAAATTATTAATAACATTTTAAAATATTAAATTTTCTAAACAATTTTTCATCCGACTACACAATACTCAACACAAAATTAAATTGGCGAAATTGTGAACACGTCATTAACCGTAAAATTACTAGAAACTGATAGATTACATTGGAGTAGTGTCAATGTACATTTTCATTTTCAAATAGAAAATAAATAAATCCATTTCTACCATCAGATATTTTAAATTAGAAAACTGTAAAGTTAAGTACTGAAGTAGATACGTGAATAATTTTTTTTTAATGGATAGATTATTTGGATCATTTTTCCCCACCATCCCGAATAATCGAGAGTTCAAAAATCAGCTATGAAATATTTTTTGTATTGTTGGCTACGTATTGAGATTCTTCAGGGTGGTTCCTTTCATCATTATCATATATAATATTTTTTCTAAAATTACCAAATGTCAAGACATCTTGGCAAAGTCTGTGAAAATTATGTGCGATTGTGGTGAACAAATGAATTGTTTACTTAAACCCGACCTGGTGCTGGTCATGTTGAATATATTTTACGCGTGCGTGCCAAGAAAACTGTTATTATTATAAATGTGTCAGGAACCTGACTCATTTGAACTAATAAAACTCTGAAAAATGCTATAAAAAAAGCCTAAAACTTTTAACATATTATTTTCAGAGGAGATTCGGAAGGTGCAAAGAAGATCAGATGAACTAGCAGAGGAAGTAGCGAGACTGCAACAGAAACTAGACCTCCTTCTACCTGAAAGACAACAACTCAAAGAGCTGGTGGAGAAACTAAAAAAAGAAAGAGCTCAGGAGAAAAAAACAAATGAAGAGGTGAGAATCAACGTTTATATATGCACGCACATTTCAAATAAACTAATTCTGTAATCTTCTGGCACTTTGTCACTTGACTGGATGTGAAAAAATATTGTTCTTTGGATGTTCTGTTTTTTTTTTTAAAATGAATGGACGGAGCTTTGCGCACTTAACCTTGGCAAGTACCTACTTCTCAATGCTCAATAACAATTTAATTCTGTTGTATACATATTTGATAATATGATTTTTTACTGTCATTATTGACAGGCATGGTTTGTAGGGATGGAGATATTTTAAATTTGAAAACTTTATCTAATAATCTTATTTCCTTGGTAAAGAATTTATTCACAATATAACCCATATATAACCTCTTAGAACCCTTTTTGGTATATATTTTACATACTCTTATCATAAGACAAATCAATTAGTTTTATTATACAGAAGTATGAATTTATTGGTGATTATTCTGCCAAGGAATTAAAGATAAGAGAAGAAAATGATTTTTGTTTATATACAAATTTTATTCTCCAGTGTACAGCACGAGTCAACGCCGAACAGGCAGAGCGGGAGCGCTCCTGGCGCACGGAGTTCGAGCGCCTCCGCTCAGTGGGTGCAGAAACCGAGGAGGTGCTGCTCGCTGATTGCGAGTGGAAACTACGAGATGTGCAGCGCGCCGCTTCGGAGCGCTGTCGACGCGCTGAGGGCAAGCTGGCGGAGCTGCAGGCCGCTGCGGACCAGAGATGCGAGGTGGCTGATAGGCAGGTAGTAGAGGTGAGAACGAATCTTATATACCGTTAAGGTTTTATAACAAGACAATTTTTATTATTATTGATATACATACATAAGCTCACTCATATCTAAACACATAATTTGTCTCGCATTCAGCTTCGATCAGAGATGGCAGCACTGAGAGCCACATCACTGGAACAGCAGCGGTCACTGAGGCAACAAACCCAACAATCTGGATTGCTGGAGGCAGCCAAGGACACCCTCGAGCAGGAAGCCAGGAGACTCAGAACTCTGCTGGTGATGGAAAAAGATGCCATGCAGGTTGTGAAACAACAGCACGCTAAGGTAAAGGATTTTTATGGAAGAACTGTCCATATGCATATTTTAAATTGTAAAATTTAAATAAGGTCAGTTTTTACTTACAAAATATTTTAGTTTAGAAAAAATGTTTTAAAAGTTTTCTTTTAAGACACAGAAAAGTTGGCCTGCATCTGAATTTTGACTATTTTAAAAATAACCTTATTTTATATACATGTATGAACTATTCTATTAGTTCATTTTGAAAGTTTGTGATGAAAATTGGTTAACAATTTAAAAAGGATTTATGATGCACATATTTTATTAAAATTTGAAAACGTATCCGTTATACTGTTTATGATTCTCAGGAGTTAGACGAGAAGGAACATCGTCTTGTTGCTCGTCTCGCCGAAGAAGCGAGGAGGGCTGAAGAGCAAGGGAGACAGCAGAAGAGGGTAGAGGAATGCTCTCAGCATGAGAAAATGCTGAAGGAAGTTCACAAAAAGGTGTGAATCTCATTCAAATAAATAGAACATGCTTCTAGTTTCTAAATGATCCAAATTTTTTTATGATTACACTACTCATTATATATAATATTCTTTTTGACTTTGTTACCTTGTATGTTACATTTTGATGATGCAAATCATGTTTAGAAATCTCATCACGCCTATACCTTATTAGTGATGGTAAACCGTTATGTGACTGCGATTGGTAACTACGATTGGTAACTACGATTTAACTATTGGAGAATTATGAATATCAATTATCAATCATTGTAACAATCAAACACAGCCACAATAAAGGTTTAACTAACGATAACCATCACTGATATTGTTGTCAATCTTTCAAAGAGGTGTATCTCAAATTTGTTGATTTTACAGCAGACAATATATCAATAGATTGTGCGGAATCTTTTGATCTCTATGAAAATTGTTTGATTTAAACACAGTGTGAGGTGTATTTGTATCATAAATATTACTTTTTACTGTCATTTGTAAGAATGACACATCAAAATAAAACTAGTTAAGTCAAAATGTTTTTACATACTTCATTGGAATAAAATTCAGATATGCCTGTTTGAATGACTGACGGGCATGTGTTTGGGTAATGCAAACTCAATTTTAACAAAAAATGAGATATGTATTTTTGAAAGATGGACGACGATATGTGTCACTGAATTTCAAAATCTGTTATGACACTTTTTTAACAAATTTTAGTTAATAACATTGTATTCGGAGTGATTTTTTAAAATTAAAAATGTATATTTGTTTTTACGAATACGCTTAGTTAGCTATCAATATTAATTATATATAATGTCAGGGTAAGCACAACTTGGTAATTATTTTACATAGCCCTGAATAGGGCTTGTATAATAACAATAATAATAAATTAATTAATAAAACAGGATGTGACTTTCAAAACCTGTAATTTTTTTTTAGAAATCATAATAAAATATATATTTGGGTTCAAATTAATACAATATGAATACATAATGGTTTTATTTTAGATGAAAATAATTAATAAACTTTCTAAAAAAGTAATAATGTAAAATAAAAGTAAAAAGTAATAAGACCAGGCTACTGTTAATATGTATAGTAAATTAATGTCTCGAAATTGAAAATAACATGGCTAATTTTTCAACAGGTCGAAGAATTAAAGAATGTACTGGCCAAAAAGGAAGAGCAATTTGCGGAGACTTTATATAAAGCAGAGGGTAAAGCAGATTGGCAGATCATGGAAATCAGAAGAACATTGGATAAAGCAGAACTCAAGCATGCAGAAGCTATGGAAAAACTACAAGACGAGTATAGCGAAGAAACAGGTGTGAATATTTAATTTTCTTGTAAATTATATATCTTAAAATGACATTTTTCAGTTCATAACATCTGACAATTTTTATGTAATTATTACATGAATATTAGAGATTCGGCAGAAATCAACTTTCTCCAGGGTTTGCTGTACCTGTACCCAGCTACTATATATAAATCAATCTTATTTTCATTGCACAAATCACTAGAATGTACAAATCATTAGATCTAATCTTAAAATATTAAAGTATTGCTCTTGAAGTACGAATCTTAACCCTTTGAACTGTGAACCTATTTTTTTGACACTATGACCCTCAGCTTCCAGCAAATTTTTAACCTCTCTGAAAAATAACTCTGTTACCAATATCACCTTTCATAAATAATCAGGTTTCATCTTTTAAATAAGATTTATCACAGAAAGGATTATTGTTAATTTTATTTTATTTGTATATACATATTATACATAATTGTCCACTATAGTATGTACTTTACCATCAAATTCATCATTATGATAAATCTCCAATCAATTCTTATTTCCAGACCCGATGTATAGAAAGACCTCATATATATAAGTAAATAGTTTCTCTCAGTAAATGGTTTTAGTACAATTTGGTGAGACCATTTCCCTGGCTTCCGGATCCGTTATTTTAGTCTAATTATATTTATTTATGCAGTCAGCACATTTATTGTTTCAAGTAGGTCTTTGTACTCTCAATTTCATGAGTCGAATTTAACTAGGCCAGAATTTTAATTTGACATATTGTCTAATTATGACACAATTTGTCAACAAACATTTGGAATCCTCTTTTCTTCCCTCTTCCATCGTCACTCACATAACTTTGCATAACACATTGTGTTAACTTCTTCATGATAACTTATAATTGTCAATTTTCTAGAGCGTCTTACCACGGAATCTGAACAGAGGATTAAAGAATTAGAAGGAACCCTCAGTGCCCAAGCGTGTTCAGCCAGGGCCACTCTTGAACTGGTGAGAGGGCAACTACAGGCAGAGCATGCAGACGCACTGCAAAGAATCAAGGAGCAACATCGCAAAGACATGGGTAAGCATAAAAAACTAGAAAGTCCTGCTCCACCTCGTATACAGATCATTGTATTTTATTTTGGTCTCTTTAAGTTTCTTCTGAGTTCAGATGATGTTCGTTTATTTTGTGAAAATATTTCTCATTCATCGGTATGTACAAATACATATACTAAATACCCGGAACAACATTCTTAAATATTACATCCCGCCTACAATATCCTATAAAATATAAGCACTTTTCAAATGCAGTTTCGTGACACGTCAATCCCGAAAAACCTCCGAAAATACATTTTCGTATGTTAAAAATATTAAAAGATTTTTGATAAACTCACTGTCTATTTTGTCTAAGGTGCATGTCCATGATATCCGCTAAAAACAGTTATAAAGGATACAATAGTCGGCAGCTGACCCACATTAATTTAAACATTATGTGTATTTTTTATACTGAGAGAATATTGAACCAACCGATTTGGATAAACATTTAACTCTACCCTAGCGTGTGGAACAATAATAACAATAATATGAACAATAATAATTTCAGAAAATGAAAACACATTTTTTAAATTTAATAGTAATTCAAAAACGTAATGACTACTATGTATTTTGAGATACTATAATGGTACCTTATTTTTATTATTAATGTTTTAACTCTTTGTGCATTAGGTAAAGGACGAGCCCTGTTGAAATATCGAGAATATAAATATTAACCTTTCCCTTATGGTGCTAAAATAAAAACGCACGTTCCGGTGCTGTAAACTCAGTGTAGACTTTTGCAATTTTTAAGTCAGATAAACATGAATATTTTACATTTATTACTTATATTAATCATTTAAATAATAGTTGATATATATATATATATCAATTATTGTATAAAAGTACTAAAAATGAGAATAGAACATTGGTCATCACAAACGACAGCATAAAGACGCATAAGACATGTCTGACTCGGCATGTGCACGCTCCGTCACTAAAGTGGCGATCGACATCTGACTCCTTGCATCCTGCGCCTCTCCACACGTATTGACAAATTCACGTCAGGTTCTTCGAGAAAACATATTTTGTCACGTACGGTAAATACTTATATATTGTAATTATTTAATCCAATACATAAACATATTACGGAGGAATACCTAAAATATGAACTTTTAGTATATTTACAGAGATATTCACATAATTAAAGGCAATGTTAACTTAGTTTACATCATCGGAGAGGAAAGGTTAAACTCAATTATCTATAAACTGTTCTATGTCTTTATAATATATTTTCAATTCAACCTGAGCATTTTTAGAAAAATATGTTCATTAATTTATTTCTGATATATATATGTACTCTCCACTCTTGAATATCTTTTCTAGTCATTTATATACGTTTATTACGTATATAAATGACTAGAAAAAGGGCATTCATTTATTGTCAAATTCTGTGTTACAGAAAAGCAATGGGAACTATTTGAAACAGATAAGGAGCAGTGCCTCGAGAGAATGAAATCCGAGTGTACAATGGAAGGGGAAGAAGAACGAGAAAAGAGAGACAAACAACTGCTCAGAGACATAGATGGTAATTATGAAAGCCATATTAGAATAAGTGTCGGGTCTGCCTAATTCTGTTGTAAAAAAGTTTAAAGTAGATAAATTTTGAATAATTGATAAACAAATGCAAGTATGTATCACAGTATTAGTAATATTCAATAATTAATAATTCCTCTTTTTTGATGCTTCCCAGTATTGCCAATATGAGTCTGAGAGCAACATGTAATTTTTTATCAATCCGAAGGCTTGACACACTAGGTGGCAGAAAAATTACATTTAAAAGAAATATTATTTATTTAAGACATAACTGAGAAGAGATATTCTCTGTGCCTTTTCATAATAATGTTACAATGACAGCGTATATCTATAATTATAGGCGCCGTGATTAAAATTTTATTTTGATTTTGTAGTAGAGAGGATAACTGGGGAATGTTTAGAATGAAAAGATAATCTGAGAAGATACAAAATAAAATGTACATTTCTTTAAATGAGAAAATACATGTTTGCAGATTTGAAACATGAGCTGGCAACCAGAGAAGGAGCAGTCGGATCTTTGCGAGTGGAAGCGAGAAAAGCCAATGATGCGAGAGCTTCTGCCGAAAGAAGATTAAGGTCAGAAAAAAACACGCAGATATTGACACTCCTTATATTTTTACTGTACCAAATTTATTTTCATTTAATCTAGGTGTGCAACACATGATTGAATAATTCTTAGATGTTTTAAAGTATGGGTCGAGTAGTTTATATGTAAGATGACCATTAGTACATCTTAATTTAAAACAATGTAATGAATTTCAATCATTTCATGTATAGATAGATTTTTAATTTAATTTATAACTCTCACATTTCATATCATAATCATTTTAATACGACATTATTGTATTGCCATCGCTTTCGTATAGGGTATCCAGTGGAAAAATTTCAAGATTAAATTGTAATTGCTCATAAACCATCAGGGTGAGGTAAGCGGGAGGGGTATTGTTCAACGCGTGTGATATGCGGATTTACCAGTCACAATGAGTCGCTGGTCGGGAGAGCACCACGCGTTCGCGGTTGAGCAATATTTAGAAAATAACTATTCTTTACGTGGAACCTTAGCGAGAACGATGCTGAAACGTTTTGGAACAGCATAAATGCTTGGAAACGTATTGTTTACTGACGAACCACACTTTCATATTGATGGCTATGTTAGTAAACAGAACATGAGATACTGGTGCCCTGACAACCCAAGGGAACGGCCATTAAAAATGTTTGCATTGTCCAAAAACAACAGTGTGATGTGCAATTTCTGCCCGAGGGATAATTGGCCCTTATTTTTTTAATTAGCAAGAGACAGTCACTGCTGACGTGTATTGCCGAATGATCAATGAGTTTTTGGTACCGCAACTACAGGTGTTTCCCGGATTAAACAACAGAACACAATTTCAGCAAGACGGGGCCACTTCACACACAGCTAGAGTTTCAATGGAGAAGCTGAGAGGAATTTTTTCCAATAAATTAATCAGCAAGTATGGAGACATACCCTGGGCAGTTTGGGTCACACTGTGCGACTTTTTTTTGTGGAGATACTTTAAATCGAGAGTTAACAGCAACTATCCTAGAACAATTCAAGCCCAACAAGAAAATATCTGCCGTGAAGTTGCCGCTATTGAACCGACATTTCGCAAATTTAAGAGTCCGATTGCAAGTGTCTTGAGAGAAATAGACGGCATTTAGACGATATTGTTTAAAAAATGTAAAATCCACAAAGGTAAACTCCATTTTGTATAAATAAAATATAACAGCAACATTGCAGTTTTTTTTATTATTTAATATTAAACTTGAAAATTTTCCGCTGGACACCCTTTGTAACATCATTTCATAAAATTGTTGCATCACTTCATGGTTTGGTCACATTCATGTTAACGCAATGAAAATTCATATCTTTAAAACAGCTTATACTTTAATCTGACTGACTTTTATAGTTCAGAGGAATAGTGTGACAATAATATTTATATTAATCAGAATCATTAATTAGTTTCTAAGAGTGCCATATTTTTTAAATCCTAAAAACTGCAGTAGTAAAATATTCTTCCGACAACCATGAAAGTCATAGAATGAATTAAAATAGAATTATTGCTATATCATCTCCGCGTCTTGAAAAGGTATAACAAAAGCAGTGGCGTAACTTTGATGTGCTTGTGGTCTAGTGGTTACGATACTCACCTAGTGATTTAGTGGTCGGGAATTTGAGGCTCGTTCCAGAAGGCCATCAAATTAGTCCTATTCTCATAGCACAAGCGTTTAGCTTAGTTTGGAAATAGTAATAATATTAATGAAAAAACTTTTAAAATCCTCACTGCGCTTTGTGTTGATGGTCTAGTGCATAATTCGACATATTGATGAGCTCCTACTGTATACAATGACAATATTTTCAAGTGCTTTAGTTAGTTATTTGCAAAAATAAATAACTAATGTGGGCCCCAATCTACTGTATTGGATGAATTGACGTAGTTATGCCACTGAACAAAAGACAATACTGTCAAATTAAAGCTAGATCATTTCATAACAATATCTTCACAACATTGTGCTTCAATAATTTCAATCATTGCTAATTATCAATCATTTTCATATATCACATAATTGATTATGTATTTACTATCAAATTGTTGAACATTATTATTTTGTCACTTTAACATCATTTCATGACATTGTCACATAATAACTATTTTTTTTTTTGACATTACAACTCTATCACCTAACTATACATTGTATTATGCTTAAAATGTTATTGTGTAATCCCTCAATATCATATTTTCTCATTTTGTTTTGCTTTTAACACTTGCCTATGCTTCATTTTTAAAAAACAGACAGAAAATGCATGGTAACTATTACTTAATAATAATATTGCAGCAAAGCCATCTTCATTTACATTTTACTATCTATTAAAAAAGTTTTCAGTTAGCTCTAGTAATCAAATTTCCTCTTTAGATAGTTTTTGGGGCTATTTTGTTTATTGGTACACTTGATATCAATGAAGGTCATTCAACAGGTCATTGTGTGTTTAATAGGCAGTAAAAAAGTTAAATCATGTATTGAATTGTCTGGGCCCGTTCATTGTCCCTAGCAGTCCCCTGGCAGCCGGAATGGGCCTCCTCGGCGTTACGGCCTGGGCGGCAAGCGGAGCCCCGGCTCCGGCCCTTCTATTAGCTCTGGTTCTACTTCTACTTCTTCTCTGGCCCGAAGAACGAAAGTTTTCACAAGACAAGAGATTTGCTATAATGGCGCCGTGATAACAATACTTTGTTACTAAATAACCATGTTTAATTTAAACCACATATCATTATGACCATATTAAATTACAAACACGCCTCATCAAGACCATGCTTAATTTCATTTATGCTTCTTTATAACCATGCTTCTTTGTGACATGACTGCCACGCATGTACTTAATTACACTACCACGCATAAATATTATACCACGCTAATTTAAAACCATATCTAATTTGTATCATAAATAATAGCAAACATTTATTAATGTAATCCACCTGATTGGATCCATAAACAATAAAGGTTTAATAAGAGTATTCGGTACTGAAAAGTTAATTATTTTTATTTACGTTTTGGGCATTTCAGAGTTCATTCAAAGTCTTAAAAAAAAAATCTCAATACTTTCTGTGTTAAAATGGTGCCAGAAAAAAAATAGAAAAGCCTAAATAATTGATTTAAATTTAAATTCAAGGACAATACAATGTATATTTGTGTTTTCCCCTCGTTTGCTTCTGGATATGCGGCAAGGTGCACTTTCATTTTGAACCAAAGTTTATAGCATAATTGTAATGTGTAAAGATTAAAATATTGTTTTAATTTGCAGAATTTAATATGTATATTGTAATATAAGAAGACACATACATGTTTGTCCTTATTTAAATGTTTTTTTTTTATATTTGTGTCTAAAACTAATACTAAAAATTTATTTACTCCAAAAGTGCAGTAAATTATACGGGACCAAGAATTTTAGGACACTGTGTGAAGATCCTTATTTAAATTTTATCTTCAATCTGTCCCAGGGCAGATTGAGTGGCTGGCAAAGTCATTGAGGCGATAAAAAAAAATTTTGAGGGTATTTTATTGGTTTGGACAAAAAAATCATTAAAAATATCTGGTGGATATTTAAATAATAAAATATAAAAACCATTTTATAAATAAAATAAAGAGGAAAGTATAATTTGTAGCTTTGTTAATGTTTTACATAAAAATTTTCTATATTGTAATAACAAATAACTAATTAATTAATTAATTTTGTATTTTTATACCCATTACAAAAGTATTCTTGTAAATTTATCATAATATAATTGTTTAGATATTAGCTTTTAACGCACCCATTATTAATACCTTTAATTTATTTTTAACATTATTCCGGAGACTTCATTTTACCGTATGGCAAGACATGATTATTTAATTTCTTAAGATACTGGATGGAAATCGAGGACATATAGAAAAGGAAGTTATAACATATTATGGACTATTCATATCTGGCCGCTAAATGCAATAAAGCCATATGAAAATATTATCCCTTGAACAGTTAATACCGCAATTAGTACAGTGTGAAAGCGTGGTAGTACAATTGAGTACGCATAGTCATCCTTCTAAATATGGCTATATATATTATATTACCCAAATTGTATCCAGATTGGTTGCATGAACTTTTCATTTTTTATATATTTTTAGGGTTTTTACACTTTTCATTTAGAATTATGATGTATTGTACTCATTAATGCTGCGGACCTCGACTCTTATTAGAAAAAAAAAATTAAGGACACTGTTTAAATCACCTCCAGACTCGAAATAACAATGAGTAAAATTATTTTATAAACATATATATCGCGATTTTTGTTTTCTTGACATGTTTTCAATTCCACCAGTTCTATTAGCTGTTATTGAAATATTAAATTTCACAAATATATTTGACAGATATGCGCTTAATTTTTATTACAACATAATATTATTTACGGGCGAGGCATTTTCGACTTTAATGTATCTCAAATATATTCCAGCGGCCTATGCAGTTTTTTCATCCACGTGTTCAGTTTTACTAGCCTGAACAGGTCACAGGACAATGAATATAACACATGCCTTAAATAAAATTTAAAAATTTTATTAAACAATGTTTTGCGATCTTATTTAAAAAAAATTGTAATTCTTGTACCGTCATAATTTCTGGTTAATGCGTCACCGGATAATCAATATATATACTCGGCTTCATAATTCAGTTAGAAAATATATGATTACTTTTAAATTTAAAAACAATATCTGAAATAATATTATCTACTTAAGACGCTGACTTTGATTTAGTTATCTGAATTTAGCGAAATAATCATAAAAATTTAATTTTAATTTAAGCTTATAAATGTGTAGTGAATTTTATTTATGGCATTTAGACAGAGTAAGTCAAATTATATATTTTAAATTATATAAGAAGCACATGCCTTCTGTCAGCACATACGCAAATGTGTTCCAAGTGTTTCTATATTTGGTATTAAAAGCATGTATATATGTAGTATTAAAACTATTCTGATAATATTTTTCAAATATATTTTAAGCAATGATAATACACTAATAACTATAATCTTATTACACATATATTAATCATTAATTATACATCTTTAAATTATATATATATATAATTTAAAGAGTTATTTGACTTATTATAAAATTGATCACATATTGCGTGTAAATCACGTATAGAATCATAATTATAATTGATATTTGATTAAAGGAAAATTACAAGTAAGACATACAGATGAAAATAATTTGATTCAATTAAATATTTATGAAACATCACAATAAAAACTCAGATACTCGATTTGGGTGAGAGATAGGCTGATGGGTTAATGTATAAATACACATTTTAACTGAAAGGCTTTAACTGGCAGAATATAATAATATTTGTGCTGTTTCCCGATATAATCTGTATTGTGTAAATCCTCGCATTAACTGTGTTCTTTTCCCTTTTCCTATGCTTTTGCTGTTGCTGTTCTGCCAATCGACCAACCCACCATTGGAATATGGACGACCATGGCCCGTTTTGTCTGTGGTATCCTGCTGTCAATCGGTGTAATGTGTCTGTGGAATCTCAAAACATAAATGGCGGTGATTCAAATTCAAACGTTTCCCTCGCATTTTTGGCATCTGAACATTATCCTGATTGGTTTGTGAAAAATTGTTTTATTATCCTGACAAAAATGATAATAATGTTTATATTTAAAATATTTAAATAATGTTTTTGGATAATTAATCCTACATAATTTACTGTAAAACATGGAAAACATTGAAACCATTTAAATATAATATATTCCACACACATTACACAACAAATATTGTGAATCTTCCTATGGAACAACAAAAAAATTATATTGAACATGTGAATGTTAATTTATTGTTCTTTGGAAACATGTTGATATTTTTGTGTGTGACACTCTTACACTTGGATTCACATAATTTATTTATCACAATAAACTGTATTGACACTATGACTCATTTACATATTATTTAAACACAATTGAACTATTTACTAAAAATTATCAATGAACTTTGTGAACCCTTCGATCAATATTTGCAAACAATATGTTAAAACTGTTAATGTTTACATACGCATCTAAAAATATTATCTGTGTACAAAAATAATATTTGATAAAAAATATATTGGAAATGTGAACTAAACATGAACATCATGCAAAATTTTATAATTAATTTTGTCTCGATAAAATTAATACTATGTTGGAACTGTGGGGTATTGTACATGTTGCGACATGGACTTACAACATGATGTGTGAACTGTGAATAAGCAGCGAGGCGCAGGCTGCTCTGACTGCTCGTGAGACGGCGGTGAGAGCTGAAGCCGCCAGACAGGCTGAGACTGAGAAAAGAGAGGCTAGAGATACTATAGACCACCTGACCAAAAAGTGTGCCTGCCTATCAAATCTGTGAGTAAAATTCCATAATTCACTTATTAATTGTTTATCAATCTTCGAAGTTAAAATTATATATGATTCAATATATAATATGATCTTATAATGTCTATACAAATAACATATTCATAGCTTTTGAATAAAGATTCAGAAAGCTTAGCAATTAATTATTGTTCCAAAATATATATACAAAATATGATTCATGAATGACATATGTCAAAGTAGGATCAAAATTATGTCACATATCTATTATATGCTCAGATTAAAATTAATAGAGATGTACCCAAATTATTAATTTTATCATATCCAATTTGTACAATCCTAAAATAGATAGTTAATAAACCGATCACTGCCAAATAATTATATAAAGACATCAATTTTTATCTATATGGGACTTATTTTAAGAGAATTCAAAATATCAAATTGTAAATAACACCGCAAATACCATTATACTAGAGCAATTTTTCTATTTACCCAGGTTCGAAGACATGAGGTCCCGTTGGCAGCAAGCCCCGGGTGAGGCTGCGCAACTCCGCAGGGCCCTCCAAGATGAAAAGGCTCGGGCCCAGGCCCTCAGGAGGCAGCTGGACGCACTCTCACGGTAGGACATCTCACCACTACCGCTTGCCGATCATAATCTCAAATCCAACAACTACTCGAGACTCGGTTGTGCTACGCTGTATGCTTGAGCGGACCCTAATGCCTGTTTGTATTTTTACACTGATTCGCCAATCAGGCCACTCGGGCTTCATCTAAATTATAAAAAATATTATGATACTTCTGCAATTATAAAAATAATGGTAATTATTTCACAGATCCCTACCCAAGCTTTAAAAATCCCACACAGAGATGGTACAATTGATTAGAAGGTAAAAAATCATGTACCTTACTATGTCAGTACTGCTCTGCGCGCAAAATAAGCTTTACATCACTAATTTTGTAAATAATGATCTCCATCTTTATAAGGAACATTTCCATGTTACTGTAGCTCTCTTCATCCTATTTTGAGCCGAATTTTTTACTGCTCAGTAACTTCTACATCTGTTGCACTCCGGCAATTAGCATATGAATGTTTTAATGGTCTATACAGCCATTTTTCTGAATTTACATTACAATTTTCTAAAACTGTTATTTAACTTTCCAAGAGCTTAAATGAATAGTTACCAAAATATTACTAAGATTGCATTTTTACGCATGAAATACATCATTTTTGTTACATTTCATTTGTATATAAGATATTTTGTACAATTTAATTTGTGTTTATGTTGAGACTGAAGTGAAACAAAGTTTTAATATTTTAAGTTTCTACTGCCATCTTTGATCCTTTGCAAGATCAAATAATTGTTTTACATTATAAAACCGTAAGTTATTGCATGTTATTTTTTTTATTAAAAAACATAATTTTACCTACATTTAAGTTTATTATGTTTATACTTAAGTTAAATGAATAGACAATTGTTGTTTTAAAGGATATTTACAAAATTAAGGGGATTATTATCTTTAAAAATGTTATTTTTATTAAGAATTTACTTCTCTTATTATAATGCTTAAGTCGTCCATAATTATGAATTGGTTTATGCAAACAAATGACCAATAGCAGATGAGGTACTACCAGCAAATTTTTTTTACAAATGCCTATACATGCAGAGAAACTTTAATTAGCATTTTCTATGAACAATTTTATTTTTTTACTGAAATAAAAACTGTATTCTAATTCATTCAGATACATTCTCTAATAAATCTTTATTTTAATATGAACATGGTTTCTATCAAAGATTAAAGAAGCTTCCTACTTTAGAAACGGAAATGAATTTTCAGGTTTCTGTAATAATGAAGTGAGGTAATAATTACCTATGAAGCTTCTATTAATATAAATAATCAAAGCTAGTTATCATTTCATGAAATAAAACAACAAAATTTCATTTCTGCATCGATTGAAGGATATTATGGAATGATTTCAGATATTTTCTATTTATTTTTGACATATTGTAACATCTGCATATTTTGGTTAAATACAAAAATTGCTCGTTGTACCCCATTAGCTACCTAAAATTAATTTGAGCAGTGTTTTTAAGTCATTTGTGTATCATAATTTTTTATTCTGATTTGTGGCAGATTCACTGTGTGCTAATATCATCAAAGTGTCTAACCCATTCTGTACTGAAATCTTTTTTGAGTCCAGGAGAATAAATTGTGTCGTAAGCTTTTATAAGAAACTACATTTGACTCGTTTTCCATTGAATGGAGTTCTTAAAGCATTTGTAATTGCATTACCGGTGGCGTAATTAAAAATAATCGGGCCCCAATGCAAATTTCGCTTTGCAGCGATAGTCTAATTACTACCCCGATTATATTAATGGGAAAAATATTTATACCAAAATTATAGAGAATGAACCATTTGCAGCCCTATTTAAAGTGTGCCCTAATGCACTGCATTAGCATAATTACGCCGCTACACAATACTATTCATAATTAGACTTTCTTGTCTTGTTTTATGTACAATTTATTCTCTAAATAAATATTATTAATAATCATATATACATGTAAGGTGCGTAAAGTATTGTAAAAAAAATTAATGCAACTGTTGCAACAATCATTTGTTATTACCTTAATATCATTATATATTGTCGTAAATATTCTAATCTTAAAATTTGTTTTTTTTAAAATTATTATGATAATTGTAAGAAATCCTTTTTATGTTACATATTTGAATGCAGATATTATTGTTTACATAAAACCAACACAAAAATAAAACAATAAACTTAACAACTATGTACTTTGCTGCAAACTCAACTAATTCAAATAGGTAAATTCACTATCATCAGTTTTATTTAAAATCGTAAACAAGGTTGTATGATGTACATACAACATTTGTTGACAACAAACATTTATGGAATTTCTTTCATGATTTATATCTCAAGTGATTTTTCAATTACATACAAACTAAGTTAGGCGCATATACTCGACTATTACCGTGACTAAACTATTGAGTCGAAATTGATGAATTCCTCGATTTCTAATCGACTAAACTGTTTAGTTGTTGGAAATGTGCATATAGTCGATCAGATCACCCAACATTCGCATGCGTACTCCATACAACTAAATGGTCCCGTATCGATCGTACATAAGCTGTTGACCGAAAATTGTTTAACTGTTTTGTCTAAAGACGATCGATAAAGTTTTATGATTTTTTTTGTCGAGCAACTATCGTGTCGATTATATGCTCCCATATGATCCAATAGCCTTCTGACATACAACTAAATAGTCGAGCGATTAAAAATTGTATGTATGCGTCTAGCTTAACTTGATGTTAGTTCTGTACATATTCCATTAAAAAAGAGTAAATTGCACATATTTAGTGATTTAAAAAAAATTATTTAATATGAATTAACAAATTATTGTGAGATATCAAAACTTTCTTGTAACTATTATTTTTTTTGAAATGCAGTCAATTAAAATAAAAACTTATTTTAAAAACACGTACACGGCCTCGCAACATACCTCTAATGTAAAAATGTACCAGCTGTAGGTAATAGTATCCAGATCAGCAACAAACTAAACTATACTTGATCCTATCATTATCAATTACTTTGAACATCTCTTCACTCACCATAAAAATTCTTACAACTTGATATAACAAAAATCATAGTAAAATGGAACATTGAATATCACACATAATTTATTATTTATTTTGGCTGTGCGCATGAAATTCACAATTTTATAAACCCTACAATTTACAGAGAACTGCAAAATGTTTTAGTACTTTTATTACAATTGACTTAGAAATCCTCTAGACCATTATATTTATTATTACTACAATTCATTTTTACATTTAAAACACAACTTCATTAAGAAAATATGCAATAGTTTTAAAGTTTTAAATATACTCCAAGAGTCAGATTAAAATAAAACATAAGGTACCTATCATACCTAAAAAAAAATCAATTTTAATTATTGAGATATAGCAATCATATTTATCTGGTTCTGGTTGCCATGTAAATGTGACCCCTAAGATGAATGTGTGAATTCTACAGAATTTTTATTCATGGAAAGTCACCATTAAAAAGAATTATACACCAGTACAGCGACTGACAATGATCCCATCAAGATACGGACATAGCATTTGAAAAGTAAAGAATAAATATTGGATTGTTATTAACTAATCGGTATCTCTTTTTAAATATTGGTGAAGGTTCACAGAATCAATCTCTTTAATGCAGGATATCAGTAAATATTTGGGAAGCATTTAAAACTAGACATTATTTTCTTAATGACTGCACAATCATCCATTTAATTCAATTTGTGATTTTTGACAACACATCCAACACAGTTCTTCTTTCGTAGTTATGCTTACTAATCTAATAATGTTATGCTTTTTTATAAACGCAATCTGCAGACCCTTTGAACTGCAGAAATTCCGTCTGTAACGTGACAATACTCCACACCATATAAAAGCAAGAGATACAACATTAGTGACATCTATGTAAGTAAAATACAAACGCTTGCTTCTTTCAGCTAGCTTTGTCTCTTTTCCCTTCTCAAATTTTCTATCATATATAGGTTAAGCATAAACAATGGCATGTCTATTTGCTGCCTTATACAGGTTCGGCATAAACAAATACCCATTTTAATTGGAATTGTAAAATTGTTAATTTTAAGCCTTCCCATCTCAATCTACGTGTTAGATCCCCGCGTAATAAGTCCAACAAACATTCCACCTATTTCACTAGGTTTAATAAGTACGTATGGGGTCAAATATATGTTCAGTTTGTTTATGTCATTTGAACATTTTATCACGCCAAATATTTTAATAATGAGGAAAATTTATTCTTTCAATCAAAGTTATGTATGTACAGTTCGAAGTAACAATCAAACAGGACACATACAGTCAAATTTTTTGAAATTTAACACTGCATAACTGAACATGAATTTGGTCCTTAACGATATTATTGTATGTCATATTTTTTACGGAAAGCACGGCCGCATGAACTTCGGGCTTAAAAGTGGATTCTATAATGTGAAAATTGTGTACCAAGCTTTTATATTTCAATAATCATTTTTGAAAATTACGTCCTTCAGATGGCTTCCACTTCAAACACATCCGAACACTTCGAACATGAGCCGCTGCAAGAATTTCTTTGAAAAGAAGGCTCAAATCTGACAATTCGAGGAAATCGAGAATTATCATTGGATGCGCTGCAAAGAATAGTGAAGAAAATATATGTAGAGGTTTGTTTTGGAAACAATACTAACTATGGATGGATGGATTAAATTTTCACAATTGGATTCGCAAAATAGAAGTACTTCGTGAAGAAAATATATGTAGAGGTTTGTTTTGGAAACAATACTAACTATGGATGGATGGATTAAATTTTCACAATTGGATTCGCAAAATAGAAGTACTTCGTGAATTATATTATATGTAGCAATAAGGATATTGTTTACAAAAATAATCTTAACTGACAATATATCACTCTAAGACAATATCGTTCTAGATATTAACAAGGCAATAGTGAATTCTACAGTTTGTAAAGTTTCAACTAAAATTAATTTAAAGCACTCTTATTTCATACACATTGGCTAGTGAAATCAGCAATAAATGGTGTACATATTGGATAATATCCGATGGAATAAATTATTCTATCAAGGTTTATTATATGAACTAGCTGCTTCCAAAAATGATGTACAAGACGTGCTGCACAATTAATAAAAGAAGACATCAAATTGGATAACAGTTGGTACTCTTTAGAGGCCAAAGGAAAATACAGCCATCGCTTGTGGAAGAACAATCCAATCAATTCAGTGAAATCATCATAACACTACAATCTCATAATACAGGGTATATCACTATCTAATACAGTAAAACCTCGTTAATTCGAAATTAAAGGGATAATAAATTTTTTATTTAAATTAAAAGATTAATTTAACTCGAAATTCAAGGGACCCAAATAAAAAATTTATTGCGCGGAACCGATTGATTCAATTAAATTAAGGAAATCGAAATGCGCAAAAACATTGTGAAATTAATAAAAAATCATGAATAAAAGAGAAAATTTAATTAAAATATATGTACATATATTTTAATATTACTAATTAGTGCAAACTATCCACGTGGGTCGAGGCGAGAACTATTTTACTATTTCCGTTGTGCAGCGGCGGTTAGTATTGATCTATTAGAAAATTTCAGACACACGGTGATTGCTAAAATTTATCTATTTAACAATTACTAGCATGCGGCGCAGCCAGTCTCAATCTATTTACAAATTATTCACAGCGGCGACGGGGACCGAGACATATAAAAGAGGTTCCATACGAGCAAGCTCAAGCGCCCAGTGTGTCGGCAGGTATCACATCCCGCAATGTACTCCACACAGGCAGTCACGGGCAAAAGCTGCATACATAGTAATATTTTTATAACTTCAAAAACATTTGAATTATGTGACGTATAAAAATATTTATTTATTATTAAGGAGAACACATTCTTATTGTGAAGTTGTAATTATTCAGAACATAGGCCTGTGATATTTTAAATACAAATTAAATGTATTGATTAGAAAGATATACACAAAAAACCAATTTTATCAAAAAATACTGTTGTTGCTACCGTGATTCGAACTTGGATCTCTTCCAATACGGGGATCGTGCATTATCCAATTATGCTACACCAACATGTTTGTCGTCAATCCACTGTGTGGATCATCGATTTCGAATAAACAGGGTTTTACTGTATAACAATCAACTATTTTTAAACAACATGAAATGACTGCAAATACTAGAAGTTGTAGCACTAATAAATATATATTTAATTAATGAATCTTTTATTTCATTTAAAATGAGTATTCGTTTTTGTCGACCTGTACATTATGCTATTCTACACATTTTTTTCTCATCCTCGGTAAATTTTCGCAGTAAAATTTATCACATTCATTGATATAATATCAACCGACACGACATAATTCAAAAATACATCTGCCATTCTCACAAAGTAGCTACATTGTGCTTGTTCTGTTAAAATTGTTGTTTTATTTAGACAGTGATGAATTTCTATACCCTTCGATCGTGGAAACTATCTTATTCTTCAGACACATGCTTTTCATTTCTACTTTGGAACTTTCGAGGGTCATTACATTGCTCTCTTACAATTTGTTCCAAGTATTATCTTTGCTACTTATCATACGGTAAGGAAGAACAGAATTATTTGCTTGTAAAGCGACAATTACTCTAGGAGGTTTTGTGAATATCCTAATTGCATCCAATTACATTTACGTTTATTAATAATAAAACACGCAAACTGATAACATGTTGGATAAAGATGCGGTTAAAGATCTTTATGACAGACAGGTGTCCATGTTCCGAGGCAACAATGACAAAGAGCTTCGAGTGGCCAAGCTAAAAACATTAAAATCATTTTTACAGTAATAAGCGTAAAATTATATTAGATCCAAAGGGATGCATAAGTATAATAAATTAGGAGAGCGTAATAATCTGTAATAAATATAAGAAAGATGCATGTATTCTGTATTTATTTTAGAAAACAAATTAAATATACAAATTTAGTTTCCAAATATATTATGAAGAAATAATCATTGTTTAGGATATTAGCATTTTTCATTCGTAAAAAATATCCAATATGACATTTAGATATATGTATGTACATATATAAAAATGTCCATTCATCACTTAGTACTTATCATTTTCAGTTAGTTTCATGTGCATAATACGTTGTTATTTGTAGTATATGTACATAATATAAATAATATTATTAAAATATGTTGTTTATGAACTCCAATTACCTGCTTTATTTGTTGTATAACAAATTTAATATTTATAAACTAACTGTGTTTTTTTTAAATGATCTGTTTTGTGTCATTTTTTTCTGTACCGTATTAGAATTGGCAAAAGTATAAAGAATAGACCTGGTATCTGATTCTTGAAATACACAGGGAGAGAGGATATCTTAATAGGTTGATCACATATTATTATAACTTGTTGAATTGTTCTAAGCAAGGTCGGAAATTATTTATGTTTTCATTCTGAGATAAATACATATATACTGTGATAATTTTAGAATTATTATTTTATCATGATTTTATAACTATTTATTCATTTATCTCCTGATACCTAATATTGAATAGACATGAGATAGATGAATCTATGCAATTTTGATTTACAATATAATACATACAAATTATATTTCAAAGCATTGGTTGTAAAACATTACTTATTCATTTTAATTACAACTATATTTCTGGCACGTCATCTTCCGTAGTTTTCTGTCACATAACTTTAAATATGTAATGCTCAATACCGTACCTACTCTATCAGGCTTTAATATTGCAAACTATTTAGAAAACAAATTAATAGACTAAACTTTTATAAAAATGTGAATAAATTTATTGCTATAGCTATATAATTTTAGCGAACAGTAGACAAAATAGTATTTTATTGTGAATAAATCACGTGTGCTCTGCTATCAGCTGTCACATCGGAAAGGGTCTCTATTATTTACAAATTATTATCAATATGTTGACATCTCAAATAAAAATGGCTCACTCTTTTTGCATAGAGTTTTGACTTGTTCTGTTTTACTTAATACAAACAAGGTTGGATTTGAATTTCAAAAGCAACCTAACAAATGATCCGATATTCATCTGGACCTGATGTTCCATCAGATCGGCGATATCAACCATCGCTATCCCGCTGTAAGCAGAGCGAATAGAGCTGTTATCCTAGCCTCTCCCATGTACCTATATCTTTTAATACGTGTTCAGAATATGACAACCTTTAAATATTTGTTTTATGTTCCTCATATCCAAGTCACTATTATTAATCTTGTTGACACTTCAATCAACTTTTTATTCCTAACTTGTTAATTGTCCTATTTTCCATGTGAGCGTCTGCACTTCCTTGGATACCTTAATTCTTCTTGTCAGTTTCAGACCTCATTTACATATTCAAAGTTGGCACCAGATATCCAATAAATAGTGATGACATAAACTATGATTGTGCGATTGGTGTTAGAAATTTAGGTTTAACATGGGCGATTGCTCGCCAAATTACAGTCATCGATAATTTATTTCACCACTACCATAAAACCTACATTACAATTTCTTAATAGCAAGAACTGTTTGTTGTACTGTATTCCCCACAGTTATTTTCCTTTCAATGTCTTTTTTAGTCTTCAGTCTCTAGAAAACATATTTCCCAAGTGGAAAATAGTTTCATTTTGGCTAAAAATTGTTTTTATAATGATCATAGTTTAGTCAGAGTTGCTAACATTCATCGTAACTCACTTTTCACTTAATTTTTTGAAATAAAATCACTTTTTTTATATCAAAACTAATAAAATTTCACAGTTACTATAATGCGTTCGACAATAGTGACAGAGATTGTCATAGCGGCTAAGATAATTTCTTGAAATTGGTTGAGATGTAGTAGAATATTCATTATTCTTCACCAGTTTTTTGGTGAGTCTGAATGAGAATTTTCAATTAAATAAAATTAAGTTCATTGATTTTTCTCAGAATGAATTCATATTTTCTAATTATTTTCGGTCTTAATCTAAATAAAAAATCTCACAGTTCAATAAATAGTAGAGTTCTAGTGTGTGTTTTCTTTCTCGTGTAGTTAGAGCTTTTTAAGAAGTTATCTCTCTTCTTTATAACAAGCAAATTATCATGGGGTAAAATTGTTTTGAGTGTTCATAAGGGTACGAGGCGGTGATAGCGGACATGCTGCAGAGGGAAAACAAGGAGAAGAGCAGAAGAGAGAAAAGTTAGAAGATAATACAAGTTCTACAGGTCAAGAGGGTGTCAAGCTGGAACCGGCAGGGCTACGAGGTGTCAAAAGGTTTACAGAAGACAAACAGTGCTCAAGTGTCAATAAAACTTCTAAAACGGAAACGAAGAGAGCAAGTCAAGCTTTGAAAATTAAAGATGTGAAGAATAAAGAATTAGACAGTAAGAACACCGCATTAGTTGGTAACTTAAATGATGTAAAAGGTGTAAATATTGATGGTGGAAATGCTTTAGAACATAAAAAAGATAATGTGAATAGTAAAACAGGGGTTGTGAGCGAGTTATGGAAGATTGTAGGAGGAAGGCCAGTTTATAGGAGAAAGCCGAAAAGAATTGTTTTAAGTCCTCCAAGACAGCCGGTGGATCTGCCGCAGGTTACTGTGCCAGTCCGAATCAGGCAGTTTGATCCAAACAGACGAAAAATGTGACAGATTGTCACTGAAAAGTCCACATTGTTTTAAATTTTCACTTCAATAACAAATATATTTTGCACACCAAATTGATGAAGGAGTATTCTATTTATTTATAAGCAGTTGACTCCTCCAATATGGATTTAATTAATAACTCGTGGAAATACAAATTAGAATTTATTTCAGAAAATGATTTATTTACCAATATCAAATGTGAAAGCAAACAATCTATTTCCTATCAAAGGGTACTGTGTTTTATGAAGCTATTTATTGTTTTTTTTTATCTTGTGTTGCAATAAATTATATTTGAGCCTTTGCATATGGCTATGTAGTATAATTAATTTTGGCAAGTTTATCGGGAGTTCACTATGAATACTTGTGTTTATATAAAATGCTTTTAAAATTAAGGTTTTTAATGAAAGAGTTCTCATTACATTTAAGGCTTCTTGCAATAATAACTTTACACATTATTCAATAATTGCACGGGCATATAATTTGCGCTCAAGTGTGGCGCATACATGTGATGGACATGAAGTTTGCAGGAATGGATAAACATAAGTGGCCAGACTTCACATAGTCATTGAAATAAATCTAATTTCATTTAATAGTTTCTTATAATCTTGAAATTCGCTATCAATATCTAAGACTGGTCATATACATCAGCAAATGAGGCTGTACAAGCCGCATAATAATATATAAATTTCGGCATGAAGATCAAAAACTTAATAATAATAGGAGTGTATTGAAATAGCACTAATTTTTAAGCAATTTCTTTCTCTTTAAGTGTCACATTTACGGGTAGCACCTGTAAATATGTTTATATTGTAATTTAATAGTGTTTAAATGCCTTACTAGTCAAATTAAACTTTGTAAATATGTGAAACTTTTTAATTGTCAAAAAATAATGTTTTGTTGCGTTTTTAAATCTTGCTAATATAACCAGCTCTTCAGGATGCTCTGGATATTTGCAGATTAATTTTTATAAATGCCACTTGACATTCATGAAATGAAAATATTGATTCTTCATTCTTGTAATCAACTAATGATCTTCCTTTATACTGCAATGAATGTGTAGTACGGGTTAGAAAATGTACATTACTTATACAGTGAGGATAAATTCTGTTTTAGAAATCAAGTAAAACAGTTGTAATAATAATTCACTATGTATTACAAACATGATCCCTACCACTATAGAAAGTGGCTCTTCTGACTTTGAGCCTAATAATAGAATTGTCCATTTTCAAACATGTCGAATAATACAAGAAATGCACCTCAAAGGTGTGAACTACACAGTTAAATTGTCAACAAACATTGAGTCTTGGAATTGTTTTCTTGGCTTAAGACAATTAAAAACAAAAATAAATGTCCTACTGTACTTTATTATCTGCACAGAGCGCTTATAAAAAAGAAAATTAAAAAAAATGGTCAACTCTCATGATAACGTGTGACATGAAGGGAGGCGACGTGATGATATAATATTAGTTATGTTTAACGATACAAGATTTATCGTAAATACCATGTTTATTTTACATTTAATTTTTTTTTATAATTTTGCATTAAATGTTTCATTTTTTATACCAAAGAAGTTTTTTACGCATGTCCTTTATTGTCAATAAATCAGTTAAAAAATAATATTGTTTTAATACATTCTTAAACCCCAAAAACCTGCTGCCAGACAATCCCCATTATTCAAATTAGAAAATCTTTTTTTTTTTTAATATATTGAACTCAGTTCTGATAAAAATATAGGGAAGTGTGCTATTAAAAATCAATTGTAGTTATAATAATGTCTACAGTATCAGCATAAATAGTTCCTAAATTGTCTTAGCAAAAAACCGACACTATAAAATATGTTCACATATAATGACTGACACAATGAAATGCGAGTCCAAATGTCCAGATATTCAAGGTTCTACTGTACAGAAGAAAAAGCTTAAGGGGCCTACAAAGTAGGTAAAGTTAAAAAAATAATCAGTCGAGTCTACGTGATACATAATTGTATATTTAAAAAAAAAATTAGTGTCATTTAAAATAGCTTTCTGATAAAATAAATTTAAAATACAAGCCCGTAATATAGCAGACGAACCTGGAATAATCTTATTGTATTCATTCTACAGGTAAAATGCAATAAAGATATGTGAAAAATATTAAAAAAAACGTGATTGGAATAATAATTTATTAGCTCAAAAATCAATATATACAGATAACTATAAACTATAAATTAACTCAAATTTAATTACAAAATACAGTTTTTAATTCATTGACATTTATTACCATCAAGGAAGAACCATGACAAACATTTTTGCATTGTCAAACACTCTCTGTAATACAGAACTTGTGTCACAAAAATATAACCTTAATTATTTCTAGCAGGGATTTATCCAGTGTTGAGGGGCTACCGACAGCTTCCTCATTTTATTTACATTTAAAACGGCTTTTCCTCCAGTAAATCGATTAAGTTGCAACATAATATACAAAAAATAAAGTGATATTTGATCTTTAATATTCAGTTTTAATAATAACATTTATACATATAATAAATTTAAGTCATTTATAAGAAATGACAGCCAACTTTCAAATATAGTTTTACCATCAATTGTATTCAATTTCTTTGCACTTCCCAGAACACATTTCCTAAACCTGAAGATGTGATTACAATCTGTTCAATTATTTTGTACATGAGAATATGCAAAAAAAAGTATTTTTTTTAGTAATGTCAAATAGATATACATAGTGTTGTACATTGTGATTAGACGATTAACATTTAATGTTATAATATTTGGATCAGCGGGTAGTCATTAGTTACTACGGAACCGACCAACTGGCGGATATCTGTAACTTCTGGTTAACAAAATTCAACAGATATAACTGTTTAAAATGCTTTTAAGATGACACGTTTTTCAGAAATAATTTCAGTTTCTAAACCATTCTAAACCAGCCGTGTCGAGGTGTACCGTAATAAAATACACTTCCCCGATTCCAAAATTAACTCAAAATTATGCGTGGTGATTTTTGATAAATATTATTTGTCCAATTTGGACATTTTTAATGTAGGAATGAATTGAAGGGTTGACTATAATACTCTCCGAAACTCTTGAGGCATGTCTTTTTTTTCTTATAGAGGTGAATTATCTCCCTGAAATATAAAAAAAATAAAATTTGATTAAAATAAAATTTTCACCTTGCGGTTAAATGACGAATTCAGATAATTATGAGTCATTCAGGTCCAAGGTTGACTTCACAAACATTTTACGAACATCCCTGTCTCCGTAAATCTGTCCAGTCTGAATAATGTTCATGTTCCTAGTACCCGTCGGTAAAAAATATACAAAACAAATTATACAATTTGAAAGTGCAACATATAGGTTTGAAAATTTATCATCAACTTACTATGTTGGTGTAGTGTAATCGGTTAATGCATTTCCCCGGATCCAGGTTCGAATCCCGGTAACAACAAAAAATTTTGTTGATAAATTGATTTTATCTATATATCTTTGTAATTGATTTGTTAATTTGTATTTAAAATATCACAGACCTGTTTTCTGAAAAATTACAACTTCACAATAAGAATGTGTTCTGCTAAAAAAAATATATATACATATGTTGTCAAGTTTTGTGATTTAATGGTCCGAACCAGGCTTAAGTTTTATTGGAAACAGTCTTAGAATATGGCTGGTGGCTTATTTATGGTGGTTATTTATGATACTTTGGTTATTTTTATATGCATGGCTTATTTCTAATGATTCCAAGTTATCAAATTTAAGTCCATCCATGTTTGTATGCGAGACAGATAATCCCAAATTTTTATCAAAATTATGATCTTGCAATCAAATCTGACAACCTTTCTTCCGTGTATCCGGCCATCTCCTAGCAATTCCCTTGAAGACCTCGATACTTTTTGCGAACATTCACAATATTTATTCTATCAGTGTGTCCAACTTACCTACCAAATTATCATGTGACTAAACCCATAACCTATGGAGCAACTCTTCAAATCACTTGATTTGCCTAAAATTCATCAACTTTACTCTAGATCAATAGCAGCCCGCAGGGCCTAGTTAGTTATAAAATAATCGGCTAGTTATAAATAATATATTACACTAGATGATGAAATATATATATTTTGTATAACTCACCCACTCCCTATGCATTATCAGAAGGGTATGGTTGCTTAATTTAGGCCCGATGAGCGGGTTCATCTGAGACATATAACAGCAAAGCCAACTGAAAGGGAAAAAATATAATGTGAGTAAAAAAAGTGAAATGTAACCTAACCTAACTTTTTTCAAAGATTTGGGTAAATTTTTCAACAAACCTGGAATAAATTATTACAGGGTACGTAAAAAACAGTATAATGAGCCAGCAAAGAACCATTTCAACCAATTCATGGTTTTGTGTCCTTTAATAGTGTCGGAGAACTCGAGTTTAAAGAAAAAAATCAAATGGTGCCGCTGTGGCGCTTTCGAGTACATTTCCAATCAAATTTTAAATAAAAATAAAGATAAAAATAAATTATTTAAAAAATACTGAAGCAAATCAAATATAACTTGTTTAATATACACAATATTTCAAAATGTGAAACCACAATTACAGTAAAGAATGGACCAATATTTTTAAAAAAATGTTCAAGTTGGGAAAGTAGAATTTCATAGAATGTTTTTAAAACATCAACATATTTTCTAAATATTTATAGGTGCACTTCTAATATACATACATTTTGTTAAAAATTTTTAAATACTAGTATTTGGCCAATGTTGCATTCATTATTGACATTCATCATTATTCATATATTGACAAGCATGTTATGTTGAACCTTGAATTAAATCTGTGGAGCTAACCAACGGAGGCTTCAAAATCATTAATCCCCATTTCATTGGCTGATGAATGTCCTTTCTCGGTGAGAATTGGATCAGAAATTGGGATGTTGGCCACGCGCATTTGAGAAAAAAATTCAAACAGCCCGTTTTCCAGCTCTTTGTGTTTTACTGGGTGAATTGACGCATTCAACATATGATAGACTCTTCAATTTTGGTGCCATTTTTCAAAATTGTTGAAACGGTGAGTTAGTGATACCATATTTTTTCGCGATATTCCCTTACTGTCCATTTAATTAAAATCCATTTTAATTAAACGTTTTATACGTACTGCGAACTGACACTATTTTAAATTTAAAATGATACTAATGGCAAAATAAAATACAAAAAATACTTAAATACGCAACAAAAATATGCAATATTATTTATATTTTTCAAATAACACTTAATAAAGAGTTTAAAATCTCAAAAGTGTCAGTCAAAAAGAAAGAACTTCAACTATGTCAAATTTAGGCAGGATTTCCGTTTTTGCCGGCCGTTTGGGGATATATTTACTGTTATACAGATGGTATTGTTATGGATAACAGCACCATATGATTGGTCAATCCCTGTAGGGATATGGGGCCAGCCGTGGCGGAGTCAGCGCAAGTATAAAAATACTCACAAATGTTCAAATTTATAATGACTATATGTAAAAAAATAATATTTTGTGTTAAAATGATTAATCTCAAGTTATAGGTAGAATTTTGTAAGAAAATGAATGAATTGGACAAAATATGATGATATTTTTGAATTTAAAAAAAAAATTGTTTAATGAGTATTTTACTGTATTTTCATATGCAGGTATCGACAGCTTAGAAAAATCATACTCGGACATTTACTCAGAAAACTTAAATCTTTATCAGACTCGTAGCCCCCTGAGTTTAATTAATTTTTTAAATAAACTCACCAATATTTATTAATAAATTATTACTTTGCATATGTGTACAAAATATCTACTTACAATACCCACAATTTACAGCAAATGTAGACAAAAATATTGCCTAATATATATTCCGCGCTGCTTTAAAAAAATTCTTAAGTTCCACAAATAAGGCGCTCATTGTCACTTTAATATGGGATACAACCAGCAAACAAAGGAGGTTATTATGTGTACAGAAAACTCTGAATAATCCTATTAGTTTTGTTTTCAACAGATAAACAAATGAATAATCATTAAGGAATTAAATTAATCATTTCAGAAAACATTATATAAGATAACCTATTCAACACAACTTGGAATTTGGAAATTTCAGAATGTTATGCAAATATAAAATATTCCATTTTAACTGTGTTTAATAGTAGGGCCGCTACAGTAGTGATGAGCTAAACATTGTTGTGGCTGTGATTGTGCATTTAGTATTTCTTTTATAACGATGACTGGTAACTGATATTTTACTGTTAGAGGTTTAGTTTTTGAATTTAGAATTACGAATAATCAGTTACTTATCATTGTTACAATTGAACACAAATTTCACAATGACAGTCACAATAACGGTTTAGCTCGTCACTATACTACGTTGAGTTTTGGATCTGTCAAACGCATCTTCAATCTTATTATTTTTTTAAATTATATCAGAGAAAGAACAATTCCGAATTCAGAATATCGTATTTTATGGCCATGGCTAATTATGGGATGCTAGTACACACAAATGTTAGTAATAAATACAAAAACCAAAATATACACAATATTACCGTTCATTGGAATCGATGTAAATTTTCAGTTATAATGTAGAGAGTGATGTAAGTTGACGATAATATTGAAGATAAAAAGTAAGGATTGAAGATAATTATAGGCGTTCTAAGTTCAAATCGGACCAGATTTGACCTCTCATAAATCTCATCCCAAGCTTAAATGTATGGTACACAAACAAAATAGTTTTTTCCTTATGGCCATTGAATGAAAATATGTATAATTAGTTTCAAATTTCTATTTTCCTTAACGATTTGAAAATATGAAAACATTCATAATTAACTGGAATTATAGGTAATTTTATACGAGAGCAATATTTTTAAAAATTCGCCCCCACCCTCTTTAATATTATATATTTATAACCTTCAAGATGTTGGTATTTATGAATATAAATACTTGAAAAAACTTTCCGGGAGGATCAATGTGTAAGGGATCAACTGCCCAGGAGATCAACTGATGGGGATGAATTGTTGAGGGACCAATAGTCGGTGGACTGTTTTAATGAGGTTTTACTGTATTTAATGTATGCTTATCGTTATTAATATTTATAAATAAAAAAGAAACCTGCTAAGATGATGTGAAACCTGATGTGGTTAAAAAAAAAAGTATTTTAAAAAAAAGGAGCACATATTATACTAATGCAATGCATTTCACTGCACATTCAAAACCTCAAAATATGAATACGATTTACTGACCCTGAATCGGGTACACAAAGTTTTTTGGTGAATTATTTCATGACTATAATATGTCCTATACAAGTTTTCAAATATATCATAAGAAAAAAACTGAAGGTTGACAGCCTTGTTTATGAATAGGCAAATATAGCACAAATTCATATATTTCTCTAAAAATGTAACCAGTAATGGAATTTGGGAGCAAATACGTATGATCTACAGACGAGGTGGTTATTGTTGAAAATTAAATATTAATAAATGTCACTTACAATAGCCAGCACGTAGCTGAAGTCAGCATCAAAATCACTTGAAGAATACTGAAAAAGAACAAATGTATTAATAAAAATAAATCTGAATATCTTTGATAATTACAACATTATGAAGAGGTTAAATAAACAATCTTCATAAATTAGTCATTGATTTAATCAATCATGGCATTGACACGTTATGTCAGGCAGAAGAGAACAATATGCACAAAAGATTCCTTCATTCTGATAAATTGCAATCAAAAAACAATTTATTTAATCTTAAAGGCGTTGTTTGATTATCGAATTATAATAATTATGGTATTTTCTATTGACAAATTTGTAGAACACTTTCAATTTTGGTTTTCGGAGAGCGCTCACTCACCCTCTGTTAGGTCCTTTGGGGAGAATAATCGGCACAACAATTCCAATAACGGCCCAAATTGCCGTGAAGATTATCGTCACCAATGCTGAAGCACCCATTTTCAGAAATGTGCGATTGAGTAAGTTACAAATAGCAAATATACAAGAAATGGGAAAACGACTGGGCGAAATGTCAGGTGCTCGGTTTTCTCTCTGCCAAGTTGCAGCCTTGCCTGTCAGTCACATGACAGAGATGTTCGATCGTTACGGAGTAAAAAAATACGGTGGATAGGTACTTAATACATTAAGTTCTTACTCCTGTTAGTCACAAAAAAAACATTAATTCATTCGCTGCCAAGGAAACGAATATCAAACAAATATAAAATTGTGTGATAATCATCGGGTGACGTTTGTTTGTCAATTAGTTGCTTGTTTTAATCGGATTTTTCTTTAGAATAGTTCAAAATGTATTACAACTCTCGTTCATTGACAGGAAATTTGTCGAATGCCAATGAAATAGGTATGTAAACATATAACATATTATCAATTTTTCCATGATAAATTTACAAAATGTACTAAATATAACAATTGAAACTTGGTCTAATAAATACCTTTTATTTTTAAATCAGTGATAGATGATGAAGAAGACTATGCGGGATTCGATTCCGTGCCCTTGGCTTTGGACTCCAGGTCTCTGCATCAGGACCAGAACTTCCAAGAGGCACTCCGGAGCACTCCAATTGGAAGAAAAACTGCAAATGTATGTAATAATAATTTCTAGTAAATATCTTCTTACTCAATTGAGAGAAAACAGTATAAATGTTTTAGAAACTCTACTGTCTCGATGAACGCATCAAAACTATTAAAAAGTTTTTATCAGAGAGATTTAACATGTAGCCTTGCCCGTGTAAAAATAAATAATAATATTGTTTTAATAAATGAGATAAGGAATTCTATGATTCAATTTATTCTGAATGGACAAATTCATTTGTATAATAACAATTTGATTAATTAGCTTTTTACAGTTAAGATCTTAAGATAGTGTTATGTATATGTATTTAAGGTAGAATAATGTTACTAATTAATGAGGGTTTGTTAGAAAAGTTCATTCGTTGCTCTGTTTGCAGCAATACTTTTCTATTATATGTGTCTCGACTAATAATACGCATAAAATCACACTCACGACCATAAAAATAAAGTGCAGTTAAAATATTTTTTTAAATTTGTACTAATAATTCTAAATAATTTAAAAGTTTATATTCAACATAAAATTTCTCAAGGGAGAAAAAAATGATGTTTTAAAATAATGTGAACCACTTTATTGTAAATAAGAAATAACTTCAAGAGTTAAAATGTTGAATCTGGTCCGTTAAATTAAAAATTAAGAAAGGTTCTGTTACTTCTAGAGTAATCTCTAATATCTCTCACTTCTGTCCCTCCTGTCCCCCGTCACACTTCTCGCGAAGCGCCTACTCCATCAATATCTCCGAATTTAGACCCACAGTTAGATTCATTCGTTGTAGTAGTGCCAGTGGTACGTGTTTAACACCATTGTTTTAAAAATACATACTAGAACTCATGGTGTGATTTTCGTCTAAAGACTCTTAAAATTGCTTAGTTTATAACAGATGTATTAATTGAATAATATATGTCTTAATTGTACATCAGATAATTGAGAACAGTGGAAGACATTTACAGCGAAATTTGAACTCGAAAAAATTCTCAAATGTACTTAAATAACTACCTTCCAATTTTTTTTTAAACTTAAATGACATTAAAAAATATTATGTAATAAAATTTTGATTAATTATAAGACAATTTAGATATCATATTATTTAAATACAAATTAAATTAATCACCTGGAAAGATATACAGAAAAAATCTATTTTAAGATCACATTTTTGTTGCGAAGTTGCATTTTCAGAACATAGTTCTGTAGTATTTTAATACAAATTAAATTAATCAACTAGAAATCTATCTATGGAAAAAATATTAAATATATTTAATATCCCGGTAGCAACTAAATGTTTTTTTGATAGATAGATTTTTTTCTGTATATCTTTCTTGTTGATTAAATATATTAAAATACTACAGAACTACGTTATGAAAATAAAATTTCATAACAAAAATGTGTTTTCTTTTAAAAAAAAATATTTATAATAATAATATATAAATAATATATTATAAAAACATTTATTTATTTTTATGTTGCAATCGCACCTTAGGTGCCAGAAAACAGGAAAGGAACTCGCCGAACTCGCCTCTCCTGAATTTCCCGGTCACCTCCGAACGCAGTGAACTGAATATAAAATTATCACAATCTATTTCGCTAAGGGTCGAACACGATATAAACTCACCGAGTATTTTTTTCACTGAAAGAATCCGAGGACCGCAATGGCATTCGCCGGACGGCTGGGCACGGGGAGGCTGGTGACGGGCGTGCCGGGCACGGGGCGCCTGGGCACGGCGGCGCGCCTGCAGACGGGCGCGCGCCCGCTGACGTCCATGCGCGCGGCGGGCTACAGCGCCGCGGCGCCCGGCCACGGCCGCCCCCCTGCGCCGCCACTGGTCACTCCCACGCAAGACTCGTGAGTACCCCTTGTACGGTTAATTTAAATTGAAAATGGAATTAATCTGTATATTTGTTTTAGTTTTAAGGGATAAATAAACAATTACAAATAACGCAAACCTTTTTATGAGAATACAAATAAAATGCATCATTTAGAAAGATATGCATACAGATAGAATTTGTCGAAAAAATATCTTAGCTGCCACCGGGATTTGAACCAGGATATCTTTCTTACCAGGGAAGTGCGATATCCAATTACACCACGTTAGCCTAGTAAATAGTCGATAAATTTTCGAACTTGTATGTTGCAATTATTTCAAATTGATATATCTTACGTTCCATTTATTTAAAAGCTATCATATTTTTATTGCGAATACCTACTTTGAGAAATAATCACTAGGAGACGCCAGAGATTTTTCAATTTCATTTTATAAAATTTTTGGATATACCTTAATACAACTTATATATATTTTAAAGAGAACACATTATTATTTGTGAAGTTGTAATTTTTTTTTATAATAGCTTAAAAATGTATTCACGGCTTTAGTTAAAAGTAATTTAGAATGTATGTCGACAATTTGATAACTAGTCTATAATTAACCTATTTATTTAATTAATAAATTATTCAATTCCTTAATCAATTAATTTAATTAATGAAATGATTTTTAAACATAACATAAAGCATACGAGACTAATTACAAAAGTCCACAATACTCTTGGTGTAATGCCACAGTCACTTAACATAATATTAGAAGGTACGAGTATTATCAAACACAAGTGTATAAAGAAAATAAAGACTAGATGGAGAAAGGGTGAGGGGTTTGAAATTAAGGTTGAAACAGAGGGAGACCAAGAAAATGTGAATGTAGGAAAAATAATTGACTGATATCGATAAATAATGGTTTATAAATTATTATTTTTTTAGTATAGCGAGTAGTTGCGATGTTTAAATATAATTTACATATAGTGTAGAAGAATATCGAGCGATTTGATGCTTTTATATTAAATAGTAAATGGCAAGCCTCCAAGTAGTCCTCGATTTGTCTGAGCTGATAGCGTTCGGCACACATCCTCGCAGCGCCAGACTGTTGGCACTTCTTCGTGTTAGTATAGGGTGGGCCGTAAGTCTCTGCTGCTACAGCGATACCAAGACCGGCTTGACGTCGAATTTTGAAAGTGGATTTAAAACTATTCTAAGGGAAAATTTAAAACCCGATGATTGGTTGAGATAATGTTCGAGCGGTTCACCGATTTCAACAACATTTTGTCCTTCGACGAAGCCCATTTTCATTTGAACGGCCATGGCCATAAGCGGAATTATTTTTAAGATATGATTTTTCCAATTGTGTACTCTTTCAGTGAAATAAACATTAATAATCGTACGATCTGTAATTTTTTTAATTAAATTTTCGTAAGTGCAAAAATTCGTGATCCACCCATGCCGAACAATCACGTAAGATTGTTGTTTTTGTAAACTGTTTTGTGCAGAACGCGCGTTGTTTCCTCAAACTTCCGCGCGCTGTCGCCCGCGTGCCCCTCCTTCGCACGGTTCACACGCAAAGGGGATTAGAAAAGTGCAAAAACTTATGGTTCATCCTATAGAGGGTGTAACAGACTTAGTCCACAATATTTAGATACCTGACTAAATTACGAGTTGAAAATGTTCAATGTTTTAGTATGCAATACTAAGATAAATTAAAAAATATGTATATATCAATTAGCATTAGGTAAAGAGATCATAAATACAAAAGAAAAGAAACACGTGAAAAATGATCAGTTATTAAACTTAGATATTACATATTCTGCACTTGCATTTAGCAAGACTTCCTTCACATTTGCTGGTAGTTCATTGAACAATGTAAAACCTTAATAGTATAAACTATTTAGTGTTCCTGCCAGATTTGTTTGTGAAAGTCTAAAATCCCATCAACTTTTCGTTGGATACGTGTGGACCTCAAAATTGTACGAGTACGATGGCAATAATCGATTTTTAAATTCGTATATACATAGGAATGTCAAAAATTACGAAATAAAATGGAAAATTCGGTAATTATGTGAATATCGGTTAAGAATTGCGTTAAAAGTAAAAATGAATTATTCCTTTAATTTTTACACCCGGACGCGAAACATATTGAGAAATTACGGCCAAGAACTTTTAAAAGTCCAAACTTGAGATTAAAACTGCTACAACAGTACCTATATATTGAATATTGCATTTTCTACTCTTCTCTGCAGTTGTGTCAGTATGCTATTTAACCGAACTTTTTTCAATCGTTATGTATTGAGCATTACAATTTTACATAGGTTTAATTCATATTTGTATGTTATTTACTTATTTTACACGCTCTTACTTCATATTTGTATATTATTTACTCTTACTTTACTTAGTTTTTTATTTTTTTATAAATGGAACATTGCATTTACTTTAAGTTTTGCATTGTATTTATATGCTATTAATTGCATCCTGTTTTACTCTTTACATAATATTTTTTTACTTTATATATATATATTGAACATTGTATTTATATGCTATTTACTTTTAGTTTTACAATGTATTTATGTGTTATCTAATCGCATCTTGATTTACTCTTTATATATATTTATTTGTCCATTGAACACTACATTTTGTTTATTACTATACATGAAAGGCACCGTCTGCTATAATACAGTAAAATACTAGTATAGCTGGCAGGGTACCCAAATATATAACAATATAATAACAAACTGTACTGTACTATGAATAAGAAAAATATAAAAAATATTATTATTAATATGTTGGTTTAAAATTACTAGATACCAAACTATAGTGAACAGGATTACTCAGTATTTTAGAGAGAATTACTTGTAATATTGTTTTATTTTTTTCGAAGCATCTACAGAATCATATTTCTATAGTTCATCATCAAGCTTGAATTAATACATTTTGACCATTGATTTTCACCATTCTAGGGTCGAAGACAAAATCAAGCACATGGAATCTAAAATCATAAAGCTAATTGAAGAATCCTGCGCCCTGAGGATCCCACCAGAAACAGACGCCATTATTACTACCCAGGCTGGCAGCAAGAATGCACCTTATGATCCAGCCAAAGTGAGTAATTGCACCACCGCCAGTATTTAAAATAAATCACGAGTTAATCTTAAACATAAAAATAAAAATAAAGTATTCAATTTTTTTTTGTTTACTTTTATTTTAAATATGCCACCCCTCGAAATTGCCGCCCTAAGGTTTGCTTTACTTGCCTATTAGTCACGAAGGTCCCTGAAATACATATTAAAAAAAATATATTTTGTTGAAAATTTAATTACTATAAAACAAAGGAAACCATTAATTTTATTCTCATAATAAAATACCAATGTCAATTTATCGGTATTTTATAATACGTATTTATATAGTGGTATTACGCCGTAGTGGACGCTTCGGCCACTATTAGTGGACTATAGCATGCTTCACATTTTACGGCCGAAAATCGACTGGCGACTGCGTTACAGTATCGAAATTTTTAATTTGTATTTATCAAATACGTCCTGAATTTCCCATCTAAATAATAATACAAATGTAGCGATCGGAATTTAAATCCACCGCCATCTCATTCGGCATCGACGCTAGCCTGGCTCGATGATTCACCGCTATGTAGTCTCTCCAGTTTTATCGTTTCACAGCGGCGGTTTTGCCGGCCCACGCGCGCCGAGCGAGACCGCTAACTCGCTTCATTTCATAATACACCCGCATCTTCTACATCTTCATTCATTCCTTGCATTCGATGTGTCTTCCTTGTTTTTATTATACTGTCATAATAAACCTCGACACGCCAAACAACATTTATTTCATTTAACCACCGTCCTAACACCTAAACAAATAATTGAAGTTTTTCTGTGTTAATTACGCCATTCTAGTCTGTGTAAAAAGTACATGCGACAATTAGTTACATAAATATGTGTCTCCAAGACAAAACTCATACTAGACAAATTGAATATGTCTGATTTCACGAGTAAATTATACACGCTTACGATCGACGTACTAAGTATGTTTTAAGAAAATATCTGCCTTGTAAATATAACCATATCACAATGCTTCGGTTCCAGTCTCTCACGAAGGCCCAGGAAGCCAGCTCGCTGGAGCGACAGCTGCAACGTCTCCAAGCGCAGGCTGGGCTGGTCGATTCCACCAACATGGACCTGTCATTCACAGTACGTTCGCTTTATTCTTTTATAATTTTTAATGGTAACTGTCGTGGAATTTATTTGTATATAATCATTATGATTTAACAGTTTACGTTGCAATTGTACCTATATTTACCATTTACAATTTGAATTTATATTATTGAGATAAATTAAAAACATATTAAAATTTTGATAATATAGGGAAGTACTAGTTCAATACAGTAATCGTATCCATATAAATTGCTAATGTAATTGTGGGTGTACTAACGTAGATTAGTACTTATATCGCCACATTTTCATTTTGACAAGTTCATATGGCGGCAGCATTTTAGAAGGACGCATAATGAGAAATTTAATAACATCATAAATCACAGTGCAAATCGGTACATTATATCGTGATGATAAAATCCTATACTGTATTACGTTGTGCTGACGTCAGTAACGTCCCAACATATGATGGTGCACGAACCGTTTCGTATTGCCGTAATGCCGATTTCTTTCTGCTCGTGTATTAATATTAGATAATATTTTGGTTTCTTATGCTTAAAGTGGAATAGAGATTATAAGGTTTTTCCGGGACCATGCTATCATGCCGATACCCTTTATAATGTCATTTAATGTAATTTTTCACGAATTCTATTTATTAGAATGTTTGAATATAGCTAAAATAAATTCTCCAACATCCATCGTTACAACACTTACGAAGCGAGCGCACATAAACTAGAGTTGAAGAATTTAGAAACAAAAAATATAGGTCACTCACTCCTTGACGTCCGACCTTTGTGCAGCGGTGCACAGTGGAGTCGATGCATTCACCGAGATTGCGTCATTCGGAGATTTCAAACAAATTAAAATGACCGTATTATTTCTGATGATCTACATAACGAAAATTTCACAATAACGTGATTGATATTATTTGATATTGTACATGTCTTCATTAAATACTTCGTGGTCTTAATATACAGCATGTTCCAGTAGACAGTAGCCCAAATGGAGCCTACGGTTAGATAGCGTCAGCGGGAAACACTATTATTCGAAATTCAACTGTTTGCAAGTTAATCGAATTTATGTGATTTTTAAAAAATTTGCAAACTGTATTTGGCACACGTATGTTGTGAAAATGTAGTTGCTACATAAGCTATTAGATTTTGGAGGAGCGTAGTCAAAAAGGCAAGAGTCAGTCACGATGAGGCGTGAGGGACCGACGTGGATGATGAGTTGTTAGGCTGCGTTTGTATAATTTGATAAATGCTAAAATAAAGCAAGAAATTGGCAGATCTACCGATTCAAATCATTCAATTGTCAAAGTGAAAACTCGGTAGGTACTTACATTGTTAAAATAGTTTGTTTTTTCAGACAGGTTTACAAAAAAAAAATATACCAGTATTGTTTTTGTGCCTCTTTAGGCGAGTTAAAAATTATGTTTTCGTGTATTGTGACGTCGTGCGGTGCATTAGCAATAAAACTGTGATCACAGTTACAGTTTTCAATCACTGATATTGTCGAATGCCAATCACAATCACACCAATGAGTCGAGAGTAGCATTTTTTCTCATTACTAGAGTCAATACTAGGCCCTTGTCACAGCCAGCTTAGTTTATTGGTGTTGTGTGGTGAAGAGACGAGACGCTACCGGTCCCAACGTTCCAGGTGACCTTCAACCTGTCGTGCGCCTCCATGCGCGCGGGGCTGCCCGGCGAGGCGCTGGCCGCGCTGCACTCCTCCGCGGGCACGCCGCCGCCCCCGCACGCCCCGGCGCGCCGCGGGCTGCTGGCCGCGTGCGCGCACCTGGCGCTGGGCGAGCACCGGCGCGCGCTCAAGCTGTACCGCATGGCGCTGGACGGCACCCCCGCCACCGAGAAGGACCTCAAGTACGGTCACAACTATTGTGTGGAGACCAGTGGCGCGACTACAAAAATTGACTCCCAATGCAGAATGGAAATAGGGCCCACTAAATAAAATATTATTACAAACAAAATATAATTACAATATTGCGAAGAGCTTTGTATAATTTCAAACAATGAAGTATACGAAATCGACATTAAATATGAGAAATACAGTAGAATATGGATATCTCGAATCTCAAGGGACCACCGGAAAAATTCGAATAATCCTAAAAAAAAGGAAGTTATTATGGTTGTTAAGACAACACAATTAGATATCTATTAAATGAGATTAAATTTGAGATTATTAAAACACTTAAAACACGTGAAGTGGGTAGTCAAAGAGTATCCCGTCAACGGGCGTGCGAGGTACAGTGACACGTCGTGCGTCGTCGGTGTTTCCAAAATGACAAAATCACCACGAATTTTTTTACTGATGGACGGATTGTTACGCGCGCTTGTTGATTGATACTCTTTACCAACACTCATTTTGTTGATGCTAACTTCGAATTAAATGAAATAGTTCGAAATATCCACGTCTGTTTTGAAGCGTAATTCACGGGACCAACAAAAAAGTTCGAATTTATGATAAATTCGAATTAATAATGATCAAGATATCCACGTTTTATTGTATTTGCTTCGCTTTAAGACGGAGTACTGTTACATTGATAATATTTTCACATGTTTACGTAAAGCACGTGGGTAAAGATTTTTAAAATGTTATAATTCCGTTTATTGCTACGGTGGACTTTAGATAATATCAGTCTATATTAATATATAAGACCCTGTTTTGCATGGGCCCCTATGTACTGCATTGTCTGCAATGGAATAGTTACGCCACTGGTGGAGAGTGGAAACCTATCTTCCTGTGTTTTTTTCTCGTGTGTATATGATTAAAGTGTTGAGCTAGTGGCTGGGTGGAGGCCTATACAGTGTTGTACTGAGAAAGCACCACTTTATTAAGTCAAAAAGTGTCTCTGCTCATTATAAGCCACGTGGGTTCGGATATTGGAAAAAAATAGTGAAAAATTACTTAAATCTTAACGCGGACAAGAAGAGCATACAATGATATAAAAGTTTTATCAATCAAATCAAGGAAAATTCATTTAAACATTGCATCGATAAATATAGTTATTAGGTTTTTAAATATTGGTCCGCGACGCAGAAAACATATCAATGTTAATAAAAGGGCGAATGAACAATTCGATAATTAATATCGTACTTACACAATTACACGTTTAATCAATAAGTTACAACAATATTATATATTATGTTTAAATTATACATCGCGACGCCCGCTTCACGGCTAGTAGTAGACTGCACGCGGGCTAGGCGAAGCGCTGGAAGGCGAAGCGCTGGAAGGCGACGCTTGCAACAGGAGCATCGAGTCTCGTTCAATTTCAAATATTTTATAAATAATTTAACAAATTAAATAAATATTTTATTTGAAAGATCAATTTAGGAATCAGTACATTTTTTAAAATACTGATTAAATGTATTAATTAGAAAAGACATACGTGTAAAATCAATTTTATCGAAAGATATTGTTGCGCTACCGGCTTTCAAATAATGGAACGATAGATGTATTAATTTGAAAAGTGTTAACATACGGGTTCGAAAGTACCGTCGCTGTAGCATGGTTGGATAATGCACCTTCCCCGGTTCGGAAAGAGATCCAGGCTCGAATCCCGGTACCGCAACAACAATATTTTTCAATAAAATTGATTTTATATGTATATCTTTCTAATTAATACATTTAATGTGTTCTCCTTAATATTAAAACATTTTTTTCTTCTCATTTCAGATTAAAGATAATGCACAATATTGGACTGTTGCTGGTGAGGATGGGCAAGTTCAGAGACGCTGTGACTAATTTCCAGCACATGATGCACGAGGGACCCGACTTCACAACAGGCATGTCCAAGATCTGTACATGATGTGATAAATGTGAGGTATAGAATCAAAATAAGGCATGTCAAATTTGTATGGTTTTTGTGTTAGGTATATACAAATATAAAGCTAATTAATGTCTACAAGACTAGCCTAACGAAATTAGATAGATATGACCGAATTTCGTATAAAAAAGCATTTAAAATTTGCTTTTTACTTCGATCGAAGACATGCCTAATAGATAATTACTTCAAACTCAGCCAATAAGACGACAGTATTTGGTCATGTGACCCGTAGTTACTGGTCATTTTCAATATGATTCCAAGAGTGACAGTTGTAGTGCAATGTTTTTTTTTCATTTTACTCGAAAACGGGTAAAGTGGACATGCCTGATTTTGATTCTGTACCTCGCATATGTAAATAAACTAACTAACTAACTTACCACCACGGCATAGAGGGTAGAGCGCCACACTCAAGGGGAATATTTTTTGTAAATCATATAAATTGCGAGACGTTAATTTGTGCAGGACTTCATCTGGTGCTGTGCGAAGTATCCTTGGGAGACTTGAACGGAGCCAGAGCGGCCTTCCAGTCATTGTTGCACGTGGATATCGACCAAGATCTTGACCTGGAGGAGGATCTGCAGGAGAAGTTTCTGACTACGGAGGTCAGTTGGCATTTTTTCATCGGTCACGACACAATACGTTAATGCTATGTGTGGTTAGCATGTATTACACGGTTAATCGTGTATCAACTTAAATTCGATTTTAAACTAAGCTTGTGACTAATAAAATATCTATAATTGTATTAGTTGATATATTATACTTAATGATGAATATAATAGTTGGGCATTCAAGGTAGAAATAAGAAGTAATCAAGATTGTTGTAGTGAATCTTGGTGTGAAATAGAATGATGCAAACCTCATCAGGATGATTGGGGTAGGTATACAGAAAACTGCGATAGTGAATATGATTATTTATTTATTAGTGTATGGGCTTTTACAAAATTGGTTTGTTATTAAGGAGAACACATTCTTATGTGTGAAGTTGTAATTATTCACCACATAGATCTGTGATGATGGAACGTTAGATGTATTAATTTGAAAAGTGTAACATATAGGTTCGAAAATTTGTCGTCAAAAGTACTGTCGCTGTAGCACAGTTGGATAATGCACCTTCCCCGGTTTGGAAAGAGATCCAGGTTCTGCTCTTGGTAGCTTATCTTTCTAATTAATATATTTAATTAGTATTTAAAATTTGTTTGGTATAAAAAACAAGAGCAGCTACGCGAGTAGCATGGAATGTAAATATATGTATAAAAATAGAAATTGATAGAATATACACATATAACTTTAAAAAAAAACAGAAAAATAATCAAAACAAACTATAAAAATTAAGGTTCAAGCCAGAAAAACAAGAAAAAATAAGGTTTAACACGGAATGACTATCAAAATCAATTGTTTCTTTTAACTCCTCAACAATCGGCGAGCTTGTATGACAAGATGTATGAATGTGGACGAGGCGAGAATTGTGTGTCAGGACAGAAGAGTGTGGCGCTCTATCCTCTCTGCCTACCCCCACGGGGAAACGGCGTGATGGTAAGTAAGTAAGTAAGTAACTCCTCTACACCGGGCCTACTTATCGAAGTATTATATGAAAACGTGTAAACTTCTCTATACTACTCGCACAGTTCATCTCATTACTAGTAATCTATTAATATGTTTTTATATAGTATATAGAGAGAGAGAGAGAGAGAGAGTTAGTAATATTATTTAAAATACCTGAGGCGAAAACTCACGGGGTGGACGGAGACAGAGCTATCAGAACCATCGCAGGTATCCGGTTATACTCCTTTGCATTTATAAAGAACTATTGTATTAGTGTGAGTAATGTCATACGTTATAAGCACATTGAAACAGTGTATTGATGCCGCTTAGCGTTTTGATTTGTCGATGGTCGAGGTTGTCGTTTGAGATTAGTTAAAAATATCCACAATGAATTTTCTAAAGAAAGATAATCTTTTTTAATTGTGTGAGTGTCGTTTTGTATTTTTCTATAATTACCAACATTTGTCTTAGACGAATGCATTTGTTGGTTTTTCCATTGTTATAAATATATACGAGTAAGTACTCACACTATAAAAGCCATATATTAAATGTATTAATTAGAAAGATAAACATAAAAAATCTATTTTATCGAAAAGTATTATTGTTGATACCGGGATTCGAACCTGGATCTCTTTCCAATCTGGAACTATGCTACAGCAGACAGTACTTTTGGCGACAAATTTTACACTTTTCATATGTTACACTTTTCAAATGAATACATCTATCGTTCCATTATTTGAAAACCATCTACTTTTTGGATATGTATATCTTTTTAATTAATACATTTAAAATATCGCAGACCTAACATTACAATAAAAATGTGTTCTCCTTAACAATCATATATTAAAAATAAATATTCCTAAAAGCATCATCTATTCCATATACACGGCGATGGAATACAATTTATAAATTTATTTATTTATATTTTGACATCCATATTTATGTACTAACAGAGGTGGATACATCATAAACATACATAATACATAGTTTATTGTGTGGGATGGAGTAGACTTCACCTCTGATATATACAGTTGTCCTGGCTACTTTGCTAGACTAAAGTCTGTGTTAAAGTAGCCAGTTTTTTTTTTCGTGCTGTTGTGGTGTTATTTGGAATAAAAAGATAAATCAAATATGAATAAAAAAGTAAAAATATAATAAAAATATATGGAGTGGGAGTGTTGTAGGACTAGTGAGTTATTAGTAAAAGAATTGTATACATTATATTAAATTGTTGGATATCCATGCTTCTGATTCATCTCTACCTGATTGAATCATATAAAAATAATATAGAATGTCCAATTTGAGTTTGGAAAAACAATTAAAACCTTTTCTGACTGTCGGTTTAGAACGAGGACGCGTCGAGCGCCGTGTTCCTCGACGTGCTGCGCGCCGACAAGCTGAGCACTTGGGCGGCCGGCCGGCGCGCCTACCGTGCCCGCTGCGTGCTGAGGGCCGCGCGCGCAATATCGCTGCACGATCCCAACGGGTGAGTTTCTTCATGTTCTTCGCAATTGTGTACATCGGAACATTTTTTAAATTATTATTAGTACAAATTAAACTAATCAACCATAAATATATACAGAAAAAGATATTTATGATAGTTGCTACCGCGATTCGAACCTGAACCTCTGTCTATCCGGGGAAGAGCGTTCATCGTTTCGCTATAGCAATCGAATATATTTTCGACAAATTTTGACCTAATATATGATAACATAACTGATACATATATTATTTCATTTTTAAAAACAATTAATTCTATGTTGTGGTGAATTTCAAATAAAATCCTCTAGAGTTAATATATTGATAGATTTTTTTTATTGTATTTGGATAAATTTTAATACAAATTATATATTTTTAAACACATTTTTGTTGTGAAGTTGCATTTTAATTTAAATTAATTTTATTTAATTTAAATTAAATAAAACAACTAGAAAGATAAACAGAAAAAAAAAGATTTTTTTTGTATTATAATACGAGATAACTGTGTTCTGATGTGTATGTGTAAATGTATCTTTACAACAAGTGTTCTCCTTAAAAAATATTATCATTTGTAAATTTTCATGTGCCATCTATGTATCTACACTGCAAGTTCCAAGAGATTCCGGAAGTGCATTGTTGTGGTGTTTGCGACGCTTCAACAAACATTATAATTATATTTAACTTTGACTCGATTTTGCACATTACTATAGTTGCGCCCATGTTACATTAATTATTCCGAGACTGTTGCACGTTGCCGTGTTACAATTATTTACAAGTAGGCTTTATAGCCCTTCCGAGACGTCGGGTCTGTCTTTTAGAACCAAATTGACTTGCAATTATGACCTGAGTCAATAAAATGCGTGAAAATCACAGACCACCAAGGTGAAGAAAATTTATGAATCGAACAATAAATTAATTTATCTCCGGTTTTATAACTTTGAAGTAATTGTTTACGCGCTTTTATACTTCGATAGGTAGGTCTGATAAAAAATGTCGAATTTGTGTTTTCTTTTTGTGTGGATTTAAAAACAGAAAACAAAAGCGAAGCTGCTTCTGGGAAGACAGTTTTTGCGTTTTATAAAAATATTTTGTATTACATATTTTCGGATTATCGGTTGTGAGAAGGTTTTCGGTGGCTGACCAGCAGATTTAAGGACCATCGGACTACAAGGAGAGCGACGTCGGCGTCTACCAGCACAGGTTCACAGAGGTTTGTGTAATTTGAATTTACATAGATTGAATTACTGTATTCATCATTATCTACAGAAAACTCAGAACTAGCTATCGAAGTATTTACGGCAACAGTAATAATTCTTAATTAATTTAGACTTTCATTAGAAACATCTCTAATATTTGTATTTATTAGAAAAATAATCAGATGTAATACATTTTTTATACAATGTATATATTTATTTTTTTACATTTATTGCTTCTCTATGAGAGTCGGAGACTCGTGTATAGAAAAGAATATCTCTAATATGAAATTGATTATATTTGAAATGTATACCTTCAGAGCAAACTGATCAAATATACACCTAATTCGTATTTTAATTGATACAACGCCGGATGGTATATACAGCATTTATTAAAAAATTTAAAAAAACAGACAAATTCGGGCTAAAGAGAGTTTCAGCGATGTTAATAATTATCTAGTATATATATAAGCAAGATGCATAACGATATTAAAAGTACTAAGGGCCCAGTAAAGGGGTCGCTAGGGAAATATTTTCTCGGATAACATTGGCCACCACATCAGAATACAGAAATCTTTTGTATGGACTAATAAATACGGAGTTGTAATATGATATAAGGAATCGCATAGACGAAGATATATGACAAGATTTTATAATATTTGTCTAAACGCTGGTCCCACTTAAAATATTGGAGCAGGATGGTTCCGCGGAGAGTGGGGTGTGTTAGCGATGAGAGTATATTATTATTATTATAGATGATTCTAGAGGAGCTTTGTGAAATTTTTAGAGAGTTCTTAAAGTCAAAATGTTTTATCCGTGCAATGCCGGGTGATCAGGTAGTAACTATGTAAAGTTGGTATATATGTGTATATAATATAAATGTATTTTGTTAGACCTCGGTTATTGTTTGGGTCAGTAATACAATTACGTACTTCCAAAGTGGATGTTCCTTTAAAAATATTCCGCATTGCGGCAGTGTTTAGCAGATTTCATTGATGAGATATTGAATTGAAAAAATATATCGCGCACAGCAAGCGCCATAAATTAGATACGAGTCAAAAATATAGATGTATCATTATTTATTTACTCTCTGGATCTCTCGGCTGTCACATTTGTAACGGATTACTTCCGGTTCCTCCTTGTCCCGGGTGATGCATGGCGGCGGTAATACTGTTGGCCTAAAAAAATTATGTGAAATTATTTTTAACACTTCTAGATATATTTTTATTTTACACGTTTAATAACGTTTAGTGTTTTGACAATTTTCGTCCAAGTGAACCCGGTGTGACGGTGGTCTCGCTAATTTTTTGTTAGTTTATCTATCCACACTTGATCGGATCCTAGTACAGGAGAACGTGGATATTTCGAACATTGTTAATTCGAATTTATCACGAATTCGAACTTTTTTGTTAGTCCCCGTTAATTTCGTTTCATCGATATCAAGTTAGAATCAACAAAATAACGAGTGTCAGTAAACGAGTATGTGCGCGTAATGAATGATTCGTCCATCGGTAAAACAGTTCGCGGTAATTTTGTCATTTTTGAAACACCGACGACGCACGACGTGTCACCCACCGTACCTCACACCCCCGTTGACGAGATATACTTTGATTTTAATTGATTTTGATTAATATAATTGATTAATATAATTGATTTAATTGAGATTGTTAAAACACTCTCGTGTTTTAACAATCTCTTACATGTACGATTTTGAATATACATTTAGCAATAGGTTTGTCTAACTCTAATAACTTTTTTCTTTTTTTGATAATTTAAATTTTTCTGATGTTCCCTTGACGTTCGAGATATCCATGTTCTACTATATTTTTCATTTTTTAATGTCGGTTTCGTATCCTCTATTTCTTCACAATATTGTAATTATCTATTAGGATTATATCGTTATTATACGAGGGTAAGTCAAAAATTATGTACATTTTTCGTTCTACAATTTATTTACAAGCCAAGCTCGTCGTGGATGATTTGATGAACAGAACCATGACCGATGTTCAAAGAAGACGCTACCTCACCGATGGTAACTCGTCTTTATTGCTAGAACCTTCTCTCGAGCTTACCGAATCTTGTCGTCCGTGGTGAAGGTTAACGGGCGCCCTGCTCTTTTCGTGCGTCACACTCGTCCGGCCACTTATAAATATCTCGATCCACAAAAGAAACGCTTTTACGTGATAAAGTATTGTGATAAAACTCTATGTTGGATTTAAGCCCCTGAAAAATCACTGCTTTAGCACCCTGAAAAATCACTGCTCGTTATTCCTCCTCGGTGCGGACACGTTTACACTCTAATAGTCGGAAGGCAATCGACGCGATCGGGATCAAATTTTGCACACATGACCGCAGTCGTACCAAATCTAAGCGCGCATGCGCAGAAGGCAGTGTGCTATGGTGAAAGTGTAGACAATTTTTGGGTCTCTCTCGCAGTATGTTTTAATTTTATAAGAATTAAGCATTGAATGTCTATCTACCACAATACAACTGTATCTACTGAAGTTTTTCGGACATATCGCAAGACTGCACTATCACAAGTTACAAATTAAATGTAGAAAATAGTACGTGGTATAGGGCAGAGTTGACGGAAGTATTGGCGATATTAGTTTGATGATGGACCCTGTAATGAGAACCAAAACGTCGACTAGAGAGGTCGTCGAATATACAGAAGCAAGCAAATGAGTGCTGCGAATCGAAACAGATAGCGCCGGATAGTTTTGGGTGTGGTATCTTCATTTTCATACCGACCACGACCTTTCTACCAAGAGCATGAAGATGTCATGTTTCTTTTACCGCGAGTTACAGATTATCGCAGCTAAAGTTTAGATACGCCGTCACACGATGAACCCTTACTACGATGACTGAAATGGTTTTTAGTTGGCGGCCATGCCGCGTTGCATTGCAGCGTAACAATGCTAATCTCGCGGTAAATGAGTAGGACCGATATGGGAACTTTTGTGTTCATTAATATCCCAATCATTGCGAGAACCATCCCGGATGACGTTTGACCATTTCACGGTGCAGATGGTTTCGGGCCACGGAATTTAGAAGCAAGTTGCTTGAGCTAGGGCTTGCCCTGGTCCACACGCAGCCGCGTGAGGCGGACGCTGGAGTATGTACAGCGTTGATGGATGCGAGAGAAGATATGCTCGAGGGATTGACAGGAGTAGGCCGCGGCTCCGTTAAGAACTGCGACTTACTCAAACAAGGTAGGAACCTAGATCTGTTTCGGACCTTCATTGGGGTGTGGATGTTCAGGTGGGAAATCCTGAGAAGTTCGATTGGTTTCCAATCGGACTTCCCGGTGTATTGTACCTGGATGATTATGCCTGCCTCGATGCCATCGAACAGGAACAGCATTTATATTTGTTTTATATGTCTTACTTATGTATTTCTTCATTTACTTATATAAATTATTATTGTTTTACCCATGCTATTATATTAAATGAATAATAAAGAGATCTCTTACCGGAGGACAGTGAGGGGTGTATTTTGGCTGGTAGTCGTGTATCGCCGCTCTGTTGCCCCTGTAGCACGGCGGCGAGCATTCGATGACAGAAGTGGCGGGTCACATCTCACCTTTCACCGTGTCGGCAGGCTGGAGTGGTGCGCCGAGGCGCTGCGCTCGGGGGGCCGCGTGGGGCTTGCGGCGGCGCTGGAGGGCGGGGCGGCCGCGCGGGCGCTGCGCTCCGGCCGGGCCGCCGCGGCGCGCGCCGCGCTCCGCCGCCTGGGCGGCGACGCCTCCGCTCCCGGAGACGCCAGGGCGGCGGCCGCCAGCAACCTGGCATTCTTGGCCTTCGTGGTGTGTCTTCCGTTCATTCTTATCAATCGATACCGCCCGGTGTCCGGAAAGTTCACCGACTGCAATTCACCGACGGAAAGTTCACCGACAACAATTCACCGACCGATAAATTTGTCGAATGGAAAATTCACCGACCCGCAATTCGTCAAACGGAAAGATCACCGATTCTACAATTGATCACCGGTAGATTTTGTTTTTTAGGAGTTTTGCATGCATGCGATGAGGAGCGATGATAATAAACTTATTGGTCAATAATTTGTAGCAATGCTATTATTTTTACCGGTATTTTATTGAATGAATTTTAGCTATTTTCCAGGCCGTTGGATAATAATACCCGAGCGATAAGCTCTCATTAAATATTTTTGATCTGCATATAACTGTATTTATGATTTGATTTTATCTGTATAGTAATGTTTTCGCGTATTATGTAGTTCTTTCGTGTGTCAATTATACACACGTGGGTCGGTACAGTTTCCGTCGGTGAATTGCAGTCGGTGAACTTTCCTAGAACCATACCGACCAACTAGACTCTGAATGGTTTCCCTACACATTTATCATTGGTATGTACGTACGGGCAGTTCTCGATTTACGAACGAATTCCGTTCCTTGAGATCGTTCGTTATATGATTTTGTTCGTTATGTGTCTAAACACTTAATTATGCATTTTTTGCGTATACGATGCACGATCGATAGAATTTCATTTACATACGTATTAAGAATTTTTTGATTAGTATTGCATTATGTAAGTTTAGGGTATCAACAATCTCACAATTTCGTTCGATATATATGTACGTATGCTCTTCATGCGTTACATAAATAAAAATATATTAAAATAATAATGTTCGTTATAGCAAATCTAACGTTCGTAAATCGAGAACTGCCTGTATGTATATGCTTATTTAGTTGTAAAAATTTTAATATTGTCGCATGTAGTACGTTACGTTTTTGTATAAATTACATCATATATCAACTAGCGTTAGGTAAAGAAATTATAAATACAAAAGATAATAATAAACACACGATAGTAGCTTGTTGGTGTAGTGGTCAAGATGTTGGCCTAGTGATCTAGTGGTCCAGGACACCAGCAAGTTAGTCCTATTTTCATAGCACAAGCATTTAGCTTAGTTTGAAAATAGTAAGAATATTGATGTGACATGTGTTCCGTGTACGCATTTCTATTTTTTTTTTAAATAAAAAAAAAAAAAATGATCAGTTATTGAAATTAGATATCTACTACATATTTTAAATTTAATCTGTGAAATGTAGCTAGACTGGTTGCTTCCTTCACATTTGCTGGCAGATCATTGAACAATTTGCAACCTTTATAGTTTAAACTATTTTGTGTCACTGCGAGATTTGTTTGTGAAACTTTCACCTCTCTCTCTCTCTCTCGTGAGATATGCGTGGACCTCAAAATTATATTTTTATTAATGTGTGGTGGCAATATTTAAAAATGTTATTCTTTATAACTCTGTTATTTTCTACTTTTTCTCTCACTTCTCTTATTTATCATTCGTTTATCTCTTTTTTTGCAGCATAAAATTCGTTTCCCATTAAAGTATTAATAAAATATTTATCTATTTAACAAGTTATTATCTCAACTGTATCAAGTATATTGTTATTTCAGAGAAAATGTACAATTAATTAAATTTTTGTTACAATTTTATTATGATTTTTGTCTATATCGCTTAACCGCTTGTTTACCGAATAAAATAAATGCATGTGTGAAATGTGATCTCTCCAGGAAGGCGACATACCCTCGGCCACCCAGCTGTCTGAGGAGGCGTGCCTGGCGCGCTCGGGCTCCGCGGCCCTCGTGGTGCGCGCCCTGTGCGAGGGGGCCGGCGGCGGGGCCGGCTGGGGCGCCGCCAGGGGGCTGCTGGCCAGAGCGGCGGAGGCAGAGCCGGGGCTGCGGGATCCGCACTACTATCACGGTGAGTCTGCTTCTGTGACTCTGACTGTAGCCATTAATTATTTCCTGTTGTTACTTTTTCTGGTGTTCGTGGATGTGTGGGTGTCTCGCTGGGAGATTTTGGGACGGTCAAGTGCTTAGAAAGAAGATAAGGGCTACCTGCCCTTCTTCTTTTTAATATCTGCCGTTCCTGGTTTCCCATTGCCGGGAGGAATCTTTTTTGTTTTTGTGTATTGTCTTCTTTTTCCCTCTATGGGGTGTATTTAGGAAACGCCATTTACTGTCCCTCTTGTGCCTTGTCCCTATTATTGTTATTTGTAAAATAATAGAAAATTTTATCAAAAGTGCAATACACGAAGAATCAAAATTATGTAATATCAGCATGTTTTTTCATTATCAAAAATAAAAATAAATAAAAAATGTGAAGTGAAGCAATTTATCCGTCACCGTTGAGTTGAGACACAAAAAAATGTAATAATGTAGTCCTATAAAGAGTTAAATTTACAGCAAAAATGTCCACTACCTCCGCATATTCATTCCCCAAAGAATGCAATCTGGGGGACTGCGGAGTTAGCTAATGCATGTGTTTTGGCATTACCACTGTAATAGAACAATGAATTGTGTCTCGATGACCTCAATGGTGCGTGAAAGTCAAGCAGACCAACAATCTGGGGGCAGTCTATCATACCGTTGATGATCCTGTATAGAAATATAAGGTCGGTCATCGTATATATGGGAGCTTTTGCTCATAAATCGGTCCTGGGTAAGCGGTGGGTTACCATTCACTGCTTTTATATCCTGGTGTTACTTTGAATAAAAATAATTGAAAGCAAACAGCTAACGCTAATTGCCTGCTGCTCGGACTTGAGATTTACGAATTTTTCGAATTGACAAAACAGAAATTGTAACGGTTCTATCCCTTGTGAGAAGTCCAGTGAAAAATTCTACTTTTCAACTTTCCCAAGATGCGGTATACTGATTTCAGGTTTGGCTTGCGAGAAGCTAGGGCTGCGCCCCCAGGCGGCAACCAGCTACTCCCTCGCCTCCAGGGCGACACCCTCCGACCCCCTGGCGCGCATCAGGCAGGCGGCCCTGGCGCGCGCCCTGCAGGACACGGACGCGGCGATACACTGGTAATGGCTCTCACTCCCACGGTCCTAATAATACAAACATTTTATCAGAAATCTACCCTATGCATGCCTGCCCGACAAACAATTTGTTTAACATACATTTTTAGCGCTGTTTAACACACTTACACGTGCACAACGCGATTATCAGGAAATATTACCCAAGGAAACCTTACTGTTCCGTTCAGGAAACAGGAATGTAAATCTTAGCTTCTCTCAACCGGCGATGATGATGATTGTGAAAGAAATGAAACACAAAAGATGTTCAATATAGGCACATTAAGGGCACTGTAGCCTGCAGAATACCCTGCTTTTATTCAGATTTAAAAAAAATACATATAGTCATATTTGCAAGTACCTACACGGCGACAGGCCGCCGCTGTACGTTTTGCTAAGACGTCCTTGTTTTTCTGAAATCTATCCCACGGGGTTTGTGGCGCCACGCCGATGATTTCACCTTTAAATGATTGACACGTGTCTTATCGAATCAATTATACGGCACCTCCTCGGCGAGTAATTCTGTGCTATACACTTACCTATTATTCTTCTCAGGTACCACCAAGTTTTAGCTGACTTCCCTCACGATACCGGTGTCCTGGTGGAGATGGCGAGGATGTACGAAGAATCGGGAGACCTGACCATGGCCCAACACTGCTACCTGGATGTGAGATATTTCTGAATTCAGCTATGTCAGAATTTATTATGAAAACGCAAATTTTAGCTCAAATATTATGACACTGATATCATAAATAAATTTTATAATGTTTATAAAAAGTGTCATCTGTGTATCCATAATTACAGACCCAAGTTTTTTGGTGCTCAATACTTTTTATCTGAATGCCTATTAATTAACTAACCTTTCGTGATTCTCCAATCGACGTTGTTTAATTAAATGCTGTTGTATTCAGCTACCAAAAAGTCAACCTGTTGATCATCGCCGTTTCAGGTGGATTCCATCTTCCCGGGGATACCCGAGGTGGCCGGCTGGCTGGGCTCCCGCGCGAGGGCCGCCGGGGATCCGGCTCTGGCCATGTCGTACTACAAGCGGGCCGCGCAGCTGTGCCCCAACCAGGTACACTGACGTGTTCCACAATATCTCGAATATTAATTTGATTAATTGATTGCTTGAATGATTGAACGTTTGAAAGTCTGTCGAGATAATAAATGGCCCGCGAACGTGAACCATCCGCGCGCATATTTCAGATAAATCTAGAGTCGTCTGCAAAAATTATACTTTTGTCACTCAATCCGTTTATTTTCATATTTTATGTGGCTCGACCATAGATAAGATAAATAATATTTTGTATATTGAAATAGATGACAAGCTTGAAATATCTTTTTTACGGCTTGTAAAACGAAAAACAGCGCAGTCGTGGTTTCTTTGTGAACTGTAAGTCGGGCGGAAGGGATTGTAACGCAAAAAGTGGGAATTAACATATGTTTAGATTATTAAAAACAGAATTATGTTTAGATTATTAAAAACAGAATTATGTTTAGATTATTAAAAATAGAATTATGTTTAGATTATTAAAAACAGAATTAACATATGTTTAGATTATTAAAAACAGAATTAACATATGTTTAGATTATTAAAAACAGAATTATGTTTAGATTATTAAAAAAAGAATTATGTTTAGATTATTAAAAACAGAATTATGTTTAGATTATTAAAAACAGAATTATGTTTAGATTATTAAAAAAAGAATTATGTTTAGATTATTAAAAACAGAATTATGTTTAGATTATTAAAAACAGAATTATGTTTAGATTATTAAAAAAAGAATTATGTTTAGATTATTAAAAACAGAATTATGTTTAGATTATTAAAAACAGAATTAACATATGTTTAAATTATTAAAAACAGAATTAACATATGTTTAGATTATTAAAAACAGAATTATGTTTAGATTATTAAAAAAAGAATTATGTTTAGATTATTAAAAAAAGAATTATGTTTAGATTATTAAAAACAGAATTAACATATGTTTAGATTATTAAAAACAGAATTATGTTTAGATTATTAAAAACAGAATTAACATATGTTTAGATTATTAAAAACAGAATTATGTTTAGATTATTAAAAAAAGAATTATGTTTAGATTATTAAAAACAGAATTATGTTTAGATTATTAAAAACAGAATTATGTTTAGATTATTAAAAAAAGAATTATGTTTAGATTATTAAAAACAGAATTATGTTTAGATTATTAAAAACAGAATTAACATATGTTTAAATTATTAAAAACAGAATTAACATATGTTTAGATTATTAAAAACAGAATTATGTTTAGATTATTAAAAAAAGAATTATGTTTAGATTATTAAAAACAGAATTATGTTTAGATTATTAAAAACAGAATTATGTTTAGATTATTAAAAAAAGAATTATGTTTAGATTATTAAAAACAGAATTATGTTTAGATTATTAAAAACAGAATTATGTTTAGATTATTAAAAACAGAATTATGTTTAGATTATTAAAAACAGAATTATGTTTAGATTATTAAAAAAAGAATTATGTTTAGATTATTAAAAACAGAATTATGTTTAGATTATTAAAAACAGAATTATGTTTAGATTATTAAAAAAAGAATTATGTTTAGATTATTAAAAACAGAATTATGTTTAGATTATTAAAAACAGAATTAACATATGTTTAGATTATTAAAAACAGAATTATGTTTAGATTATTAAAAAAAGAATTATGTTTAGATTATTAAAAACAGAATTATGTTTAGATTATTAAAAACAGAATTAACATATGTTTAGATTATTAAAAACAGAATTATGTTTAGATTATTAAAAACAGAATTATGTTTAGATTATTAAAAACAGAATTAACATATGTTTAGATTATTAAAAACAGAATTATGTTTAGATTATTAAAAAAAGAATTATGTTTAGATTATTAAAAACAGAATTATGTTTAGATTATTAAAAACAGAATTATGTTTAGATTATTAAAAACAGAATTAACATATGTTTAGATTATTAAAAACAGAATTAACATATGTTTAGATTATTAAAAACAGAATTATGTTTAGATTATTAAAAAAAGAATTATGTTTAGATTATTAAAAACAGAATTAACATATGTTTAGATTATTAAAAACAGAATTAACATATGTTTAGATTATTAAAAACAGAATTATGTTTAGATTATTAAAAAAAGAATTATGTTTAGATTATTAAAAACAGAATTATGTTTAGATTATTAAAAACAGAATTATGTTTAGATTATTAAAAACAGAATTATGTTTAGATTATTAAAAACAGAATTATGTTTAGATTATTAAAAACAGAATTATGTTTAGATTATTAAAAACAGAATTATGTTTAGATTATTAAAAACAGAATTATGTTTAGATTATTAAAAACAGAAGTTTTATATTAAGGATAATACCCAAAAATTCTCAAAACATGTCGAAAGAAAACTAATAACATAATTTTTATTTATAAAACATTAAATCTACAAATATACTGTTTATATTTGTCAGAATTATTAGTCACAATTTCTTAAGATTGACTAGGATTAACTAATGATTTATTGATATTTCACAATTTTATATGTTAGTGAATATGTTCATTTTAAAGAACACACATTATTATTGTGAAGTTGCATTTTTTTTTAATACAGTTCTGTGGTATTTTAATACAAATTATATAAATAAGTAATTCCATATTTTTTCTGTATTAATTTATTTTGTATTATATTAATTTTCGAAATAACAATTTTTAACCAATTGCAGGCCAAAATTTCCACTAGAATTATTATTATTCGGAATAGTGCCGAACGGCAGAGTTTTTTTCTAAAAACTTTCAAGCACCCATTATTCTTTTAATTTTACATGGAGCCCTTAAACCTGGCTCCCGCGCGATTTTATTTATCTAAAACGTAATATTATTTACCAAGGAACACAGTAAAACGTGAATAATATATTGTTCATTGTTTTGTAGGTCCAATGGTCTCTGCAGGAGGCGGGCTGCCTCAGGGCTCTGGGGAAACACCGCGAAGCTTTGGCTGCCTACGTCAGACTGCACCAACGTCATCCAGACAATATCGAATGTGAGCGCTGATCTAATTCTTCATTCTTCGTGTTCTTCTTATTATTCTGCTTCAGTCCACATACATCCATCGCTGGATAAAGACCGTCAATGTGGCCAACCTCGTGCCATTTGATAATTTGGCAGACTACATGTATTACTGCGGTGTTTGAATTTGAACATATTTTATTCCATCATATTTCTATAATATATAATATAAAGAGTGTTTTTTTAGAGGTTTGTTTTTCTTATTGGCAACACTTTTTCCAGCGACGGCCAATTTGACAGCTGACAGCTGATTTGGGCTCAGTTTGGTTTACCGTTTAACCATGAATAGACTTACGCTAGAACAACGCTTGCAAATTGTGCAAATTTATTTCTAAAATCGTGGTTCAGTTGCGCTACGTCCATTTTGCGGTCGTCATAATCGTCCACCCGAGCATGTAATTCTAATAACCAAGGATCGTTTTCGCACCACGCCCAGCGCTATAGATCCATGATTACAGACTTTTTCGTTCCCCAATTGAATGACATTAATGTGGAAGAGCTGTAGGTTCAACAAGACGGGGCAACAGGCCACACAGCGCGCGGCACAATCAATTTATTGAAGGAAACATTCAATGAGCGGATAATTTCGCCTAATGGACCTGTGAATTGGCCTCCAAAATCGTGTGATTTTACACCTTTGGATTATTTTCTGTAAAGATGTGTGAAGTCGCTAGTTTATGCCGATAAACCAGAGACGATAGACGACTTGGAAGCTAACATTCGTCGCGTTATTGTTGATATACGTCCCCAGCTGCTCCAAAAATCCAGATTGATCCCGACTTTCAGATTGTGCTTTATTGGAGCCGCAATATGGGCAAAATCATATTTAAACACCAATGGCATAAAATTATTTTTCTAATAAAGCCAACACCATGGCTATAATCACGATTTTTATATATTTTATTTCATTTTAAAGTTCTATACCTCTAAAAAAAAACACTCTTTACTAGCATGCCCGTGTATTATTGTTCGCTATGCGAACAAATGATTCGTATTGACCTAGAATGACATGAAGAAGACGAATAATTATATATATATATGTACTGCAAACAATGGTGAATATTTAATAACGTACAAGAAGACCGAGTATCAGAATTGAGGAGATCGAAGACTACACACATATCAAATGTCAAGGTTCTGCCGTTAGAACTCGGTAATATGGCTTCTATCGGGCTTATTAGCGTTTAAAAAAAATAAAGATTTTTTCACTTTCTTTATACATTGCGCAATTATTCTGCGACATAATATGACTAAATGTAACCCCGTTATTTTTTTTATTTCGTCTATGAACTTTGTTAGATAAAAACTATGCAAATACCTACTCACCTGGTGCGATGTCGTTCAAAGATGTTCCACATTCCAAATTATTGTGGCAGAATGTTCAAAATGATTTATCGTTGTTATTGACGAAATACAGTGGGCTATCGCCGATTTCTATAAAATGTATATTTTCAATATTGGATACATAATTTATTATCAAGAAAAGAGAAACGGTCCATCATAGTGCAACCTAACCTAACCTATTAACAAAATAAATACCCAACTAGACATTTTCGTTCTCGTTACACGTTCGACATATTACACAACCAAAAGGTATTAAATGAATGGCTGTGTGCCTTGCACAATACAGGCGATACTGGTATTTTAAGCGTAATATAAGAATAGATGTAGGATTTAGATTATTTTGTTAGGGTTTTACATTTAATTAAGAGGTAATTTATAATATTGCCAATATAATCAATTGACACGAATTTCACTCAGAGATCCAATTTTGAAACATCACACATCTAGAGTTTAAACTTTGTCATTTATACCTGATCTGATAACACTTTATATAAAACTGCACTTTATATATTGATATCTGGCGGACTATCCTCCACCGATCAGAATCAGTGGTGAACATGAGAGTGAGTACGCGAAACAGAATCTATAAATTGTAAAGTACTTACGTCACATTATTTTGCCACCTATAATTCGTAATGTGACAATACATGTATATGAGTAAGGACAAAATAAATACTGTTGCATGTTTGAAGCGTGGTCGTTGTAAATTAATATTTTTGCTGAAGGTATTCAGATGCTCGTGAAGCTGAGCGGTTCGGCCGGCTCGAAGGACGCCGAGAAGTGGGCGGCCGAGCTGCAGAGGGCGAGGAGGACGCGCCAGGCCGCAGCAGGTCGGTCACTTTTGTAACTAACTGCATGGATCGCGGCATGGACGGTATCATAGTTGTGCTTGTACACTAATTGTACTTTTATTTACAGAGTTGAACGCGGAGCGAGCGGCCACTCTTTAATATTATCAGAATGACCGACCGATCCAAGCCAATCTCTACCGCCTTATCTCCGAGACATAACAGCAAGGTCACATCCGTGTACCGAAATAAGCCAAGACGGCTCGGTTCAATGTGCCTTTCGTTCTCCGATTCTTATAGCGGAATGATCAACGGATATACATTGAATTTTATCTCATAATCTCCGAGCTCGGGATCGGTCATCAGGCGCGGCACAGCCGAGCCTAATTTTCGCCCTCGTACAAGTATCAGTAAGACCCTCAGGCAGAGAGGATAGAGCACCACACTCTTCTGTCCTGACACACAATTCTCGCCTCATCCGCATTCATACATCTTCTCATACAAGCTCGACGATTATTGAGGCTTCTAACAGGACTATTCTCCAGTATCTGGTTTACCTGGTTGTGCCAAGTCTCCTTCGGATGTCCTCTATTTCTTATGCCATCAACACTTGCGTCGTATATTTTTTTTACCATTCTCTCTTCATTCATCCGTACCATGTGACCAAACCACCTAAGTGATCCTTTCTTAATCTTATTAATAATTCATATTCATATAATATCTAAGTACGAGCTAAGTCAGTTCAAGGTTTAGGAGTTCCTTAAATTTAAAAATATATATATATAAGGTGTTACAAAAGTCTTTATCATAATTCTTTCGAGGACTTCCTCTACTTCTAGTGTCATCAACACTTACGTTATATATCTCTCTTACCATTCTCTCCTCATTCATTCGTTCCATATGACTAAACCAATTAAGTGATGTTTTAATAATCTTACTCACTATACTAGTGATGCTTTAATAATCTTACTCAGCTTTACATTTTTTCATTCTTTACTCTGTTATAAATGGATCTGCCATATATACACCTAAGTGATCTCATTTCCACTGCATTCAGTCTAATTTAGTTTCTCTTCTGTCAGCTCCAGGCCTTACTTCCATACATCAGTGTCGATACCAGGACTCCATTGTGTGCCGCTAGTTTTGCCTCGGTTGACAAGTTCCCATTAGCTATAATTTCATTCAAAGCGCCGTTCACTTTGTTCCCTGCAGTCACCCTCCTTTCGACATATTTCTCTGTCTTTCCGTTTCTATCGAACATACTTCCCCAAATACACAAACTCATCCACTTATTCCAAACATTCATTACCTACAAGTACTTTGCACGGCGTCACTTTCCTCTTTCTCGAATAGCATCACTTTCGACTTGTTGACATTCATAATGAGGTCGTTTTCCTTGCATACATCGTACATTCTACTCACTGAATCTCTTCTGAAACTTCAAAAGTTATAATGGGATTATATAAGCCACCAAAGTATAAAAGGTATCTCAAAAGGATGGATTCCATGAGTCTTAGTCCATGTGGCCTGATGGGTGACAAATTCATGTTTTTTTAACATCTTAAATATCAAACTTATTGTCTCACCCTCAAGGTGCTTGAACACTGATGAGACTTTGATCTCTCTGAGATTTGTCGATAAATATGATAATGTATCAGTGTCGTAATTTTTTTTTGCGTACAGCATAGACTTGTGACTTTATTTACGGTTAATAATGTACTCTCTTTTATCCGACTTTCGAGACGAGTCTCAAATATAACATTCACCCGGTTAAAAGGTTATGATTAATATCATTAATAAACTATCTGACTCGACATCTGCATCGCGAACTTGCTGTAACATTAAACTGATGTGTTTTTTTTTTTTTCAGAATCTCCCCTGACTATCGGAAGTGGTGGATCCTCCAGAGGCAGCTCGTCCCCTGGTAATGATGATAATTGTTTTCTGATTATTTTAAAATGCGTTTCTCCGGTAGCCAAATAAAAATCTGCCCGCGGAACCATAGATTAGATTCGCGGTGAAGGAAGTAAAAGACTTGAAAAATCTCAGGAAGATTGTACGAAACCGGATACTATAGATGCGAATGAATAATATAAAGAAAAAATACAGGTTTAGATATTCATACAATAGTGTCATTAGTTGAAAATTTGACTATTTTTCGAAAGGTTCATTATAAATATTCTGGGAACTAAATTATACTCGTTAAAATACAAGATTCATATACAATAGCTGCTTAGAATGCTTAATTATCTCATCAAAATTCATGACATAAATTTAGTTTATAAGCGAAATTATATTCTACATGGTTGATATTCGTTCGAACGCGTAGTAATTGCTTACTATACAGTCTAGTTTGTACAATTCGGTAAAAATCCGGTTGCGAACGCAAACCATTATCGCGCATTACGTATCCCTACATATTTGACCTTGGAAACCATGCGCTTTGTATCTGTACGAAAGATTTTAAATTGTTTTAAGTTTTCACCCACAAAATATTGTTATCTGTTACATTTATATTTTCACATAGGATCATACTTTAATAAGTCTCTGTAGGACAATCTATGCCCGTGTCCATGGATGAGATTTTTATGATATTTTCATCTCGAGACATTCTCTGAGATAACTATCAGCTTTCGTGGTTCATCGTGTACACACCGATCTCAGAGATTCGTCATTTCGCGCCTCATTGTTGTATATCAAACGTCAAATGTCACTCCATTGGGTGTTGGGTAAATTTAAATCGAAACGAAATAGAAGTTAGTAATTGAATAAATTCATGCCTTTGTTTGTCTAACTTTTTCAAAATAAATTGGTGTAAGTATCTACGGTTATAGGTGAAGGTTGTGCGCGCGTGTCGAGTCTCGCTGTCAAAATCGAAAGTTGTGTACGCGGATCGGTCCCACCAATCTCAAGTGTAGATCTCTTGTGTGATCAGTAGTAACCTTTTTTATGCGAAAACGGGTTGTTTGATCGTTAGTAAAAATATATTTATTTCTCGATAGTACATCCCGTAGTAAACTCATTTTAATCAGTGATATCCGATAGTAAAGTACGGCGGACTTTTCACAGTTGTTCGAAAAGCCATTTGGCACGTTGATACTTAGAAAGTTGCAGTATAGAATAATTAATCATTCGATATCCGGCTATTTTAGTGATGAGAGTTTATTCGATGATTATCTCGTTGTTAATATGAAAAAATTTCACTATCAAAGTGATAGATTTCGAATGCCCAGGCGAAAAAATTCATAGAATAAAGCATATTTCATAATTATTCGTCGCACATATAGACGTCTCCATCAATGCTTTGACAGTAGTAAATTTTATGTACCAACAACCCGCAAAGGATATTTACAGATAGTACGGGCGTTAGTGAAAACCATTATCATAATAAAAAGTTACCGATGATCACACAGCCGGCCCTCAGTTTATCTCCAGATTAAAATCCCGACACGCGCCTGAGATTTATCGCAAACAAATCTTTGAGACTCGTCTCATTGTGTTGAAACGAATCATTAGCGTCGGTAACGACCTGTTGATAATCTGTCTCATTAAAATAAAATATATTATATATATTATGTTGTACAGCAGCTGCCCGCACTGCTTCCATTTCTGCTATAAACTTTCCATTTATTACAAAGTGATAATTTTTTATTTGAAGGTACAAAGACCAGTCTGGTTTCAGCGAATCGTGGCGTCCTTCAGAATTCAGCCTCGTCTCACGTAAGTGTTTAGTGCACCGGTCCAGCTGCCTCCTTGGCCGGGCGCTGAGCGCGATCAAGTTCTCGGCCGATCGGCAATTGAGTCCACATTCACACAAAGCTTGACATTTAGTTTTTTTTTTTCTGAATAATATTTCGGTGCAGTTTTTAATTTATAATGAGAACATTTTTATTATTTAACGTTTTCACAGTAGGGGATGGTTAAACCGTTATTGTGACTGCGATTGTGACGACGATTGGTAACTGATTGATTATTCGTAATTATTCAAGCAGTTAAATCTTAATCGATTCGTTATTGAGGAGAAAACATACTTATTGTGAAGTTGTAATTATTCAGAACAGAAGGTCTGTGATATTTTAAATACTAATTAACTGTTATAATTCAGAAAGATATACGTATAAAATCAATTTTATCGTAAAATATTGTTGTTGCTACCGAGATGGCTAGACCTATGTTAATATATATATATAAAAATGAATTATTAATTCTGGCGTCTCCTATCGGATTACTCAAAGGTATTTGTGATTCCGTAAAAATAAAAAAGATGTCTTTCAAATAATGTAACGGTAGATGTATCAATTTGAAAAGTTTAACATGTGAATTCGAAAATTTGTCGTCAATACACTGTGTTGGTGTAGCATAATTGGAAGAGATACAGGTTCGTGTTCCGGTAGTAACAATAATATTTTTTGATAAAATTGTTTTTTTTTTTATGTATATGTTTCTAATTAATACGTTTAATTATTAATCACCGTTAAATATTTCTTACCGATAATAGTTACAATCAGTCAAATAACGGTTTACCGTCACTAGTATTTAATGTGTACTGTGTTATATATTTTTATCGAATATTACAGTAAAAGATCGTTTAAGTGTCACTTTTTACATTTTAATTAATACTACTGACACTTTTTTTTAATCAATGTTATTATTTATTTACTGTTTCCGAGGTTAGTTTGTAAAACTCCATAATCACATATGTGAAAATATGTTACCATATATACAGGGTGGTCCAAAAAAAGTGAGAACATCTCGTAACACGTGAACATTATTAATTAAAACATAATATAATTTTTAATGTAATTTTTTTTGCACAATATATAGCTAATCAGAAATCATCAAAATACCCCATATTGCATCTAGTGGGTTTAAATCTGGGCTGTTTGGTGGCCACATGCCTGGCTCGATAAAATTAACATTCTCACGACGAAGAAAATTGATTGTATTTCTGGCCGTGTGAGATGGAGCTCCATCCTGCTGTAATGTCTGGTTATAATCCAGGCTTTGTTTTGAAACATTTTGATTATTTTCCTAGCATCGGTCTATCTTTCCTAGAATACGGTCTTCTGCAGTGATTCTGGGGAACAATTTGAAAAAAAAAACAAATATAAACAATGGAAAAATTAATAATCAAAGATGGCGACTGGAAATTGTCGAAATAAAAGGTAATATAGGTAAATAGGTAAGTAAGTAAATTAGTAAACTATTTATAAGGTATTGTTGATATAGTTAAACTAATTTTGATGTAATTATATCATATTTTACGAAATGTTCCAACTTTTTTCGGGGCACCCTGTAAATTCAATTCGTTGAGTTGAATTGTTAGATTGATAATGGCCTTAACAGTGCTGAAGCGTTTCAAGTAAATGAAACAAGTAGAATAAGAAAACTAGCGTTTTACTTTTTAATAACGTTTTGAAATGTTAAGAAAAATTGTTAGTCGTTTTAATAAGAACATTTATAAAAAAAATAAGCTTAAAATCATGCGTGTATTAAATGAAATTAACTATCTAGAATTAAATTTTTCTAATTTCTGTACGGGTGACATGCAGACGGATATTGGAATGTTATACGTATATAAGAATTTTCGTATTCCTAGTTTCATATACTTTTGTCTTCTCCTTATCCCGTTCTTCTGAGGATTCTACTCCACTTTGTTCTATCCTGGACTGCAAACTAGTTCAAATTTTTAAGATCGCGGCTGACTGAAAGCACCCATCTTCCTTGTTTTCCACATCGGTCCCTCTGACCGAAGATGGTGATCTTTATACACCTTGACTGTACACCTCTACTTTTCTCGTCATCCCTCAAGTCTGAAGGCCGTCACTAGAGAAGTGTCTGTTGCTTTATCCACTTAATCTGTCCAGCGGGTGGGGGTCTTCCACTTCCTTTTCCTCTCCGTCCTTCGATGCGATTCACCACAGCGATTTATTCGAGGCTCATCTTAGATTTTATCAAGATGTAGGCTTGAGTTGAGAGTATCGATAATCTGTAGTTTGTGCACGGTACTCTCGCTGTTCACGGTACGCGTAGCACGAGTCTCCACCGCCACATCTCAAAGGCTTCTCCTATCGGTCTCGATACCGATGGTTTTATGAACCATTTTCCTCTTTTCTCCCCTTCGCTTCACGTGTCAATTTTTTCACCAAAAGAGATACCCTATAATAACCATGGATTTCAATTACACCATCTTATCTACATATTTTTTTTACTCGTTCAATCGCTTCGTATATACAATTAACAAGAAGTGAAATGTAGAAGTGTGGTACTTTTACTGTAATGATTATAGTCCACCCAAATATCCCCTGAAACATTCCGTACTACACCAGAATAAATATATTTTATTAATTTTGTTTATTATTTAGTTGTGTTTTAAAGCGCTGTCGTTAGGTTGTTGTAACTTATTTGTTTTTCCAGGGAGGAGATCAACATTTGAACTATACTCCGGCGCCGCCCCTTTCGGCTCAAGATTCTCTCCGCAGGATGGTAGCCATGTTTTTTTTTTATATTTAGTTGGTTAATAATTCACAAAGCACTTGTACTCTATTTTATTTATCGTGTCTGTGATTCACTCCCACCAGGGAGAAAGGTCGAATCGGAGCGTGGAACGTGCAATTAATCAAGCTGTAATATGACTTTTATATAACTTTTCTATTATGTAGCATTTGTCGAACATCTGTGACTGATGTTTCCATTGGCGTCGCGTAATCTTATGAACTATTCGTGATTCTGCTTCAGTCGATTTCAACAAATGTGAATATTATGTTCCAGGCCGATATTGTTTTTGAATAACTGTCAAATATATATTTTATTTTAATTTGTTTTATATATATCAATTATTTAATTTATTACAATTATACATAGAATATGATATTGCCCAAGTGACTGCCTATAGCAGCGGCACAAATGCGTGCTCTTTTAACCATATTTTTCATAACATTCTCTCATACTTCGCGTTTTTCAATTCGCATATTGTCCTGCAGCAACGAAATTGTTGTTGGTTTATTGGCGTAGACCTTTCCTTTCAAGTATCCTCACAGAAAATAGTCGGGAGCCCTCAAATCAGGTGATCGAGGAGGCCAGTTGATATCACCACTTTTTTACATTATGCGGCCGAGAAAAATTTCTCGCAACATTTCAAGTGTAGTTCGGGCTGTATGTGAGGTGGTACCATCCATATGTTAAAAGCCCGATCGTGACGATAGCGATCACCAATAATACCATTATTATTTAGATACAATGTTTTAATGACTTCAATACGTTGTTGAAGCGTTAAATGCTTTATGATAAATTGTAATCAACCATTTTTTACGACTACTAAATTAAAACTGACAAATATTTGCCAAATCAAAATGGCAACCAAATAAAATCGGCCTGGAACATAATACTCATTCAGTATCTAAAGCGCGCGCGGTAAGCGTTTCGCAACTTACTAGTAAATAAGTAATCGAAAACTATCCAATTGTTTTATACATTTATTATTATTTTGCCTCTCTCTCTCTCTCTCTCTCTCTCTCTCTCTCTTCATTGAGCATTGAGATCCTTTTTAAAGTACATAGACGTAAATATTAAAACATGTTACATGATATTTTTATTATTTAAAAAAATTTTATTGTGCGTATTTTTTTATTATTTTCGAACTAATTTGTAACTCGTTTCAAATATAGAACTAATTTGTAAGAGATCACGCTTCTGACCACTATTATCAAATGGTAATAATGTATATTTAAATATTACATTATTGTTCTGAATTTGTAAAACACATTTTTGGCGCGTCATTTCGAATTAGCAGAAACCGTTGTTATTGACACAATTCTGCAACCAAATTACCATCCGTACCTTTTCTCATGCTCGTCTTGTTAGTGTAAATTGTGACATTGACGTCAGTAGATGTCAACTTGACCGATATTGGTTCGATCTCGACATCGCGATAGCATTCGCGGTGTGGACTTGTCAGCTCCAGTGCACCAGCACTATATTTTGTGATATTATGTTTTGATCACGTACTGTTTATTGTTTGTTTGTGCCGTGGGTGAAATTGTGATATCGCCGTCTTCAATTGGTAGCGGAGATCTACTCATCCGCGTGTCATTTGTATGACCTCGCCGGCGACTGCAGAGGTGACAGAGCCATCATATACAAGATAAGGCGAGCAGTCCTTACGAATTTTGGTTCCCGAGATCACTGGTCCTTTGACTGAAATCCCTATCCCCTCACTGACCTCATCCTGTACCGAGGTTTCCCTACTTCCCTTCCATATGTTGCGGTGATTCCGATTTACGACCGGAATTATCGTATTCCATTCGACTCCGACTCCGAAGGCACCCTCCCACTCTGGTTCTAGAAATTATTGTAATCTTTAATATTGTGCACGTGTATTAATTCTAGATTGTTACCTATATTATATTAATCACGTTATCATCTACACCGATATCTTTCATGGAAGGATACCACAACTGCACATTGTCTTAGGATTTTAAGCGCTTCTAGTACCGCATGAAGTTTAATAAGAAAATAATAAACTAGAGTGTGAATAATTAGAGTGTGTGGTCTATGGCCATCAACTTTGGATACTGATGGAAATATATCGGTCGAGGATCCAGGCTGTAGAGTTGACATACCTAAGAGAAGTAGCGGATCAAATTACCAACGATATCATCCTAGTGGATCTCGGGATGTACCCGCTGCTGCTCCATCTCGGCACATCTCAGCCAAGTTGGCTTGGACATATCCTCCACGTGAGAAACGAAAGACTACCTAAATTGATTTTCTCATCAGTGCCAGAAGGGAGAAGACCTGTTGAACGAGCCAAGAGAACGAGGAAAAGGCAAATGGAGATACTCTGCGAAGAAAGACGAAACTATAGCTCCACGCAAATCGACACAGCGTAGGACAGAGAGCGGTAAAAGAGAGTAGATAAGGAGAATGAAGACGAAGAATAAGAAGAATTGGAAAGAATTATATAGTGTTACATTGAAAAATAAAAGAAGGACAGCACTTCCTGAAAACTATTCTTGAATAATGGGAGCCATTAACAATAGGAACAGATATAAAAAGTCCGTTTTGACAGCTGTCCATATATTTTGACTGTAAAAACAAACAACACAATCTGTTTTGTAATTTCCCCAGTTCTGCAGAATTGTTTTAGACAACACGAATTTTTTCTTTATTTTCTGGATACGATATTTTTATACTCGTAGGACTAATCTTTATTAGTATAAGTTCTGAAATTTTGCCCATAGACTAGTGTTTTTTAAACTGTGTGTCGCGGCACACTTGTGTGCATCGAGTGTCTTGTAAATTTTCTGATGTTTTACCTGTAAAGAGCGTAATAACATAACATCAAACCTTTTTAAAGCCACACCCATAACAACGATGTTAGGCGCCAGCTCATCTAAATATATGTGTTTCTTACACTACGCATAAGTAATTCCTTCAGTCTATCACTTGAATTCGATTCCTCTATTGATATTTTTGTGTAGTGCTCTCGCCACTACCGCTATCTGCGACGTTCACTGAAGTGAAACTTTGTCAGTGGCACAAGATTGACAAAGTTTGTAATATGTTTATAGCGAGCGTCATACCTTATCATTGTTATCAGTGCTCCGTGAGGGTTAAATGTGCCGCTTTAGTGAAAATATTGAAAAACACTGCCGTATACGTTAACGGATCCCTTTTGATTATTAAAAAGAGGCCAAAGATCTAAAATGTAAAATGTGAGCTTACACCCGATAAACACGTTGATTTAATGGTCGCCAAAGCTACAAATATATTTGTTTTTGTTCTCCGCGTATGTAAACATTACACAACAATAAATACTATGAAAATTCCGTACATTATAGTGAAGAGCTCACAATCACTAACCGTGAGTCAATCACTGATATTTTTGAGTCACACTCACTATCGGTGATTGATATCTGAGAATGTCGCGATTCGTGATTATTTTCAATATTTTATTTATATTTGGTCGTGAACCGTGATTCGGCGCGTGTGCATATGAAACGAAAATATTCATGAAGGAATGACGTTATAATTCGTGATAAGCGGCATCTAGTAGATCTTGATATCGTGTGCCCCATGCGTATTAGTAACGAAACTGTGATCACAGTCACAGTTTTCAATCACTGATATTATCAAATATCAATCACAATAACACCAGTGAGTCAAGAGTAGCATTTTTTCTCATCACTAGTTCTTATGTTCCGAGTATCCTGTATTAATATGCATTTCAAATTTTGTATCCCAGGAACCAAATGAATAAACATATATAGTACAGAGAGTAGAGTATTAAAAAAACTTTGATTTCTAATTTATTCGTATTTGTAAGCAATAATATATCTACTGCCTTCTTCACAGTATACATATGCATTCTTATATGCATTCGCATTTAACACGGTTCTCTTTATAAAATCTTTTGATTTCAGGCGACCAGCTCCTCGGGAAGGAAGGCCATGGAAGATGACCACGACCTCCCACTGCCTCCTGAATGAAAACTGATGACACCAAAGACGAATGTTTTCAATTTATGAAAATGATCTCATAAGTATAAATACTGTTTTATTACACAATATTTTATTATATTAAACGTTAGAAAATTTTAGGGAACATCTTCCCATTATCAATAATATAATTCAGCTAAAGTTAAAAACATTTTATGGCAGTAATTAAGAAACATCTTAGAGAATTTAGAAATTTTTAATTATAAGAATAACAATAAGAAAATTATAAACATCCAAATACCGTCCATTACATCCCCTTTCTTATCCAATTTAACTTCACCCCCACCCCCATCTTCCTTAACTCCGCATACACCCATAATTACTGTCTGAAAATGTTTATAACTTTAGTTGAAGTTTAGTTTAGTTTTATTTTTTGTTTAGTTTAGTTTTATTTTTTGTTTAGTTTAGTTTTATTGATAATGGGAAGATGTTCCTGAAAACTTTCTAACGTTTAATATAATAAAATATAGTGGAATAAAACAGTGTTTCAACTCAATTTACAAAATAATCATGGAATTCTACAAAGTTTCAACAAAAACCTTTGAACAGTTATCTAAGTATTTTGCGGTATAAGTAGAAGGTATATTTTGCGGTAAAGGTAGTGTTATGTGTGTGGCAATAATGATTTTTATTATTATATATTATAATGTATTGATTTATGTCTTATTTTTTCTTATATTTTGTTTATTGTTTTTCATATGGCACAAGCAGGCTCTGTATTGGTTCAGCGCGTCTAGGATTACTGCACACCTCCTGAGAAATTCCTCGAACAATAGATAACATTTTGGTACGATCGATCCATTTCCTTCATAAACAATTTTTGACAAAATCTGTCTTTATGGTCTTTTTGGCATCAATTGCTAATTAACTAAGTTGACAGTAATTTATTTATAAAAAAAAATATCAATTTCTGTTAAAACTCTTTTCGCGCAATCAATTCAGAGTAGAGAATATTATCGGACTTTATTGTTTTGCTTTGGGTGCACGTGTCATTAAATTTAATATGTTTAATTATAGTTTTTGAAACTAAATGATTAAAAAAGAAAAAGAAGAACACAATACTCTCAAGGGCTGGTTTTGTGATCAGTAGTAACTTTTTACTAACGCCCGTAGTAAAAATCCTTCGCGGTTTGTTGATAAATCAAATTGACTGCTGTCAAAGCATGGTTGGAGATGTCTATAGGTGCGAAAAATAATAGTAAAATAAGCTTTATTCTATAGATTTTTTCGTCTAGGCATTCGAAATATTTAACAACGTATTTGTATATTAAACAGCGAGATTATCATCGGACAAATTCTCATCACTAAAATAGCGGGATATTTAATGATTTATTGTCGAATACTGCAACTTTCAAAGTATCAATGTGTCAGATGATTTTTGGAACAGCTGTGAAAAGTCCGCCATATTTAAATATCGATTCTTGTTTTTACTATTCGTACATCGGAGAGTAAAATGAGTTTTCTGCGGGGTGTACTTTCAAGAAGTAAATATTTTTTTACTAACGATCAAATAGCCTATTTTCGCCGAAAAATATACTATAGTAAAAAGTTACTACTGATCAAATACTGCCGTAAATAATTTCTTTACTTTTATTAATGGATCGGTAGCAACTTGGCAGACGGACGGCAGATGGCGAACTGTCAAATTACAGTCGAATTTTCGACAAGAATGATAGATACGACCTAATTCTATTACAAAATGCCTAAAATAACACTGAAACGCGGGAAAACTTTATGCCTTTGATGTTTTGGATTGCTCCCTCTGATAATCGTCCAAAATCAGCCGGAGACAGTTGGACGTTGATATCGGCAAAATGTGAGAAATAATTTTTAAGTTAAAACTAATATTATTCGTAGTATTAGAAAACTATTTTACATAAAATGAAACACTTGTAAGAAGAACACATTCTTATTGTGAAGTAATTATTCAGAACATAGGTCTGTGATACTTTAAATACTAATTAAATTGATTAATTAGAAAGATATACATATAAAATCGATTTTATCGAAAATTATTGTTGTTGCTACCGAGATTCGAACTTGGATCTCCTTACAATCCGGGGAAGGTGATGGCTTTCAAATAACGAAACGATAAATGTATTGATTAGAAAAATGTTGCATAGTTGGTTAATTCACACTCCCCGGATTGGAAAGAGATCTAGGTTCGAATTCCGGTAGCGACTACAATATTTTTCGATAAAATTGATTTTATATGTATATCTTTCTAATTAATACATTTAATTTGTATTTAAAATGAAACACCTCATCTCGTTCTTGGAGAAGGGAATCCGTCTCGGAGTTTATCACGTATCCATATCCATCGCTGGCTCTGTTCCCATGATTATATCAGTCTCAGTGCCGGCGTCAGACTTTTTGCCGCTACAGGAAATTTGGGACTATTTTCAATACAGCAGCAGCAGCTCACATGCGGGACGTGCCAAGGTTCGCGGTGGGAGTATTATCAAATTCATATCACATTAGATAATTAATAAATACAAAAAGTATATATGTTCATTAAATAATACATAAGTAGTATTAATTACATTGATAAAATATTCTTTTTTATTTTTTTATTTAGACATGTATAACATTTGTACAGCTGCAAAAAAAAGGCAGTTTGTAACATATATTTTAAATGCATTGCCCAACTAGGCAAGCCTGTTTCAGAGCAAATTGGTAAACAAATACATTTTACTAAACCAAAACTCATTGAAGACAAAATATAATAAGATCGAATAAATAATATACAAGGCAAGTAAACGTGAAAATATTTTTAAAAATATAGAAAAATGAGAAGAAATAAAATAGCGATGTGCAATACAATATGTAGGTAGATGGAAATATGCAAAACTGAAACACAGAAGTAGTTATAAGAATTATTTCTTGGAGAACACATTCTTATTGTGAAGTTGTAATTATTCAGAACAGACGGTCTGTGATATTTTAAATACTAATTTAATGTATTAATTAGAGATTCTGTAAAATCAATGTAGATGGCTTTCAAATAGTGGAACGGTAGATGTATTCATTTGAAAAATGTAACATATGGGTTCGAAAATTTGTTGAGAAAGGTATTATCTGCTGTAGCATAGTTATATAATGCATCTTCCCCGGATTGGAAAGAGATCCAAGTTCAAATCTCGGTGGCAAAAACAGTATATTTTTCAATAAAATTGATTATATATTATATATATGTGTATTTTTCTAATTAATACACGTAATTAGTATTTAACAAAATATTTTATTTCATCCACCCGTTATAGCCACAGTCACATCCGCACTACACGCTTTGCGACATCATATACAGGAACACAGTGAGTCCTGTGTAGATTTGGGGTTCCCAGCCTCACCTTTAAACAGATCTTTCCGATACATCTCATTAACCTATAAATCTCAGCCTTCAAACGGGTGACACGCACAACATGCAAACCTTCTACCCCATATTTTTATTTTATTATTTATTTACACCCTATCCCGAATCGTTTTGAGAGTTGTTTACCCTCGTTTCGATTCGTCATAATTACGTATATTTTTATTTTATTACATTCAGTAGTTATCAACACTATCATCATAATACCATCATAGGTTGGCTCCGGTACCATCGTACCAGAGCCATATCTGTATAATTTGATGTGAGACTCGTTATCACATTCAATCATAAGGCAACCAGAAAAAAGCTGTATAGATCATATACCCCCAAAATCATTTACCCCGTATTGGTGACCCTGACGTGATAGATTTGCATGTAGTGTAAGTTGGTAAGCGTGTACTTCGTAATGCATTCATTTCAAAATTAAGTTTTTGCCTTTGCTAATAATGAGTTCGATCTGCAGGCAACCCAAGAACACGACAAGAAAACGTAAATAAGTTTAATTCAACCCGGCCATGCTTGACATTCACCCTGTTTTTTTAAAACTACCACCTCTGCTCATTTTAAAAGCTAGCATTTGAAGAAACATGTTTTTAAACTCATCTTTATGATGTAAAAGCAGCCCACTTCGTCTCAATCTCAACCCCTCTTGTTCGATGATAAATGATGCTGTGCGAGGCTGTGACGCCACATCCATATTACGAGCACCTGCCGCCGGCACCTGGGGGTTAATCCTGAATGCAGATCAGCCGCACGCCTTTAAGGGGTTAAAAGGGTTGAACCACTTTGTATATTTTAAAAACAGGTCAAGAAAATCAACGCAAATATCAACCGAAAACTTAAATTATTAACTTAGCGATTAATAATCTTGAAGCTTTAATAAAAAATAAAGTATAATTAGTAGTATCGTGATTCTTCTTCTTCTTCCACAGCACTACAACCCAGGATGGAATTTGGATTCCTCCATAAGTGCTCTCCGCCGATTCCAATCCCTGCTCATTCTTCTCTAGTTCCCAGACCCTCCCATCCTGCTCCAGTCTTCTTCCACACAGTCAGCCCACCTTTTTCTTGATCTGTCTCTATGCGAGCCACGATCTTAGTACAAAATAATTGACTAAATATTTGATATGATGTAATTGTAATTAGATTCTTAAGATACACAATTAGACCACTTGATTACAATTTGTTATTATTATTTTTCATCGCAAATTTTAAAATAGAACGAGACGTTCCACCGTAAAACTTGTCACGTTAGAAATAGCGCGTTGGAAAACTTCATAATATATTTTACCTTGGGTTTTATTTTTACCATTATCAGTACCTGCATCGACACCAAACCGGGACTTCCAAAACTTTTTTGAAATGCACGCAAACATGGTAAGCGAGCGCAGTAGCATTTTAGCTAAATTGTTGTGTAAGAATATAATGCAGATTTTTTTCTTTTACACATTCTTGTCACCAATTTTAATACTAATATTATATATTATTTAAATCTAACCCATAATATTTTATGGGTAGATACCTGACTAAATTACGAGTCGAAAATGTTTAAGGAGTAGAAACAATTATGTACCGTTACGGAAATTATTATTGTATGAGATTTTTACAAAATCATGTTAAGTTTTGCATACTACGGAATAAATATTTGAGAAATTAACCCATTATTATTTTATACACTTGATTCAGTTTCTAAATCATCCAACAAAAAGTAGTCTGTTTGATCACAGTTCAATGACGTTCAATTTTTTGTATTCAATATATAATTTAGAAACGAAAAAAAAAAATTCAATAAATCGCCATGATTTTAAAATGCTTATAACTCTGACAAGGTTGAGATTAGACACATTTCGAACAGTTTCGGCTCAAATTTTTAATATGCATCTATCCCTAAATTATTGAGCACTAGGTGTGAACACCCAGTATATCCCTAGTGGACTTTGTAACAAACTATTGGGGAAACGGGATGCAGGAAGGCTGGAAGAAATTTGGTACAGGGACAGGATAGTAAGGGAAACAGGGGGGCTTAAAAGACCAACCACACCAGGAAGAAACACGACTCACCTAAGAATTGCTCCTTTAGGTATCTGAATTTCTACTTCCTCTGAAGTCACAGGACTTCTTTGTTCCGTATGAAGTGTTTTCAAGCTCACACTTTGTCGATGGCGCGAAATGTGGCACAACAAGCACTATAGCAAAATGCACAGCGAGAAACCTAGCACTCAAACAGTACACTACCAGCCCCACACGGCAGGACTTTAATTCACAACCCAACTATTCGTTCCCACATGGCAGGAAGAACTTGACGGCAGTCAACGCACTCCGATCAACCCCGAAGATTAAACGTTAACTCACAACTCAAAACTTCAACTGATCCAAAAAAAAAAATCACAGAAAAGACGGTGATCGGCGATTTGTAAACTGTTATTTTAACGTGTAACATACTCGTATATCCATCTTCAGTATAGTGAAAAATATCGCTGCTTCTCACGCAAAAATCTTCAAATATGGGAGAGTGGGGTTCGGATCCTCACTGGGGAGAGCTATATTTAATTAAATTGACAAATATATTTTTTAAACAAGAAAAACATATTCAATACAGAGATCCTATAATAAATGTAACCGACACGTATTCCTTCTCTCTCACATAAGCGCTCCGTACAATTACCGCACCCCGCGAGCTGAAAAATTTACCCAAATTTTAGACACGTCTCCGCGACGACCGACCCTTGAATGCAAATTCCCGCCACTCCCCCAATTTTCGTTAAAACATAAATTAGTATTCCGTACATATAAAATTATCGCTAAAAAGTCATTAAATTCACGGGCCGGTAAATAAATATCAAACAAATTAATATATTCGCAAGTCCTCTCGCTTGAAATACAAATATATGCGAAAACTTTTACCGCCTGTTGAATTCGCGCCACCCCCACCTGGGGTCCCCGGGAGGCTGGTAAGATTACTCAACGTCTTATGAAAGCAAGATGTATGACCCATAATAATCAGGGGGCATTCAGATGTGACGGATGTGATAAAATGTGTATCGAAACAAATTTTTGAAAAATATTCAAATTTCTTGTTTTCGTCATTATCGCTCGACTATGTAAAATGTGCTTCGTGAGATGATCGTAAATTTATATCACATTTTTTAAATCAAATAATACACGTTTTGCTTTTTATACTCGTAGATGCTATTAATGAAAGTATAAATAGGGCAGTTTCAGCTGAATTCTTTTGTAAAATATTATTTTTTCATATACCGATTATTAACAGGTCGTTAATAGTTAATAACGAAAAGTAATTTAGTGATTCGTTAGCAAATAAAAACATTTATTACATCATTCGGACATCGTACTATGTTTTTGTCTGTTTAATCTTTGTTTAGTCTTGTTTAATACGCGATTAGCGAATAAACTAAATTTTATCAACAAGTTCATATTTATGCGTATTCAAAATAAATAGTTATGAAACAGCGGGATTGTAAGATTGATCAGCAACGAAATGGTTAGGTTGGGTTTAACAGAATAAAATTAATTTAACAACTGGCCAAAATTTTATTAACCTTTCCCATACCATGATATAAAATACCCGAACGCAGCCATGCTGTCAACTCGTGTTACAGTGAATAACAGTTAGAAAAAATGTTTTTATTAGCTAAAATGGCTTATTCTAAATATTGAGCATCAATTTTGACAAAATGATTAATAACATAATTTAGAGTATTCATTAAAACCTATACAATGTGTCCTTCCTTCTTATCTCTCTTCATTTAATTATTAAGAAAGAAACAATTATATTTGTATGTTTGTTGTTCTTTTCACTGTGAAAATAGTGTGATCTCTGTTTTTCATAGCACAAATTGTATATTTACAAACGTATTAATTTTAAAACGCATTGAATGGAAAAAATAATTGTTTTTGTACGATTCCCTTTTCACAATTGGTTTTTCACTAGTCATTCCTAAGCGCTAATATTTTCTTTAGGATTATCTAAAGTATGAATTTTATTTACCGAAATATTACAGGTTTAATTATGATGATAGACCTTTGTTACTGCATGGTTTGGGAAGGGTTAAACTGATTTACAGATTTGCCTCGTTTTTACTTATATTGCTTCAAATGCATTCAATTAGCTGTAGAAATAACTTTAGAACTGCCTTTTATGTAGGACCGCGCAGTGCGTACAAGCAAAAAAGCTATGCATTACTAAAAATTTTGGGAAACAAATATAAATTAAATAATCCGTATGTTATAATTACGCTATCGCCCACCGTGTATCAGTAGAATCATTAGTTTCTTAGTTTTGGAGCATAGACGCTACCGGAGCGCTGTAGTTCTTTACTTGGTTATTATTAATTCATTGCTACTACAATTGATAGCCTCTGTTTTAATCTATCATTCTATTCAAGCCATACAATTGCTACTTACTTAATTGAAAATTCCACTCGGCAGAGTCAGAAATGAATCAGCTGATCCATGTCGTATGAAGTCCATAATTATACTTGTGTTTCCTAACAGAGTGACATTTGAAAGGTTTTGAACTTCACTTAGAGCTGATCGAAACATCTACTTCCTAATTTACTAATTTGAAAATTTGACTACCTTCCTAAAGGTGTTGTTATCATGATTATTCATCCTTAATACATTTTTATTATGATGCATTAATTTTGCTTAAATACGTCGGTAAAATGAAAATTCATAAACAATGTAACATATAGTATATTATATAATATCATGGTAACAGCATAACCTAAGTCTATGCCTACTGCACGCCACTGGTAATATGACATTATTTGCTGATCAATCTTGTTCTACTTGCTGTCCATCAGTGGTGGCTATTTATTTATATTTGCCGGCAGAAAATATTTCAGAACTGACCAAAACCTTAATAATAGCTGACCGTTTAAATCATAGCCATGAATAACCATAATAGATAGATCTAGATATAATATTAAATTTCAATATAAAAACATTTTAAGACAATTAAGAGAATAATATACAGAATATACTTCTTATATAAAATAAAAGTTATGTTGCAAATATATAATTGAGAAGAATGGACTATTCAAGGTGTAACAGACCTAGTCCACAATACTTTACGGGTGGATATCTGACTAAATTACCGATCGAAAATATTCAAGGGATATGTGCCTAATCTCAATCATGTCAGAGATATAAGTCAAATAATTGAAATATTTTATCGATTCCAAATTATATATTGAATACAAAAAATTAAAGCTCATCGAATTTCGAACTGCTCGACTATTTTTTGTTAGACGATTTAAGGCCCGAAGCAAAGATAAATATTAATAATTGAAAAATTTCGCAAATATTTATTTAGAAGTATATAGACTTAAAGGTTAACACGATTTTGTAAAAATTTCAAACAATAATACTTTCCGTGACTTTACAGAATTTGCACATATCCCTTGAACATTCTCGACTCGTAATTTAGTCAGCTATCCACCCAAAAATGTTGTAAATTGGCACAAAAGTTTTGCGGACGAGAATTAGATTTTATAACGAAATTTTGTGAAAAGTGAAAGACATTGGAGACTATGGAAATATAAGATTGTTCCAAATATAATGTCTTAAATCATTTTGAAGTTTCTTTACTAGTAAATATTTTGTTCATTTGTTTGACAGTTATGAATCTGCTATATTTATTTAATCCTATAGAAATGGGATTGAAAAAAGACAATTTTTTCCAAAAATTTAAATTTGAGTGTTATGCATCTGTTGAGGGGAGGTCCTGAACACGCCGCACAGTACCTGGCCATTTAACCAGGCGCTCTACAGCCATTCAAACAGATCAAGTACCGACAGAAAATCTAGATGTACATCGCAACGCAACCGGTTCGAGAAGCCAGCTGAAGCAATGACATTTTTGACCACCTCCAGTGAGCAGCTCTAGTCATTAATATTATCGTGCAATTTAACTTTTAACTTGTGTCATCCTATAATAAGATAATAAGTCCTGTTTCATTTCATCAAACTGCTTTAGCCGCAAACACCAACACCTATACTCACACGTTCGCAACATTTATATGCACCGCGACATTCACACATACGCGTGAGATCTGAGGAAGATTAGGGCTCTCAGACTCACCGTAAACAAACCTACAAAAATCAGTCATTCCACACTGTGGTGACTTAAAGCATAAAGCAAAGCAAACTCATTCAATCTCTAAACATCTCAAACAGCGAGCAATGTTAACCAAGGGGCAATGTGAAGGAACTACACTGAACAACTGAAAAGTGTGGTGCTTTAAAATATGCAGATAGAGAGTCAAGGACGTACTATCTTAAACGATGAACTGAAAGCTTTAGTTGAAAAACAAACAGCTCTGATTAACAGAAGACGATCCATTTTGATTTTCGTCAACTTTCACCTTTTCAAGTTTTTCGATAACTAACAAAAAAAAAAACAATAACAGTGAATCTTTTTATTCTACAAACGTAATAGTTTGTAACCGTCAAGCCGTTGCGATAGAGCGCCATACTCATCTGTCCTGACACAATTCTCGCCTCATCCACATTCATACATCATATTATGATGATATTATATTACATTATTGTGGCTTCTAACAGGACCATCTTCCTGTATCTGGTTTACCTGTTCATGCGAAATCTTTCGCGAACGTCCTCTATTTCTGGTGCCATCAACACTTGTGTCATATATCTTTCTCTCCTCATTCATCCGTACCATATGACCAAACCGCCTAAGTGATATTTTCTTATTCTTATTAATAATTCATACTCATATAATATCTATGTACGAGCTAAGTCAGTTCAAGGTTCAGGAGTTCCTTAATTTAAAAAAATATATATACAAGGTGTTCCAAAAGTCTTCATCATAATTCTTCCGAGGACTTCCTCTACTTCTGGTGCCATCAACATTTGCGTTATATATCTTTCTTACCATTCTCTCCTCATTCATCCGTTCCACATGACTAAACCAATTAAGTGATCCTTTCTTAATCTTACTCACTATACTTGAATTTGAAGATTAAAATCGGGTAATATTTTCGGAAGAACTTATCAATTTGCGAATTTCGATAGATAAATTTATAATAAAATTTTATATTAATTTTTATTTATTAACCTTATGGGCTTTTACAAGGTTGGTTTGGTATAAAAAAAAATCCAAAAACATGAGCAGCTATACAAGTAGCATGGAGTATATACATAAAAATAGAAATTGATAAAATATACATACATAGCTTTCAAAAAAATTTAAAAGTAAACAAAACAAACTAAAGATTTAGGTTTGACACAGAATGGTCGAATATTAAAATCAATTGTATCTTTGACTCAGAACAGCATCAAAAACATCACCCTTATATTTAAACATAGAATATCGGAATATATCTACAAGACCAAAATCGTTCCCGAGCCTGTGAAGTCTTTGTGTGGGTGCATTCTTATAAAGATTAGTAAATGATGAATTTACATGGAAAAGTACCCCGCGCAGGAACGTGGTACACAATCAGTTCAGTTAAATTAGGGGCGTCCAGTATGCCATTTACTATTTTAAATAAAAATAATAAATCACTTAAAGTTATTCTGCACGACAAGTTATTTAAATTAAGAGTGGTCATTAGAAAATAGTAATTCAATTGTTGAAGTTAATAAACCTTAAAAAATCAAAATACGAATTCACTGAGATTGTTTCGTGATTTAAAATTATTTCATAAGACGTTAAGAGTTAAAGTTTGTGTATGCATCCCAGGTAGGCACCTACATTCCATGAGTTTAATAGTAATTTAATTCTATACCAGGTACGGTAAGGAAGGCCTCCCAAACCCACCAACTATTCTGTGTAAATTTTAAAATGTGATTTCCCCGTCATTATTGACAAGATTAAATCTGATAGTGCAATATATTATATTATAGATTCAATACTGAACTGTGCGAATGTTTTATTTGAACTCCCCCCCTTAATGTTCTATTAATGTGTGCATTTTTTGGGTAAGATTTAGGACCCGAGCTAGATTAATATTATGTTGAACATACTCGTACCTACATCAGGAAAGCGTTATTTGTCTACGGGGGCTTACAACAAAAATACCGGTTTTAAAAGGGTTGCAAAAAGGGGAAGGTTGGACGATGCCCGTGAAATTTTGTAATCAAATATCACAAGCCAAATAGACAGTTCGGAGAAATGCCTACGACATGGACAACAATCGAAAAGTGCGCGACTTATGACCCGATACCTCTCGATGAGTTCCTCCCGTTCTCTCTGGAAATATTACACTATTTTTATTTAATCATCTCTTACCTTTTTAATTTCGTATTTTTAATTGGTATCTCTTACATCTTAATAGAGTTTTTAGAGGAAAAGCATCTTCGCTTTATGATTTTCTTTGTGACTTTGTAATTAAAAATTTTTTAAATATATTTTTCATTACCATCTAAAGTTACCCCGTCTGTTGTATTCGAAGATCACGGTGACTACTGATGCTTTTATACAGGGATGAGATCGCGATCTCTTTTCTCCGATGTCTCAAGTTCAATAGCCGGCTGATAAAAGTGGGATCCCGATGAGCGGGTAGCTGTAGATGATATTATATTTTTATCATTACATAATTTGGTTTGTGAATTATATAGTATAGTTTGTTTTTTGTAGAGTTGTACAGTTTATTATTTTATTTTTATACATATTATATTATTTTATAAGTCGTATCTTTTTTTTGTAGTGCTTTTTAGCAATATTTTGATTCGCGCTCATCAGGATACATCGTCAGGGGTAGATCACAGATCACAGAATTCGTTTATCCCAGCGCTATTCTATATTATAAATATGACACTAAAACAAGGGAAAAACTTTTGCTCGTAATATTTTGTGGCTTAACTAAAGTTTTGTGTATTATTTTCGCTTTGGACCTCTTTCGGCTGAGTACAGTATCAAATTCCATCAATAACTGACGTGGACTGAATAAAAAAACCACTACCAGTGACTTTCGACCAGTGATGAGAAAAAATGACTAACAGATGTGATTGTTATTGATGTTAGATAATATCAGTGATTGAAAACTGTGACTGCGATCATTGGTTCATCACTGATGTCCATGTCCATCACAATATATTAAATATTTTAAAAAAAATAAAAAGACCGAGTGGAATATTAAAAATTCAATTGCGTTAAAAACATATTCTAGCATAATTAATAAATAAAAATTTAATTTAAATATCATCGCGAAGAGATGAAATCTTCTTATAAAATAAATAAATTTGCGGTTTCACGCATATTTATGAGTATAACTTTTTTGATAATCAAATTCCAAACAAATTATTAGTAGAATTTACTAGATGATGCTGATCATGATTATGACGTTATTCATTCATCAATTTGTGAACAATTTGAACAGTTCCATCTGTCGGAAAGTTAAAAAAATAAATAATAATGATTAAAAATCAATTCACGAATAACGATGTTTTCAAATACTCAATCACTGATAGTGAGTGTGACTCAAAGATATCAGTGATTGACTACTTCACTACTTATAACTATTATATTGAAAACAAAACGGTTGTGCGTTCATATACCTCAATGGGGTGTAACCCCCCGATTACAGTTGTGCATATTTATATTTAAGTGAGTAAGTTATTAATTCGCTTCGTATTATATTTCGCATATAAATATTTAAAATTCTTCTGACGCATTGACCTCTGACCTCGGTCAAAGATATCGGCTAATGCTAACCCTTTTATATACAACGGTTGTATTTAATGTACCCGTCATGCTGCCCCCTTCCGTGACTGGATTGGCTAAAGAGAATTCAAAATTACCCTTCTTTAGTACAGCTATTAGCCGGTGAATATTTCAGTCGTTGACATCGATTTCACGAAATCGCACTGTTTTTTTTAATAAATGCGGCTATAAACGATAATCATGGACAACCTACGACCGTTTACTGAAATATATTACATTTTTTAATATTTGCTTTATAGAAACTGAAAATCTCAACCTCGGCGTGTAAATTAGAATTCTGAGTTCTGTCGCGGAGAATGATCTAGAACAGCGAAACTGGTGAACCTTTTTTCGCAAGTAAGTCAATTTTTAAAAGAATCATCGCGTGTCAGATAAAGAAAATTAAATATTAAATTAGTTTATTTAAGTAGCAAGATTAAAAAATAGATTTTAATATTTATTAATTTATATGGTACGGTGTACTTTTAATGTTCAATAATATTCTTTCAGACAGATTATTGAACAAACACGGCAAAGAATATTTATAGAAAATTGCACAAATATATTCAAATATAAACAAGTATAAAACGTCGTGTAAATAATCTGTTACATAACAGTTTTTAATACATACATAAAAACTGAAAGCAAATTTAATTTAAATATATAGAAAATACGTAACCAAAAAATGTGTAGAAAAAGTAAAAGTATTTACAAAAAGTGAAAATGAAATATGTATATCATATTTAGCGATAATAAAACTTATAACTCATTTTTACTTAAGATAATATTTTGATAACTAAGTTGTATTGTATGAAAAAAGGTGATTAAATTCCTTTATTAAATATGAAAATACTACGATATCTAATGACTATTGAGTCACACAATCAATACAAAAACTATCATATTATGATATTACAATGATTTATACGATATATACTATTTTATATATAAAGGGTGGCCCAAAAAAGGGAGACTATCTCGTAACACATGAGTTATTTCAAAACATAATATAATTAATTATAATTCTTATATTCACACAATATATAGCTAATCAGAAATCATCAAAACACCCATATTGCATAATCTAGTGGGTTTAAATCTGGGCTGTTCGGTGGCCACATACCAGGCTCGATGAAATTAACATTCTCACGACGAAGAATTGTATTTCTGGCCGTGTGAGGTGGAGCTCCGTCCTGCTGTAATGTCTAACTATACTCCAGGCTTTGTTTTGAAACTCTGGTCATTTTCCTAGCACCCCGATGTGTATCAATTCGCTAATTTTTGATCAGAAAACGGTCTTCTGCAGTAATTTTTGTCATTCTGGGCAACAATTTGAAAAAACCAAATATAAACGATGAGAAAATTAATAATCAAAGATGACGACTGTAAATTGTCGAAATAAAACGTAATATAGGTAAATAGGTAAGTAAGTAAATTAGTAAACTATTTGTAAGCTATTGTTGATATACTTATAATTTTGATGTAATTATATGAAATTTTAATGTTTCTCACTTTTTTTGGGCCACCCTGTATATAGGTACATTGTAAAAAAACAAAATACTAATATATAAGAAATATGCATGAATAAAATGTTACATACGAGTAAATGCAAGTTTAAGAGAAAATTTCGCATGCGTTAAATTAATGTAGTACCACATACAATACGTCGCTTATTTCTTATATAACCATAATGTTTATTATTTTCAAAAATAAAATAAAAAAAACTATCCTTGATTACACAAAGGAACACAAATAAATGTTTATAAAAAACAATGAAAACGTATAAAACTGTAATTATAACGGAGATTTGCGGAAACACCGAACGTGACTGTGCAGCGATCACCTTTGGTTAGGGAGTCCATAGGAAATTTTGAAAATTCCGAAATTCGTTCTCATAAATTTAATTTAGGTTTCCGAAAATTTTATAGCGAATTCCGAATTTCAAACAAATAAAAATAAAATATGGTTACGATCACAGACTAACGGCTACGTTCTGAAATGATTGTTTCTAGAAAGTAATGTAAATCGATAATGCCTTTATAAAAGGAAACGATCCACTCAGACGGCACTTAAACAGACAAAAGAAGCCGACCCGACAGACAAAAGACAAAAGATTGTGGCTGCATCGAAGAGATTTCCGAAAACTGGCGGATCAGAATTGAGATTTTTTTTGTCGAGTGCGGTGTGTAGTGTGTATTTAATTATTCTGTCTTGATTTTCTGTTCAATTATCGATATTTTTTAACAAGGTAAATTGGAACAGTTTTAATTTATTGCTGTTATTTGATATATACAGTAAAACCTTGATAATCTGAACAAATTGGGACTAAAACTGATATCATCATAAATTGGTTATATTAACATATTCCAATAAAAATTAATCCTCAAAAAAAAGTTTATTTTAATTATTAATAGAATCGGCGTTAACTTTGTAGAGTTTCATCATAATAGATGGATATAAATAAAACATTGTTATTACTCTACTTGAGTTTATTAGCACTACTCGAGTTTCGAGAGAACAGTAACTCGAGTAGTGCTAATAAACTCAAGTAGAGTAATAACATTGTTTCATTTATATCTATTCTTTACTTTTTTTTTAATTTTCAGTTGAAAAATAATATTTTTTTTTATACAATAAATAATAATGAATTTATTATTAGTATTGATTTTATGAAAAATTGCAATCCCTGCCTTTGGTCTAGCGACAAACAATCGCCGATTGGTTTCCGCTAGTATCGTATTATATAATATTAAATTATAAAGATGACGAAGCAAATTCTAAATACTAAATTAAAAGATGAGTAAACTATGGGTGAATTGCTGCGAAAGATAATGAGTATTGGAAAAGGTGTAAAGAAAAGAAGCGGAGTGACGGCGCGGGTTGTCCTTTCTTAGCTTGTTCCAACAAAACTGAATGCCTGCTTATTTAATGCTTTGTACCATAGACGGCGCTGGAAGCTGATAAGGAGACTAATGGCCTGTGAGCTGATGTGACGAACGGTTCAAACATTTGCAAACGGCGTCGGATCATATTTATTATTTCGACATTTTCATGACTACGCGATGATACTAGAGACCCACACACCTCCTTCGGTATCGGGGGTGAAAATTGTTTTGTGAAAAATTTACATTTTTAAAAATAATTTCTCTCTTCGAAATTTATCCATTGGAGTAATGTCGATTGTTTCTAGAATATTTATCATTAACATGTCGTCAAACTCAAATAATTATTTTATAACATAGACCGTTGATCTTGTGTCAAAACTTTGATCCTTGATCATTCAAAACTTCGATGGCGTTGACGTAGTCGATCCATTATTCTCGAACCGTTAACGATTTCCAACTTTAATGGCCGTCTCCATGGAAAGAGACGCGATGAGATAATCTCAAATGTTCTGCTGAAATACATCTCGATACCGCGCACACGCGTTGAGATAACTTAATTAATCACCTAAATGACGAACGATAATAACATTGACGTACGATGAGCGTGGAGTTAGACACGAGACGGCGAATCTCTGAGACATAGTGTGTACACGAAAGCTGAGAGTTGTCTCCAAAAAATATAATCAGTAAGCCGCTCTCCGTCAAAATATAATATAAATAATTATTGATATAAATCAAATGTGCATACGTGTACGTTGTGTAAGTATACGAATATGTACACACATTTAGTTTTTTAATTGTTCAAACAAATTATTTTTTTATTGCATCCCATTATATATATATATATATATATATATATATACATATATATATAGTGTTAAAAAACTATTTTGTTTATTAATATTCAGATAATATGGTTCATCGCGGGAGACATGTTCTGGACATGGCCGCGATAAGCGAAATTCCGCGATCGACGAGGGATTTAAAAAAAAATCATTTTAAGATTCTAAAAAACATTTTATTTTATAAATAAACATTTAATAACAATATCATATAAAATATAATTCTTTTTTTTTCAGCTTTGCAAAAAAGAATCTAGATTTCCTTGTTTATTGTGTAAAATTAGTCTACAACCGTCAAATAATCCATTACAAGCACGCTTTACAGCAGTCACTCGCTCATAACCTTCGTCATTTTCTTCTAACAACTGCATGTACTGATTGTGAAGAGAAAGGGTTTTTTTTTATTATTTTAACACTAGATTTTCGCACGGTAACAGGTTTCGAGACGTCATTTTCTTGTGACATAGTATGACAGTCCATTTCCCGCAGCTCTTCATTAGTTAAGGGTTCACCGTGTGATTTTAATAAAGGGATAAAAATATGGAGCGCACGCTCGACACTCGATTAGCCGATTGACGGCAAAACCCAAACTTACCAGGAAACGACGTACCAGCGATACATATTTTGTTTCACTCGCGCACGTGAATTTACGTATATGTACATGTGTATTATGCGAGTGAACGAAAAAGAAAGATAGCTCGCTCGTGCAACCACACATTATGACGATTCCTGGAATGTGTCGAATACCGCGTTATAACAAATCCGCACTCACCGGAGTCGCGATGAACGGGGATTACCTGTATAATATTATGTTTATTTTTATTTTAGTGTAAAAACCATTTTTGGTTGTCAGTTTGTTAATTTGTACTATTTCTTAGTTTGTACGATACTCGTCATTGTTCTAATTTGTATATACCACGTATATTATGTCAATTATTGTTATTGTATTGTTTGTTTCTCAAAAATAAACAAAATCTCAGAAATTGTCTCAAAAGTATAGCAAAATATCTCATAAAAATCTCATTAGTGTTTGTGCTGGTGTATACTAATCTATTAGATCAAAATTGATCACAAAAAATCTATACCCACTCTGTTCATCTATTCACTTTGCAATAAATACACGATAAAATAATACATTAAAGTATATAATACAATTACACAACATATTTACATTGTATTAAGTACTACCGAGTTCGAAAATCTATTCTACTGACTTAATTACTCCGCTGGGTCCAGTTAGCGCGTAGTTGAATATATCAATCAACTCGGATTAAGTGTCTCCGACTCTATGCAATCAAGGCATTGTGGAATATAAACTATAATTAGAAGCTTGACTATCCATATAGAGTGTAGTTGATATTGTATTATAAATATGTTTAATAGCGAAACTAGGTGATTTAACGTCCGATGCAGTAAAAAAAATGTGCCCCATGTGATAAAAAATTGGTATCATTGTTAGCACTTTTTTTTTCAATACACTTCTATTTAAGTAAGTACGTACAAATGTATCTATAAATATAAAGTTAATAATATTAATGACCAAATGTGTTCACATTTTTAAACTTAATTTAAACATTAATAACAAGTCTAGTATCGTTAATAAAAATACACAAATTTCTAGAAGTTCAATATATTCTTACATTTCGAACACTGAATAGTTATTAGTTCTTGACCAAATAAAATCGACTGTTTCCATTTTTTACACATTTGTGCTGCCCCTCTCGCCTAACCGTTGTTACGCCACTGTGTACGTGTGAAGTTTCGTATATGCGATGTGGACTTACTGAGGTGATGAACAAATTAATTAATCGCGATGGAGGGGAGATAAAGGGAGTAAAGTGATAAGGGAAGAGGAAGAGGGAGCTGCAGAGTGGAAAGATAAGAAATACAATTACAAATTTAAATTTAAGATTCTTGAGAAGGTAGCAATTAGTTCACAAATCGATTTTTTTAAATTTATTTAGTGTTGATAGATGCCTAAAGAAAATACGTGTAAATATAATTATTTAATATTATGCATGCGAAAAATGCATGGACCAGTTGAGAAATATCACCGATGGTGAATTGCACAAACTCTGAGCTTGTCGAGGCCTAATAACCAAATATTTCAGCCGCATTTAAAATGAGGAGGCTAATATGACCAGGACACGTTGTCAAATGTGACTACAGGTCTATGAGGGAACGAATCTAGGGTCTATACGGTTAAGGGAACTCGACCTCTGTAACGCCCAAGATTGAGAAGGGCGGATAATTCTCAAAATGATACAAACGAAGCTACAAAACCACAGCTCAAGGCAGAAAAACCTTGGAGAACACGGACGGAAAATTATTTTCCTAATTATTAATGAAATCACATGTTGCTATTTTACAGAATATAGTTCCATGATTAAAATAAACTAGATAAATCAGAAGAATATCTACGTGTCAAAAAACTATAGTCACCTCTTTATAAAATAGACTAGTGGCACCTGATAAAGGTTTTTGAAACAATTCTAACTAGAAAAAAGAGATTTCTCATTTAAAACATATATAGATGAATTTTGATGACAATCTACAAGGTCATTGTAACTTTAATTAATTGGTAAAGTTGTCTAACATCAATACAATAGACAGTTTCGGGTTTGTGTCCCGGTGGTGGATCATATATCTCATTTGTTTTACATAATTAAATATTACCCACATATAACTATTTTGAAAACAAATACGCGATGAAACCCATTTCCAAAACGTGCGAACTGTACCGCGTTATCTTCCGTTTCCGGGTTATTAACCAATTAGAGGGCGCTGTTAAACCCAACCCTGAAACACTCTCATTTCTACCCCGACCAAATCATTTTCCTAAATAGAACCTTATCTGGCTAAATCTGTGTTGGCTATTCACAAATATCTGAGCGCGGCGCTTTGATAATACGGCCATCAAAAATAGAACCTTCTCCCCGTTAGGGACCATTTTACGGGTAAATATATTATATTATGTGGGTATTTATTTATTTTGTTACGAAATGTGCATTCGCTTTGATTACAGGGATTGTGAAATACTTAATTCTTTAAAAATTTTAAGTGACAGTGATGATTCAGGAGAACCGGTTAAAATTTGAATGATAAACCGGTTGTTCTCTTTAACCGGTTGTTGAAATTCGAACGATAAACCGGTTATTCTCTTAAACCGGTTGTTAAAATTCGAACGATGAACCGGTTGTTCTCTTAAACCGGTTGTCAAAATTCTAAATCACACAACCGAAACTATCGGTTGTATTTTGGTACGTCCAACGTAATTCTTCAAAACCTTTAAAATTATCGTGTCTAAAAAACATGACGTGAGTTTGAAATCTTTCTCGTAGCGATGAAAATAATTTATTATCAACATGATCGGGAACAACAACTAAAATTCATTATATTTTTATTGTCAAAATTTTTGTGAAATGTGTAATATTAACTCTACCACGAGTACTTGGGTATAGTAAATAATAATATTATACTTGGGTTATTTTTTAATTGGACTGGCTATAAATGAAGAATAATTCGTGAATAATGATGGTGAATTATTATAACATAATTTATTTTATCAATCACTCTATAATTTTTTTTCTACCGTCTATGAGATTTGATAGTAAAAAATATGTTAAATACTAATTAAATGTATTAATTGGAAAGATATACATATAAAATCAATTTTATCAAAAAATATAATTGTTGCGCTACCGGTATTTGAACCTGGATCTCTTTCCAAACCGGGGAAGGTGCATTATCCAACTATGCTACAGCGACAGTACTTTTGACGACAAATTTTCGAACCTGTATGTCAAAAAAAATTTTTAAAAATACATCATTCCGTTATTTGAATGAACGAATGAATTTACTTTGTTTTTACGGAATCTCAAATACCTTTCAGTAAACAATTCATTTTTATTAAATTTGATACGACTTATATATTATTAAGGAGAACACATTCTTATTGTGAATTTGTAATTATTCAGAACATAGGTTCGAATCCCGGTAGCGCAACAACAATATTTTCCGATAAATTTGATTTTATATGTTCTGAATAATTATAACTTCGCAATAAGAATATGTTCTCCTTAGTAATAAAAAATATGTACTTCTATAGTGTGATTAATTAAAATTATTTTGACAGATTAAAGTCTGATTTGATTTTAAATTATTTATTGAAATATATTTGTGAAAAAAAAACGTAGATCCCGCGCCGAATAGGATCTACCGAACGAATTGGGCGATCTTCGAGTCGCGCGTCCCGCGGATTGGATTAGGACGATTGCGGTCATAAATCAGAATCGCCGCAGGAGGGGGAGTAAGAAAGAAGGGAACCTGGATTAACGGATAAGGGTCAATGATGGGTAGGAAATCCAGTCGAAGGACCAATGGATCTCGGGAAATCGGGAATCTGAAGAACTCCTCGCCTTACCTAGTGTATGACGCCTCTGTTAATCCCACAGTCGCAGCCGAGATCACATAAACAGCACGCGCGCGGGTAGATCTCCGCTTCCAAATGAAGATGGCGATATCACTCACTTCATTCGCGGCTCACACAATAATCACTGCCCACAAATCACAGGATCACAATACAGTGCTGATGCACCGGAGTTGAATAACTCCGCACCGCTAATGCAATCGCGGTGTCGCAACCAAACAAGTATCGCGTCGCTTTAACGTCTGCTGACATCAAGGTTACTATTCACACTGAAGACAAGCAGTAAGGAAAAAGGATGAGTAGGAATTTGAACGTGGAAAGGTGTCAATAATATGAGTCGCGTCTCAAGATGCGCCAAAAATGTGTTCTATGAATACGAACAATTTGTATAATTTAATTATTACGCGAAAGTGCGTAAAGCTATATCGCAAGTACCTTTTAAATTTCATTTAAAGACTCCCGAGAAAGGTGTCAATAATATGGGTCGCGTCTCAAGATGCGCCAAAAATGTGTTCTATGAATACGAACAATTTGTATAATTTAATTATTACGCGAAAGTGCGTAAAGCTATATCGCAAGTACCTTTTAAATTTCATTTAAAGACTCCCGAGAAAGTAAATTAAACTTTTCGTATCAAATCTAACGGATCCCAAAAATGTTATTTTGTAATTCCGTTTCTTGTTTATCTCGAGTCTTGAAAATATCCGACATGCGTCACTGTCGATCGATCTCTGAATAATGAGTCAGCGAGGCCGTGGAGGAGTGCTCGTATCTGTCAGTAATGATCGTTTTATTTTATTTTAAGGTGACAAGAGATGTTGGAGTACAATGTGAGAATAGAAATGTTCCATACAATAGATGATTTTTATAGTTAGAATAATAAAATTTGAATGTCCGTGTAATCGACAAAGACGATTTAAAAAATGACCCTAGTGACCAGTGACCACCTTAAAATGCAAAGGAGGAGGAGGAGGAGGAGGAATTGTTTATTTCCTTGTTGTACTATATTATATTCAGGTATCCACCCATTAAATATTGTGGACTAGATCTATTACACCCTGTAAAAATTATTTATCTTTTCGGAAGATTGATTTTTTGAAAGTATATCATCTAACATCTCGTTATCTAACTTTTTTCCTCTTGTTATATTTTATTTATATAAAAAAATCATAATGAAAGGCAATCCTTACCTTAAAACTGCCACGCGGTTAGGTAAAAAAATAAAATAAAAATTAATATTTATGTAATAAATAAATTTTAAAAAAAAGCGATGATTTCTCAAATTTGATCCCCGAGAGTCGGTAAAGGTACGTGTGTACTGGATTCGTTACTTTAATGATGCAATTATGTAAAAATACATGGAATAATGATTCATATATCGCTTCACGCTGAATTCTGTACTGTTTTTTACGTGCACTCGGGTCGAATCTCCGAGAAATCTCATCTGTGGACACGGGCCATTCTCAGATTACACATTTAATAATTATTGACGAAATCTATATTTAATCTATTGTACAGGTACAAAGCGCGTGGCTTTTAAGGTCAACGATGTCAGAGCACGTGACGCTCGATAGTACGAAAAATATTTTTTTTACTGTTTAATGGATAACACCGCGTTGTAATTAATATTCTTATATCTTCTACATCCACTGTATACAATTTAGAGAATATCGTAACCAAAGTCCCTCGAGAAATATCATAACAGATGCTTGAGATCTTGAGAACATAATAGGAAGAGTGAAATACAAACTTGGGTGTCTTGGAAGAGGTAAATATTTCCGATGACCAAATTACTATCCTGAGGCACCATCTACGATGGGCAGGGTATGGATGATACACGGTTTCCCAAACAAGTTTGCGGAACTATCTCGCGGAAAAAGAGGACAGGGTGGACCCTAGAAAAGGAAAAGGAAGGCTTTACAAAATACAATACAATAATTACCGAAAAAATGAGAAAAAGGAAAGAGAAAGAGGAAGATCCGTCCCTCAGAACATCCCTGCACGTGCACAACACGTGGAAGGGTATGTAGTTCGAGAATAGGCTCCTCACCTACACTCGGATTCACAATCAGTAACCGTGGCAGACATTATTCTCGTAACGAGGGAGCGCCGAAGAAGATGAGGTGTACAATATGTTCATTATTAAGGAGAACACATTTTTATTGTGAAATTGTAATTATTCAGAACAGACGGTCTGCGATATTTTAAATACTAATTAAATGTATTAATTATAAAGATATACATATAAATTCTGGCGTCTGCTATCGGTTTACTCAAAGGTATTTGAGATTCCATCAAAAACAATGTAGATGGCTTTCAAATAATGGAACGATAGATGTATTAATTTGAAAAAGTGTAACACATGGGTTCGAAAATTTGTCGCTGTAACATAGTTGGTAATGCACCTTCCCCAGATTGGAAGAGAGATCCATGTTCGAATTCCGATAACGCAATAAAAATATTTTTCGATAAAATTGATTTTTTATATATATTTTTATAATTAATACATTTATATGTTTTGTATTGAAGGCCAATTTTTTTAAGATACGTCACTGTTTCAAATAACAACAATCCGTATTGAAAAACCAACGAATTAGCCCACTTTGATTGACAGCACAAAATATTGGTATCGAAACAAATATGATCGCGCCAGCCTTTTGAAAGTCAGTTGGGTGTTCAGTCGGTAGAGCACTCCGCGCGCTATAACACCGCTCGGCACCTTTATGGCACATTTATTTATCATTTATCTCGGCACTTTCCGGCCGAATGGGCTCCAAAGCGGTGCACGCTGTTGTCACCGCTGGCTGACGCGAGGTATGTCAGCTTTATGTGAGGAAAAAAAATCGTGTTTTATGGAAGTTTACAAAATGTTTTGCAATACATCCTTTTGCTAATGTATATTTTTAAATACATTAAAGTATACACAGCGAGACGAAGTATTAATTTTTCATCATATTATTTCAGAATTTGAACCTGGGTCCGTCTTATACAGCCGGTAGACTGATCCGCTGAGTAACTAAAAACAGTGTCTGCGTATAAATGTACTCTTTTATAATGAATAAGATAATATCGACACATCTCGCATAATCTGGGAGCCCAGGTTCAAAACCAATGTGATAATAATGTCACATTGTTACCTAAATTAGAAGAATCTGTTTTTATTAATTAATTTTATTTATTTAAATATGAATTAAATATATTAATTAGAAAGATATACATATAAAATCAATTTTATCGGAAAATATTGTTGTTGCGCTACCGGGAATTGAACCTGGATCTCTTTACGAACCGGGGTAGGTGCATTATTCAACTATGCTACAGCGACGATATTTTTAGCGACAAATTTTCGAACCTATATGTTACGTTTTTGTTATTAAGATTGAGATTAAGATTCCGTAAAAATAAGGTAGATGGCTCTTTCACATAATGGAACGATTAAATGTATTAATATCTGTTCTGAATAATTACAACTTCACAATAAGAATGTGTTCTCCTAATAATGTATTTTTTTAACTTTCTTCATTTGAATTTTGTAAATTTAACTTGGAGACCTGGAACTCAACATACGTATATATATATATATATATGTACTATTATAAATAATATCAAAATAATTTGTTTTTCTATAACTTATCTTGCGCATATTTGCTTATTTCATTGAAAATCTTCACAACCGATTTTTAAGATTTAGTATGATGTTCGTACTTGAATTTTTCTAATAAATTTTGATGATATATTTTAGAGAGAATTTAAAAAATAAACATAATAAATAACTATTATTACTCACATATTTTTACTTGTGTGCAATAATATATACGAAGGTTTAATGTAACTTGTTAATTACTGTGTATTTATATATAGAGTTTTTATAATTAACTAAAATACTAAATTATATCATTCTTTCAACTGGTCATATAATAAACGTTTTTTTTTTTATTCAGACATTAAAAAATTACCTCTAAGGGCCGGTTGCGTCATCCCCGGTTACTATAAACTTTACTTTTAAACTTAGTTTATCCGAAAACGCGTTGCGTCATCTCATTTTTGTCGTTTACTTTTAACTTTAACTATAAACCGCCGAAAATCTCCGCTTAAATGTAAACTTTACTAATGCACATGCGCACTGCGCGCGAGCCACTGACAGATGTCACCGAAATCGAGTATTTTTCGATTTTTGACACTGTAGTATCGAAATGTTCAATATTATGTCGGATAGCAGTGATATCGCAGACTTTTTTGATGATAAACTAATTATACAGTATATTCTTAACAGGAAAAGTAAAACTCGGACCTCGGCACATTATTTTTTGCGGGAAGAAATGGGTTTTAAAAAAATCTTTTTCCGATAACGAATTGCATCCACTGGATTTGTCATCTAGGGCACATTTGCATTGTGCGCATTCGCTTGACATCCGTCATTGAAAGCATTATTTTAAATTTTTCGACATCGTATTATTGAAATTAATATTATTATGTCAGATAGCACTGATACCGATTCTTCTGACGATCAAATAATTGTTCAATACATCCTTAACAAGAAGAGCAAATCTTTTAGGCCACAAACCTATCATTTTATATGGGAAGAATTAGATTTTATTGGAAGATTCCGCCTGTCCAAAAGTATGGTTAGGTAACTGGTTTTGCTTATTTCAGACAATATAATATCATCTAAAGTTATCTACTTCATAGGTATATAATAATATTTTTGATAAAGATCAGAAATCACGCAGTTCGTCCTGTGAACCAGGTCTAGATAACTTTACATTTCTATGCCACAGGATCAATGCAAAGATGCACAGGTGATATATCTGGTGTATACAAGAGCACTGTTTCACGGATTGTGAACAAAGTAAGCAGAGCAATAGCCGCTCTCAGATCACAATTCATGTTTACCTGAATCTACCGAAGAAATTCAGCAATATCTGAATCAATTCTACAACATTTTAAAATTTCCAAACATGATTGGTGCAATAGATTGCACTCATGTGGAAATCCTATCTCCAGGAGGAAATAATGTGGAATATTATCAAAATATGAAGTATTTTTTATTTATTATCTTAGTTTTAAAAAAATTTAAATATAGATTCTGGATAAATAGAAAAACAATGCTATATTTTTAGTTAGTTATGACATATCCTGAAGAAGGAAAAGGTGTTTTCCGAAACCGGTAGATGTTTTTTAAACTCAATTGTGGTTATTAAACTAAGATAATAAATAAAAAATATGAATCTTAACCACCAAGTTAATATTGCTAATTTTAAAAGCAAAATATGAAGGATTACTTCTCCATGTATGTGCAGGCAGTAATAGATGCCATAATGAAATACACAAATATTGTTGCAAGGTAGCCAGGCTTAATACACGACAGTACTATTTTCAGTCATTCTAGATTAAAAGGGCAATTAGATGATGATATTTTTAATGAGAAACATCTCATTGGTGACCGTGGTTATCTACTCAAACCATACTTACTTACTCCATTTACGAATCCAATATCTGTGGCTTAAAAACAATATAACGAGAGCCAAATCAGGACTAGGGATGTTGTAGAAAGAACATTTGGGGTGTGGAAAAGGCGTTTCCCTGCAATAGGTATGAAACTCAGGCTGAGTATTGAAAGAGTGGAAGCGGTCATTATAGCCACAGCAGTGCTGCATAATGTTACCGAGCCACCAGACTTTGTGGCAATATTATATGAAATTAACTCTGAACCTGCACAGGATGGAAATAATATAAGACGAGATCTAATAAATGGCTATTTTTCCCAATTATTAAACCAGCCATAGCATTTGATTTATTTATTCTTAATATTGTGCGTACAATTGTGTATATATATATGTATATGTTCTAATATAAATAAGATTAGAAAACTTATCTTACACATATTGGCTTAGTTTCATTTTGAATCTATGAAGTATCTTCATCTGGCATTTCATTAAAGATCTTCATCGCTCTGTACATCATTCATTTCTGAGATTTAGCCTAAATTGTCACATTTATTTTACAATAATATGACTCTATAATAAAACAATTCTTCCTCTGTAAAAACTCTTTTATTATATTTATATATATACCTTTTAACATAAATCACATACATAAATTACCATAATTTATTTGTACAGAGAAAAGTCTAGTAAGTAAAATTTAAGTTAATTAGAAATAGCGACATAACTACACATTATTATTTTAGTAAATAGAAAAACGGTTTATGTTAATATCGTTAAAATGAAAGGGGGTGAAACCACATTAGCTAAAAACAGCGAGGCAGTAAACATTTAAAAATAGAGAAATTGTTAATGTTTATAAAATTAAAGAAGTAAATTATTAAATTAATTACATATTATTTTTTTCTTTAACTAATTTAAAATTTAGTTGGGCCAAATATCTCTCAGCTTGACGTCTGACTAAAATTACAACACGCAGTTCTTGTGTATTGTATATTTGTTCATTTGAGGTGGTTGAATTCATTTTGCATTTTGATTTATCTGCGAACAAAGAAAGGGTATATATTATAAATGAAATAATTAAACTAAATAAAAGCATTATCGATATCTAATATTTATATTTTTTTACATTATGTAAGTGTGCATAAACCAGAAAATTAATTCATTATATTGTGAATTATCATTCTACTCACTTTTTAGAGGTGATGCCATCAGTTGGCATTTAAATGCAATGCCAAGATATTCAGACTTGAGGCTTGTGGTCAACATCTTCCACCTATGAACATACAAATATATTCCATTTGTATAATTGATCTGCTTACAACTAAGGTGTGAATGGTATTTGTTTGTTTTTAAAAGGTACCATATTAAATGCAAAACGAGTGATAAAAAAGTTTTCTAAATTAAAGTGATAAGATTTGCATTGCAAGGCCTTGCAGAGTACTTACAGTTAGAATCTGTATCATCATCAAATACCGAAACCCGCTATCCATTGACATCTACGTCACGATTCATGTCCATTCTGTTGTTTCTCTTCGTCTTGGATTCTCTGGATAAATATTTAAAATAATGTTTACTAATACGTAATTTACAACATAAACTATTAAATATAGTTAAAATACTAGAATACTTACTTTATATTGACATTCATCGATCAAAACATCAATTGCGAGAAAGTACACACTAAATAAACGTAAACGTCAAATGTCAAATGAAGCGACCTACATGTGTTGCCATAAGCAAAATTACTCGCGCGGCATTTGTTTTTGAAAATAAGATTTTAAGAGTCCTATGTAATTGCTACACTGGATAACTATAAACTTTGTTGACGCAACTCGATTTCTGTCAAATTATTTGAATCTCGTTTAGAAGTAAACGGGTTTGAATGTAAACGCGTTTGAATCTCAGTTATAGTTACCGAGGATGACGCAACCCAGCCTAAGAATTGAAGCCTAAGCACGTTAAGTACGGAAAATAACAATGCGCTCACTGAGATGAATGTTTGGAAATATAGTTAAAAGATTGTTGGAGCATTTAATTCATTCTTACATGCAGCCAAGTTCACACTATTTCGTAAACACTCATTTGCTAAACGCCGCACACTGTCGCGCGTTACCTGTTTCAATATTGTTGACCTTGGAAGCTATGCGCTTTATATCGTACGAATTAGATTTAAGATATTTTATTAATTCTCAGTTGTCATTTATAACACGTCTCTTATCATACTGTAATATATTTTTAGAACTTTTAGAATTTGTCGGTAATGAGTTTCATTAAAAATAATGTGGAGCCGAGGTGAGCTTGCCTGACGGTGAAGGATCGCTCGCTCGCGTGGTCGCGCATAAAACAGGCGAATGCCTAATGAAAGAATAGTAAGATAAGATAAAGGACCTGTTCAATCAACATTTACCGCACGAGATGACTGCTCACGGAGACTAGAAGCCTACAAATAACATTTGGCTACACTCAGTTATCCAAATATCCACGATAACCTCTCAATGAGACTTTGATCTCTGAGAGTCTTATAGGTACGTGTGTACTGGATCAGGGGCGAGCTGGAAGTGGCTCGGAGGAGCTAGCGCGAGCTCCGCAATTTAACTTGCAGATAATATTCTCAGATCAAATCGATTGCATCAATCATCTACTTCAATAATCAAACTTCTCCTAAAATATATTTATTTCGGGTGCATAATAAAAGAGACCTTACCGTTTTTTGTCTATGGTCTAACAATACTTAAAGACGCCGATGTTTGATATATATTGCTTCTAGATATTCAACGCAATATTTTTGTGAACGATGCTTTGAACGATTATCCTTCATACTTCACACATTTTTTCCTTTACCGTAATTGTGCAGTTTTGAGAGGGACTTATTTTTCAGCTATTAATATTTCATTATTTTACATGACATAAGTATATTAAGTAACATTCGATTGTTTTCATAATTATTGCGTATAATTGTATGAGTGATAAAAAAAAATTTGCCCCTTCCCCCGAACATCGTGAACAGCTCTGAGATTAAGCGAGCCACTTGCTAACGTATCGGCAGCCCACCGCTGTACTGGATGCGTCATTCTAATCCGCGAGCAAACTTATGGAATGAAATTTCATGATCTTAGTGCACCGATGGTATGGTTAGGTGCCGAATATCGGGTTATTAACATTTACCACACCGTGATATAAAATACTCGTACGCAGCCACGTTATCAACTCGTGTTACCGTAAGAAATTAGAGTTGTGTTAGCCTTCAAAATGCTTTTGAAAAAATGGTTGACGCCATAATTTTACTATAAATAATAAGCATTAAATAAATAAATATATAATATTATAATTCGGAGCATTCATCAAGTCCTGTATAGAAGAGTGCATTATATAACAAAACCTTTCTTTTTATCTCTCTTTAATTAGTGAGAAAGAGACACCATTATATTGGTATTGCTTTTACTGTGAAATTAATATGTGATTTCTTTCTGTCTTGACACAAATTGCATTTTTATTAATATATTACTTTTACAACGGATTGAATTGAAAGATAATTATTTTTGTGGGATTCGCCTTACATACTTGATTTTTCACTAGTCATTTCTAAGCGTGAATATTTTCCTCCAATTTATCTAAAATATGAATTGAATGTATTTATCGAAATATTACAGAATTTAATAGAGCGGTAGAGCGGTGGTTTGGGAAGGGTTAAAATCACTATTCGAATTCGTCGAAGAAAGATTATAATTTTCGACCCCTATCGTCATTTTTTAAACAAATAAATTGATAGCAATACATGAACAATTCAAAGAGCACACAATTATTGGATTTTTACCTACAAAGGCACTGTTATTAAACAAATAATAGATATCTCACAGAAACCAATTATAATAGATTCTCATTGTGACATCTATGCTGTTTCAAGGTAATGAATTATCAAATTTAGTCCATAGATGGCGATTGTGTAGTTGTACTAGAAGTGTTTCCACATAGTAACACGTATACTTCTTTCAAAAATTTGATAGATATTGAGATTGATTAATGACTGAGAATGGTGAACGTTATATTTGTATAAAGTGATCACTTAAGCAAGCCGAAGACAGTTCGTGAGTCCTGTAATTACCCATACTTCCATATCTTTCCATTAAATATAATTAAAAAATAGCTTCGAATGCCACATTTATTATTTGTTAAATAAATGAATAATTGAATTAATTCCCGACAGAAACCAGGATGCTACAAAACAGGGATGTCCACTTCATAATAATAGTAATAATAAATCATAATATTTACGAAATAATCAAAATTACGTAAGTATTTAGTATTTTAAGTATATACGTTTAAATGCACTTAAATAATTCATACATTGCATGTTTGTATATGTTAATTAGAACCTTTCAACAGAATAATTCATAAATAAATAATTCTACGCAAATAATTTGCATAATTTTTCGAAATATCTATTCCAAACTTATGAGTACGGACTAAACGTGATACTTATCTCGCTCGCGCCCGCCTACGCGGTGCAAATTAATATGAAGGAAGGAAGGCACTCACTTTTTCGTCTGCCGGATGCCGGTTCAGTTGTTGATTCCTTCTTCACCACAAGAACAAGCGTTGCGGGGTTATGCAAACACTAGCGTAAAGGATTTTTTTTATGTATTAACGGGATTAAAGTGAAGATTTATTATAAGCGTTAACAGTTAGTTAATAGTTAGTCCTTATAATGTTCCAAGCTTGTCAATTAATGCAACATCTTCTTTCTTCCTTGTGCTCAAGAATAGATTAGGAAAGAAAGGGACGGAGATATGCGAGTTAAATTTTGATAAATCGCGAATGGAAGGTATATATGTGTGAGTATGCGTGAGTGAGGTAACAAGTCAAACGCCAAAAACTTAATATAATTTAATTAACTTAAGCGGCGCTACTACGTGCGTTCCATTACATATGAGCGTACCTAGTATTATTTAATATTGTAATATTTTTAACCCTTCATGAAAGTTTTAATATATTTTTAATATAAAAAAAAACTCCCACAGATAAAGGGTATTCTTCTGGAATATTGTATATCTTTTCAAAACATAACTCGTATACGTATACTGCAGGCGCGTGCTTATGCATATGGAAGTTATTTTCTGCATACATTGAAAAAAGCTGTAAGTAACTATATATTTTGCGAAATAAAGCTATTTTAAATATTTGTTTGACAAAATATTATAATATATTAAAATCGGAATAAAAATTTATTAATTGTGTTAAGATATTTCGCAGAAATTCTAATTATTTCAAAGTACTGACTGTACGCCGCTGGTGTACTGCATGCTTCTGAAATTGTATGGCTTCTTCAGTACATTTGAATACACCCTCTATTGACAATGCAGCCCACCACACTTCTACAGCATCCTTATTAGCAATACAATTAGAACGAGCTGAAAAGAAATATTCAATGAATTCCGAGTCCCGACAATCTTACAAATAGACGCAAAAAATCTGTTACTCTTATCAATTTAAAAATTCCGATAACTTCATCAGCATGTTCAGAATACGAGATAGGAAAAATAAAAATTATAAAATACAATTTACGTAAACTATATAAGTTTTATTTATTTTATTTCAACTGAAATTGTAATTGTATAACTGTAATTGTAATTGTATAACTGTAATTGCAATTGTATAACTGTAATTGTAATTGTATAACTGTAATTGTAATTGTATAACGCAATTTCAATTCGTTCAGTAGATTCTATCGGCGCAGGATTTACGTATTTTTTTCAATCAATAAAAATGAGCACTTTAAATATTTATATAAAAAATGCAGAAAGAGTAAAAATATTTAGAAACAATAATAAAAATATATAAATATATATGTTTGTAAAAATATATGTAGATGTATACACAGCGAAAATAAAACATACACGAGTATAACTCAGTTTTACGTAGAAACTAAAATAATATTTTGATGACTATGTTTCTTTGATGATGAATTGAAGATCTGACTTCTAGTTGGAAATAGCTTCTATTCCTGTAAAAATACTGCTGGAGTCGAAAATACTGGGTCAACGAAGCGCACTGCAAATATATAACAATCTCCGAATCGCGCGTCCCGCGGACTGGATTACGACGATTCCGGTTGTAAATCGGAATCGCCGCAGGGGGGGGGAGTAAGGTAATAAGGGAACCTGGATATAAGGATCGATGATGGGTAGAGATTCCAGTCGAAGGACCAATGCATCTTGGGGAACCAGGATTCGGAAGGACCGCTCGCCTTACATTGTGTATGACGCCTCCGTCACCTTGCAGTCGCCGCTGAGACCACACAAACGGCACGCAGGTGGGAAAATCTCCACTTCAGATTGAAGACGGCGAATCACAGCTTCACCCGCGGCACACAAAACAACAAATGACAATCACTGTGCACACAAATCACAGGATCACAAACAATAAAGTGCTGGAACACCGGAGCTGAACAAATCCACACGGTGAAATGCTATCGCATGTCGCGGTCGAACAAGTATCGGTCACCTTGACGTCTGCTGACGTCAAGATCACTATTCACACTGACAAGACAAGCACGAAGAAAGGTTATGAATGTGAATTAGGACGCGGAAAGGTGTCAATAATAGCTCGGTCGCGGCCGATTCGCAAGACCGATATATAATATATTTTCTATTTACAACTCGCCAAAAATCATCATTACTATTTACACTTAGTTTTTTAATTGTTTATGTTTTTAAAATGTTTATGTGATTTTCAATAAATAATCATTGTTATGCCTGTTCAATAATCTGTCTCTAACGATATTATTGTTTTTATCAAAAAAATGTTATACATATATCGTACCGCATAAATAAATAAGAAGTAAGTACACTGCCTACACCCGCGGAGAAACGGTGTGACGGTTAGTTAGTTTGTTATATGTAAAATTAGCCAAATAAATAAATAAAAAAATTTAAAATCATGCTGATTTGACTACATTCACACAATATTGTTGCACCAACAATATTTAACTCGCTTTCAAAATGTATAAAAAATATTTAGAATCTATATCATTTCATAATTGCAATGCAAAATTTGTTAAAAAATTGTGAATGCGCATGCATCCAAAGAATGGTCACCCCTCCATGATACATGTCCAGAATCAAAGTAGTGTTTGTGCGAGAGCAGGCACTACTGAACGACCGCATCCCTTGAGTGCAACAGATTATCTCGGTGTGAGTGTGATTCCATCCTCCCACCAGGTGACAGCAGATTGTGTGTGCACTATTGTTAATTCTTAACTGTACTTTTGAGCCGATCTAATACATTTTTCTTCAATAGAATGTAATTTAATACATTCCACTTCCTAAAGTTCTAGTGTATCCAAATAAATAAATAATTTTATAACGATTGTATTTTCAAAATTAAAACGTATAAACTATTTTTCTAGACGTTTTATAAAACAGTTGGTGGGATAAGATCCCGGGGGATAAGATCGAGTATAATATTGATTATTGAATGCAACCCGAGTTGGATTCAAGAGAGGAATAGGGGCAAAGGGATCTGACCTACCTTGATCTCGATCCTGGGTTGAACGTCGTTTTCTTCACCTCCAGTTGACTAGCACGTTTGTTATGCAGAACCGAGAGATCGCTGCACTTCCGGAACTATTGAGAACACTTCCTCTTCGCGGTCTCAGCGTTACGCACGGCGTTACTATTTCGGACGTTAAAAAAGAGCATAGATCTTGACAGTTCGATGTCAGAGCGCATTCTGTACCTTCGTCGACGAACTCGAAAGTAATTAGTCGGGCAGAGCGAGACAAGTATAGATTAAGGTTTAGATATTGAATGGACAAAATGGACAGGGAGTGGGTACTCGATTTGCGTAATATTAGTCTTTAATTATGATGTTTCATTAATATGAAATACTATCCAGTTCAGAACAAAAAATACGCATAGATAAAGAAAGAAAAAATGGCGAGCTCGACAAAATAACATTTTAAGCAGACTGTGTAGGGAAAATATTAATAAAATGGTAAATCATCGCGCGCAAGAAAACTTTGAAATACGATTTTGGTTATTAAAAAATGTTTAATTACTGGAATTTTAGTATTTATGCGGACGCTTAAACGACATTCTAGAACGGAACACCAGTTCAAAGAAATACGAAATATTTTCAGTTTGATACAACTAAAACTATCCATTATATAGTTTTGGAACTTTCCGTTCCTTATAAGCTGTACAAATGTCTCTACCTACGTATTATATTTCTCGTTTGCACCGCAATATGACGCGGGAAATTATCATTAAACATATTTTAATTATGATAAGATAATAATTGTTCGATTCCTGAAGGAGTCCTGACAAAATGGTTCCCGTAAAGTATAAAATGCATGGATCACATCTAATTCTAAAAATAGTTTTTTCAGAGCCGGAACTATCTGCTGTAATTGGCTGCAATCAACAATCAATCAAAAGCGTGATTACCCAGTTGCCAGTGGAGAAAATACATTTACCGTTAATTAAAAATGAACATATTCCGACACAAATTTTGGCATGACCGGCATATCCAATACATTCAAACTTACATCATGATATCTACATACTTACATACATAAAATTAAAAGTATACCTGTTCTTTATATGTACAATCTTTGACGGATTTAAACCAAATTTTGCGCAATTACACTTTAGGATTCTGTACAAAACATAGACATCTTTCTTTCTTCTCTTGGCTGCCCTACTTCCTTCACTCGATATAAATATGTATTATATTGAATGCCACGAGTTCCATATTTTTCAAGTTGGATTTTAGGACCCCGAGAAAAGTGTAAAGTTATCTTAGTTATTTACAAATACACAGGTACATAATTTAATTAGAAGATCTGTGTTGGTTAATTTTTTCACAAAAAAGTACCTACTTTCGTTTCGAATGCTTCCAATTACAATTCACAGGCGATTCTTAGAATCCAAAAATAAATAAATTAGTTCCAACAACATTCAAAGTTTTATTACATGTTTCAGATACGTGCATCATAGCACCCTCGCATAGATTTTTTTTTTCTGGTTCGCCCCGCCCCGCCTTGTGCACAGATCATTATATTTCGTTTCAGTACTTTCAAAGATCGCCTAAATATTTTCTAGTTCAAGTGCTGAATTTTTGGTTTAATCGAAATGTTTCTTCACATAAAATTTAATCAAAGTTCATATAAATATTTGACCATGAAATGCTCCTTTATTTAGAATCGTAGTGCGAATTGTATTAATTCTCTCCCACTCCAAATCTGACCGTAACTCAACATCAGAACTCTGGGTTGTCTGCACACTGTTTGCATTGTGATTTTGATCTAGAAAAGGACATTCTCGGCATTGTCATACCGCACCATATTCATAATGTACAATGTTGCGAAGGGCTGTTTGAAAATTCCAGCGTGCCCCGAATGTGATTTACGTCGCTTGCCCCGAATGTTCGGTGCTATAATTTCCCTCGCGGCACCTCTCCCCGGCCGGGCGGAATTTCCAGCGATTGTTTCGCATTATTTATGGATTTTGGCAAAATCGCGTAATATCTAATCTGGTGGAATTGTTAAAGACATTTTTGGCCCGGGGACAATGTCCACATCTACAACAGGCGGTAGCCGGTGGCAAATAATTTAATTATAAGATGATTGAAACCACGATTAATTACTATAATTTAATAAAATACTGTCACAATAGATTTATAATAAGTGAAAAAAAATTTGGTTTATATAATTATTAGTTTAAATACGTTATTTTCGTTACCGCAGTCACTAAATATGTTTTTGCGTCACCGGGATTCGAACCTGGATCTCTATTTCCAATCCGGGGAAGTACACTAGCAATTGTGTTATAACGCCAGTATTTTTCTTGACAAATTTTCGAACCTATATGTTACATATTTCAAATTGATACACCTGTCGTTCCATTATTTGAAAGCCATCTACATTATTTTTACGGAATCTCAAATACCTTTGAGTAAACCGACTGCAGACGCCAGAATTATAAATTCATTTTTATTAAATTTTGCGTCTGCAGTCGGTTTACTCAAAGGTATTTGAGATTCTGTAAAAATAATGTAGATGGCTTTCAAATAATGGAACGACAGGTGTATTAATTTGAAAAATGTTACATATAGGTTCGAAAATTTGTCATGAAAAATATTGGCGTTATAACACAATTGGTAGTGTACTCCCCGGATTGGAAATAGAGGTCCAGGTTCGAATCCCGGTGACGCAAAAACAATATTTTTCGACAAAATTGATTTTATATGTATATATTTATAATTAATACATTAATTTAGTATTTAAAATATCACAGACCGTCTGTTCTGAATAATTACAACTTCACAATAAGAATGTGTTTTCTTTAATAATACTAAATATGTTATAATATTTTTAATATTTGCAAATTGAACTTTGTGGTTAATGTTAATTTTTGTATATATTTTATTTAACTATGTATTTTTAACCACTTAATAAGTCATTTTAATACACCAAAAGGTTTCGTAAAAAACAAAATCCTTCGTCAAAATGTCAAATTGACTAACTAAAACAAATACAAACTGAATAAATCTAATACCAGACTTAAATTGATAAAATTATTATAATTAATTTGAAGTCGTTACGAAGAAAATTGTATTATCTGAAACCGGTCGGTGTATTAAAATAACTAATTAAGTGTTAAAAAAAATCAGTTTTTAATAATATGTTGTATTTAAATTTCAAACTTACGTTTTGACACATTTTAGAAATTCAAGTCTATTCACTCACAAGTCCCGGTAGATACGTAAAGGTAAATAACTTCCTTGTGAATTCAGCACCTTCACGGAACCTACCTAAAAATTTCAATAAAAAAATAATACATAAACTATGTTAAAAATAAATGTAGTACAATTTCATTTCTTTCTTCACGGTGAACGGTGAATTGTCGTCACTAGATTTTTTCGTTTATTTTTTATTCAGTAGAATAACAGGAATAGACTTGTATACTCTAGACAGAAGAGATGGAAATGGTCAGGAGAAATTGGTGATTACTCTAAGATCATGATACTCAGTCGTGAGCACATCGACTGAGAGAGAGATGAATTTCATCTACTGAAAATTTTCAAAATCAATCTTTATAAAAACACTAGAGTGTGTTTAATTAACTGTGACAAATAAATTAATTATATAATTTTAAAATAACGGATGGATATGATAACGAAGCGTCATTTATAATTTAAATGATTTTTAAGTATCTCCTCACGACACTTCCTACGCCCGCAGCCAGTGCGGTGCATGGAGCCAGCGTTAGATAGGGGCCTAAAGCTGCGCGCTTTACAATTCTTTTGGTATCTTACGCAAATATGGGTACCTTACCCACCGCTAATTTGAATAAATCATTTCTAAAATTTGCCACAGCATGACGTGAAATTATTAAATTTTAATATTTCTGACTTATATTAAAAAAAACATTTGAAAATATTATATATTTTCGTGAGTTTCATTCATTTGGACGGCAAGCGTAAAACTTAATATGTTTATTCTAATTAATACAATATATATCCAGGGCCTCATTTTTTTAGTTTCTCCGGTGTCCTCACGGCAAGGCTGGGAATCAGCCTGTAGGTGTCAGAACATGTGTGTATGCCTAGTGACTCGTGCAGCAGCCATTACTCTTACAAATAGTCCATCATTTATTTATTTATTTATTTATATATATTTTGACATCCATATTTTTGTACTAACAGAGGTGGATACATAATAAACATACATAATACATAGTTTGTTGTGTGGGATATATACAGCGTTGTCCTGGCTACTTTGCTAGACTAAAGTCTGTGTTAAAGTAGCCATTGTAGTTGTATTAGGATTAATTATTCCCCTTGATGGCAATCCAGGCTGGGATGTGTTTTGGAGATCTTTCCATTCCTTTCTGTTCCGCACCAAGATGCAAGATTCGCTAATTATCGACGTCGAGGGCGAGTATGTCCTTCTGAATTCCATCTACCTAACAGACTCTTCTCTCTTGTTTACGAAATGTAAAGTGCGCGCGTGGTGAAGACTCTTTTATTCTAACCAAATACCCGGTCCATCGAATAGTCGACGTCAGACTCATCGTTGAGCTCGTAAACTTTTAACTTTGGAATAAGTAAACTTTTTTTATTCAAACATTGTTTTTGTAGATGCTAATAAACTCCCAACAGCATCGAATTCAATAACTTTTCCCCCTCTCTATCTCATCATGGCACTATATATCTCGTAGATAATCTACGTACCCATTTATAAATTCTATGGTTTGAACATTTAATATGATCAGAGACGGTTAAGCGAACAATCCCAACGGTCGCGGTACCCGCTAGTTCCCGTCGCGGCCGGGGGCGTCGCATGAGCGCGTTTTGCTTCGCGTTTTTTCCGCTCGTGGCGCTCTTTTTAACAAAATGTCACCCGCAGACCGCGGCCCAAACTTTCCACTTTGCGTCTCCTTCCGCAACATCGCCGTGAAAGCCGCGCACTCTGCCTGATAGGAAACAGGAAGGGACAAAGCGGAAGTAATGAGAGCTCGGAGGGAGCGTTTTATCCCGTGTGTGGTTTTACATTTTCCATATCGCGATGCGGATGACAGTTAAGCAATACAGACACAGAACTATGTAACTGACGTACAACAATATTTTATTTAATAGCTGTTGAACGTGGTTCCTGTTACCTCAATAGTCGAGGAACCTATACTTGCGAATGCTACCACGTCAAAAAAGCATCTATAGTGTATTATTTACCTACATACAGAATAAACACTGTTTCCTTTTATTTTTATTCTTTCTCGGGTGCTAGTTTATAGATAATAATAACAATACAATAAAATAAAAACATGAATTGTATTTACACGACAAAATTAATCGAGAGAACTGCTTAAGTTAAATATCTACAGGTGTCTTACACATATAGGCAGATTATTATTCCTGCCTGTGTACTATTTCAGGGTACGGTGGACGTGATATATAAAAGGACACATGTTTCTATATATAAAATAATGTAGAAACTGGTCAGACAATCGAATAGCGAGTATTCTTTTTAGGCGTTAAAAACGGCACATAAGAAATTTCGTATATGGGGCCTTATGTACTTGTTTGTTTGAAGGTAGGTAGATTCCCGGTTACACACGTTCGTAACTAGTCTTGTGTTAGATTCCTCACGAAATGTGTTTATATATTACTAGTCTTTTACTCATTCTAAGCTAAAACTGGAAGCAAAGTGCAAAAGACAGAGGTCAACATTCAACACTATACTAAAGAATGATCTGAAATGCCTAATAATTTAACCTTTGTAAATTTCTTAGATTTTTACTATTCTTCTGTGTATCGTCAACCTCCCTGACCGACATTCCGGATCCCATCGCAGAGTCTATCATCAGGGCTGGTATGTTGATGTGACTGAACAGCACACCCTCACGGGCGGGCTACAGCTTGGGCTTCCACTTTAAATGATGAAATAATTTTAAATTCTGAAAGGTTCCCAAAGGTTATTACTAAAAAATGTTTTTTTACTGATAACGATCATTTACACTTTGTCAGACATGCCATTATGTTATTAAAATAGTCAGTACAGTACTTGTAAAAAATACATGTTTAAAATGTATGTTCATAGTAGGTACGAAACATAATAATATGACAAAACACATTAGATGAATCACTTAAAAAGACACACTGAAAAAAATCTATCTAAAAAATATAGTCACCCTTGGGATTCGAAACACGGAACTTTATATTGCCGGTAGTCAGCTCTAATCAATTAAGCTACAGTATCGTAAATTTCATCTACAGATGTTACTTATCAGTGAGACATGTTTGTATCTACCGGCAATACAAAATTCCGGGTTTGAGTCCCGGTTTGTGTGATTTTATTTTATCAATTGACTGATTTTTTTGTGTGTAACTTTCTAAGTGATTTATCTAGTTAACTTTAATTATCACGGACCAACAATATTTTGATAAATCGTAAATTCACAAAAATATTGTGATTTCATTAAAATTAATACAATAATAAGAAGTTGTAAAATTCAGAAAGAAATTAAAAATTTTCAATTTCTAACATTATATTTTAGTTCTATTTCAAAAGTTTACCTTCAGAACAAAAAGGTTACTTAACTAACAAATTCGCATTTGAAAAGAAATTGACGCTCCAATTGAAGCTAAGTTCAGACTGACGAATTGATGTCAATTATATTTTTTTATGTTATAAAATGTTTAGATATGTGTATTTCTGCAAATTATACAAGACATAAAAGTACAACGAAACGTCCTGACTGATTCAAATACATATTTACTGATTATGAGGATAAACATTCTATAAATTATGTATGGAAAATAAGAAATTGAACCGTGTTTATTTCCAAATATACTGCAATGTACTGCATCAATTCTATTGCACTATTCTGCATTTGTATTAACAGCCTTCTGCAAGTTAAGTAATGATGGGGAATGCGTTCTGAATGACGGTCAGGTGTAGCTGATCTCGAGCCTGAAGTGGAGTTTAATGACTGCAGACATAACTCCTCGCCGGCTTCGTGCTGGAGAGGGAGGCTCCGGACGAAGCTTCGGCGCAGGGTGGTGGCGCCATTCTCACGGCGGATTTATAGCCAGCTGCTGGCGAAGTCGAACTCCCAGTGGACATATTACTTTGATTGTTATTTTTTATTGTAGGTACTTACTATTGTATGTGCTAACGAACTTATTAATGCACAACTAAAACACGTACCTAATACAAAAATATTGGTTATAAATCACAAACTTTCAAAATAGCAGTTTGAGAATTCAAGAAGCAATTTATTTGCACACGCAGCTCTAACAATAAAATCAGGACGGAAAATTCTAATCCAACTAGCTAAGGTCGCTCTGAACTAGTCATCAGCACAAAGTCAAGAACTGAGAGTCAATCACTGGTATCACTATCGGTGATTGAGTATTTGAAAACATCGTGATTCGTGAATTGATTTTTTAAGGAATGGCGTCATAATCATGACCAGCGCCATCTAGTAAATTTTCTAGATATTTGACTGTCAAAAAGTTTTACGTATAAATATGTAATTTGATCCGAAAAATACATTTTTATTTTATAAAAAGATTTCATTTTCTTCGTGATCATATTTAAATTAGATTTTTATTTATTAATTATGCTAGAACATGTTTTTAACGCAATTGAAGTTTTAATATTACACTCGGTTTTTTTGTTGTATATTTATTTATTTATTTCATGTATTGTGATATTGAGATTATTAATGAAATAGTGATCACAGCCACAGTTTTCAATCACTGATACTATCAAACACCAATCACAATCACACATGTGAGTCAAGAGTAGTAATTTTTCCCATCACTACTCTGAACCAACGTACGAATATATGAAAAGATCAAACTATAAATCCAAATAACCTCAGTTCAAACTCTTTTCTTTCCAATCTTCGTGTATGCAGCGGAGATTTGGACAGTCTGCAATAATGCAAGAAGAAAATAGACGCCTTCTAAATTTACTAAGTGCGTTAGAAACATATTACAGAAATAATAGATGCACCAATACCTCAATCCTGCAGAAAATCTCACCAAGACAAGAATCTATATATATACAAAACATTCTTCCAATTTTCAATCACGTTATGCATTAAAAATATCCGGGGTGCCACTTTAGGTCGAAGAAGACCAAGCCAACTGTGGATGGATGCATGAATCAATCTGAAGAGACCCTGGAGTCAGCAATGAGAGCAACACACGACCGAGACGGTACATTACGAGTAGTGATGAGAAAAACTCTACTCTTGACTCACTGGTGTGATTGTGATTGATATTCAATAATATTAGTGATTGAAAACTGTGACTGTGATCACAGTTTCATTACTAATACGCATGCACCATACGATATCACAATACATGAAATAAATAAATATAAAACTATTAAAAAAATGTAAGTTTATTTTTCATATCAAATTCTCAGGATTTTGGGTCAAATGCGTAAAACGTTTTTGCATAATCTACTAGATGGCGCTTATCACGGATTATAACGTCATTCCTTCATGAATATTTTCGTATTATATGCACATGCTCTAAATCACGGTTCACAACCAAATACGAATATAATTAAAAAATTAATCACGAATCACGATATTCCCAGATATTCAATCACTGATAGTGAGTGTAACTCAAAGATATCAGTGATTGACTCACGGTTCGTTATTTTAAACTCACAACTGATATTAAGGAATAATATATTCTTCATTTACTTTACGTACTGACTTTCGGAAAGGGTTAACTCAAGAATACATACTTATAAACTAAATAAGTATCTTTGAGAAATGGCATATCTAATAAGGAGGGTAGAAAAATCGTAGATAAAATGGCATAAGTATTTAGATACATACCGAGTGTGCCACGGAAACGTTTGCCTAAGCGTTTATTTCAAAAATACCAGTTGGATGCCCAAATCATATTTGAGCTTGACATATGACATAGCTTTGCGATGAAAGGAAATTTCTGAAATAGTAACAACTGCATGAAACCGGTGGCATCAGAACACCGAGATAGATGGAGAAACCTCGTGATTGCAATAAATATATAACTTCATTTAGGTAGAAAATTGACGCATTGATGATGTTTGTAGCATAAATTACGGTTGAATTTAATTTATTTTATTTTTATAAACTAACACAATGAGTAATTTAACGTCGACCGATTTCGATACCACTGTATTTTCTACAGGACGAGCGTTAGTACGAGTATATAAGATAGTATACAACCGAGTTAGTATACACCCGACCTGACAAAGATGCAGTGGTGTCGATACCGGTCGACGTTAAATCGCCCCATGTGGCTTATACAAAGTTTGTTAGTTTATAAAAAATGAATAAGTTTAAATATACTAGTTTAAGTTTAATAAATATTTTTGTATTTACTCTGTTTGATCTCTCTGAGAGTCAGTAAAGGTACGTGTTTACTGGATGCTTTATTCTAATTCGCTCACAAAACATGCGGGGTGATGATTGATAAATCGCTTAACAGTTCTTTATACGAACTCGAGATGAATCTCCGAGAGAAATCTCATCCGTAGACACAGCCCATTAATGTTATCTACTGTGTTAATATTAATTTACTTTGTGAAGTTCGGAATGTCAAGCTAATAAATAGCTTCACGGAAACTTCAACTATTCGCTTCAGCTCTTCGAGAAATTGTTCTATCAACTTCTAAATTGTTTGTTTACACGAGTTACTTACAAGACTTAAACGGCATGAAAATAGAGCAAGAAATATTGGTATATATAAAACGCCCGAAAAGTGTTGGTTTATATTACCAGAAATATGAACTCATGTATTTTTTTTTTTTACTTTACACCTTCGGAAACCTTGTAAAATATGCCAAAGGCCGCCAACCCTCCCCAGCAACGCGTCTAGGGTGTAATTAAAAATACAAGGTGAAGCCTTACTGCCGCAGAATATCTTTTAACCACGACTGTAGTAACAAAACCGGTTAAAAAGTTTCGCGAACAAAGATCATATTTCTGAATAAGCTTGTGTATTTAATGCATGCGTATAAGTTTTGGTTGAAAATTTTATTATCACTTAAAATTCTTTTCTGAAAATCTGTGAAAATTGTAAATTCTAACTGGCATTATGGCATTCCTTCTCGGTATATGTATTACAAAGTGAGGCAAATTACATTACAAACGAAATATAAATTTTTCAAAGTATGTATTAGTTTACAAATATCATATTATGTAACTATGTGTGACGTCTACCCTCCCCTTTTGGGGGTGCATGATTTCTATAGCTTCTCTCAGGCTGTCCTCTGAATTTAATGCGATGACAAGTCTCAAGTCAAATTGTACAGGTATGGCTCTGGTGCGATAATATCGGAATCAACCTAAGATGTTAATAACTGAATGTAATTTACAAAAATATAATATTGATTAATCAAAACAAGTGTAAACAACTCTCAAAACGATTCCTTGATAGGGTGTAAAATAAATAAATGTGTGTTAAAGCGTGAATTTAGAATATGTTATAATTTTTCAAAAAAATATATGATTTTGTTATGTTTTTAACATGTTGAATATCAATTGTTTCACGAGCCGCATTATTACATTCCCACGCACCACCTTTTCGTCGGAAAAAAATACACAAAATCAAACTTTTAAACAATTATGGTCTATTTTAAATAATCGTTAGTGTGTGCCATAGGTAATTTATGAACTTTATAACTAATAGATGCTCGAAAAGTCTGGGGCGAGAGCGAATCACTAATACCGGATGCGTATGCATACCATTCCACGGCCATTCTTTCGCAAATTTTATTATATCTCGCTCTAGCGCACGTAGCTGAGCTTATCGGTGTTGCATCTGAAAACAGTGTAAAAGGTGTTTCTTTCTTTGTCTATCGCTCGCATTAAATCGCTCAGGGTCGAAGTTGGAGTTGGACTATAAGATAAAGCTGAAGCTGGAGTTCGAAATAGATTTTTAAACGATTCCACAATTTTTAATTAACGTGCTGAAGAGTATACGTTTGAAATACTAATTTAATGTATTAATTATATATATATACATATAAAATCAATTTTGTCGAAAAATATTGTTTTTGCGTTACCGGAATTCGAACCTGTATCTCTATTTCCAATCCGGGGAAGTACACTACCAATTGTGTTATAACGCCAGTATTTTTCATGGCGTCTGCATTCGGCTTACTCAAAGGTATTTGTAATTCAGTAAAAATAATGTAGATGGCTTTCAAAAATAATGGAACAACAGATGTATTCATTTGAAAAAGTGTAACATATAGGTTCGAAAATTTGTCATGAAAAATACTGGCGCTATAACACAATTGGTAATATACTTCCCCGGATTGGAAATAGAGATCCAGGTTCGAATGCCGGTAACGCAAAAACAATATTTTTCGACAAAATTAATTTTATATGTATATATTTATAATTAATACATTAAATTCGTATTTAAAACATCACAGACCTATGATCTGAATAATTACAACTTCACAATAAGAATGTGTTCTCCTTAATAGTATACGTTTGGTTGAAACGACGTTGGAGCCTTCATACTGAGAAGATTCTTCTCTCTCTCCTATTCTTACTGACGTACTGTCTGCATTTTAATGATCTGTTTTTTACTTTCACCTTGACATAACTGATCTTATCGCTCATACTACTAAACTTAGATTTGTTAGAACACCATTTGTTGAAATGTCGCTAATTCTGTATTTGTATTGAACTTGTGTTGCGCTGAAGCTATCATCTCAATTACGAATTATGACACCATTTTATAAATTTATATGAAACATTTTTTGGAAATAAGGTTCTCGTAATCAAAAATGAACAACTTTAATATCTCTGACATGTAATGAGATATTAAGAGATGTATCAGATATTGCATCTCACAATGCAGAGAAAAATTGATGGAAATCAGGACCTTGGAGAACATCACGGATGAAGAACCCAGGGCATTTTATATTATTAAATAAATAATAGATATCTCATAGAGACGAAGCTATTTTTTTATTATATTTCATGGAAAATATATGGAAATGTGGGTAATTACAGGGCTTACAACCTGTCTTCGGCAATCATCACCCATCAATCTCCATATTTATCAAATGTTTGAAAGTTGTATATGTGTTAATATGTGGGCTCGCTTCGAGTACCACTACACTATCGCCATCTACGAACTAAATTTGATAATTCATTACCTTGAAACAGTATATATGTCGCAATAAGAATCGAATTATTTTTTTAAATTATTTAAAGCAATATTCTTTATATGTAAAATGTTTTTATTTAACACATTATACTTTAATACGCACGAAAAATATATATTTTTCAATTTTATATATTTTCTTATTTTAACCGGTATATTATTAGCAATATTTAAATATGTCCAAGAACACACAATTATTGGATTTTTACCTACAAAGGCAGGTCGTGGGCCTTGTAATTACTCATACTGCCATATATTTTCCATTGAATATAATTAAAAAATATCTTCTTCTATTATTTGTTTAATAACAGTGAGAAAATCCAGTAATTGTGTATTCTGGGACATATTCTAATATTACAAAAATGCTATTTTGTCATTGTAATGTGCATTTAAGTAAAGACGGAAACAAATGAAACGTCAAAATTCAATAAGAAAGGTCAATAGCGTAGACAGATAGCATAGATAAGAAAATATGACAGATGCCATGCGTTCCGTATTCGTGATAAATAAAATTAATTATTATTTTGTTGGTGACGATTCAGTTATAATATTGTCACTAGTAGTATATTGTCACCAGTTTTTAGTTTATTTATACCCCCATAGCCTATTCTCCTTGGTACATATTTTTCCTTTGGCTCGACTGGTTGTCCTTTTGGAGGTCGAGGAGAGAAAGTGTATTGTGTGATTCTTCGTATTAAATCTCTATTCCCACACCGCCGTGGATTTGTTATGATGAACGTGTGACACTCGTCAGAGTTTTTTGTGCTGTGTCATTTACTGCATTGGCGTGAACTTCCGGAAATGCAACGTGACGGCGTCACCAACCAGGTGAGTCGAGCTGTGAGTTCACCCCGGTTCGCTATCGAAGGTACCCATCTTCTTCATCCGATTTCCTGCTTCCTATCTAACCCATCCCTCCACCACCACCCGCCACACACCGGTGACTCGCGTCGGTCACACCGTGTATGTTTTTTCTTATTAGTAATGAAGATACTGTACACTTATTTCAAATTGAATATATATTTACGTACTGTCACATTTAAGTAATCTTAACCTTGTGATGATCCACATATAACCAACTGATAAAAAAAATATGAATTCCGAGAAATTTCTAGAGCTGATGCGACAGGGTAAGGGGGTGTAGCGGGGCGAGGGAGGAGACGCCAGGAGCGGGTCGCGGATTGTAAACGCTGCTAGAGGGCGGTTTCGAACTTTCGGGGTGGATAGTCGGCTTCGGGTGGGCCAAGGGTCAGTTTCGGGACCCGCTCGCGAAAAGACTTTTGAACCGGGAAGAGAGACGGATACGTATACGTTTGTTTGTTTGTTGTTAAAATTAGATTTTCCTTTCGAGATTTACGCCGCAGGTGTTCTAGGGGTGATTGTGTCGGTTTTCGGATCCGCGAAGGTCGCGTTAAAATTCAAAAATCGCGAGTGTGGTTTCAAGTTCCAGATGGCAGACCGGGGTTGGCGCAGACGCTGAGGACCATAGCAGAGGACCCAAAATACTATGTTTACCTTTTAGCATGCTTGTATACATAATTAAAACCGCTAACAAATACTGTAGTGTGATTCGGATCATCATGTAATTACTCATTCATAGAAAGGGACTGGCGTATCCGCTAGGCCACTTGATATTTCATTTTATTTAATTACTGTCCGTTTTATAAATTGGGAACACCCACGTACAAGTTTCAGTTACATGTATCTCATTGTTTAGGACCAATTATATACTACTATTGGCCGTGTAGATAATCATGTAACTATGTACGTAATTATTTGTATATTTACTTATCCGCGGAAATCTAAACCTAAAAACCTCATAAATCCTGTCGCGGCTCACGCTGCTGGCGCCATGGTGGGGGATGGTGCACATTTTATACATTTTTGATCCGAAGAAATGGCTTGCAGGTTGAAATGATAGAATTTATCAGAGAGCCTTTGTATGTTCATTTTACCTTGAAATCGCACGTTTGCATAGGTAGGAAATCATACTGCGTTTGTTGTTACTACTATTTTATTACTAGTACTAACATCCCCACCCCCCAAACTGAAATTATTCGAGGGCCTCGCTGCCTTGTGATCAAAGTAACAATAGTGTCGCTGGTGACAGATATTGATGCAGAGGGATTGATTGTCGAGATAGTCTTTCGTCGAGTTTGGAGTGGACTACAATTGCTGAGGAGGGTCTCTGTTCTGGGCGATATATATTACTCGCGGGAATTGTTTGAATGCAATCGTATACGTCAGTTGCAGAGCCGAGGGGTATACATAAGCTAGCTGACCAAGTGGCGTTATTGGCACAAAAGACGAAAGAGTCTGCCGATTGAATGCTGTTGCCCCACGCCCTGGCTAAGACGTGAGTGGACGGAACAGATCCCAGAGGAAGGACGCCTCGGCGAACCGTAGGTACCTCTTCGGACTTCTCGAGAGATGAGTCTCTAAACATGAATGCCGGGAGATAGTCATTTCAAACCACATAGCGTGGGTATCTTATTGAAAGGACGAGAGGGAGATTTATATCAAAAGGCGTCATTCTGCACGGACTTACACATTATTAACAATCCTGACCAATTGTTCCTGACTCTATTCAAGATGCATTGTTTGAGACACCGAGGATCATCCTGCAGATAATTAAACTATTCTTCTGACACCGTTGTCGTATGTTTTCAGACGCACCCAAAGGAATGATGGGAATTTCCTGAAAGTCATATTGTCATGTCACGATCTCATCACAATTAATTACCTTCAGTGGTGGACGCGGCCCCGGATTGGCCATTTTCCTACCGATACTGAATAGCTGTCACAATCATCACAATTAATTACCTTCAGTGGTGGACGCGGCCCCGGATTGGCCACTTTCCTACCGATACTGAACAGCAACGTATTGGAGATACAAGGACCTCGGCCATGCATCTTGAATGAGTCATAACAAATGATATTGTTCACTAAGACATTGGCCGAATCAAAACTTTGGATTATCATCATCATCATCTTTAAACTTTTGAACGCGTGGGTGCAGGGTTCGGGATTCAGAGCCTGTCGTCTACCGCGAATATGCACCAGACGCACGGATTCTGAATCTGGGGTCAGGGGAGCCGAACGTACGCCACAGTCTGGTGTCTGGGGAACTTATCATGTAACCACGGAACATATTTGTCAAGCGAGGCAGACACTTAGCATGTCGCATGTTGTTTCACATGTCCACATAATTTATGAACAGCTAGGCGACACCACGAAGCGGCCACAGTCACGAGTACGAGTCTACGACAAGGTTGGTGTCATATGTATAATTTCACCCTCACTCTACATTTTAGCTCCGAATAATGCGTACATATGTATAATTTCTTCCACACTCTTACATTCTAGCTCTGAATAACACGTACATAATTAATGCTATAACGGGCGCGCTCGAATATCATACCGCTTGACGGGAAGTTTTCTGTTATTCAGTCGTGTACAATAGGATAATCGGTATATTTATTTTAATAAGTGCTCTATAGGTATTTGAACGGCTATAATATTTGGATATTTGTAAACTTTAGATATTTGATAATTGAAAACGCGGGTTAAAAGAATTAGGATTATTACGGACATAACATGGGGAATATTCTTAACCACTAGAACGATCACGTTGGCCAAATTTAGCTATTAAGCGAATAGACTAGCATTAAGCGTAAAAATTAGTATTAAGTAAGGTAGAAAGCTAGATCTCCACACTGGTGCCGGAAACCAGGGGTTTTATTATTTATTCTGAATTGATTTTAGAGTAATATAATTATTCAATTTAACTATATATATAAATAGGCTAGAAAGTCGAATTCATCACAGGTGGTGCCGGCGACCAGGAGAATTATTATTTATTATAAATTAATTAGTAAATTATAGGAATAATCAATCATCAGAACCTAAAGATATTAAAAACACGTTTGACATTTTCGCTGCTTTGACGAATATTTTTTACTGGCAAATGACACTACATCCAAGACATCCAAGAAGTCATAGATAATAGATGCAGAAACGCAATATATAATAAGGATATCAATGTATAATTCACATTATTAGATACAGATGCTCGAAAACAATAACTTTAACTTTAATTTTCCCTTCTTCTTCTAGTTTTTCTTCCAACCTCTTCTAAAATACCTGTTATTCTCTAATATTCTTTGACATATTTAAATATTGCTCGTTATATTATTTTTTTTTAAATATATATTTTTAGGAGAACACATTCTTATTGTGAAGTTGTAATTATTCAGAACAGACGGTCTGTGATATTTTAAATATGAATTAAAGACATCAATTAGAAATATATACATATAAAATCAATTTTATCGAAAAATATTGTTGTTGCGCCACCGGGATTCGAACCTGGATCTCTTTCCTAACCGGAGAAGGTGCATTATCCAACTATGCTACAGCGATGATATTTTTAGCGACAAATTTTCGAACCTACGAGTATATGTTACCTTTTTGATATTAATACTTTTTGATAATAATCGTCTATTTTTTGAAAGAGCCTTATTTTTACAGAATCTCAAATACCTACCTATATAACCTTATTTTTACAGAATCTCAAATACCTTTTACCTCTAATAGCAAACGCCAGAATTATCAATTCATTTTTATTAAATTTTGTCGCTAAAAATATTGTCGCTGTAGCATAGTTACATAATGCACCTTCCCCAGTTAGTAAAGAGATCCAGGTTCAAATCCCGGCAGCGCAACAACAATATTTTTCGATAAAATTGATTTTATATGTATATATTTCTAATTGATATATTTAATTCATATTTTAATATACATTTTTATTATTTATGTTATGTTTAAAATAAGTAACAAATAAAAAAATCTAAATTACATTTTTAACTAATTCTGAAATGTGACTTCAGACACTTGACCGAATGTGAAAGTTACATATCTTTATTTCCACTTAATAAATATAACATTGTCCACTAGGTTGAGACGGCGGGTACAAAATTTACAGTACCCGCTGTAAACAATTGTCACACCTGACTGAATAGCGGAGGCCCGTTAGTTCATTTGGAAATCGCAAATCACGGCACGAATTAATAAGTCCTTTTACACTGGTGATAAAGTTTCGCAAGTACTTTAATCAGCGCGTATCTAATACCGATAAACTTAAATTTATTAATTAACGTTTTTTTTTGTGTAAGCGTGATTTTTTTTTAACACATAGTTGGATGTAATCAACAAACACTTGGAGTAACCTGGAGCCTCCGGTACAACAAGCCAGTGTCATGTCGCCGATTTTTAATCATGTTGAATATCCAGTGCAGAAAATTACTTACTTACTTACTTACCATCACGCAGAGAGGATAAAACGCCACATTCTTCTGTCCTGACACACAATTCTCGTCTCATCCACATTCACACATCTTCTCGTACAAGCTTCAATTATTGAGGCTTCTAACAGGACCATCCTCTACTTCTGGTGCCATCAACACTTGCGTCATATATCTTTCTTACCATTACCAGACCACCTTTCTTAATCTTACTCACTATACTATCAGCTTCTTTCCTTATTTCTTCATTCTTTACTCTGTCATAAATGGATCTGCCACATATACGCCTAAGTGATCTACTTTCGTTCCTCTTCTGCCAGCTCCAGGCCTCACTTCCATACATCAGTGTCGGTACTAGGACTCCATTGTGAACCGCTAGTCTCGCCTCAATTGACAAGTTTCTAATAGGTATAATTCCATTCAAAGCGCCGTTCACTTTATTCCCTCCAGTCACCCTCCATTCGATATCTTTCTCTGTCTTTCCATTTCTATCGAACATACTTCCCAAATACGCAAACCCATGCTGAAAATTACAATATAAAAATAGTTTATTTTAGCTGTCTGATTATTAGGCAGATTTTCATAGAAATACTATTGGAGAAGATCTCATAAGACAATTGACGCGTTCATAAATCTTTTAAGGTTTTTTATGGACCCAATATGTCCCATATGACGTTAAAATTAAACTTTTCTATTTTTTATTTATTATCTTTGTTTTATTAGCCACTGAATTGAGTTTAAATACATCTACCGGTTTCGAAAAATACCATTTTCTTCTTCAGGATATCATAACTAACCAAAAATATATAGCATTGCTTTTTCATCAGAATCCATTTTTAAAATTAAAAAAAAAACAGTTATTTAAAAAATAAATTTAGTGCCTAACTCAAATTGCTGCTCAATACAAATTTAGTCGAATAATTTTTAGGAAAAAATTTTAGAATGGGACTCGTAGTTAAATTTAGTTGGTTGTTTATAAACTCTTAATTAATTTTACATGCTTTATTTATCTCCGACGATTCTAAATTATTTAATTTGTGACCAACACCGTTTATATGCAAAATTGACAATCCCAATTTTTTATCAAAACCATGACCATTTTCTATCAAATGATTAGAAAATTCTGAAAACCCTCTATTGTTCAAACATCTCAAATGCTTCCTTACTCTTATATTAAAATTTCTACCCGTTTTACCAATATAAAATGCAGCACAATCCTTGCAACTAAGTTTATAGACGCCAAAATTGCTAATTTTAAAAGTATTAAACTTTTCTGTCGTAAAATACACATTAGTAAAATCTAGCTGATTTTTGCGGCCAAGGTTGATATGTTTTCCGAACTAATATCGAATCCATTAAACATGCTATCAATTGGTGTTAGTAGATCAAACCGAAAATGGAATCGTATTCTAAATTTAAAAAGTTACAAAAAATTTCTTTTGACTAATTTTTATGTACAACATTAATTAAATAGGTATAAAATTATTACAGTTACAGGATTTGCTCAGCATCAGTATATAAGTAATAGGAAATAAAAAATAAATCACTTATAATTACCCTGTGGGTGTTACAGTCAGCGAAATAGCGGAGGACGAGCGCACCTGCAGGTGGCTTGTTGAGGCTATGGGTCTCCAACCCTCCCAAGATAAGGGTGAAATATGAGATGCTCTACCGAGAACCAGGATACAGGAGACAAGTAAAGAAACAGAATATTAAAAATAGAAGTGTATAATTTTTCTTTGGTGTTGTAATATAATACGCCAGATTTTATCCATAATTATCACCGATAATTATGGATCGAGGACATTAGACTTTGTCGTTTCTACACCAAAAAATAAACTACCTAGGTTTTTGCAAAAGAGTACGCTTTCTCCCAATTTGGAAGAAATGATACAAAAATGGCTTAACGACAATTACCTGTAAGCATGAAATGAATTGTTTAAACCGTGACTGATTTGTTGTTATGTTTTGATTATATTAAATGTAATAAAATTGATATAAATGTACCTGCAGGCAAGACGTTTCGTGGTTCTAGTTTTAATTAAAAAATAAGAATATTAAAAAATTATAATAATAAACTACCCTCCTATCAATCGTCCGCCAAAAAAAAATTTTGTCACTTAAAATTAAATAAACTAAATTAAATTTACCATCATATCGTTTACTCGCAAGGGTTTGCAGATACGACAAAATGACTTGACGAATAAACTCTTTAAGTCTTGACAATCACTTCTGTTTTCTTCATTCACTTTCATACATCAAACTCGCTCAATATTCAAGCATAGAAAATTGGAGCTCGAATTAAAAAAATATAAATCGAACATTTTCAATTTAAATTTGATTATATATCACTTATTAACTTTTATCACAACGTATACATTGGGTTGATGCCTATGTTCGGGCGTTATTATTATCATTTACTTGGGAAATAAAAAAATTAACATACGAACACGTCAATGTCGTTTAAATGTCGTAGTATTATTTTAATAAATACGTTTAGAACTTATCAATTGACTGATTTTTTTGTGTGTAACTTTCTAAGTGATTTATCTAGTTAACTTTAATTATCACGGACCAACAATATTTTGATAAATCGTAAATTCACAAAAATATTGTGATTTCATTAAAATTAATACAATAATAAGAAGTTGTAAAATTCAGAAAGAAATTAAAAATTTTCAATTTCTAACATTATATTTTAGTTCTATTTCAAAAGTTTACCTTCAGAACAAAAAGGTTACTTAACTAACAAATTCGCATTTGAAAAGAAATTGACGCTCCAATTGAAGCTAAGTTCAGACTGACGAATTGATGTCAATTATATTTTTTTATGTTATAAAATGTTTAGATATGTGTATTTCTGCAAATTATACAAGACATAAAAGTACAACGAAACGTCCTGACTGATTCAAATACATATTTACTGATTATGAGGATAAACATTCTATAAATTATGTATGGAAAATAAGAAATTGAACCGTGTTTATTTCCAAATATACTGCAATGTACTGCATCAATTCTATTGCACTATTCTGCATTTGTATTAACAGCCTTCTGCAAGTTAAGTAATGATGGGGAATGCGTTCTGAATGACGGTCAGGTGTAGCTGATCTCGAGCCTGAAGTGGAGTTTAATGACTGCAGACATAACTCCTCGCCGGCTTCGTGCTGGAGAGGGAGGCTCCGGACGAAGCTTCGGCGCAGGGTGGTGGCGCCATTCTCACGGCGGATTTATAGCCAGCTGCTGGCGAAGTCGAACTCCCAGTGGACATATTACTTTGATTGTTATTTTTTATTGTAGGTACTTACTATTGTATGTGCTAACGAACTTATTAATGCACAACTAAAACACGTACCTAATACAAAAATATTGGTTATAAATCACAAACTTTCAAAATAGCAGTTTGAGAATTCAAGAAGCAATTTATTTGCACACGCAGCTCTAACAATAAAATCAGGACGGAAAATTCTAATCCAACTAGCTAAGGTCGCTCTGAACTAGTCATCAGCACAAAGTCAAGAACTGAGAGTCAATCACTGGTATCACTATCGGTGATTGAGTATTTGAAAACATCGTGATTCGTGAATTGATTTTTTAAGGAATGGCGTCATAATCATGACCAGCGCCATCTAGTAAATTTTCTAGATATTTGACTGTCAAAAAGTTTTACGTATAAATATGTAATTTGATCCGAAAAATACATTTTTATTTTATAAAAAGATTTCATTTTCTTCGTGATCATATTTAAATTAGATTTTTATTTATTAATTATGCTAGAACATGTTTTTAACGCAATTGAAGTTTTAATATTACACTCGGTTTTTTTGTTGTATATTTATTTATTTATTTCATGTATTGTGATATTGAGATTATTAATGAAATAGTGATCACAGCCACAGTTTTCAATCACTGATACTATCAAACACCAATCACAATCACACATGTGAGTCAAGAGTAGTAATTTTTCCCATCACTACTCTGAACCAACGTACGAATATATGAAAAGATCAAACTATAAATCCAAATAACCTCAGTTCAAACTCTTTTCTTTCCAATCTTCGTGTATGCAGCGGAGATTTGGACAGTCTGCAATAATGCAAGAAGAAAATAGACGCCTTCTAAATTTACTAAGTGCGTTAGAAACATATTACAGAAATAATAGATGCACCAATACCTCAATCCTGCAGAAAATCTCACCAAGACAAGAATCTATATATATACAAAACATTCTTCCAATTTTCAATCACGTTATGCATTAAAAATATCCGGGGTGCCACTTTAGGTCGAAGAAGACCAAGCCAACTGTGGATGGATGCATGAATCAATCTGAAGAGACCCTGGAGTCAGCAATGAGAGCAACACACGACCGAGACGGTACATTACGAGTAGTGATGAGAAAAACTCTACTCTTGACTCACTGGTGTGATTGTGATTGATATTCAATAATATTAGTGATTGAAAACTGTGACTGTGATCACAGTTTCATTACTAATACGCATGCACCATACGATATCACAATACATGAAATAAATAAATATAAAACTATTAAAAAAATGTAAGTTTATTTTTCATATCAAATTCTCAGGATTTTGGGTCAAATGCGTAAAACGTTTTTGCATAATCTACTAGATGGCGCTTATCACGGATTATAACGTCATTCCTTCATGAATATTTTCGTATTATATGCACATGCTCTAAATCACGGTTCACAACCAAATACGAATATAATTAAAAAATTAATCACGAATCACGATATTCCCAGATATTCAATCACTGATAGTGAGTGTAACTCAAAGATATCAGTGATTGACTCACGGTTCGTTATTTTAAACTCACAACTGATATTAAGGAATAATATATTCTTCATTTACTTTACGTACTGACTTTCGGAAAGGGTTAACTCAAGAATACATACTTATAAACTAAATAAGTATCTTTGAGAAATGGCATATCTAATAAGGAGGGTAGAAAAATCGTAGATAAAATGGCATAAGTATTTAGATACATACCGAGTGTGCCACGGAAACGTTTGCCTAAGCGTTTATTTCAAAAATACCAGTTGGATGCCCAAATCATATTTGAGCTTGACATATGACATAGCTTTGCGATGAAAGGAAATTTCTGAAATAGTAACAACTGCATGAAACCGGTGGCATCAGAACACCGAGATAGATGGAGAAACCTCGTGATTGCAATAAATATATAACTTCATTTAGGTAGAAAATTGACGCATTGATGATGTTTGTAGCATAAATTACGGTTGAATTTAATTTATTTTATTTTTATAAACTAACACAATGAGTAATTTAACGTCGACACAATGCAGAGAAAAATTGATGGAAATCAGGACCTTGGAGAACATCACGGATGAAGAACCCAGGGCATTTTATATTATTAAATAAATAATAGATATCTCATAGAGACGAAGCTATTTTTTTATTATATTTCATGGAAAATATATGGAAATGTGGGTAATTACAGGGCTTACAACCTGTCTTCGGCAATCATCACCCATCAATCTCCATATTTATCAAATGTTTGAAAGTTGTATATGTGTTAATATGTGGGCTCGCTTCGAGTACCACTACACTATCGCCATCTACGAACTAAATTTGATAATTCATTACCTTGAAACAGTATATATGTCGCAATAAGAATCGAATTATTTTTTTAAATTATTTAAAGCAATATTCTTTATATGTAAAATGTTTTTATTTAACACATTATACTTTAATACGCACGAAAAATATATATTTTTCAATTTTATATATTTTCTTATTTTAACCGGTATATTATTAGCAATATTTAAATATGTCCAAGAACACACAATTATTGGATTTTTACCTACAAAGGCAGGTCGTGGGCCTTGTAATTACTCATACTGCCATATATTTTCCATTGAATATAATTAAAAAATATCTTCTTCTATTATTTGTTTAATAACAGTGAGAAAATCCAGTAATTGTGTATTCTGGGACATATTCTAATATTACAAAAATGCTATTTTGTCATTGTAATGTGCATTTAAGTAAAGACGGAAACAAATGAAACGTCAAAATTCAATAAGAAAGGTCAATAGCGTAGACAGATAGCATAGATAAGAAAATATGACAGATGCCATGCGTTCCGTATTCGTGATAAATAAAATTAATTATTATTTTGTTGGTGACGATTCAGTTATAATATTGTCACTAGTAGTATATTGTCACCAGTTTTTAGTTTATTTATACCCCCATAGCCTATTCTCCTTGGTACATATTTTTCCTTTGGCTCGACTGGTTGTCCTTTTGGAGGTCGAGGAGAGAAAGTGTATTGTGTGATTCTTCGTATTAAATCTCTATTCCCACACCGCCGTGGATTTGTTATGATGAACGTGTGACACTCGTCAGAGTTTTTTGTGCTGTGTCATTTACTGCATTGGCGTGAACTTCCGGAAATGCAACGTGACGGCGTCACCAACCAGGTGAGTCGAGCTGTGAGTTCACCCCGGTTCGCTATCGAAGGTACCCATCTTCTTCATCCGATTTCCTGCTTCCTATCTAACCCATCCCTCCACCACCACCCGCCACACACCGGTGACTCGCGTCGGTCACACCGTGTATGTTTTTTCTTATTAGTAATGAAGATACTGTACACTTATTTCAAATTGAATATATATTTACGTACTGTCACATTTAAGTAATCTTAACCTTGTGATGATCCACATATAACCAACTGATAAAAAAAATATGAATTCCGAGAAATTTCTAGAGCTGATGCGACAGGGTAAGGGGGTGTAGCGGGGCGAGGGAGGAGACGCCAGGAGCGGGTCGCGGATTGTAAACGCTGCTAGAGGGCGGTTTCGAACTTTCGGGGTGGATAGTCGGCTTCGGGTGGGCCAAGGGTCAGTTTCGGGACCCGCTCGCGAAAAGACTTTTGAACCGGGAAGAGAGACGGATACGTATACGTTTGTTTGTTTGTTGTTAAAATTAGATTTTCCTTTCGAGATTTACGCCGCAGGTGTTCTAGGGGTGATTGTGTCGGTTTTCGGATCCGCGAAGGTCGCGTTAAAATTCAAAAATCGCGAGTGTGGTTTCAAGTTCCAGATGGCAGACCGGGGTTGGCGCAGACGCTGAGGACCATAGCAGAGGACCCAAAATACTATGTTTACCTTTTAGCATGCTTGTATACATAATTAAAACCGCTAACAAATACTGTAGTGTGATTCGGATCATCATGTAATTACTCATTCATAGAAAGGGACTGGCGTATCCGCTAGGCCACTTGATATTTCATTTTATTTAATTACTGTCCGTTTTATAAATTGGGAACACCCACGTACAAGTTTCAGTTACATGTATCTCATTGTTTAGGACCAATTATATACTACTATTGGCCGTGTAGATAATCATGTAACTATGTACGTAATTATTTGTATATTTACTTATCCGCGGAAATCTAAACCTAAAAACCTCATAAATCCTGTCGCGGCTCACGCTGCTGGCGCCATGGTGGGGGATGGTGCACATTTTATACATTTTTGATCCGAAGAAATGGCTTGCAGGTTGAAATGATAGAATTTATCAGAGAGCCTTTGTATGTTCATTTTACCTTGAAATCGCACGTTTGCATAGGTAGGAAATCATACTGCGTTTGTTGTTACTACTATTTTATTACTAGTACTAACATCCCCACCCCCCAAACTGAAATTATTCGAGGGCCTCGCTGCCTTGTGATCAAAGTAACAATAGTGTCGCTGGTGACAGATATTGATGCAGAGGGATTGATTGTCGAGATAGTCTTTCGTCGAGTTTGGAGTGGACTACAATTGCTGAGGAGGGTCTCTGTTCTGGGCGATATATATTACTCGCGGGAATTGTTTGAATGCAATCGTATACGTCAGTTGCAGAGCCGAGGGGTATACATAAGCTAGCTGACCAAGTGGCGTTATTGGCACAAAAGACGAAAGAGTCTGCCGATTGAATGCTGTTGCCCCACGCCCTGGCTAAGACGTGAGTGGACGGAACAGATCCCAGAGGAAGGACGCCTCGGCGAACCGTAGGTACCTCTTCGGACTTCTCGAGAGATGAGTCTCTAAACATGAATGCCGGGAGATAGTCATTTCAAACCACATAGCGTGGGTATCTTATTGAAAGGACGAGAGGGAGATTTATATCAAAAGGCGTCATTCTGCACGGACTTACACATTATTAACAATCCTGACCAATTGTTCCTGACTCTATTCAAGATGCATTGTTTGAGACACCGAGGATCATCCTGCAGATAATTAAACTATTCTTCTGACACCGTTGTCGTATGTTTTCAGACGCACCCAAAGGAATGATGGGAATTTCCTGAAAGTCATATTGTCATGTCACGATCTCATCACAATTAATTACCTTCAGTGGTGGACGCGGCCCCGGATTGGCCATTTTCCTACCGATACTGAATAGCTGTCACAATCATCACAATTAATTACCTTCAGTGGTGGACGCGGCCCCGGATTGGCCACTTTCCTACCGATACTGAACAGCAACGTATTGGAGATACAAGGACCTCGGCCATGCATCTTGAATGAGTCATAACAAATGATATTGTTCACTAAGACATTGGCCGAATCAAAACTTTGGATTATCATCATCATCATCTTTAAACTTTTGAACGCGTGGGTGCAGGGTTCGGGATTCAGAGCCTGTCGTCTACCGCGAATATGCACCAGACGCACGGATTCTGAATCTGGGGTCAGGGGAGCCGAACGTACGCCACAGTCTGGTGTCTGGGGAACTTATCATGTAACCACGGAACATATTTGTCAAGCGAGGCAGACACTTAGCATGTCGCATGTTGTTTCACATGTCCACATAATTTATGAACAGCTAGGCGACACCACGAAGCGGCCACAGTCACGAGTACGAGTCTACGACAAGGTTGGTGTCATATGTATAATTTCACCCTCACTCTACATTTTAGCTCCGAATAATGCGTACATATGTATAATTTCTTCCACACTCTTACATTCTAGCTCTGAATAACACGTACATAATTAATGCTATAACGGGCGCGCTCGAATATCATACCGCTTGACGGGAAGTTTTCTGTTATTCAGTCGTGTACAATAGGATAATCGGTATATTTATTTTAATAAGTGCTCTATAGGTATTTGAACGGCTATAATATTTGGATATTTGTAAACTTTAGATATTTGATAATTGAAAACGCGGGTTAAAAGAATTAGGATTATTACGGACATAACATGGGGAATATTCTTAACCACTAGAACGATCACGTTGGCCAAATTTAGCTATTAAGCGAATAGACTAGCATTAAGCGTAAAAATTAGTATTAAGTAAGGTAGAAAGCTAGATCTCCACACTGGTGCCGGAAACCAGGGGTTTTATTATTTATTCTGAATTGATTTTAGAGTAATATAATTATTCAATTTAACTATATATATAAATAGGCTAGAAAGTCGAATTCATCACAGGTGGTGCCGGCGACCAGGAGAATTATTATTTATTATAAATTAATTAGTAAATTATAGGAATAATCAATCATCAGAACCTAAAGATATTAAAAACACGTTTGACATTTTCGCTGCTTTGACGAATATTTTTTACTGGCAAATGACACTACATCCAAGACATCCAAGAAGTCATAGATAATAGATGCAGAAACGCAATATATAATAAGGATATCAATGTATAATTCACATTATTAGATACAGATGCTCGAAAACAATAACTTTAACTTTAATTTTCCCTTCTTCTTCTAGTTTTTCTTCCAACCTCTTCTAAAATACCTGTTATTCTCTAATATTCTTTGACATATTTAAATATTGCTCGTTATATTATTTTTTTTTAAATATATATTTTTAGGAGAACACATTCTTATTGTGAAGTTGTAATTATTCAGAACAGACGGTCTGTGATATTTTAAATATGAATTAAAGACATCAATTAGAAATATATACATATAAAATCAATTTTATCGAAAAATATTGTTGTTGCGCCACCGGGATTCGAACCTGGATCTCTTTCCTAACCGGAGAAGGTGCATTATCCAACTATGCTACAGCGATGATATTTTTAGCGACAAATTTTCGAACCTACGAGTATATGTTACCTTTTTGATATTAATACTTTTTGATAATAATCGTCTATTTTTTGAAAGAGCCTTATTTTTACAGAATCTCAAATACCTACCTATATAACCTTATTTTTACAGAATCTCAAATACCTTTTACCTCTAATAGCAAACGCCAGAATTATCAATTCATTTTTATTAAATTTTGTCGCTAAAAATATTGTCGCTGTAGCATAGTTACATAATGCACCTTCCCCAGTTAGTAAAGAGATCCAGGTTCAAATCCCGGCAGCGCAACAACAATATTTTTCGATAAAATTGATTTTATATGTATATATTTCTAATTGATATATTTAATTCATATTTTAATATACATTTTTATTATTTATGTTATGTTTAAAATAAGTAACAAATAAAAAAATCTAAATTACATTTTTAACTAATTCTGAAATGTGACTTCAGACACTTGACCGAATGTGAAAGTTACATATCTTTATTTCCACTTAATAAATATAACATTGTCCACTAGGTTGAGACGGCGGGTACAAAATTTACAGTACCCGCTGTAAACAATTGTCACACCTGACTGAATAGCGGAGGCCCGTTAGTTCATTTGGAAATCGCAAATCACGGCACGAATTAATAAGTCCTTTTACACTGGTGATAAAGTTTCGCAAGTACTTTAATCAGCGCGTATCTAATACCGATAAACTTAAATTTATTAATTAACGTTTTTTTTTGTGTAAGCGTGATTTTTTTTTAACACATAGTTGGATGTAATCAACAAACACTTGGAGTAACCTGGAGCCTCCGGTACAACAAGCCAGTGTCATGTCGCCGATTTTTAATCATGTTGAATATCCAGTGCAGAAAATTACTTACTTACTTACTTACCATCACGCAGAGAGGATAAAACGCCACATTCTTCTGTCCTGACACACAATTCTCGTCTCATCCACATTCACACATCTTCTCGTACAAGCTTCAATTATTGAGGCTTCTAACAGGACCATCCTCTACTTCTGGTGCCATCAACACTTGCGTCATATATCTTTCTTACCATTACCAGACCACCTTTCTTAATCTTACTCACTATACTATCAGCTTCTTTCCTTATTTCTTCATTCTTTACTCTGTCATAAATGGATCTGCCACATATACGCCTAAGTGATCTACTTTCGTTCCTCTTCTGCCAGCTCCAGGCCTCACTTCCATACATCAGTGTCGGTACTAGGACTCCATTGTGAACCGCTAGTCTCGCCTCAATTGACAAGTTTCTAATAGGTATAATTCCATTCAAAGCGCCGTTCACTTTATTCCCTCCAGTCACCCTCCATTCGATATCTTTCTCTGTCTTTCCATTTCTATCGAACATACTTCCCAAATACGCAAACCCATGCTGAAAATTACAATATAAAAATAGTTTATTTTAGCTGTCTGATTATTAGGCAGATTTTCATAGAAATACTATTGGAGAAGATCTCATAAGACAATTGACGCGTTCATAAATCTTTTAAGGTTTTTTATGGACCCAATATGTCCCATATGACGTTAAAATTAAACTTTTCTATTTTTTATTTATTATCTTTGTTTTATTAGCCACTGAATTGAGTTTAAATACATCTACCGGTTTCGAAAAATACCATTTTCTTCTTCAGGATATCATAACTAACCAAAAATATATAGCATTGCTTTTTCATCAGAATCCATTTTTAAAATTAAAAAAAAAACAGTTATTTAAAAAATAAATTTAGTGCCTAACTCAAATTGCTGCTCAATACAAATTTAGTCGAATAATTTTTAGGAAAAAATTTTAGAATGGGACTCGTAGTTAAATTTAGTTGGTTGTTTATAAACTCTTAATTAATTTTACATGCTTTATTTATCTCCGACGATTCTAAATTATTTAATTTGTGACCAACACCGTTTATATGCAAAATTGACAATCCCAATTTTTTATCAAAACCATGACCATTTTCTATCAAATGATTAGAAAATTCTGAAAACCCTCTATTGTTCAAACATCTCAAATGCTTCCTTACTCTTATATTAAAATTTCTACCCGTTTTACCAATATAAAATGCAGCACAATCCTTGCAACTAAGTTTATAGACGCCAAAATTGCTAATTTTAAAAGTATTAAACTTTTCTGTCGTAAAATACACATTAGTAAAATCTAGCTGATTTTTGCGGCCAAGGTTGATATGTTTTCCGAACTAATATCGAATCCATTAAACATGCTATCAATTGGTGTTAGTAGATCAAACCGAAAATGGAATCGTATTCTAAATTTAAAAAGTTACAAAAAATTTCTTTTGACTAATTTTTATGTACAACATTAATTAAATAGGTATAAAATTATTACAGTTACAGGATTTGCTCAGCATCAGTATATAAGTAATAGGAAATAAAAAATAAATCACTTATAATTACCCTGTGGGTGTTACAGTCAGCGAAATAGCGGAGGACGAGCGCACCTGCAGGTGGCTTGTTGAGGCTATGGGTCTCCAACCCTCCCAAGATAAGGGTGAAATATGAGATGCTCTACCGAGAACCAGGATACAGGAGACAAGTAAAGAAACAGAATATTAAAAATAGAAGTGTATAATTTTTCTTTGGTGTTGTAATATAATACGCCAGATTTTATCCATAATTATCACCGATAATTATGGATCGAGGACATTAGACTTTGTCGTTTCTACACCAAAAAATAAACTACCTAGGTTTTTGCAAAAGAGTACGCTTTCTCCCAATTTGGAAGAAATGATACAAAAATGGCTTAACGACAATTACCTGTAAGCATGAAATGAATTGTTTAAACCGTGACTGATTTGTTGTTATGTTTTGATTATATTAAATGTAATAAAATTGATATAAATGTACCTGCAGGCAAGACGTTTCGTGGTTCTAGTTTTAATTAAAAAATAAGAATATTAAAAAATTATAATAATAAACTACCCTCCTATCAATCGTCCGCCAAAAAAAAATTTTGTCACTTAAAATTAAATAAACTAAATTAAATTTACCATCATATCGTTTACTCGCAAGGGTTTGCAGATACGACAAAATGACTTGACGAATAAACTCTTTAAGTCTTGACAATCACTTCTGTTTTCTTCATTCACTTTCATACATCAAACTCGCTCAATATTCAAGCATAGAAAATTGGAGCTCGAATTAAAAAAATATAAATCGAACATTTTCAATTTAAATTTGATTATATATCACTTATTAACTTTTATCACAACGTATACATTGGGTTGATGCCTATGTTCGGGCGTTATTATTATCATTTACTTGGGAAATAAAAAAATTAACATACGAACACGTCAATGTCGTTTAAATGTCGTAGTATTATTTTAATAAATACGTTTAGAACTTATCAATCTGTAGAAGATTTGCGTTAATTATTAAGTAGAAAAAAATGAACATTTCCGATATTCATCCACGTAAGGTAATGTTGTAGGTACATGTGATAGGACAAACGAGGCTTCATTTACTCTGAAATACTTCCGAGAAATGTGATCATCACTTTAAAAATTATTGTCAACAACTGAAAAGCCAATGAAAAGACAGCATCAAGTGATTTTTCAGCGTGATGTAACCGGTCCGCATTACTGCTAAAATTACAAAAGCGGTTACTTAAGAGCTCAATTGGAAGATTATTCCACTTCTACCTTATTCTCCTCAGCTCCGTTAAATTTCATATTTTTCACTCTCTATCCATCTTTAATAATGTCGTTTTTTTATTTATATATTTATATATATATATACATTATAATTTTATTATTTGCCAAACTGCATATCAGTTTTACGGCAAGGATTGCCTTTTACATAGTGATTATTGCGTTTTTATCAACATTATTTTATTTATATATGATATTTATTTATTTATTGACATACATATTTTTGTTATAACAGAGGTGAATATATTATAATATAACATGGTAACATGTTTATTGTGTGGGATGGAGTAGACTCCACCTCTGATATATACAGCGTTGTCCTGGCTACTTTGCTAGACTAAAGTCTGTGTTAAAGTAACCAGTTTTTTTTTGTGCTGTTATTTAAGATTCGACAGAAATAAAAAAAAAATATATATATAGAATAAAAGAAAATGAAGTGGGAGTGTTGTAAAATTAGTGAATTATTAGTGATATATAACAAAGGAAACGATAAATTAGATAAGTATGTGTTTTTTCACTTTATATTTTAGGGTGGTCTCATTATTTTTCAAAATGTTTAATAAGTCTTTATTGATTTTATTAAATATTCTTGGCACAACACATTCTCTCGTTCTCTCACCGTACACATTGTTCGGCTTCTTGGCAATTGGCTTGACAACTTCTTAACCACCCGTTTTTTTTAAGCGTGGAATCAAAAAAACTGTACTATTGATTAGTTTATTTAAAAAGACAAATTTTATATTTAATAAAAACACAACGAACTTAAGTATCAACCCAATATATAGATGTCCTTTATTTTGTATGAAAACATACTCTCGTGTGGTTTAATTTGTACTGTAGGTACCCATTTCTGAAGGTGCGTTGAATTTTTTAGACCTGCTAAAAAATAAACAGCTGTCGTTCCTGATTTTTGACACATCACATCGGCAGTGACGATTTCAAAATCAATATAAATGTGATTTTCTACATCCCTGTATCGTACCGTGGCTCTAATGGTGGCTAGCTGGTATCGCGCACGTTATAGTAATGTGCAATATTCGGGATTGATGTCTGCCTAATGAGGATGGCTGCGGCCGCAACCGGCAATTAGCCTCCATAAATCATGCGCCGAGTCTGCACATGATCCGCGGACAAGGGTCAGATGATGTACCGCTCCCGGGTACCTGCCTGGTGGCCAGGGAGGGCTGGGGCTGAACGCCAGCCGCCCGGGGCGCCGGACCGGGGGATGCATTCATTGGAAATAGATATATAAGGTACATTACTCAATTTCTGCTCTACTTTCTACTCGGCGCTTTGAATGAAATTATTGCTAATGGGAACTTGTCAACCGAGGCAAAACTAGCGGCACACGATGGAGTCCTGGTACCGACACTGGTGGAAGTAAGCCCTGGAGCTGACAGAAGAGAAACTAAATTAGACTGAATGTAGTGGAAATAAGATCGCTTACGCGTATGTGCAGCAGATCCATTTATGACAGAGTAAATAATGAAGAAATAAGGAAAGAATGTAAAGTTGATGTTAGAATTGAGATTAAGATTAAGAAAGTATCACTAAGGTAGTTTAGTCATGTGGAACAGATAAATGAGGAGAGAATGGTAAGGAAGATATATAACGCAAGTGTTGATGGCACCAGAAATAAAGGACGTCCGCGGAAGACTTGGCATTACCAGGCAAACCAGATACTGGAGAGAAGCCTCAATAATCGGCGAGCTTCTATGAGAAGATGCATAAATGTGGATGAGGCGAGAACTGTGTGTCAGGGTAAGGAGTGTGATATCCTCTCTGCTTATCCTCACGGCGTGATGGTAAGTTAGTAAGTTAGTTACTCAATATGATACAAGTTTAGTAAAAAACAAACTGTCACAACTAAGACCAACGGGTTCTTTTGATTGAAAGTAGCTTTCGTATAAGACAGAGACAAAGGCGCTCCTAGAATATAATTTCGAGAGGGGTTTCAAATGTCAAAAATTGTCATTTTTTATATTTCATTTATTTATCCTTATTATTATAGAAATGTGGAAATTCTTTCGTACTCGAGCACTCAAAGACCATAGCTTCTAGATGCTAATTGAATTTTTTTCAATAAACTAAACTTGTTTAGTTATATTTTTGTCGCTACTGCAATTTTGAGAGGTGTAGTCCCTCTCATCATCAGGTCAATGATGACTGCACCTCTTGAAACTAGAGTAATGACAAAAATATAATTCAACGTCTGTGTTAGTTACATTAAATTAGTTTTAAATACTAATTTAATGTATTAATTATAAATATATATATATATATATATATATATATAAAATCAATTTTGTCGAAAAATATTGTTTTTGCGTTAATAAAAATAAATTGATAATTCTGGCGTCTGCAGTCGGTTTACTCAAAGGTATTTGTGATTCTGTAAAAATAATGCAGATGGCTTTCAAAAATAATGGAACAACAGATGTATTACTTTTAAAAAGTGTAACATACAGGTTCGAAAATTTGTCATGAAAAGCACTGGCGCTATAACACAATTGGTAGTGTATTTCCCCGGATTGGAAATATAGATCCAGGTTCGTATCCCGGTAACGCAAAAACAATATTTTTCGACAAAATTGATTTTATATATGTATATATTTATAATTAATACATTAAATTAGTATTTAAAACATCACAGACCGTCTGTTATGAATAATTACAACTTCACAATAAGAATGTGTTCTCCTTAATAATTTTAGTTTATTAAAAAAAAATGATATTGTATCACAACTAACTGCGATATCAATAAGTATTATTACAGATGCTAAAATCAGGTAAATATAAATGATAGTCTGTGCCATAATTCTATCTCGATGTGGACTGCATAATTATTATACAAATTATAAACGGAAATCGTGAAAGCCTAAAACGAACTATATTTTATAGATAATATTTGGAGAACGTTGATATATAGTGATGTATTCGTGTACTTCAATATTTGAAGGTGAAACTGCACACTGTCTGTGAAAGAGGGAACAATGTTTTGATACAGAATATTTACAACCTACTATAAAACATGTCGGAGAAAGTATATTGGTAGAGGTGTGGCACGGTGTAGAAGAAAAACAAAAACTTTTAATTATATTTTATATTTTTTATTTATTATCTTTGTTTTATTAACCACTGAATTGAGTTTAAATACATCTACCGGTTTCGAAAAATACCATTTTCTTCTTCAGGATGTCATAACTAACTAAAAACATATATTATTGATGCGAAGAAACAATAATATATGTTTTTAGTTAGTTATTACATCCTGAAGAAGAAACTGGTATTTTTAGAAACCGGTAGATGTATTTAAACTCAATTCAGTGGTTAATAAAACAAAGATAATAAATAAAAAATATTAATTTTAACCTCAAAGGTAATATTGCTAATTTTAAAAGTATAATTATATTTTAATATACGTTAAATGTAACAGTTAGAAAGGCATACAAGAAAATTAAATTTATCAAATAAATATTTTTGTTATTACCGGGATAACTATGTACCGAATAACTGCAACATCACAATAATAATGCGTTTTCTTTCAAATATATTTTCCTATTCCAATTTACATAGTAGCTAGTATAAGCGTTTAGCTTAGTTTGACAACAGTAAGAATATTGATGTGACATGTATTGCGTGTACGCATATAAGTATCCTAAACCCAACGACTGTTCACGTTCCAGCATGACATGACAATGACATACGACAGTTAAACAATGGCTACTCTGAAGAACTGTGCAAATGTTGCCGACAATGTCTCCTTCCTAACCGTAATAATGAAAAATCCTCCAGCAGTAATGAGAAATCTTGTAGACAATGTGCCAAATAGGTTTAAACTTTAGTTTCAATTTTGTCTATTGGTTAACGGCCATTGAAATTTTGTTTTTTTCCCCCCAGAATATTAAATAAAAGTACTTAACATTTTTTCCATTAACATTAGGAAATATGTATCTGTGTAAGTTTATTATATTACATATTTACTTAATATATTTTTAAATAAACTTGATATTAACACACCATGTGTACGTACATATATTTCTGAAAAATTTATCTGATAATTTAGTAAAATCACAGTAAGTTCATTAACTAACCTGATCCGCCATCTTGTATTAAAATGGCGGTCTTTCAAAAACTTTAAAAATGGTAATTCTGTGTTAAACTTAAATATTTATTCTTATTCTGTTTTGTGGCTTAATTTTTATAGTTTGTTTGGCGTATTTTTCATTTTTTTTTAAGCTATAGGTTTGTATATTCTATCAATTTATATTTTTATATATACATATATTCAATGCTGCTTGTATTTTTTTATACCTAACCAATTTTGTAAAAGCTCATAAGGCGTAAATTAATAAATAAATCAATACACGTTAGTCCTAGAAAACATTTTATTTTCGTGCTTTATCGTTTACAAAAAAAAATAATAATATATTTATAATTTAAATCCTGTTTTCTGTGATATGTATGGCTAATGGTAATAAACACAATCTATCCGTACACACATTAGTATTCGATAATTCAATATGACGTGTACGTTTTTTATTTTATATATAATTTATTTTGGACACCCAACACGACTGAAATACTCTTGATTTTAGAAGACCTCTTCACATCACAATCCCTGACAAAAAATATAGCGTGTTTTCACTTTAAGCCGCGCATTTAATAACACAATATGGTGTATGTATTACCATTTATTACCTGTATTAGAAGTAAATAGTACACTTTAGAGAAACACTTTATTTTAAGTATGTAATTTTCTTTAACTTGGCCCGGAGCGCACTGACCGCTCGGACCGACTCTGCCGTTGGCCAAATGCTACACTTGGCGCCGAACACGATGGTCAGAAATGGGCGACTCTCTGGCCGAGTTGCGAATCTTCTAATATCCAAGATGCTCGTAACTATTCGGGATAGGGTTAATACGGTTCCATTTAACCAGTGGCTTAACTAAAAAAAAGTGTCAAATTAAATATTTAACAAATTAAACTCTGAACCCCTTGAACAGTACTCCAAAAAAATAATGAAAAAATATCAAATTGTGAGATACCAAATTAACCTTTGGCATGCCCGGTGGATAGAAATCACATCGTATGCCTGTTGGGTCTGATGGACCCGTAATTGAATATCAATTTTTTAAATGAAGTAATATTCTAGGAATATATATATATATATATATATATTTATTTTTTTCAAGATTTTTAACACCCTTTTGTAGCTCCACATTTCGAAAGATTTTATCTTCTTTGAGGTAGCTTGGATTAGTTGGACTTGTTTCGACCCCGTAAAGAAATACTGACGTCCTAAGAGATCGTTTAAGCATAAATTTGCGTGAACTGAATATTCTTCCATATTTATTAAAAACCAGAAAAAAAAACTTTTTTATAACGAAATTCCTGAAACGTTTATTTTTGAAAAACGATCGTTATGAAATAATTATTATCTGCACGAATAATATTTGTAACAGAAATATTACTGTTAATTAAATAATTACCTACCTACAGTACAGCAGCCTTATAGTGATTCAATATTCAAATTTCTGACTATTTTAAATAAACGTACCTTCAAGACGGTCACATATACACGTACACATCACAAATAAATATAACGTATGACATACATTTCGATACAAGATATAGTAAAATGCGTATTCACAAATTGCAGAGTTGATCAGGTATTTTAAGAACAGTTTCGCACCAGCTCTATTCTGACTTTGATATCTTTTGAGTGATCATTGATATTAATATTGTTGGTTTCATTCAATATTTTCTATTTTCCTATTTTTTTAAATTTATTTCCCATTTCAATGTCATTATCTCCCACCCCATCCCACCACGACTATGAATACTCCCTAGTCGATAATATTTATTTTGTGTATCAGTTAGTGTACGACAATCCTGACAAAGATACAATGTTATCAAAACCGGTAGACCTAAAATTAATCAAAGTGATTTTTAGAAATTTCGTTTATTTTAATTAACTTTATACGTCAAAAAAATTTATTTGTGTATATGTTTTACTTCTTAACCCGTTCAGACCCCTTGTGCACATTTATGCACACAATTTTCAAAGCATTAAACAAGTACCTACTAATTTTATATGTGTTGATACTTTGCCTTTTTTAATAACACAAGTAAGTACATTATTTTCTCGGTTTTTTTTTTTGTCAAGAGTCAAGACCTGTTGTGCATAATTATCAACATCATTAATTTACTAAAAAACGGCAAAAAATATTTATTAAAAAAATATTTTTTTCCGTTATTATTTTTTTTTTCATCCTTAAAACTAATTCAGGTCTATAGAAGTTAAGCATTTTCCACTGATGTACACGTGTTAAGTGTTAAGACTTCAAGATAACTCTGTGATCAGCTTGAGGTTGCTAGAAAGAGTCAAAAATTCAAACCCACGAAAATGCCATTCGAACCTAGAACCATAGATACCTACAACTATTTAATCTCAAATTTGACAAACAGAAAGCGTTAAATTATAACCATTTATCTCGTTTTGACTGCTGTTTTAAACTGATTTAAATTCACCCAGCTAACGAAGTGCATTGGTCAATGGAACGACATTTGATGTTTGACGTACAATAAGCGTGAAGCGAGTCATGAGACGGTGATTCTCTGAGATTTGGACTACGAAAGGGGAGAATTGTCTCTTAAGAACCTCACGGGAGCATAATCTACGTCTCGAGTCGAAAATCTTAACCTGTAAACACGAGGCATAAGATTGTATTTGGCCCCTAAGAGCCTGAAGCCAAAAACTAACTGGATCTCTGGATTCAATGTCGTAAAAGCATTGCTACCCCAGGAGGGGTAAACTTTATTCTTTCAATTTAATAAACTTCTGCCCCTTTACCTCGATAAGGCGACAAATTGAGCGTTACTCGCCCCATCTCCCGCAACCCTGGCGCTGGCACTACCGGGTGGCACTACCCGGTGGCCGCGGTCAACGGCGTGTAATAGGGGCGATAAATCAAATGCCAAGCCCCGTGGCCTGGAAGGGTATTTCCAGTGATTTTTTTTTTTGGTTTAATGAAATACTAAAGATTTTACTATTCTTCATATAAACCCCTCTTGACAAGCGGCCTTTCAAGGTAAGCTGAGTGAGGTCCAAGTTGTTCGCAGATTGAAATGAAAATCAGCTGAATCGTGAATTTGAACACACGTAAACGATTGATCGTATCAATTTATACCCTTTTCTGTTCATAAAATACCCAGTTTCTCGTCTAATAACTTTTGATTGATAGTACGGCATTAAATATTATTTATAACTATCAATAATTTATATTTTTTATAATAATGTAACGCCGTTAAACACCGTTAAGAAAGTTTTAACCGGTTTATTTGCTCGTTTTCAAATTATCAATAAAAATATGTTGAAACGACGTGCCAAACACATGAACATCACATGATGACCAATTAGTATGGTCCAGGGTCAAGATATCCGTAAAAATTCTCGGAAAGAATACGTTTATTTTTTGTAAAGTATCATAAAGATGTTTTGATGTTTATTAATAATGTCAGAATGATGCGCGGTAACATTGGTCATTAGCTACGCGCTCGCGTAGCAGCGCAATTTAGAAGAAACGCTGCTTAGAAACAAATCTGATGTCATCGTATCAGCGTTCACAATGTGAAATACGGCTTAAAGTGGCTACGACAAAAAACGACCGCAGAAAAATGGATAAAAAAAAAATTGCACTATTTTCTGATGGCCATGAGAAATTCTCCTATGTACTCGCACAAACAGAAATACGATACGTATCGATTTCTTCACGTGATAATGTTATACTCTTATAATTTGACCTTCCGCCTCCTAGCGACGACGATGAAGGTCTAATGATGCCAGCACTCCAAAAATATCCCTTTCTGTGGAAGTATATGTTAAACGATGCAATTGATTGAGAGACAATGTACCAATCAGTGAGCGATATATCGGCGCCTCAAACGCATCCGACATAGTTAATAGGATGGACGCCCGCTATTGGGTTCGTTCGTTGATCCATTTATTTTATGGACATGACTAAAAATACATTCATTGGTGAATAATACTAAAGTATATATATAAATAATCTACATTACAATATCCGAACGTTTGAAATTTTACTTTTATTATTTGTTTTTCGTTGATAAATAATGATGAATAGTATATTAAATTTATTTATTTACTTTATTAACCTCTGTGGGTTATTTGTATCCACCGACCGGTTTCGGAAAATATCTAATTTTTCCTAGAAAAATTTTCGATCATCGAATCAATCATCGTAACAATTTATCTTAGGTACTAGATTTAATTTAGACAATTTGACACTTCGCGCATATCCAGTGTGTGGCAGCTATTTTAATTTTTTCCTGATTACCAACAACAAGGCGAGCGGAGTTGGCCCAACAACTGGAATTATTATTAGGTAGGTTTCAATGGAAACACTTCTTATTGTAGAAGGTGTCATGATGCAACTTCCACAAAACTTCATTCCACATCTTCGCATGCTCTTGCTTATATTAAAATAAAGAAATACAGCTAAAGTATTAATGTCATTATTTCGAAATTGCTAAACTTGCCATAAATATTAAATTGAACTTACTTACTTACCATCACGCCGTTTCCTGCGGGGATAGGCAGAGAGGATAGAGCGCCACACTCCTCTGCTCTGACACACAATTCTCAACTCATTCACATTCATACATCTTCTCATACAAGCTAGCCGATTGTTGAGGCATCTAACAGAACCATCCTCCATTTTCTGGTTTACCTGGTCGTACCAAGTCTTCCGCGGACGTCCTCTATTTCTGGTGCCATCAACACTTGCGTCATATATATTTCTTTTTTCTTTTTTACTCTTCTGCCAGTTCCAGGCCTCGCTTCCATACATCGTGTCGGTACCAGGACTCCATTGTGCTCCGCTAGTCTTGACAAATTCCTGTTAGACATAATTCCATTTAAAGCGCCGTTCACTTCATTCCCTGCAGTCACCCGCCTTCCGATATCATTCTCAGCCTTTCCGTTTCTATCAAACATACACAAACTCATCTACTTGTTCTAAACATTCATTACTTACATTATTTAGCACGGTGTATTGCTTTCCTCCTTCTCGAATACTATCACTTTCGACTTGTTAACATTCATAATAAGGTCGCTTTCCTTGCATACATCGTACATTCTACTAACTAGACTCTGTAGTTCTTGTTCATTATTCGCCATTAGTACTGCATCATCGGCGTACAATAAACAGCATACAATCAAATCTTCATTAACCTAATTCATAGTAAACCTTAAAGATGCTATTAATTAGCATTGATGAGTGGAGCCGATAAGTAAGTGCAAGCTTATGTACCGGCTCCGGGATGTCATCCCTGCTTTCTGCAGCTCTTCGGTCATGATCGATATATATATATATAAATTCGGGTGTATGTATCGAAAATACTACGCATTTAGTGGACACGATCGAACTCCTGAAGTTCTCCTAAAACTGATCTTATAAATATCTCGGCTAAGCTCGTTAGTTAGTCCGTTACGTCATCTTGGTACAAAAATTTATAAATATAAAAAAAAAATATTAAATTACACATTCACACACATACGACTAGTGATGAGCTAAACGTTATTGTGATTGTGATTGTGCGTTTGGTATTTATTTTATAACTATGATTGGTAACTGATGTTTAACTTTTAGAGGTTTAGTTTCCCGTATATCAGTGATTACACGCCGAGTTATGAATATTCAGTTACTTATCATCGTTACAATCGAACACAAATTTCACAATCACAGTCACAATAACGGTTTAGCTCATCACTGCATACGACCCTGTTACCTGATTCTTCATTTCAGTGCCAGTGGAATCAATCTTCGGCAGTCTCTACTAAGTGATTCCTTGTTAATGTCTGCCGTGGTTTATGCATTATGAGTCCGCGTTACCCTGGGAGATATTTGTGTTCCATTGTAACTATGATTAGTACATTTTAATGTCAGTTACCAATCACAATCAAATACCAATCAAATATCAAATATCATTCACAGACACGATAATGATTCAGCTCATAACTGCGGGGATTGGTGAGAATGAAACGCGCGGTTGATGTAGATTGGTTTATTAGGTTTGGTCGGAGATAGAGAAGGAAGAATACAAGAGATAGCGGAGAGTGAAATATGTTATATAAATATGAAATATGTATGGTGGAGACCGAACATGGTAGTGTGCAACGAAACGAAAGATGTGACCAGGTGTCACTTGCGTTGTTCGTCGGATAGTAGCGACGATACTGGGGGTGGATTTAAATCGCCGCCCCTATATAACTACCCCATATCCATCGTACACATGTCGTGCAGATACATCCGCTGGGCAGTGGAATTCTAAGAGATATATTTTCTTTCTTTTCCTTTATTTTTTTCATTGTTAGTACACTTTGGGAAGTAAAGAGTACTACGTGACAGAGAAATACACAACTACTGATACTTGATTTTCAGTTGATTTCCTCTTGTGAATATACATATTTTTCTGATTATGAAGGCTATACTAGTAACTAGATGCCTGAGAGAAAAATCCAGATTTGGGTAAAGAATAGCAAAACATAAGAAAGCCACCATTCAAATCTTGAAACTCTTTTGTATTGAAAAATATAGCAAGAGATTGAAAGCGCGCCAAGCGACAGAGGTGGATCAAGTTCGTTCAATTTTACGTATTTTTTCCGCTAATATTGCTGTATATTTATAGACAATTTTCTGGCAAACAATATACTTCTCAAAACTAATGTTTTTCGAATATTTCAACATGTACAAGAACACACAATTACTGGATCACCTACAAAGGCGCTCTTATTAAACAAATAATAGATATTTTTTATTTATTATCTTAGTTTTATTAACCACAATTGAGTTTAAAAAACATCTACCGGTTTCGGAAAACACTTTTCCTTCTTCAGGATGTCATAACTAACTAAAAATATAGTATTATTTCTTCACCAGAATCTATTTTTAAAAATTTTTGTTTTTTTAACTCAATTGTGGTTAATAAATAAAATTTAATAAACTAAGATAATAAATAAAAAATATGAATCTTAACCACCAAGTTAATACTGCTAATTTTAAAAGTAAATAATAGGTATCTCATAGAAACGAAGCTATTTTTCATTATATTTAATAGAAAGATATGGAAGTATGGGTAATTACAGGGCTTACGACCTGTCTTCGTCTGACTTAAGTGATCTATTTACATAAATGTAACGTTCACAATTTTCACCCATTATTCAATCTCTGTATCTATCAAATTTTTAGAAGTTGTATATATGTTATATACTTTCTATTAAATATAATAAAAAATAGATTCGTCTCTATGAGATATCTATTATTTTTCGAATGACTTTCTGTTTTAAAATTCCGCAGGTATATTGTACGTGATTATTAGTTTCGTTTTAGATTGAAATAGATGTAAACAATGCCTGCTATATTTAAAAAAAAAGTATAATATATTAGGATAGTATGTGGTGGAATAAGATCCCGCGGACTGTATCCATTATTATAGTGTGATGATTAGGTGACGCAACCAGAAGTGAATTCAAGAAGGAAAATAATGGAAGATGGATCTGGCCTACCTTGCTCTAAAGTCTTGGGTTGGACGTCGTTTTCACCTAATACTAGCACGTTTTTTGTGAAGAACTGAGATATCACTGCACTTCCTAAACTGTTGAAAACAAAGCTTCTTCGTTGTCCGAGCATTCCGCGCGGTGCTTCTCTCGGACGCGAAAAATAACAATATTTTGATAGTTCGGTGTCAGAAGCCAATCTGTACCCCTGTCGGCGAAATCCCTAAATTATTGGTTGGCCAGTCATATTAAGGTTTATGTTGGAATGATAAATGCACAGGTAGTAGGTACTCGTCTTGCGTTAAAAGTATGCCTTTGAAACGCAGTCCTGGAGACGCGTATTAAGAGCACTCTAGACGGCTCGACGCAGCAGCATCTCCATAGTACAGCCTGAAGGGGCTTGTGGTGGAGAAATCCAGAGGGAGAGTTGCTGCATCGATCACCGACCGAGTGAAGACCGCACCAGGAACTACTCTTGTATCAGCGCTGAGAACTGCGGGATGACTCGATAGAATGGGATTTCAGTGGTAAGTCTCTCGATGACCCCATCGAGAGACTTTCAAGTATCCCGCGCAACATCGTAAAACAAACACATTCGATACCCCCTACGTAAAGTCTTATTGTAATAATAAATTATTCATTTTTAGATATTACAGTATTCGCATCTTGGTATTTGGTACATTTTTATGTGACGATTTTTTAAATTGTATTGTTTTTAATATAAAATAGTACATTAATAAGTAATATTGCCACTTAAAATATATATCAAATATAATATATGTAAAATACTATATCAACTGAAAATGAACTATGATCATTAATTCGTTCCTGAGTTCCTGACGAATATAGAAACAGTTTTTCCCATAACAAATAACTGAAATTCAATTAATTCGTTCCCAGCCCCCGAAAATTGTGCACAAATGAATCAATTTTACGTCAAAACTGAGAGAGGCTGAGAGTACTGAGGAAACATGATGGTAGAAGCGGAAAGTTATTAATATTTAGAAGAAGACAATTTAAACATCAGGTAACTCTAATTCTGGTGATGATTCAGTAGCACTCCATTTAACAAAGAACTTGCCCATGTTGTCTGCTTCACTCTGTTTTTTAAAACCTTCATGAAGCAGCCAATCACATTACCATTGGATCCATTTATATTTTGGTTGACTGTGGCAACATTCGGGTGCAACTTTTCGACCATATTCTGCGTTTTGGCCCAGTCAGACAGCACTGCCGGGCGGTGGAAGTGACAAATATAGAAAATATCAACGAATATGTAAACTAAACAAATTATGGATATCTCATAGAGACGAAGCTATTATATATGGAAATATTTCTTTGTTATCAAAGAGTGACGAATTTCGAACCAGACGAATATGGACGTTCCATTATAGTTAGTATTATAATTACGATTCTTTACCTACGAGGGGTCGATTCTATCATATGAAAGTGAAATTTCGTCATATAAAGTCAATTATATTTAATTATGTTTTATTATAATTGGTTTCTTTTAATTAAATGAATACTAAATTTAATTCCCCTCATATTATTTTCCATAATTATTGACGGATTACTTCTAGTAATAATAGCAAAGCTTTTTTTAGATTTTTTTCTTCTTACCTTTACACTGAAAGTAATACAAGAAATTAGTAAAAATATGATATTATCATACAGTAACTGAAATAAAATATTCGGGAGTTATAATAGATTCAAAATGGAATTTATCGCAAAGTACAAGATACGTGACTTAAAATATTGCTAAGAAAATCTCACTTCTGGGAAGGATCAGAAGATTTAATAGTACTGAGTCTTGTAAAATAATATACAACTCTGTTATTATTCCTCACATCAACTATTGCAGCACCATTTTGTTTTCGGCTAATGAAGAAGAAATGCAATAATTGTCAGTGTTGCAAAATGAAGCTATGAGAATAATACTCAGAAAAAATAGATACACTCGAATCAGCGCAATGCTGAAAAATCTGAATATGATGTGACCTTAATGGCTACTTTAACACAGACTTTAGTCTAGCAAAGTAGCCAGGACAACGCTGTATATATCAGAGGTGAAGTCTACTCCATCCCACACATTAAACTATGTATTATGTATGTTATGTATCCACCTCTGTAACTACAAAAATATGGATGTCAAAATATATATAAATAAATAAATAAATGGTATTTATTTATAAAATCTTCAATAAGAAAATTTATACGAAAAATTGATGTAAATCATCATGAGCACGAGCATCGTACAAGAGGAAGGGATAGACTGGGACTGCCATTCAGGAAGAAGGCCAAATCTCAAAAATCGATGATGCATAGTGCGATGAAGATTTTTAAAGGAATACCAGAAAACATAAGAAAGGAACAGAAATTAAATATATTTAAAGTGAAATTGATCAGATATGTAAAAGATAAGTTTTAGTAAAAGAAAATACTTTAATCTTGTTTATATTAGAGCATATATAGGAGTGTTTCTGTATGCACTACGTTAATAATTACGTAAATAAACATGGTGTACGTATGTAAATATCTGAATCATTTGATAATTTTAATAACCTTTAAAATGCCATGAGCGCGTTAACACGCTAAATAATGTTATGTCACGCGAATCTGTAAGCGTGTTAACACTTTATCTCCTGCGAAAAAGTACGGTTGTACCGTGCCGAAACGTCGACCTAGGAGACCATCTACAAAAGACGCCAGTTTGATACACTAGTGCTAAACCTTAACTAAACAATATTTTCATACCTTTACATAGAAGTGTGTTCCAACACAAGTACGCTACGAATATATTACATATTATTTTTTATTAAATTATTGGCAATAATGTGAGACATTATACTTGCTCGTTTCTCGATACACGCCATCTGCCTCCGTACACGTGATCAAGTTTCCCTCATTCAACCATCATCCCACTCCTGTATCATTATCGACAGCATAGAAGTCTACAAGAAGATAAAGTCATTGTTCAATTTTAATATTACGTTCCATCCTGAACATCCCGACAGCTCGCCATTGTTCGGCTCGTAAACTTTGCAAAGTAATTCCTAGAAAAGTATTTTCCATTTTTTATTGTTTTCAAACGATCTCAGTGAATGGAATATTTATAGCGATAAATATTTTATAGATAAACTACTGTTTTCTAGATTAAGATATATTGAAAAAGTTCCATACATCTCGCATAATACGTATTCTAAATAATGTGGTATAATAAAATTCGCGAACTTAACGCTGGTGGAAAAAAATGCGAAGACATTATACAATCCGATTTGTTCGTTTCTACGAGAATCTCGACGCAATAAAATCGGCCGTGACTTGAAAAGATTCAGCTTAGTTATGGTAATCGTTATATGTATCATAAAAAAGTATTGTCTGGCCAAGTCTTGGAACCGAATTAGAATTGGCAGAAGAAAATTAAAGCAAACTAAACGCGGTGGATATTCGATAGTCGAGAAAACCGTGCTCGAGAGAGAAACGCCGTGAAGCAGAATGCAGAAAAATAGACTAATCGGATATATGGAGCTGATGATGGAAAAACAGATGTTGGTAATGCAAGATACAATACGATTGTGGACAAAAAATTAACGATTGTGTGAAGATACGGTATATGGGTAACACATATTTGTGTCTGTTATTTTATTGAAATAGCAACACATTATAAAATATGCCTCTTTACGTGTCAATTATTAATATGTCTAAATTAAAAATTATCAAAGTTCGATGCCTTTTTACATTTTGTATTTAATGTATAATTTAGAATCAAAATATTTCAATTAATCGAAATAATCGCATAACTTTGATTCTTTTAAAATCTCTGACATGGTTGAGATTAGGCTCGTGCAGCTTCGACATTTTTGTCTCATATTTTTAATATGTATCTACCCCTAAAGCGTTATGCACTAGGTGAGATATATATATATATATATATATATATATATATATATATATATCTTCTTTCCTCCAATCATGTCAGCATTGACATTCAGTGGTCTCAATCAGATGAGATTTGACTCGTAATGTACTTGCGCAAGTCTCGGTTCTGGGTCCCCCTCATAGCTGACTCCAGTGTCTTTCCAATCAAATGCAACATGTCTATTCACCGTTGAAGCACTCTTCCAAGTCTTCTTCAGATCAGACCATAATGTGGCCAAAGAATTGAAATAATCTATTCTTCACTGTTGAAGATAAATAAAAGCGGACTGTACACGATCATTCAGAATGACATTCTATCATAATGACGAGGAACCTTAGTAATGTCATTCGGAGTGATATTTTTTTAGATCAGTTTACCCCAGACTACCGTTCTAAGTAGCCGATAGCCAAAATTATGAAGATTAGTAGAAAGAAAAAGTGTGTTTGGCAATTATATTAGCTCTATCTACTTCAAACCGTAAAATCTGGAATGAAGAATGGCTTAAAAAACGTAAAAAATATACACATTTGAAATTGCTGCATGAGATTTCACAGACGTTGGCCAAAGATGACTCTAGAAACTACTATAATATGAAATAACGCTTTTTGAAAAATTACTCAAGATGGTACCACATTTAATTACACAAAATAGAGTAATGAGGGTATCCTTAACGATTATCCTGTACACTCAAGTTTCTTGCAACTGGATGTTCTTACGAACATCTCAAGTTTTCAGGTATAATATCTCTATTAACTATTTCGCAAGGTTTAATGGGAACATTTCAGGCAATTTTCTTCGTTTTCAAGACTATATGAAGCCCAAATTAAAATAAATTAATTCAAACAGTTCAAGTTTATATTTTCGTAGAAAGCAATCACTTTGCGGTTTGACATATTGACATTAACCTTTACCATACCGTGATATAAAATACCCGTACGCAGCCATGCTGTCAACTCGTGTTACCGTAAGAAAATTGAGTTTGTTATCATTCTAAATGAGAAAAAATGTTTTTATTAGCTTAAATGATTATTTAATAATTAATAAGAATGTGTTCTCATAATAATAAATGATTAATGTCTAAATATTGACCATTAAATGTGAAAAAAGGAATATATGTAATTTGAAGCATTCATCAAGTTCTATACAATGCTACCATTCTTCTTTTCTCTTTTCATTCTATTAGTGAGAAAGAGGTATAATTATATAATGAAATTAAAGTGTAATCGTTTTCTATCATACCACAAATGGTATTTTTGCCAACGTATTAATTTTACAACCGATTGAATTTGTTTAATTATTTTTGTAAAATTCTCTTTTCAAAATTTGTTTTTCACTAGCCATTTGTAAGTGCAGATGATTTCCTTAGAGTTAAATACAATATTAATTTTAATATTATAGATTCAATTGGCATGGTAGACATGTGTTACTGCATGGTTAGTGAAGGGTTAAGGGAGAGGAATTGTATTATATAAATGTTACGTCTATCTGTATATGTATTCTGTCCATCTTTTTCGCATATAATTTTATATTCTGACTCCCTTCATGTTCTATTTAACTATATACGTATTCTATCTCTCTATTTCACATATAAGTTTATATTCTATCTCCTTCTTTACGTATTTATAAGTGCACTCTTTTTGTATTTATGATCAGTTTCAAATACGTCCGGATGAAGTTGAGATAAACGAAACCGCTTGACGTATAATAAATTTCGTGGTTTCGTACAAAATGATCGTTATTTTATTTAATAAAAAATGTATATCTTTCTAATGAATACATTTAATTTGTATTTTATTATGTATATTATTTTTATAGATGGTGACAGAATAATTTTTCTACTTTATAAAATAGTTTAATTTCATACTGCAAGATAGGTACAGTAAAAGTACGATTGAAAATATAAATGTATGTATATAACATAAAAGTACGTGGTGGCTTAACGTTTTGGGCTACTAGATTTTTCATTCTACAAGCAGTTGGTGGGGAATCGGCCCGCCCTCGAGATGAAATCCATGTCGCGTTAATAGCAACCTACAAGTTAATCCACATGGCAGTAGATCGCGGAAAGCGAGCCTTTTTCCACTTTCCTCAATTGCTAACAATTATGGGAGATACGAAATTGGTAGAACCATAGTCGAAAATGCGTACAGCGCTACAATTTGAGGCAGATTGAATTGGGTATAGAGTTGGGGTTATTGGGGGTTTTATTTAAGTGCTGGCAGAAACCTACCGGCTTGTCGCTAGGCCATCCGGTCAGTGGCTGCTTCGTGGCAGAAAAGAATTGGTTTAAGTCATGTGCAGTCACTGAAAAATTACTAATAAAGTGAACCGAAATAAACCTAATATAAGTATGTATTTTATAATCATTGATTGATTTGGCAACTACTTCGTGGTGTAATAGTATGGGAAGGACTGCTCTAATTGAAAGTAGTGATACTACTCAATCATTACGTGTGTGTAGTACAAAGTAAAAATAAAAATTATATATAAAGGAAAACACATTCTTATTGTGAAGTTGTAATTATTCAGAACAGACGGTCTGTGATATTTTAAATACTAAATTAATGTATTAATTATAAATATGTACATATAAAATCAATTTTGATCAATCAATCCCGGTGACGCAAAAATAATATTTTTCGACAAAATTGATTTTATATGTATATATTTATAATTAATACATTAATTTAGTATTTAAAAATTATATATTTTATAATCAATAAAACCTATTTCTAACGTTGAAAACATAATTTATAGTCAAACGAAGGGATGTGATCTATCACATTACAACCTAACATAACCAATTAACGCTAATATTTTCAAAATAAAATGCAAATACCGAAATAAACGTTACTTTACATATTTAATACAACGTAGAGCCGGCATTAACACAAAGTAGACATTCCATAGCTGAATACCGACTGGCGACTATTAAGTGGCTCCAACGCACTGCGGTAATGGAATATTGTGCAATACTTTTGAAATTAACAAAATTAACTTTGTGGTTAAAATTCATATTTTTATTTATTAACTTTCCTTTATTAACTACTTATTGAGTTTAAATACATTTACCGGTTTCGAAAAATACCATTTTCTTCTTCAGGGTGTCAATACTAACTAAAATCATATATTATTGTTTCTTTACCAGAATCTATTTTTAAAAAAACAACAATTATTTCAAAAATAAATTTAATACCTAACTGAAATTGTTACTTAATACAAATTTACACGAATAATTTTTAGGAAAAAATTTTAGAACGGGACTCGTAGTTAAATTTTGTGTATTACTGTGGACAGCCATCAGACCTAAATCTCGAATCAGTTTTGAATATTTTAATGCTTATTTATCAAATAACCTTGTGCACCCCTTCAGATAATTACAGTCTGGGGATTAGGGCGATATCGGCATTACAGGCATACAAACAAACGAACTTATTATTTTATATACAAAATTCTAATTTCTTCCACTGTACAATTACGATACGGCCACGTAACTCCTAATAAGCACTCGTTGAAGACGATTGTCACCCCAGCAGCCGTATTCCAGATTTAGCGTGAAGTTCATCGGTGGTGATCATAGAGCCTGCCTTTGTGTATTAATTGGATTGAGTGAACAGACAAAGATCAAATAGGCTAAAAAGGAATCATATAAGACTTTAAATTTAATCCTCATTCGGATCAAGGGAACTCAACTACAAGGGTGTCAAATAGATCGATTTAATTTTCCTACATTCCCTTTGGTGTTAATTTTTTGAAGGTAGTTTTTCACTTGAATTTTATATATTCTTCTCGGAAGGTGATCAGTTCTGATAAGTCATGACCTTCCGTTCAAGATCTTAGATAGAAATACTGCAACCTTACCTTATTCCATATGTTATTATGTTAAGTTCGCAATATTTAAACTGCTCATGTTGTCGATGTGCCTCGGAAACTCGGAAAAGGCTTCTGGATGAGATAAGGCAAGTGTGTGGCAGTAGTGTAACTACACCAATTTAGACAATGTGATGCATCCGGGCTCACGTCACATACTCCACAATTTTATTATTGATATTTTTCCCAACACTAATATGGACTGATAATAATATTTACACAAGGGGTGGGGAAACGGGATGCAGGAAGGGTGTTATGAATTTGGTGTACAGACAGGACAATAAGGACTCGAGGATCAACCAGGAAGAACACGACTCACTTGAATTTTCTCTCCTTTAGTCACAGCTCTTGTACTTCAGGAACCTTATTCGATGATCAGCACGAAGCACTGTGATCTACAATAGCGGTATCGGCACACACACCCGAGGAACCGAATACACTAGCAACAAATAACTTTACAAAACTTCAAGTTAGTGACGAGCACATAGCAGGACATCCGCTCTCCTTGACAGTTCAAAAATTATAGACAATTCGCACAGAAAAAGTGATGCTTTGAGGTATAAGGTATAGGGGGGGACAGATAAGTACAGAAAACATAATGGTGCAGCTACACACAAATTTAGCACAAAAAAATATAATTTTAAAAAACATTTCTCAAGTGTATTACAAAATCATATTCATTTCTTACTACTGAGCTTAATTTAATAAGTATTATTCAAATTATGAATAATAACACTTATTAAATTGATAAATGGAATATCTTGAAGGCAAGGGAGAAAAGAAGAATTGATGCTTTTGAGATGCGGTGTTGGAGACACATGTTGCGCATACCATGGACGGCGAGATGCGCGAATTACTTCTACGGTTACAGCCATAAGATGTGCAGGATGCCGAGAAAAGTGGAGGAGCATAGTCAAGAGGGCGAGAGTTCATGGAGATCGCGATCATCAGTCATGAAGGATTGACATGGATGACGTTTCAAATTATCTTCTAGCACTTATTTAGTATATTATGAATTGGTTTGATTTCTGTTACACTTCTAATATGATTTCTTTTTTCGTCGATTAACTGTTCGTTTTCTAAATAAAATAATATAATGAATACAAAGTGCTGAGTTAGGGACTAGACCACCGCCACAAAACTAAAATCACTAAATTGTTAAAAAAAATTTTTCAATGCAAACACACTTTAGTTTTTTTTTTCAGAAAACAAACGACTTAATTTCAACTGTTAGAAATTTCAAAACAAAGTTTGTTTCCGGATTATATGGCCTCATATTATTACAACCACTGAACCTATTGACGAATTGAAATTTATCTACTAATTAATACATTTAATTAATATTTAAAATATCACAGAGCTATGTTCTGAATAATTACAACATCACAATAAGTTTTAAGAAATTTATCAAAGACACGATGATCACGTAACACAAAGCGCAAGAGGCGGAGAGCTGTGGAATTGGACGCAGATCAGCAGAAGAAGAAGATTACAAAGTGAAAAGGTTCAAGTGTGAGGTGTTGTTTACCTGTTCGACTTTCCTGATTTGAACTTTCATCTGACCATCGTGGATTTGCAGCAGTTCGATATATAATTGGACCATGGACCTGAATAACTAACAAATGACAAATTATACAGGTTTTTGCTGTTCTTTAAACAACTCCTTTATTTCCAAAAAACTATAAATTATTGAATTTTTTGAGTTCAAATTAGTGATGAGCTAAATCGTTATTTTAACCGTGATTGCGACTGTGATTCTGAAATTTATATTCGATTGTAACGATTATTGGTAACTGATTATTCGTAATTTGGCGAGCAATCACCGGTATTTATAAATTGAACCTCTAACAGTTAAATCTCAGTTACCGATCAACATTATAATCGAATAGCATTTACACAATCACAGTCACAATCACGGTTTAGCTACTTGCTAGTTCAAAGCAGTTATACATCGATGTTAAATACAAAATACCGAAATTCAATTAGCTTATATAGTTAGTCTTAAAATTTAGCAGAAATGTAAGCTCATTTACAATATCAAGTTATTTTTATTTATTATCTTTGTTTTATTAACCACTGAATTGAGTTTAAATACATCTACCGGTTTCGAAAAATACCATTTTCTTCTTCAGGATGTCATAACTAACTAAAAACACATATCATTGTTTCTTCACCAGAATCTATTTTTAAAAAATATTTAAAAAAAAAAACAATTATTTAAAAAATAAATTTAGTACCTAACTCAAATTGTTGCTTGATACAAATTTTTTTTTTTTAAATATTTTTTAAAAATAGATTCTGGTGAAGAAACAATGATATATGTTTTTAGTTAGCTATGACACCCTGAAGAAGAAAATAGTATTTTTCGAAACCGGTAGATGTATTTAATCTCAATTCAGTGCTTAATAAAACAAAGATAATAAATAAAAAATATGAATTTTAACCACAAAGTTAATATTGCTAATTTTAAAAATATTATCAAGTTACACAAAAAAAATATTTATCGTTTTTTTTACAGGTATTCAATTTTGGTTGTACGGCGATTACATTTATTAAAAGCTTGAATAACTATTCTAGGATGGAATATCAGTATTAACACTCGTATTTTTTTAAATAGAGATTCGTACTCGAAACACACGTCACATCAATATTATTACTATTTTACACAGGCCAGTAAATAAATAGACATGAAATAAAGTGTACATATAGGAGAGTGGTTCGGAACATTAGTTGCGGCACGAGGGGCATTCTATACACATTACTTGTGGAAACATAAATTCGATAGTTTATAACACATTTATGCAACAATAAAAGTATTCAGTCCTTGAAAATTAAATCTTTGTGTAAACAAGACGTATTTTTTACATTAATGTATATTATGTTATCGGTGTTTAAATTTTCGTTCCAATCGTTGAAAAGTCGCGGAGGTATTTGATTGCGTAAGTGGTACCAAAGTGATCACGCGAGTGACACCAAAATGAAAATGTCTATATAATTGGTAGTGTTGCCGCAAATACTTCGATAGCTAGTTCTGGGTTTTCTATAGATAATGTTGAATACAGTAATTCAATCTGTGCAAATTCAAAGTACACAAACCTCTGTGAACCTGTGCTGGTAGACGCCGACGTCGCTCTCCTTGTAGTCCGATGGTCCTTAAATCTGCTGGTCAGCCACCGAAAACCTTCTCACAACCGATAATCCGAAAATAAATAATACTAAATGTTTTTATTATCGCCACCGTAAAAGTCCCTCCGAATCGGAAAAACTCTCTTCCCAGAAGCAGCTTCACTTTCGTTTTCTGTTTTTAAATCCACACAAAAAAAACACTTATATATACAAAATTTTGTATCAGGCCTACCTATCGAAGTATAAAAAGGCGTAAACAGATAGTATGCGCTATTTTCAAACTAAACTAAACGCGTGTATGAACTACGAAAATAGGACTTACTTGGTCGTCTCCTGGAACGAGGCTGCATCACTAGGCCGGCTGCATCACTACCCAAGTACAATTATTATTCTGATTAACATTAAACGTACATTTTTATAAATATTTACAAAAAAAAAAAAGATATTGTATATCTTTTCATGATTTTTACAAAGGTCGTGTTATGATTAAAAACGAAAATTCGCGCTTTGACACATTTCTAACGTTACACCCCATTCAGACCTGCGTTCCCAGGAGCTGCCATCTTTCGGGAAGTGTTCCACTTGGCCTGGCGATATGGAGATATCGTCTCCGGTACCCCTTTTGAGAAATCACGCCGAAGAAAGGCGATGACATTAAACAGTGGCTTTCATTATCACACCGAGCGCTTCGGAACGTCCCCTTCTGCGGAGAAGAATGGACGAGTGATTTATAGGAGGTGAGGCGGCCTTTCAGCTTCCGCCGTCATTGGATGGGAGTCCTGGGCGCATTGCAGGGGTGGCAGAACAATTCATTTAAATACTAATTAAATATATATGTAAATACATTTTTTTTAAATTGTTTCCGGTAGCAACAATAATATTTTTTCGATAAATCGATTTTCTAATTAATACATTTAATTTGTATTAAAAATGTCTCAGACCTATGTTCTGATTAGTAATGGGATGAATCTTGTTTTATGTAAGGAATTTATTCGGGTATGGGTGACTCGTTGGGGCTCCTTAGGTGGGTAGCTGGGTCGGCCTGCGTGGGTAGGACTCCATCTACGCGTCTACCTCTTACTCTCCATTCCTCGTGTTTTGCAACTTTGTCAGTCGGTCCGTGTATGTGTGACTCAATCCATTTTGTGTCTCATCCACTGTCCTTTTTTTGGGAGTGTTTTTGATGAATGGATTCCTGAGTGCTTGCCTTGAACTATTGCACCTTAATTTTTCATTAATTTTCCATCTGTATGTAAAACTATGTTCTACGGATTTATAAATATTATATGATTTTTTATGAATAAAGACAGTACTTAGGGGAGGGAGGGGAGGGTTTAAATTTTAAATCTTAATTGCTAATAACCACATTGAATTTCTTCTCCTTTTTCGTTTTACTTATACTTAAATATGTAATTGAATTAAAGTCGCGTATTTTTATTAACTTTGATGAGTGGGACCGACAAGGAAGCCCTAGCTTCTAAACCGTGTCCCGGGAAAGGGTGGGTCCCCCCCCTCCAGCTGTCCTTTTATAGACCTATGTCCTGAAAAATTGCAACTTCACAATAAGAATGTGTTCTTAAAAAATATCTTAAATATTATTATTAGCGAAAATATTATTCGCCCTTTTTATATTTTTAGATAAATGAGAAATTGACGAATGAAAGATAATTAATTGAATTGATTACATAAGTCATACTTCTTCTTCATGTGACTATTCTTCTTCTATCAAATATATTAATTGTTTAATTTACTCTCTCTTAGGTTAAATGGGGCAGCCGCTTAATTTGGCCAAATTTCCTGGTTCCAGTGTCCCAATTAAGCGGAATCGACTGTATACCATAATTAACAAAAGAAAATGCAAGAATCTAGGAAGGGGAAATTATTTGTTTTTTTTTACTATCTATTACGTCGATTCCGATTAGGTTATGTTAATGGTTAGGTCTCCAGAAGGTTCTTGCACCATCCCGTTAAAGCATGACGACATCGCGGCAGCCCTGCGCATCCCTTACTTGAACTTACGGCGGGGGTAAATTGGTAAGGATTTCGCATTTCACACCGAACTGGCAGTTTCCTCCCCTGTACCTAATTGAGTCGAAGAGCAGATAAAAATAAAATACATTCTTCGCAACATCCGATAGATAAGGTTTTATATTTAAGGGTGATAGTACGTACTAGTAGGTTCAGTATTATAAAATTTGTAAGTAGGTATGTTGATCAGAATTATATCCCAGTTATCATTAAACATTGTAAGACATTAAAAATAAATACAAAAAAAATTCTCCATACTTTTAAAATTAGCAATATTAACTTTGTGGTTAAAATTCATATTTTTTATTTATTATCTTTGTTTTATTAACCACTGAATTGAGTTTAAATACATCTACCGGTTTCAAAAAAAAAAAAAAATTTAGTCGAATAATTTTTAGGAAAAAATTTTAGAATGAGACTCGTAGTTAAATTTAGTCGGTTGTTTATAAATTCTTGATTAGTTTTACATGCTTTATTTATCTCCAACGATTTCAAATTATTTAATTTGTGACCAACACCGTTTATATGCAAAATTGACAATCCCAATTTTTTATCAAAACCATGACCATTTTCTATCAAATGATTAGAAAATTCTGAAAACCCACTATTGTTCAAACATCTCAAATGCTCCCTTACTCTTATATTAAAATTTCTACCCGTTTTACCAATATAAAACGCAGCACAATCCTTGCAACTAAGTTTATAGACACCAGAATTGTTAAATTTATCATCTTTATCATTATTTATATTTAGTTTTATATGCTTTATTTATATGTATAAACCGGTAGATGTATTTAAACTCAATTTAGTGGTTAATAAAACAAAGATAATAAATAAAAAATATGAATAAATATTTTTTTATTAAACCCATCCATTATTTCAGTACAAAATTTTTATTATGAAAAATACTTTCATATAGATAGATCAATTACGCAATTTAAGTACACAAACAAACTCAGTACTTACATTAAAATAGTTTTGAGAGTTATTCATAAAAAAACCCTTCGTTATCCTTCAAATGAACTCTTTAAAGAATATCACGTCCTAGATATCCGCCAAATGTGCACACTTGCTATACTATAATACTTTTACTGACACAAAACAATATCATCAGCAAATAACGCACCCTCACTTAACAAGGACACGGGCTAACTGTCACCATCTCGTGCCAAAATTAAACAAAACTTTCGCACAAAGATTTCATTTGTTTCTAGCTCCAAAAATACACAACAGTCTAAATGAAGACCTGAAAAATTACAACCAGTCTTACATATTTTTCAAGAAAAGTGCAGTTTTGGCTCCACGAAAATGGGGAGAAATTACGGCCAAGAATTTTTAAAAGTCCAAAGTTGAGATTAAAACTGCTACAATAGTATCTATATATTGAATATTACATTTTCTATTCTTCTGTGTAGTATGTTAATTTACTAACTTTTTGCACTGAACTTTTTCCAATCGTTTTATATTGAGCATTACAATTTTACATAAGTTTACTTTATATTTGTATGTTATTTATTTATTTTACACACTATTACTTCATATTTGTATATTATTTACTTATTTACTCTTACTTAAATTAGTTATTTATTTTTTTATAAATGGAACATTGCATTTACTTTTAAGTTTTACATTATATTTATATGCTATTAATTGCATTCTGTTTACTCTTTATATAATATTTTTATACTTTTTATAAACCTTGGAAATTGTATTTATATGCTATCTAAATTCATTTGTGTTTTACTCTTTATACATATTTATTTATACATTGAACACAACACTTTGTTTACTTCTATACTAGAAAGGCACTGTCAGCTATAATACAGTAAAATACTAGTGTACCAGGCAGGGTACCAAAATATATGTCTTACTTTGCTGCAATGTTATTTGATTATAACAATATAATAACACACTGTACTGTACTACGAATCAAAAAAATAAAAATATTATTATTATTAGGAATTATGTTCTATTCAATTCGATAAATACGTAATTTCATTAACGGTCAGTTGGCCAATTATTACCTGTTTTAAAATTTTACCACGCAGGTTTGTTACCACACTGGTAAAAGAGCAATAAATCCCATGATTTTAGTTACAATCCTGAATTAGTGAAGACTTTATGGCAGATTTTTTTTGTATATTGATGGTGGTGTATATTGACCCTTCCCAAACCATGCTGTAACACAGATCTACCGCTCTAATTAAATCTGTAATATTTCGGTAAATATACACTTCATATTTTAGTTAATTTGAAGGAAAATATTTACGCTTAGAAATAACAAGTGAAAAATTAATTATGTAAGGCGAATCGAACAAAAATAATTATTTTTAATTCATTCCATTGTAAAATAAATACGTTGACAAAAATACCATTCGTGGCAAGACAAAAAGAAATCACACATTAATTTCACAGTGAAAACAATAACGAACATACGAATATAATGATATTTTTTATTTATTATCTTTGTTTTATTAACCACTGAATTGAGTTTAAATACATCTACCGGTTTCGAAAAATACCATTTTCTTCTTCAGGATGTCATAACTAACTAAAAACATATATTATTGTTTCTTTACCAGAATCTATTTTCAAAAAAACAACAATTATTTAAAAAATAAATTTAGTACCTAACTCAAGTTGGTGCTTAATACAAATTTAGTCGAATAGTTAGGTACTAAATTTATTTTTTAAATAATTTTTTTTTTTTTTATAAAATAGATTCTGGTGAAGAAACAATGATATATATTTTCGAAACCGGTAGATGTATTTAAACTCAATTCAGTGGTTAATAAAACAAAGATAATATATAAAAAATATGAACTTTAACCACGAAGTTAATATTGCTTATTTTAAAAGGAATATAATGGTGTCTCTTTCTCACTAATTAAATGAAGATAGGTAAAAAAGAAGGTTATATTATACAATGCAATCTCCTATACAAAACTTGATGTACGCTCTGAATTATAATATTACCTATTTTTTAAATATATAATGCTCAATATTTAATGCAAATTTATGGCATTAACCATTTCTTCACATTTTAAAGGCTAAATAGAAGTCTAATTTCTTACGATAACACGAGTCGACAGCTTGGCTGCGTACGAGTATTTTATATCACGGTATGGTAAAGGTTAAGAAACAATACATTTTACATATCGAAAACATATAGAATAATATAAAAATGTAATGTTTCATTATACTACCTTACTATAATTCTAAGAACTGAAACTACATAAAAATCTTCTTCATAATGGTTTGTGGATAATTACAGGGTGTGTATTGTCATGTAAAGTTTACTATCGTGTAAATGACGTATGATGTGCTGGGCATATAAATGTTCCCTTTTATAAAAGTTCGTATCGAAAGTTCTATAAAAATGTAGAAAATTCCGCACACGCTGTGATACGAACGGGGAGAATGAAATGAGAATAATGTCTGCTGGCTTCTTTTTTTTTAATGTCTTTGTATTATTAATTTAATCAATTAATAACATATTCACAATTGTTCCAAATTCGTAAACACACTTTTCGAATCAGCCACGACCACTGTTATTGACACATTCCGCATCCAAATTTGCATCCATACATTTTCTCATGCTCGTCTTTTCAGTGTGTGTGAAATGTGACGTCAACTTGACCGATATCTGTTCGATCTCGGCATCGCGATAACATTCGCGGTGTGGACCTTTCAGCTCCAGTGCACCGGCACAGTATTGTTTGTGATCCTGTGATTTGTGTGCACAGTGATATTGTTTGTTTGTACCGTGGGTGAACTTGTGACATCGTCGTATTCAATTGAGAGTGGAGATCGACTCATCCGCGTGCCATTTATTGCGTTATTTTTGGCGGTGTCATGTGCAAGGAAAGGCGAACAGTCCTTGCGAATCCCGTATTCCCGAAATTTACTAGTCCTTCGATTGAACCCCTATCCCCTCATCGACCTCTTCTGTACCACGTTTCCCTACTTCCCTCTCCTACCCTACGGTGATACAGATTTACGACCGGAATTGTCGTATTCCATTTCGCGAGTGGTGAGACCCAGAGATTGCACAATTCAACAATATTTCAATGAAATTAATAATTTTCTAAAATAAATTACACAACTTCGATGTAAATAATTATATTGTATTTCTGGTTTTAATTATTCACCCATACATCTAAACTACACTAACTCTTTTACCAGAATGCAGTGGCGTAACTGTAAAAATTGGGCCCCAATGCAAAAGAGAAAAGGAGACCCCTTGTATATGTATTGTATATAAGATATAATAAATTATTATAAATAACACACAGTGTTATTATTAAATATAATACGAATAAAATTAGTCTCCTATAATATTCATACTTACATGAAAAAAACGTATGTTTTTAGATATTGTTATGCACTCGCAAATGAAAAAAACCTGTTCCTTCATTTCACAGCGGCGGTTCGGTCCCAGACCTAACACATTAACAGAGGACTACTAAAGAATGAGTTTTTTTAATGTAATTACTCCATTTTGGTTGAAATGGAATCCATATTAGTGCTGTGAATAGTATCAATATCAAAAGTATTGTATGACGCGAACCTTTTGGGGCCTTGTCTAATGTGGGTCCTGATGTACCGCATTGGCGTAGTTACGCCAATGCCAGAATACCTCTTCCCATTCCCACGAAATAGCATTTCTCGGTCATCTTCAATAACACTAATTTAGTACGATTACAGAACGTCTTTTGAAGTAGCGTTTCTCGTGTTAATGCTTCACATCGCACGCCACATTCATAAAGCATGTCTGCCCCAGCCCCGTCCAGCCCCGTCCAGCTCCGTCAGCTCCCCGCAGCCTTCGAGCCGCAGTGCCTACATATTAATAAGGCCTCCCCTAAAATACATATTTGATATTACTTTACATAACAAACGAATAATCCTATTATTCAGAGACGAATCTCTGTGAGATCGTAGAATTTCTCCAAACATCATTAATTATATGTAGCTGTACTGTGTTTTGGGGCCAATTATAAATGCGCGTGTAATACGTGTTACCCAAACTGCCCCATCCCATAGACACTAGACATAGACTGCATACGTATGTATAGAAAAAGGGACACATAGAGGCCACGTGTGACCAGATTCATGAGAAATTAATATTATTACCCTTCAATGTGCACAATTTTTAAATGATCTTTTTTAATTTAATTATTAGACTTTATTAATATATGTGCATGTTTTTGTTGTAACAGAGGTAAGTATATAAGAATATAACATGATAAACATAAGATACAATTATATTGTAATTAGTATATACTTGTAGTTTATTGTGTGGGATGGAGTAGACTCCACCTCTGACATATACAGTATTGTCCTGGCTACTTTGCTAGACTGCCCTCTGTGTTAAAGTAGCCAGTTTTTTCGTGTTGTTTAACTCAGGAAAGATAAAGATTAGACAGGAATAAAAATAAAAATAGAGAAAAAAACGTAGTGAGAGATTGTAGAACTAGTGAATTATTAGTGTAGACACTGTATAGACACCGATTTCGTTTAGAATATTGGATAGCGATGCTTCTGATTGATCTCTACCCAATTGGATCATATATTGGCTCCATATCTGTATAATCTTATTGGAAGTGAACGATTTCCAGTTGGTGCTGAGTGTGTTGTACAGTTTCGGGGCTAAGAACATGTAGAATCTTTGATAAAATGTCGTTGTTGCTCTCGGAACTGGCGTGTAGATGTCCGTTGTTTGTCTTGTATTGTGTCCATGATTTATTGCTTGGGGTGAGTTGTTATTAGCATGGAAATATTGGACGAGTCTCAACATATAGATTTTGTCTTATCTAGAGCTTTTCGTATTCAACAAAAATCTTTTGTTGTGAAATTACTTTACCGGGGAAAGAATCTAAGGCATCAATTAAAATCACCGTCCGAAGTTTGTACAAGACGCGTTTTTTAAGTAAGTTACGGAATTTTCTTTTAAAAAAACGCAACATCATTTTTACAACACTAGTTTTTCGGACGCTACACACCTTAAACTACTTCTCAACATAGTAGGCACTTATCAATTTTTGTATACCTTCGTCATAGAACGACGCCGCCTGGAATGAAAATCACGTCTGTACTCCGTCTTTGAGTTCATCAACGTCATCAGAACGCTTGCCACCAAGGAACCGCTTCAGATGAAGGAAAACATGGAAATCACTTGGCGCTAAATCAAGACAATAAAGGACACACTTGGCGATGAATGTCAGCTGGTTTTATGTTTCGCGCATTCAAGAAACGAATCACAGACCGTATCTCACAGTCGGCGGGCTGATCTATTGTCTTGAACATTTCAACTACTCACTACATGATGGCCACACTATGTGAATGTCTCCAACGTTGCATGTGGCTAGTTAACATATGAAGGAAACCACTGGGTATGCGCAACACTGCAACCTCAACGCTACACCGGGAATATCCGGCAACGGTACTTACTTAAAAAACGGGCCTCGTATGTATTATGCAAAAAATTAAATCAAGAGGCATTTTTTACCAGCATGTTTATATACTAGCGAGCTATAACAATTCATACAGAATTCGGATGGCGTGTTATTGTAGCACATCTATAATGTTTGCCGATTCGTTCCGCTTCCAAAACATCGAGTTTCTGGCATAAGGCTGCGGTTGGATCTCAGCACTTAGCATCGACTTTTCTAGTGTAAGCGGCGCTATCATGGAAGGTTTGCTCCTTGACCAGAGAATGGCATCGACTTATATTTTGTTTAATTATATGTATCTTTTTCTTCATCTTTTTTTTAACACGTATGTATGTATATTATATGGCGAATCGGGTCTTTCGCAAACAACCCGACCGCGCTGGAATAAACATATTATTATTATTATTTAACCATTAAGCATAACAGACACAGAATAACTCTAAAGATCGAGTCACTTAATTACTTTTTAATTTTTCTTGCACCAAGATGAATTTGGTAAATTTTTTGTTTTTTTTTTAAAGTAATAAAAGTTTTCAACTTTCGACATTAATTTTCTTTTTTTTTTATTATAGTTAAAGAATTATGTATATATTTTATAAAAAAATGCTATTTTTTATAATTGTTCACATCTTTTAATATATTTTTAATATGTACGTTTACCTCGTGTAAATCGTAATTTAGAAAATTTGTTTCACGTTATTCAATACAAAATAATTTGAAATTCTCATCTCACCGGGTTGGATCCGCTGAGCAATTTAACATTTTTAATCTATTATTAATATTTTGAGAATGCGTAGATTTTAATAAAAAAGTATTAAAAAATTCAAAATATGAACTTAAATATTAGTATAGCAAAGATATTACAATGTATTATTTTGTGTATCTTCGTGCAATGCTTCGTTATAAATAACTGTAATCAGATTTTTATCATTGTAGTGCAAATAAATTCTTTCTAAATTTTATTTGTAGGTACTATAAAAAAACAAGAAAAATATCTGTATACATATATGTTTAAGTGACATTTGTATCGTGTCCGAATTCATTACATATATGACAATTACATGATACAAATTGAGATCATTGAAATTTTTCTGAAAGATCGTCCGACTGTCCCTTGTGTAATCAATTTAAAACATGAATCGCAACACAAAACTAATTCAGTTTAGTTTCTTCTCTCCGCCATGTTTTCAATATGTCAAATTTGTCAATGCCTATACGTCAATATATTTCATTTCCGTAAACAAACGGGAACCAACACGATTGATAATATCTAGGCTCTCCCAAAACCTTTTTTTCCATTTAATATGGTTCACGACTCGAAACGTATTCGCTCCGACGGATCGCCGAAGTATGATTAACTGCCGATATGTGGTTATGGCATCCGACATTTTGTCCAATTCAAATTCGGTACGCGGTTCCCGCCCATTCCGTGTTTTTGCGCGCGTAATGGGGCTGCCAGACGCAAGAAACAATACCTCCGGTGGGTGGGTAGCTACGCAAGCGACATCTAACCCCGGCGGAGGGGGACTGCTGCCTAATCGTCTCTGGGGTTTATGACAAACGATATAAAACGTTGTTATCGGGCGGGGTGGGGTTCAAATTGAATAAAAATATTTAAAGATATTTATCAAAGCGATATTATATTCAATTTAAACGAGTTATTGTAAAGTATTCGAGGTATAGTACAGATTACTAAAACCAGGGTCTTCTTTCATTTGTTTTGCCTCTTTTTAAAGCACAAGTGATTAGCTTAGTTTAAAAATAGTAATAATATTGACGTAACATGAATTCAATCTATTCATCTCTATCAATTTTAGAAATAGATACATAAAATTTTTCTTATTTTTTGGGTGGTTTACGTCTTTGCTCATCACAAGTTTAACACATGTTTTATTGTAAAATATTAATTTTGATGATATATAGAGCATACGGCGCAATTGTGCCGCGTTCTCTGGTGGTATATGGTACGAATAGCCATAAAAAGATGATAAGTATGAGTACGATAAAATGTTGATATGAATAGTGTATATTTTATCTTCTTCTTGTGCCCTATCCGTTCAACGGACGTTGACTATCTTCACTTCCCGTTGCAGCTGTATAGTAGACTGGCCAAATCAATACTGCTTGATTTTCTCCTTCTTCCAAGGCCCCGACTTCCAGTAATATTTTCCTGCATTATGAAGTGCAAGATCTCGTACTTCTCCGGATGTTGCATTACATGTCCGAGATATTGAAGTTTTCGGTTTTTTTTTATTATTGTTTTAAATACTTCTATTAAACATATTATCAATAATGTTTTTTTTTTTAAATCATAGATACATTATTTCTAATATTTCACAAACATGAAAAAATATATTCTATCTTATATTCCTACTTCTTCTTGTACGCAAACTAATATAATATTTTAAATATGAATTAAATATATTAATTAGAAAGATATACATATAAAATCAATTTTATCGAAAAATATTGTTGTTGCGCCAATAATGTTAATGACAAAAAGGTAACATATAGGTTGGAAAATTTGTCGCTAAAAATATCGTCGCTGTAGCATAGTTGGAAAATGCACCTTCCTCGGTTTGGAAAGAGATCCTGGTTCGAATCCCGGTGGCGCAACAACAATATTTTTGAAATTGATTTTATATATATATATATATATAAATTAAATTGTATTAAAATGATATATATATATATATCATTTTAATACAATTTAATTCATATTTAAAATATAACAGACCGTCTGTTCTGAACAATTACAAGTTCGCAATAAGAATGTGTTCTTCTAATAATATAACAATTTCTCTTCACATATTTGAGAGAAACAATATATTTCTATGATATGTGAAATATATTATTATATCGGTAGAGAAAAAGTGTTCCGCAAACTACTATTAGTTAATACGACATTTCGATTTTGTTCCCAAAATTTCTCAACCTACCTTACACTCGACTTAATACAAATCAGATGCAATTAATTCATCGAGGAAGTAACATTAAAGTTGCTATCATTGAATCATTTCGGACTGATTTCGAGTTTCTTTATTAACCTTTACCACACCATGATATAAAATACCCGAACGCAACCATGCTGTCAACTCGTGTTACCGTAAATAACTGTTAGAAAAAATGTTTTTATTAGCTTAAATGGGTTTAATGGCACGAATTTACTCTAAATATTGAGCATTCAATTTTGAAAAAACGATTACTAACATAATTTAAAGCATTCATTAAGTCCTATACAATGTGTTCTTCCTTCTTATCTCTCTTCATTTAATTAGTGAGAAAGAGACAATTATATTTGTATGTTTGTTGTTCTTTTCACTGTGAAAATAGTGTGTGATCTCTGTCTTTCATATCACAAATTGTATTTTTACCAACGTATTAATTTTACAACGGAGGGAATGGAAAAAATAATTGTTTTTGTACGATTCCCTTTTTATAATTGGTTTTTCACTAGTCATTCCTAAGCGCTAATATTTTCTTCAAGATTATCTAAAGTATGAATTTTATGTTGCATGTATTTACAGAAATATTACAAGTTTCGTTTTGATGGTAGACCTGTGTTGCTGCATGGTTTGGGAAGGGTTAACTCTTCATTTTTTTGGACTAACTTGCTTTCGAATAAACTGAGATCAAACCAAACATCAGATCATTTGTGTTGTTTTGTAAAGATGTATGGAAGATTCGGTTGGACGATCCAGCGTCCTTGTGGTGTTGTCTTTGTTTGAGCGCAAAGTCCGATTAGAGCTGTCTGCAGGACAATCGCAACGAGAACGAGGATACATTGTGGTAAGTCGAGCGCTCTTAACGTTCCTCTTCCCATTTCTATCTTTCCAATTCCTTTTCAAAATCTACCCCAATGTTCTTCGCTTCGAGTAAATCACCATAAACTATTCTGAATATAGGCTGATCCGGAGCATTTTCCAATTCAGCCCACTATTCAAATTTAACTTACAACGGAATGAGGGATATTTCAAAGTTCATAGTCAATTCTCAAACATCAGAGATACTCCTAATAGATATCTCAATTTCGCAAATCAATCAAGATGACTTTCAAAACTAAAATATTTAACTGTGTATTGTGTATTTTTAGCGTCGTGTCAAGCGTGCCATGTCTTTTATTTTAATACTTATGAATGACAAAATAATATAAAAATATTTTATATCTAATGATGAAAATATAGAAAATAGATGTCTCAGTAAAAAAAGTACAATTTAAAGACAACATTTGATGACAATAATAAGATTACTACGGTTTAATTGTAAAGTTTTTTCGAAAGACGGGTTTGGTTTTTGTAATTTATAAAATTATGAAGGGATGGCTAGAATAACCGCAACCCTCAAAATTATTGCTAGACACAAAATGTACAGGTAAATATAAATAAACACCTATTCTAAATAGTAATTTTATCTATTAATTATAAAGATATACATGTAAAATCAATTTTATTTTAATTCAATTTAAAAAAAAACAATGTAAATGGCTATCAAATAATGGAACGACTGATGTATTAATTAGAAAAAGTGTAACATATAGATTCTAAAATTTGTCACGGAAGGTACTGGCGCTGTAGCATATTTGGTAATGCACCTTCCGCGGTTTGGAAAGAGATCCAGGTTCGAATCCCGGTGGCGCAACAACAATATTTTTCTTTTAAAATTAGCAATATTAACTTTGTGGTTAAAATTCGTATTTTTTATTTATCATCTTTGTTTTATTAACCACTGAATTGAGTTTAAATACATCTACCGGTTTATAGCTAGGTACTAAATTTATTTTTTAAATAATTGTTGTTTTTTTAAAAATAGATTCTGGTGAAGAAACAATGATATATGTTTTTAGTTAGTTATGATATCCTGAAGAAGAAATGGTATTTTTCGAAACCGGTAGATGTATTTAAACTCAATTCAGTGGTTAATTAAACAAAGATAATAAATAAAAAAATAATAAAAAAAACAATATTTTTCGTGTATATCTTTATAATTATTAAATTGAATTAGTATTTAAAACATCACAGTCCTATGTTCTGAATAATTACAACTTCACAATAAAAATGTGTTCTCCTTAAAAACACATATTTATTAATTTAGGGGGAAACACCTCGGTGCAGAACTACTGGTAGAGGTGAGATTATTCAAGGAAGCCAGGACCTACACCAGTTGTAGAGTGATGAATGTCGATAAAGATGATGAGATTTTTTATTTGTATCATTCCAAGTGATATTTCTAATTTGTTTTAATATAAAATAATTCAATCTTATTTATGTACGTCGAATAAATTTACGAAAGAGATTTCCACAAACCTTCTTAAGTCGTTTCATCACAAATCCTCGGAAAGCTTTTAAGTCTTGGCCAATATTTCAATTTCCCAACTCCCCCAATTAAGAATTGTGTCAGTCTTGGATACAAACCCTCCCACTACTCGTGGTGTTATATTTTTCTAAGCTTTACTACTTATTTATTCGTCAATTCGTTGCTATCCTGGTAAACTTATCGTTATTATCTGCTTAAACGACGTGCTCGTTAGTCTAGTGGTAGGACTCTAGCATATTGCCTAGTGATCAAGCGGTCAGGGGTTCGAGATATCTTAAATTGAATAAAGAACTTTACATGTGACATTTCGAATGTAGATATTGTGTAGATACGCCCAATAAGATTGTGGAGATACGCCCATGATTTGGCTAAAATGTATTAATGTTTATTTTTTTTAATTCTTTCATACCACCATATCAAAATGACGTCCGTTTATTTTTTTGGCAGTATACTACTTATATACTATCTAGATAAATAGACTCTATATCTAAAATTTCGTTTATATGTATAGCAATTTATGATAACTACTGCAGACTTAAAAAGTATTCCCATGAAAAATTTAGTAATTTGGATATATCACCATTGTTATCTATACAGTTGATGTATTCAGTGTACGTATTTATCTCTATATATTTTGTAATAAACGAAAAATATATATTAAACGTTTAAATGTTCATAATTATAAGCGTAATTAATAATAATATAACTATATACTTGAATATTATTACTCTCAATTGATCAGAAATTTGAAAAATCGTATTCCTGTATTCAAAAAAATAGTGAGACTTAATTCAAACAAATTACGTTTCCAGTTTTATCAATTTTCAATGCGTGTATATTTCGAAGAAAACATTTACGAAGTCAATTATAATAAATTACGTTAATGATAGTAATAATAAATGAAAATAAATTTTCATAATTATTTTCCAACTTGGGTAGTTTTTAGGGGATGATTTCATATTCTTTTCTAAACTTCTAAGGGTTGATAATAATCCCGTAACAAAACACGAAACGCCATCTGCGTAATATCATTTTGGGAAACTGCCCATCACGAAGGGAAAGTTTTTCGTCAGCTATGTTGACGTTTCCGCTTATTACTTCTTCAAGACTCTATGGTACTTTGACTGCTCTATTATCCATGGCTACGTTGCCTAAATATTATTATCTTCTAGACGTTTCTAAATACTATTTATTTCAACCTTAAATATTATTTGTGTTTTTGTGCAATCGAATGAATTCTGAATTTCGGAAAATGCTATTCCTGTCAAATCAGAATATATTTTAAAAAAATATTTAAATATATCGTTTCCCGAGAAAAATATAAAAATAATATTTATATTTCACCGTTTATTTGTGTTTATTATGTCTCTGCTCGCCTTAGTATGTTTGTCACTTTTTTTTATATCTGTCATTGTTCAATTGTCTTGTAAGTGGTAACAAATCGTTAAACATTTAAATTGTTCTAGGAGGATTTATTACCTAATATTGTTCTAGGAGGATTTATAATACGCTTATTATGTTGTATAATGAATATGACACTTTGTTATACGAGATCATCTAAATCCCGAAAAAATGTTTTGATATGCTAACATTCATATATATATATATACATTTGTGATAGTGTAAAAGTTTTAATATTTAAAAAAAATGTTTCAAACACAATTAAGTTATTGAAGTTGTAATTATTTAGAACATAGGTCTGTGATGTTTTAAATACTAATTTAATGTATTAATTAAAAATATATACACATAAAATCAATTTTATCGAAAAATATTGTTTTTGCGCTACCGGGATACGAACCTGGATCTCTATTTCCAATCCGGGGAAGTACACTACCAATTGTGTTATAGCTCCAGTACTTTTCATGACAAATTTTCGAACCTATATGTTACACTTTTTCAAATTAATACATCTGTCGTTGCATTATTTAAAAACCATCTACATTATTTTTACGGAATCTCAAATACCTTTAAGTAACCGACTGCAGAAGCCAGAATTATCAATTCATTTTTATTAAATTTTGGACACATTGATGCAACTTATATTATTAAGAAGAACACATTCTTATTGTGAAGTTGTAATTATTCAGAACAGACGGTCTGTGATGTTTTAAATACTAATTTAATGTATTCATTATAAATATATACATATAAAATAAATCCCGGTAGCGCAAAAACAATACTTTTCGACAAAATTGATTTTATATGTATATATTTATAATTAATACATTAAATTAGTATTTATAATTAAGTTCATTATAGGCAAGGGTGTGCAGTGCATACAAGTAAAAAAAGCTGTGCATTACTAAAAATTCAGGGAAACAAATACAAATTAAATAATTGGATTAACATAAACGGAAACATTAATTTACAATTAGCGCTAGTTCTAAAAACTACCACGACAATCTACCGCTGTCTTTAAGCTAGTGAATTACTCAAGTCATATAATTGGCTTTTTACTGAATTGAAAATTCCTTTCGGTTGATTCGGTTTATCTATGCTGTTTTTTTAAAAGAATAACATTAGAAAGGCTTACAACTACGTGCAAATTATTGAAGTGTTTACTTTCTTAAAAGTACAAAAAAAGACAGTAAAATTCGCGAATTAGTAAAAGAGGAAGTAGATACTTCAATAATTAGCACGCAGTTGCAAGCCTTTCTAATGTTATTCTGTTAAAAACAGCATTGGTAACGACTCCATATAAAACCTAAAAGAATTTTCAATTTAGTAAATAGCCAATTATATGACTTCAGTAATTCACTAGCTTAAAGATAAAACAGAGTAATGTGAATAGCTCAATTCGGCGAATACATAAGAGCGCCATGAGTACAGCGGTAAGTTGTCGTGGTATTTTTTAGAACTAAGCAATTAAAGTCACTACTTTAATTGCTTAGTTCACATACACAGATGGCGCTCACTTTAAAAAAAAATGTTTCCGTTTATGCTAATCCAATTATTTCATTTACATTTGTTTCCTAGAATTTTTTAGTGAGGCACAGATTTTTTGCTTATATGCACTGCACGCCCCTGACTATTATATAGTAGATATTATGTTATTTACACTATTCAAATATTCCGATAAATATTTTTTAATAAAACTCTATTATCTTCTAAGGGTACTGATTTTTTTTTCAAATATTAGGTGTCTGTGGAGGCCCTGAACGCGCCTCATAGTTACCTGGTTGGCAAACAAGGCTCGTGTCAACCTTAAAGGTACACCTAGTACTGACCTGCAAACCAGTATTAACCATTCACGTCTTTCTCGGTCGACTTCCATAGACTTAATCATTATTTCCACCTCAGCTGTAAATTGTGCATCATACCTCAATAAACGCCATCAACTGTAAGTTATTATCTTATTTCATCTCTCTGTTCCAGCCATACAACGAACACAGTAAGCCCTGGGGAGATTGGGCCCCCAGCCTCACATTCAAACAGATCCTTCTGATTCATCTGCCAAACACGTATACACTTTAATACCTACACAGGTAACAAGCGTAAACTCTTTCCCCAAATATCCTTTTCTGAAATACAGTGCAATATCCAAAAATGAGTGTTCAGATAGATTTAATACAATATAATAAAAATGTCACAATACTGATATTAGTTATGTTATCTTTTCTACAAATGCTTTGTGAATAATCTCAGAAAACGTAGGGATATGTTATCATTAGTTGCTCTATTGAATGGGTGGAGGGTTCCCTCGTGCGCGAGACCCTTCTGAGCTTCCACGAAAAGGTCACCGCTAATCTGCGGGGAACTTTTGATGAGAAACAAAGTTACTACGCCCACGCCGAGGCTGTCACTGACAAGGCAGACGCGAATCACCATAAAGCATCACGCTTGGGAGAAACTGGAAATAAAATAATTCCATTTTCTGAATGTCACGAACTTCGAGTCATATTTCTGAGGTCCGATTTACTCTGCAGATCTTTTTATCAGCTAGTGACATCTTTTAATTAAATCGCAATCCATACATTCACTCGGGTACGGAAACTCCATTATTTTCTCTTTCAAAACGCTACAAAAGGTAATTGCATCGTATCGCAAACAAATTACATTATTAAATACTATAATCAAATTTGCTTATTTATTTGAAAATAACTAAAATAAAATAACAGAATCCAAAAACAGTGATTCGCTGCCGTGACATGTATTTTTTTTCAAACTTCAACAAAATAATGAAATATTAACAAAACTCTATCGGTCTGAAGGTTCATGTTCACGTAAGGAGACACGAAGAGATATTCTCAGAGATTTAGTTGAGATGCATCTTTATATATTATTACATACACGTATTGAGATTTCGGATCTGGAAATCAGAGATCCTCTTGAGATTGGTAGAACGAGATAAAAATTCAAACCATACACGATGTTCGATCTGTCAGATCTCTACATCTATCTATTCTGAAGATAAATATAGATGTCTCACAGAGACGAAACTATTATTTATTGTACATGGGAAAGTAAGTTTGGAAGTCTTAGGCATTACAGGGCTTACGACCTGTCATCGGCTGGCTTAAGTAATCACTTTACACAATGTAACGTTCACCAATTTACCCATGCTTGACTACCACACCTATCAAATTTTTGGATGTTGTGTATACCTATGTTTTCATATAGAAACCTTTCAATTATTTAAAACCAACTACGCTATCCCCATGTATGGTTTTTGAAAATTTGATATTCATTCTCATGTTACAGTATAGATGTAGCTGTAGCTGAGACTTTTTTTGACCGAAGTATCTATAATATCTTGATGATAATCCCTCAGGGGATAAATCCCTGTAATTGGTTCTTATAAAGATTTGGACATACTCAAAATATCTATTTTGAAGTTAGTCATAAGTTATTAAACATTATTTAACATGGTGCTGGAGACACGTCATAGATGGCGAGACGCATGAACGTCTCTATCCTACAAGAACTGAAAATCAAGGACAGACTTTCAACCTGTAGCCTGAGACGAATCCTTCAATTTTGTGGGCATCTTGCGAGAAGGGAAGATAGCTTGGAGAAGGTTATTGTGGTGGACCACGTCGAAGAACGAAGAGGAAGAGAAAGATTTCCACCTGTTGGACCGACCGAGTAGAAAAGACAACAGGCACTGCTCTGGCGACAACCCTAAGATCTGCAGGATGCTGAGAAAAGCGGAGGTGCATAGTCAAGAGAGCGGGAGTCCATGGAGATCGCGATCGACAGTCATGAAAAACCATAGTAGATGAATGATTATTTGACTCAAAATCACCAAACTGACGAACAACTAGATATTTGACATTTGGCTACGATATATGACATGGATAACACATGCTGAGACAGGTTGTGTACATGACCGACCAATAGGAGCAAAATCTCAGATAGTGTCTCGAAAATCTCTTCAATATTTATTTTGTGGACCATAAGTAAAATCTTAAATGGATAAACCAAATTTGTCAAGTTGTTAAAAAGATTAAAAAATTATATTTTTAAGAATCAGAACATTTTTATCGAAAAAAAAATTGTATACTATACTTTTATTCAATCCATATTACAGTATGGCATCGTTAGTTGGGGATCAGCATAAAATACTAACCTTATTTCAACAAAAAATGTACAAAAACTAATTGGAAAGTTGGCGGGTTATCGGGCGATAAAAGACAGGATGGCGCTTACTTGTTGGTCTCCTATCTCTGGAAGCTGGTTCTTTTTTCCCTGGTCCACCAATTCACAAGCGACGCAGAATTATGTCACGCACTTGTTAACACTCGCGTTAAAAAAGTAATTGTTTTAAATATATTAGCGGTAATTAATGTTAGCGGTTGTAAGCGTATTTACAGCGACGGCAACGTACCGTGTTCGGTTTTAAAAGCGGAGTAGTTCGTTCAGGCGCATCAATCAGACTGCAGGAATCTTCTTTCTCCCTCGTGCCTAGGGACTAGGATTGGACAAAAGTAAAAGGGACAGGATATATTTCTGTAATCCAATGAGATGTGCCCGCGTATACGTGCGTAGTACATTTAATGGCGCTAATACACACTAATCATAAAAGTTAATTAAAAAATCAAAAAATTATTCGATAAAATTACTTTTTGAAGAATTCAAAGTACCAACATTTTGTAATATATTTAAAAGAAATAGTATTCCTCAAATTGTTAGCGTTTTTTAGTGTTCGACTTGTTGCCTCGCTCATGCATATCTTCAGTTCGCTATTTACCTAAATTTTAACCTGCGTATCTCTTTCCTTCCTAACCAATCCTTAAGGACGAGGAAGAAAGAAGATGTCTCTCCAACTGCAGTATGTTCAGTGCGCTTAGAACTTTATACGGAAACACTACCGTCGCTTCACTCCGCTTTTTAGTTAATAATATTACCTTAATCCGTCTTTTATACATATCAAATAATCCTTTTCGCGAGTGTTAACATTGTAGACACCTCGCTACGCTTGTTCTTGTGGTGGAGAAGGAATAAACAAATAAACCAGCATTCATCGTAAGTGCCTTTCTTTCTTCCTCAAATTTCCACCATATATATTAAAAGAAATAGGAAAATATGATTTTTTAAATACTAAATTAATGTATTAATTATAAATATATACATATAAAATCAATTTTGTCGACAACAAAACTGATTTTATATGTATATATTTATACTGACAATTGATTTTATATGTATATATTTATAATTAATACATTAATTTAGTATTTAAAAAATCATATTTTCCTATTTCTTTTAATATATGTGGTGGAAATTTGAGGAAGAATGTGTTTTCCTTAAAAATATGATTTTATTACTGAAAATCGTACTAGATTTAAATTTGTATGTGCCCATTAAAAATATATATATTTAACAGCTTATCCGAAAATATCAGGAAGATTTATGATAATAAAGAAATAATAAAAGCTTTAACACTTTAAAGATAAAGATGTACCCCTAAACTTACAATATTTTTATATCGCTATTGCTATTATTTTATTTTATTATACATATTATAAATATACAGTCCACTTCTCTGCACAAGCATACGCTTTCAGGAGAAGCGTAGCATGAAAAAATAATGTATTGAATTGTATCACTGTACTTATATCAGATTAATAAATAATGTATAGAATGTGTCAATAAATCTCGATTCGGTAGATAAAATAATAATTTCAATTCTCAGTAGCCTGAAATAATTTTTTTAATAAGTGAAAGAGAATTCACGTAATATTTTATTTACATTATTAGTAATTAATTTTTTTATTCTGGGTTGGCTTTTAATAAATCAGTAGCTTTTCCACAACAAAAAAAAAAGTTTGCATTCATTTTTTTTTAATCCTTTTGATTTTAAATATTTAAAATTCACCGCACGTGCAATATTTTCCGTCTAAACGACCACGCGTTAAAAATCATCCCCATAAATGTATTTCGGACGACCGTTCCATTTTTAATTTCTGGCCATTAAGAGCGCGCCATCTTTTTTAAAAGGCCGGCATTCCACGTTTGAAAAAGGCGGTGAAATCGGTGTACATTCCATTTTTGTTTTGCAAAAATTGTTTTACGATTACGACTTAACGTCGCTTTGATCTGCGGTTATGTCACGGCATTTTTGATGTTCCATCACCGAGGAAATTCCGTTCTGCAGCGTTGTTCCAAAAATAAATTGTATTTACAATATTTATACATATTATTATGACGTCGTATCGAGAACCTTCCACTTCGTACGTAGTTGATGAGTCAAAATAAAATAGATTATTTTGAAAGTGTAACGTTAAAATTTTGTGTTTTTCATTACTGACTACGATGATTGACTTTTCCTCATGCGAACAGGGCCGACTTAGGATTAAAGCATTCGTTTAGAACCTTATTTGAAAAACGGCCCCTAGGCGAGGTTCAATGCCTAGTGCCCGTATAATGCAGTGTTTTTACAAAAAATAAACAGAAAATGTACTATGTACATTATAGAAGTATAATATATGCGGTACGGAATACCGTTAATGAAAAATAAGAAATAATAAAATATTTATAATGAAAATTCATTGCAATTAATCATATTAATAAAAATAGTTAAATATTTTAAAAGAAACAGTGAATATAAAACATTAAAAATATTTTAACAAACAAAAAATTGAAAATATAATTATAAATAAAAGTGAAGTACCCTACATATGTAAAAATAAATTTAAAATAACAGTTAAAATAAACAGTATATGTTAGCGCTGTTTAACGCACTCACACATGCACATCGTTTATGCGCAATTATCAAAATTTAAACCTAGTATCTCCTTCTCTTTTTTTTCCTAACCTGACCCTTTGCGCACGAGGAAGAAGAAAAGAGGTCGCTGTAAGCAACACTCTCGAACTGCAACGAACCCAGTGTGTGCTTAGAACTGTATACGGGCTAATCTTCCGTCGCTTCATTCCGCTTTACTACTGCTAATATTAATTAATAAATATATATTTAATTCCGCTAATACATAAAAACAACCCTCATTACGCGAGTGTTAACAGTGTTTACATGTTCTGTGCCGCATGTCTTGTGGTTGGAAAGAAAAGATAATTGAATCAGCATCCATCATCAGGCAGACCGAAAACGTAAGTGCCTCCTATCTTTCAATATTTCCACCAGTGAACAATCGTTTCGAAAATTATTTCCATAAAATAATGAATATCTCCAATCAGACTTAATAGTTGATAAGTTTTGATGAAATGTGTCAACAAATCCAATGTACTCTTTACACGGCCTGGATAATGCTAAGTGAATGTGATAGTTTGTCCTGACGTAGTAATAAAATAAAGGCTGCCCCAAAAATTTTGAAGGGTTATAAATTCAATACTGATTAAGCTAAATTTACGTTTTTTTATTTCAAATCAAAGAAGATCAACTTAGATTTTTTAAATTATCACGAAAGTTGGAACTTGTCCATTCTGGACATTACTTTTGATAACCCAAACGGCAAACATTTTATTTGTGGGTCCATTGCACCTTAACAGCTGCCGTTAATTCTTTTTTTATGTCAGTTTTGCATCATCAACCTTATCTTTTATGTGCAATTGCGCGCGGTCGAATTTTATCTTTTCGACCAATTCGTATGTTTACAAGATATTCATCAAAATAGAGCTTAATATCACGATGATACTGTGAATGTCCATTAATAAGTAAAACTTATCTAATATGATCACTTTAAAATCTAACGGACGCTCAATTTTGATACTCTTGTCTCATATTTTATTGAGACATCCTGCATATCATTAAGGAGGACACATTCTTATTGTGAAGTTGTAATTATTCAGAACAGACGCTCTGTGATGTTTTAAATACTAATTTAATGTATTAATTGTAAATATGTACATATAAAATCAATTTTGTCGAAAAATATTGTTTTTGCGCTACCGGGATGTAGATGGCTTTCAAATAATGGAACGACAGATGTATTCATTTGAAAAAGTGTAACATATAAGTTCGAAAATTTGTCTTGAAAAGTACTGGCTCAATAACACGATTGGTAGTATACTTACCTGGATTGGAAATAGAGATGCAGGTTCGTATCCCGGTAGCGCAAAAACAATATTTTTCGACAAAATTGATTTTATACGTATATATTTATAATTAATACGTTAAATTAGTATTTAAAACCCTGTATATCTTTTGAACTTGTTGATATAGGTAGCAGTATGTACTTAAGTAAGGGGAACATGAACTGTGACTCATTCAATCGCTTTAATTTAGTTAGTGAAAAACCAAAGAGCCCAAATAATCCAAATATTCTTGATTCAACAACTTATTGACCTGTCGTATCAAATATTCATGATTCAACAACTAACTGACCTGTCGTATCAATTAATTAACGTAATAATTCATTGCGTTCTTCCCAGTGACACAACACAGATATTTTATGTTTTCTGTAATAACTTACAATGATAATAACGCAATAGGGCTGTGTCGATAGTTACTATACACATCCAACTACAAATAACATAACAACATAAGAATCACGCAGTTTTAAATTCACGCCTAGAGCCCCAATTTCCTTGATCCGACCCTGCAATCACCTCAACAAGTAGATGTATTATTTATAGAATCCAATTCCAATAACAGTTTACAATCGATGGCTCAGTGAATACAATATTCTAAGTATATTGATGTAACCGTTTGAATGTAATACGTACACCATTACTGCTTATATAATATTACGTAATATCTTTCACTTTCATTAACGAAGAATGTCGGACATTTTATTTTTGATACATTTTTCTAGATTTGAATATCTACACCTACCTATGAAAAGGGCGAAATATTTGTCAATGTCCTCTAATTCTTCTATGGAGTATGTCGTAACCTAGATAATATACAAAATATAAATACTAAAAATAGCCCGTCAATAATGACGAGATATTAATTGTTTTTTTATAACATTTAAAAAAAATAATGTTTTATAATACTCGAATTATTGCAAATTACACATTTCTACTTCAGATTACTTGAGATTATTTAAAAAGAATGCTAGAACCTAATATTAAGTATATCTAATATTATGACATATTCAATTTAAAATGATTAATTGAAATATATGTAACATGTACGTATGAAAATAGGACTAACTTGCTGGTGTCCTGGATCGAGGCGCGAACCCCCGACCACTAGATCACTAGGCCAACGTCTTGACCACTACACCAACAAGCTACTCATTGACAGTACTTGTTTGTTTTATGTTTTACGGTAGGACAAATTTAGATTAAATTAATATGTCGCATTTTATAATTAAATAATATTGATTATTAAGGAAAACACATTCTTATTGTGAAGTTGTAATTATTCAGAACAGACGGTCTGTGATATTTTAAATACTAAATTAATGTATTAATTATAAACATATACATATAAAATCAATTTTGTCGAAAAATATTGTTTTTGTGTCACCGGGATACGAACCTGGATATCTATTTCCAATCCGGGGAAGTGCACTACCATTGTGCTATAACGCCAGTATTTTTCTTGACAAATTTTCGAACCTATATGTTACATTTTTCAAATTAATACACCTGTTGTTCCATTATTTTGAAAGCCATCTACATTATTTTTACAGAATCTCAAATACCTTTGAGTAAACCGATTGCAGACGCCAGAATTATCAATTCATTTTTATTAAATTTTGGACACATTGATACAACATATATTATTAAGGAAAACACATCCCGGTGACGCAAAAACAATATTTTTCGACAAAATTGATTTTATATGTATATATTTATAATTAATACATTAATTTAGTATTTAAAATAATATTGAATTAACATTTTATATCGGTAAAGTTGCAAAACTTGAGATCGAGTATCGTTTCTTAATTATTTTTCTTCTTCATATGCAGTCTTCTAGTTTGGCAGAAACCAAAGTAAATATGTCACTGACTGATTCCCGGCTGAGCTATGTCAGCCTTTATAATCTGTGTTAGTTTTGTTCTCGGTTTATTTGAGAATTATTTACTAAGAAAAAAATTAAGTAACGCTGAAGGCTGAGATAGCTCAACTGGAGACAGGGAGCAGTCTACCGCTAATAAAAAGGTACTGATTTCAAGTACCGATGCCAACTCCATATTTTTTTTTTAAATATTTCTTTGCAATTTATTCTTTGGCTTGTATTGTACTTGTATTTACAAGAAAAAAATTTAAGAACAAAAATGTTAAAATACATACATTTTATACTTTCCTAAATAATAATGTTTTTAATTTTAGAGTGACTTTGACACTGATATAAAACAATAAGAATTTATAATAAAAAAGCTTCATATAATACAACAAATTAAATTGTTAATTATCATTTTTAAAAAAAAGATTAAGAAAATAAAAATTAATGATAAAAAAGTAAGTAAAAACAATATTTTCAGCCATTTAAACACCTTTTTTATAGCAGTTTTAATTTTATTTTTCATGGTATGTGATTATATGTATAGTATAGGAGCATTGTATGAAACATTGTATACAATTTTAGACCTTTTAAAAATAACACACTAGTTTGATTTAATTATAGTGAATTTTAAAAAAAAATCTGTGAAAGAAGGCAGTCTACATGCAGCAACAGCATGTCCCAAGCGTGGATCGATGTCAATAATACTCCGACATTGTTTTACCCCATATGACAAATAAACAACTCCTTTAATATAACCTACATGTGTCCAGATATTGGACATTGTTAGCAGATGCACGTGGTATCTAGATACATGCCCATATTAATATAGTATTATGAATATTAGTGTCTGCACTATACCGGGTATTGCAAAATCTGTTTTAAAATGTATTTATTTATTTATATATATTTTGACATCCATATTTTTGTAGTTACAGAGGTGAATACATAACATACATAATACATAGTTTAATGTGTGGGATGGAGTAGACTTCACCTCTGATATATACAGCGTTGTCCTGGCTACTTTTCTAGACTAAAGTCTGTGTTAAAGTAGCCAGTTTTTTTTTTTTTTTTTTTTCGTGCTGTTGTGGTGTTATTTGGAATAAAAAAATAAATCAAATATGAATAAAAAAGTAAGAATAAAATAAAAAAAATAAAAATATAATAAAAATATGTGGAGTGAGAGTGTTGTAGGACTAGTGAGTTATTAGTAAAAGAATTGTATACATTATAGTAAATTGTTGGATATCCATGCTTCGGATTCATCTCTACCTGATTGAATCATATATTGGGTCCATATTTGTGTAATCTTATAGTAATTGTACGATTTCCAGTTGGTACTGAGTGTATTGTATAGTTTCGGAGCTAGGAACATGTAGAATCTTTGATAAAATGTCGTTGTTGCTCTCGGAACTGGTGTGTAGATGTTTGTTGTTTGTCTAGTGTTGTGTCCATGAGTTATTGCTTGGGGAGAGTTGTTATTAGTATGGAAGTATTGAACGAGTCTCAACATAAAGATTTGTCTTATATCAAGGACATTGTACTCTTTAAATATAAGGTCTGATGGATACCTAAAGGGACGACCAATTATTACCTTGAGGATTGTTTTTTGTGCTTTTTTAGCCGACTCCAATATTGTTTTTGCTGCTCCTCCCCAAACTAAAACAAACAATAACTATACAAAACAAACATTTTAGAAAGAAAAATATGTATTTTTTCTTTAACCTTTACCACACCATGATATAAAATATCCGAATGCAGCCATGCTGTCAACTCGTGTTACCGTAAATAACAGTTGAAAAAAATGTTTTTATTATGTTAAATAGCTTTAATGGCACGAATTTACTCTAAATATTGAGCATTCAATATTGAAAAAATGATTAATAACATAATTTAGAACATTCGTTAAGTCCTAAACAATGTGTACTTCCTTCTTATCTCTCTTTATTTAATTAGTAAGAAATAGACAATTATATTTGTATGTTTGTTGTTCTTTTCACTGTGAAAATAATGTGTGATCTCTGTCTCTCATATCACAAATGGTATTTTTACCAACGTATTAATTTTAAAATGAAATGAATGAAAAAAATAATTGTTTTCGAATGATTCCTTTTTCATAATTGGTTTTCACTAGTCATTCCTAAGCGCTTAAATTTTCTTTAAGATTATCTAAAATATGAATTTTATGTTGCGTGCATTTTCCGAAATATTACAGGTTTAATTATGATGGTAGATCTGTGTTACTGCATGGTTTGGGAAGGGTTAAAAATCAACCGAAAATAAAACCACAACTTTGTGTCTAACGGTGTCTAATGCTTAGGCAAATCTGAAATCAAATTAATAATATATATTGGTGTAAGGTGTCATTTTTCTATGAAATAAGAAATAGTTGGACATCGGACCATTTTTCAAATAAAAAACAAACAACTTAATTTCAAATAACAGAATTGTTTCTGGATTTTACACCATTATATCATTATCAGTATTAGGGCTTGCAATTTACCGTCAAATTGCAATTATCGGTAAACGATAAATAACTCTTACCATTACCGGTTATTTACCGGTAAATGAAAAAAAAATAGACGAAGATTAGATGATTAAAGTATAAATAACTGTATGTGGCTACTTTTACTAAAAACGGTACCCTAGATTAAAACTAAATAATTTTCAATACCTTTCAGGTGAAAAATGTTATATAAATACACACAAATGTGTACGATATCCATTTTGTTTTTAATGAGATGTGGTAATGGGAGATCAGATAATCACTTATCTGATCAGGTACATGCCACATCGAGCTCGGTTACTTTCAATTACGACTGAATAATATTTGTTTTACCTGTCTAAGAGGAGTTAATATTACTTACTTAATGGTTTATCCATTAACTTATTGATATATGTAAAACATATATCAGGTGTATGAATACATATTTTGTATTCGCCTAATATAAATTCGTAATTAAAATATTACAACTGAATGTTTTTATTGATATGGATATATTTATTTATTTTATTTTATTTTTATATGGTAAATACATGAATACTAGAATAAAAAATATATATTCACAATAAACTTTCGTTATAATATACCTGTATCTTACCTTAATTCGCGGTACAATAATTTCCGGTAATTACCTATGGTGCGTTTTGATCGATTTACCGGTTTACCTGTAAACCGGTAATGCAAGCCCTAATAAGTATACCACTTTGCATTTATAAAGAACAATTGTATTAGTGTGAGTAATATGCACATTGTAACAGTGTATTGATGCCGCTTATTGTTTTAATCGGTCGGTGGGTTGTATGTAATTAGTTATAAATACGATATCCACAAAAAATTTATATGGAATGTTTAAATTTTGTAAATTCGGAAATTTTGTATGTATATTTATGTTTATATTTGTTCATTTTTTAATGTATTAGTTGTGTTTATTTATTTTTATATTATTACCAACAATTGCCTTAGCCGAATACGTTTGTTGGTTATTTCGCTGTTATAAGTATATAACTACGTACTTACACTATAAAAGCCATATTAACCATCATTTCTCTGTACATAAATATACTAAACCCTATTTTATCACATGTACACGGCGAAGGAAAAAAAAAAAGTATATATATAAATATATATGATACATTGCAAAAAAACGGTGTACATGAATATTTGAGCCCTGTTTGTGGTGTTGGTGTGTGTTCTATTTTCTACGAGTTTTCCGGCACCATGTATTTATTCAATTCTTTTTTTTAATGTGTTACATGTTTTTGAAATGGGCTGCTACACGCACTAGTACAATTATTTTTTTCTAAATGAAAAATAGTTAACCTACTGAATATTTAAATAATGTAAACATATTAAATGAATTTTAGCAAGACAGTCTGACAATGTGTAACGTTAAAATATTGTTAATAGTAAGTACGCAAAACATTTTTATTATTACCTTTTTTAATATATTTTCGTTTTATCACTTAATGTGGAAGTTTAAGTCTTTAATGATTGATTTTGAGCAACAACATTTTCGGTATTGTGTATTTAAAATCATCTATTTTTTAATCTTCTTCATCTACCGATCTGCGTCCAGTGTTGAAAACAGTATTATTTTACTTTTTAGAACTTTTTTACAATAATAATTTTCCTGATGCTTTCCGACCATCGCGTATCGGGACGGGTAAAAGGCGAGTATTTTAAATTATAATTACCGAGATACTAAAATTGTTTTCCTTTATATTCAAAAATCCTACAGGCAAAATATTATAACGCTGAGAGATTGTTTGGGTATTAAATCATCATATAAATGGTTTATTAAAGATATAAATTATTACTCTGAGATTACCCATGTAATAGATCATTTACTATCCCAAAAATATGGGTTTTATGATTTTAAAGGCGTGTGTGTGTGTGTGTACACGGATGAAACTTGTTTCGAAACTCACGTATAGGACAGTACAGCGTTAAGCGCACATCGGGCTGTCATTCGTTGTCAATTGTATTGTATAAGGCGATGATGTATAATGTACTCAAATTATAACTCACAGCATTTAGAATTTAATTGCCACATTTGTATTGTAACAAATTATTTATTTTGTATGCCAAAAGTAAGAATACCATTACCGCTAAATCTTCAAGACGAGAAAGCAAAGTTTCACCATATACAGTCCATCCCTTTCGTGATCATAACATTTGGACCCCCTTCAGAGGCGTGCGAAGTCAAAGTGACCAATCGTAGATGTTCATTTTATTAGTACTATGTCTTGTAAAATAGTTTAGGACTCTGTTATTATTCTTCACTACTGCACTGCATCGACTACTGCAGATGCATTTTGTTATTGGCTAATGAAGAAGAAATGCAATAATTGTCAGTGTTGCCAAATATAGCTTTGAGAACAATACTGATCAGTGCAATGTTGAAAGATCTAAGTATGATGACCTTTAAGCAGAAAATACATTTTAATATAATGGTATTTATTTACAAAATCCTCAATAAGAAAATATCAGCGGAATTTACACGAAAAATTGATGCAAATCAACATGAGCACGAGCATCGAACAAGAGGAAGGGATAGACTGAGACTGCCATTCAGGAAGAAGGCCAAATCTCAGAAACCGATAATGTATAATGCGATGAAATTTTTTAATGAAATTCCAGAAAACATAAGAAAGGAGGAGAAATTAAATAGATTTAAAATGAAACTGACCAAATATGTAAAAGATAAGTTTCAGTAAAAGAAAATACTTTAATCTTGTTTATATTAGAGCATATATATAGGAGTGCTTATGTATGCACTATGTTAAGAATGAAATTAATTAATTAATATATTCAATTTCGTCATCCAAAATGAAACTGTATATAATCTACTTTAATAACTAAATCGACTATAGCCGATTGATTTTTGTTATTTTTTGCCAGGGCCTGTACCGTAGGTAGTAGCGGCCATTTTCGTCTCTGAAAAACCTATTTTTCAGAATTAAAAATATAATTTATTGTACAAATAACGAAAGGGTTCTACCAGTGTACAACTTAACCAACAACTTAATACCTAAAGCATATTCGTCTCGGCAGTGACACATGTCCACCACGTGCCGTGCTGCCGTCTCACTATGCAATATCGCCTGCAATACACTACTATCTACTAGCGTTTAAGAAATATAGTATATAAAGTTTAATATTAGATTATAAAAAATACCAATGACGATTTTAATGTACAATCTGTCAAGTCGACTGATTCAAATACGCAAGAACAATTCATATTTCTAAACAAGCGGTATCGATTTATTTCGGTCTACCCTGTGCGTGGTATTGATCTTGGCAAAGGAGCTGCAGATTGTGTGCCAAAGGTTGTTGTGTTCGGTGGAACCGAACTACAGGGTCACTCGCAAATATCTCCCGCACGCTCGCCGCCCGCGTCACGTGTTGGCTCGCTGACTATCTCATACACCTGTGAACAAAATATCACTCCACCGAGCGTAATGTATTATTTTGATGAAGAGAAAAGGTGTCCTTTCCTATACTGTTCGTTAGAAAATGACAAATTATGCGAAATTTTAATTAGCAATTTTTCTTTAAAAATATAGTAAAAACATACCTTTAACTATCCAATAACGTCACCTGTCCTATATTCACAAATAATTTGTATAATTAGCAGGTGCGTGCAGTCGGTACATTCAAAGATGCTGTACATGATAATATTTTTTGAGGAATAAATCTAAATATAACAATGACTTTGTATGAACCCACGAAATTTATTATACGTCAACCGATTTCGCTTATCTCAAGCTTCATGAGGACGTATGTATACATAAAGAGGGAGACAGAATATAAAATTACATGTAAAAGAGAGAGACAGAATACATATACAGATAAACGGAACAATAAGGGATGGGAAAATACAGTATGTCTCTCTCTTTCGCATATAATTTTATATTCTGTCTCCCTCTTTATGTATATATAATATAAGTGCACTCTTTTTGTATTTATGATCAGTTTTAAATACGTCCTGACGATACTTGAGATAAGCGAAACCGGTTGACGTATAATAAATTTCGTGGTTTCGCATAAAGTGATTGTTATTTTATTTAATATAATATGTCAAACCACAAAGTGATCGCTTTAAACGAAAAATAAAAACGAAATTAATTATTTTATCATTCATTATCATTATCAGCCGTTATCTCTACCCATCACTGCTTTTCTGTCCATTGTTATTCACTACCACGAAAATAAAAATACATTCAATACAAAATTACACTAGAAATATGAGATAGGTATTTAATTTTGATTAATTTAATATAAATTATTTTTAATCGAACGTATTGCACGCTGCTGATAATTTATATTATATTATATTCAGGCGTCTATGTCATAAGCCCGTGTATGATAAAAGTAGGATTAATAAAATAATCGCTTGGTGATTTGATTGTTTAAAACTGGTGAATAATAAAAAGATGTTAAAAAAGAAATACGACACGATGGCGCTACAGATAGCGAACATTTGTGAAAGATCATTCGAGACATGGTCTTGTAAACCAAATCATATACTGCAAAATAGCACGGTAAAATAGCTAGTAACTAGAATGGGGCACTTTATCTTCTCCGACTACCGAAATCCTTAGGGGCTTGTCAGCGCGGGAGAGCTGAGTGGACATCCACCCGTCTTTCTCCTGGACCTGGATAAAAATCTGCCGGATTGAAGTTCTCCGTGAGGCAAGTCAATTCTTTATTATTATTTCTGTTTTGTATTTTCCTTTTTTGGGATGAATTAACCCCAATCCTTACAGTTCCCCGGTCCCCCTTGCACGAATTTTTCTTATTTTATTCGTGACAATGTTATCTATACATTTGTGTTTTTTTTAAATAAAGTTTACGGGAAACAGTGGACGGTTCTTGGTTGGGGGCTTGAGGGGGTCCGTGTTGCATTACAGTAAGACCGCACTGCAAAATATCAATATGTTAACCTGGCGGTGAATTAATAGGACCGATATGGAAACTTTTGCTCATAGAACAGTCTTGGGTAAAAAGAGGATCACTATTCATTGCACCCGCGGGGACATGCCATAATAGCTAATTAGTTTATCCTGTAAGGATCTATTTTGTTCACTTACAATACTAATAAATAATAATACCATATTTCTTCGATTATAAGACGCCATCGATTATAAGGCATACCCTTATTTTTATATATGTTACCAATAATAAAAAATAATAATTTTATTATAACAGACTAAAGTCATACAATCAAAATAAAAAACATTTTAAAATAGGCATATTATTTACGTACTATCACCATCAGCGTCTGAAATTTCTTCAGATTCACTTTTCGACTCAGTTGTATGTGCGGTCCTATAAACAAGAAAATACGGTATATTAGAAAATATAATTGATATTTGGACCCCATACAACACTCAATTATAAAACGGCAAGTTGATGTTCATAAAAATCACAAATAAAATATATAAATCCGATACCAAAGTATACAAAATTTTACCTTATTTTTTTGATAATAGATTTTTACTATAAAACTCGCTATTTGTCAAGGGCACAAATTGTGTACTTTTCGTAGCTTGAGAATCTATGCCATAGGGAAAAAATATCATTTTAATAATTAGACAAAATATTTTACATTTTCCGATATCTATGGTATCTTCTTCATGGAACAATGTACACTGAAATTAAAAAATACCAGCATAGATAAAAACAAAACTATAAAGTGGTGAATAAGTAAGAACTAATATGAAAATAAATTTAAAAGGTGAGTATTTGCGAAGAGGATTTGGTTATTTATAATATTAAGCTCGCTATTAACACTTTTTCTTATTTATAAAATTTCAAATGTGTCTAACAGTAAATCCCTAATATTTTTATGTATAATTTCTAAACCCTTATTAATATCAAATGCTCCTTAATTCTAATATCAAAATTTCTACAAGTTCTATATAAAAATAATTTCAATGATTGCAAATTAATTTATAAACATAGAATAATCAATAAATGGTGGTTTAAACAAAGTATTTTGTATAATTTGTAATTTTGCAAATATTGAAGAAAAAATATTATTATTTACGTACATTTTACATGACGTTCGTCGCGAGTGCAACTACCCTGTTGTGTAAGTTTTTCTGGTGGCCCTGTATGTCTGTGTTCGCAACATTTACATAATATACGTATATTACTTTCTTAGCGTGGCGAGCATTTTACCGTTTCGTCTCCTTATTAAGCGATACAATCAACAAAAACCATTTTCTAAATTACAATTTGATCAGATCCTGTGCTCCTCATTTGAAATAAATAATTTTGTCTATTTTCTTAATTCGAATAGAAGCTCGAAATGAAATGGCCATCCGAGAAATTCTTGAATTCGTGCATGGTATTTCAATTATACATGTCTATGGAAGTGTCTTAGACCAATTACTCGTGACTAGACAATTTGCTATCTTTGATTCGCTAGTACAAAGTCTGATTATTACTATTCGTATAAGTATAAGTGATTGATTACGATAACCGCGATCACCGTTTTACGATAACAATACGATAAAACTAAATAAATAAATATGAAATCAAAATAGAGTTAAAATATGTTATTAGGAGAACATATTATTATTGTGAAATTGTAATTATTCAAAACGTAGGTCTGTGATATTTTAAATATTAATTAAGAAAGATATACAAATAAAATCAATTTTATCGAAAAATATTGTTGTTGCGCCACCGGGATTCGAACCAGGATCTCTTTCCAAAACGGGGAAGGTCATTAAAAATAATGTCAATAGTTGGATAATATACCTTCCCCGGTTTGAAAAGAGATCCAGGTTCGAATCCCGGTGATGCAACAACAATATTTTTCGATAAAATTGATTTTATGTGTATATCTTTCTAGTACATTTAATTAATATTTAAAATATGCTATTCCGTCAAAATGTTAAACCCTTGCTTGGCGTAAAAAGTACATTTACATCTGATATATTAAGCTTCAAAATTTTGATTATTTATTTTTCGATTTCTTCGGTAGTTTGGTTCATCGTCCATAAGGTTAATTTTTTACAAATAATTGATAAATTAAACTCTTGTTTGATTTCGATCTTCTTATACATATTTTAACTCTTTTTTTGTATCCAAATAAACAATTTTTATGTATATTTTCGTTATCTTCTAAATTACTAAGAAATATGAAATGTTTGTGAATTAGTTTGAAAGAGTAGGTGCATTGTTAAGAATTTTGATACAAAAATATCAATTTTGACCTTGATAGCACGATTGGTAGCATGTCATATGAACAAACTAAATTAACAAGAATCACGAATCACGTTAATTTCAGATACTAAATCACTGGTAGTGATTTATGATCACTACCAATAATAATTGTTCCCTCCAATCGATGATTTGCAGCAGAATCTAGGCTCGGCCTTGCCCGTGTCTGATTTCCCGAGTGATATTTTCATAAATGACTGAGAAAGGCTTTTGTTTTGATGGAAGTCATAATCAAGGTTTAGTCACACGAGCTAGAGCTAATAATTCCAGACAAAAGCAAACAAGCGAAGACAAGTAGATATTCAAGGCGAACCTATTCGCTACGGGGAGTCGGGGACGAGTGTTGACACGATCGAATAGATCAATTCTCGAAAGAGGGTCATATTTTTGCCGCCTGGTGGTAGGAAACAAATTTAAAAATGAATTTTCTGAGCTATTCTGCACTGTGTCTTCACCCTCTCTCTCCAGTCCAATTCAGGCACAAATGATGGTTATAATTTCCACACTACTAACCCTTCCTATTGATGATTTTTTATTTGAAATGTTTTTAGATTTTAAAAATTTTAAAATCACTGATATACTCGGTGCAGTAATATTCTACTAATCCAGGGGTCATTTCAGTTATCTGCCCGCCACTATTTACTGGGTTCTGATATGTACAGGGTGGCTAAAAAAAAATGAGAACATCTCGTAACACATGAGTTATTTCAAAACATAATATAATTAATTATAATTCTTAATATAATTTTTTTTGCACAATATTTAGCTAATCAGAAATTATTAAAACACCCCATATCGAATAATCTAGTGGGTTTAAATCTGGGCTGTTCGGTGGCCTGGCTCTATGAAATGAAAATGAAAAAAAGAAAGTTGATTGTATTTCTGGCTGTGTGAGATGGAGCTCCGTCCTGCTGTAATGTCTATCTGTTCTCCAGATTTTGAAACTTTGATCATTTTCCTAGCACCCCGACGTTTTTGATCAAAATACGGTCTTTTGCAGTGATTTTTGTCATTCTGGGCAACAATTTGCAAAAATCAAATATAAACAATGGGAAAATTAATAATTAAAAATGGCGACCGGAAATTGTCTAAATAAAACGTAATATAGATAAATAGGTAAGTAAGTAAATAAGTAAACTATTTAAGCTATTGTCGATATAGTTAAACTAATTTTGATGCAATCATATCACATTTTACGAAATGTTCTCACTTTTTTTGGGCCATCCCGTATATAAATTAACACTTAAAATATACAAAATATATTTTTAAATTGTTTAAGAAATACATGGAAATATGATATTGATCTAACCTAACGTAAACCCATTAGATAGATTACTGATCGATGGATTACTGAACTAAATGTACAAACAATATGTATTAAAACGAGAATAAAAAATAACAGCAAAAACTGAGTCAATACATAATGGCAAGGAGATAACTAATGGGTAGACAACTAGGAAAATTCTTCAGATTTATACAAACTCCAAAAGGGGTAAACTAGTTCCTTGTTCTTGTTTTGTATTACCGGAAGGTTCCCATATCCCTAAAGGGGTCGCAATTATAATCTTCAGGTATTTGTAACTGCCACGTAGGTAAACCCTTCTCGGTAAGATTATTTATCTTTTTCCTTCAAATTTCCCCACTGATTTGTTATACAATTATTACACCACGTGATCGAAGCGTTGGATCGGTCTTATCGCCGAGAAATACACTTCTTCAAAAGCGAGAAAAGTTTGGTGGCGTATCTCGGAATACATAACTAAAATCGTTCAACCTTGTCAATTCAGAGACACGAACCAAACAAAGAAATTTCATCAGATTCACATGGCTAATATTGAAATGCCGTGTTTGAGGTCATGTTCACGAGCCACTGTGCCGCGGAGCTGAGCAGGAGCGGGGGCAGGGAGCGGAGACAGGCGGGCCTGGCACCGCTTTCCTCCGACTCTCTCCGGCGCTGGCGAGGTTCGTGTCCCGGCTCGCGTGACTCGGCTCCATCTGGCGATCAGGCCGATAACCAGGAGCCCGACCACCAGTACGCTGCGAGCTGCGACAATGCCGCGAGGGAGTGGACGCCACGTGCGAGTGATCACGATGCATTACAATGCATCTAGAAGGATCAGTACGCATACGTCACTGGATATGTAAATTTCGTCTCACACATCTACCGAGCGACACCAACTAATTAAAAAATATCTATGTGTAATTTGCATTGACGTAGTTGGGTTTGTGTATTAGATATAGATAACTAATTCCACTTAGTAAGTTAATTATTAAAACGAACAAAATTTTCATCTAGATGATGTATAAGAATCGCGGATAAACAATAATAAACACAAAAATGCTAATAAACAAATAATAAATATCTTATACAGATATGGAAGTATGGGTAGGTAATTATTATGTGTTTAATAACAGTGCCTTTGTAGGTGAAAATCCAGTAATTGCGTGTTCTTGAACATATTCAAATATTGTTAATAATATACTGGTCAAAATAAGAAAATATATAAAACTGAAAAATATTTGTTTTACAGATAAAGAATATTGCTTTATTTCGATTCACATCGTGACATATATGCTGTTTCAGGGAAAATTAATATTAAATTTAGTCCATAGATAGCGACAGTGTAGTAGTATTCGAAGAGATTCCACATATTAACATATATACAACTTTCAAAAATTTGATATATATGGAGGTTGGAATGGTGAACGTTACATTGTGTAAAGTGATCACTTAAGCTAGCCGAATACAGCCCCGTAATTACCCATACTTCTATATTTTTCCATTAATAAAAAAATAGCTTGGTCTCTATACGATATCTATTATTTGTTTTATAACAGTGCCTTTGTAGGTGAAAATCCAACAATTGTGTGTTTTTGGACATATTCAAATATTACAAAAATGCTATTTTATCAGCATAATGTGTATTTAAGTAAGTACGGAATCGGATGAAACGTCAAAATTCAATAAGAAAGGTCAATAGCATAGAGAGATAGCATAGATAATAAAAGATGACAGATGCCATGTATGTTTTTTCTTACTCGTATTAAGACACTGTACACCTTATTTATTTACCAGCGGCGTGCATTAGGTATAGATTTAGGTTAGGCTGTTACCAATGATATAATACAATCATATATAATACATGTACTTTCGTTTAACCAACGTCTTTGGACAAAATAAATCCGTCGTTTATACGATCCTACCATGTATAATTTTAGAGTACTATTAATTGTGTTTTTAAAGTTTTATCGTGAAATAATACTTTTTTACCCATATAAAAAATGTATGGACGTTTTTAAGAACACTTACTATGATTGAACATGATTAATTTATTGTTTGAAAGTTCTTAAGGTAATAACTATAGAAAATAATTATTTTTAATTTGTTAATTGCTTTTTGTTTTTCTCAAATCAAAACCCAATTCATGCACCAAATTTATCATGAAATCAACAGGTTAAAAACAGTAAGATAGTAAAATTCGTAAATTAGTAAAAGAGGAAGTAGATACTTCAATGATTTGCACGCAGTTGTAACCCTTTCTAATGTTATTATGTTAAAAAACAGCATATAATTCCATTCAAAGCACCGTTCACTTTATTCCCTGCAGTCACCCGCCTTCCGTTCCTATCAAACATACTTCCCAAATACACAAACTCATCTACTTATTCCGAACATTCATTACCTACAAGTATTTAGCGCGGTGTCTTACTTTCCTCCTTTTCGAATACCATCACTTTCGACTTGTTAACATTCATCGTGAGATCGCTTTCCTTGCATAGATCGTACATTCTACTCACTAGACTCTGTATAATATAGATTCGGAGATTCTAGTGCATCTTGCAGATAATCAGGGAGGTAGTTCGTTCCTTTTTATCTGTTTTAAGCCAATACTTGACAACTGGTCTCATCAGTTGGTATGTCAAAGATTGATCGAAAACAATTGTGAGTATAATAAATTTGTCTCAATTGTGAGTTTAATAATATTGAGAAAAAATACTTTTCTGATGGAAGAACGAAATGTATTGTAATGAATGCGACATGCGTTTTTGTTATAATACAAACATCAAATATCAGGTCTGCTTACTCTGACTCCTGGCTTAAAGAAATAAATGTAAAGGAATACAAGATTTTGGAACCATGAACTAAGTGAAAAGTTTTATTAATATTTCACCGTATTATATAAATTAATGATTTCCTACAAAAAGAAATGTTGTTTAGTCGAAAATCAATCAATACATTTTCTAAATATAAAACTTCCTTTATTATACTCGTATGCTATACCTTGCTGGAATGGATATTGCGCAACCCGCCAATGAGAAGCGCACAGGAAATGCTCTTTTACGACAATTTGATTTCTGCACGTTTAATTATTAATATTTTATTAGGAGAACACATTCTTACTGTGAAGTTGTAATTATTCAAAACAGACTCTCGGTGATATTTTAAATAAAAAAAAATTTTTCTTTTTTCATTAATATTAAAAATATAATACAATTTCAATAATCAGTGGATATATATTATAACATTTATTTCTTCTCTATGAGAGTAAGACTCGTGTATAGAGGAGTATATTCGAGTTAATTTATGTTTCAGTTAGTTTGTGTACATATTTTTTTTACTTCAGTTACAAATTTATGATAGTCTGTAATTTTTCTAATTGTGATGGGGAGATTGTTAAAAAATTTGATACCTTGATAGATATATTGATTTTGAGTTTCGGTATATTTTAGTTTTGGGATATCAATTTGATCTCTATATCTTGTAGATCGGAATTCGTTTCTAAAATTTAATTGATTTTTAATTTTGAAAATTTGAATTATTGAATTTTTTTGTATATGTCTACTATTTTTGGTACTTTAAAATCTGTGAAACTTACTTATACTTGGATAGTCCTTTTTTTTAAGAATAATTTTTTGAGTGATTTCTAATTATTAATTAGAAAGATATACATATAAAATCAATTTTATCGTAATGTATTGTTGTTGCGCCACTGGGATACGAACATGGATCTCTTTCCAAACCGGGGAAGGTGCTTTATCCAACTATGCTACAGCGACATTATTTTTGACGACAAATTTTTCAAATGAATACATCTATCGTTCCATTATTTGAAAGCCATCTATTTTGTATTTTCGGAATCTCAAATACCTTTGAGTGATCCATTTAATTAATAATTATTAATATTTTACCTATCGTATGAACATTTTGTTTACTGTTTAATAATCTATATTATTTCAATAAAATAATCTAAAGGAATAATAAGATTTATATGTCTCCAATCATCTTCTTCTTTTTTTTGTGCCCTATCCGTTCAACGGACGTTGGCTTTCATCACTTCGCTTACTGCGACCCGGTGCAGCTCTACAGTAGACTGGCCAAACCATTTCTTAGATTCTTCAGCCGTGATGTTCTCTATCTTCCAGGACCCCGACATCCAGCAATCTTTCCCTGTATCATGAGATGCAAGATCTCATACTTCTCTGGATGTCTCAGATATTGAAATTTTCGTATTTTCATTGTTTTAAATAGTTATTTTTCTTTATTTATCCGAAACATAACATCTTCCTCAATATTTGCAAAATTACTTTATGGCCTCATTTTCTAAACCCTTGTTAATATTAAAAGAATGGTTCGTTTCCAAAAGGTGATTAGAAAATTCTGGATAGATATTGTATTGTTTTGTTATTAACAAGGGTTTAGAAATTATACACATAAATACTGGGGGTTTACCGTTAGATAAATTTTAAATTTTAGAAATGAGAAAAAGTGTTAGTGCATAGCGAGCTTAATATTATAAATAACCAAATCCTCTTTGCAAATACTCACCTTTTAAATTTGTTTTCATATTATTTCTTACTTATTCACCACTTTATAGTTTTGTTTTTATTTATGCTTGTAGTATTAATTTCAGTGTAGATTGTTTCCTGAGGAAGATACCATAGGTATCGAAACATGTTGAATAATCAATAAATAGTGGTTTAAACTAAGTATTTTTTTCTAATTATGTACATAACATCTTCATTCGTAACTCTGTCCATCCAGCTTATCTTGATCATTATTCTGCAGATCCTCATCTCAAATGCTTCAACTCGTTTATCATTTCTTTGGTCAGCAAGCGTCCATACTTCCATTCAGTAAAGTAATATTGCGAAAACGTAGCGTCTGACCATTCGCATTCGTAATGAAAGGTTGAAATCATGTTTGCTCAATGCAGCATTTGATTTCAACATAAGCATACATATTTCAAATACTAATTCAATGTATTAATTATAAAGATATACATATAAAATTAATTTTATCGAAAAATTTGTTTTACGCTACTGAGATTCGAACGTGGATCTCTATTTCCAATCCGGGGAAGGTGCATTACCGACTATTAATTTTTTATATGTTACACTTTTTCAAATTAATACATCTGTCGTTTCATTATTTGAAAGCCATCTACATCGTTTTTACGGAATCTCAAATACCTTTGAGTAAACCGATAGCAGACGCCAGAATTATCAATTCATTTTTATTAAATTTTGGACACATTGATACAACTTATGTATTATTAAGGAGAACACATTCTTATTGTGAAGTTGTAATTATTTAGAACAGACGGTCTGTGATATTTTAAATACTAACAATTACAACTTCACAATAAGAATGTGTTCTCCTTAATAATACTATCCTTTCATTCAGAGCAAAACGTATACATCGTAAATATAGAATCATAATATGATTATATATTATATTATTATATGTGATCTCCACACTAAATACAACAGATTTTCCTGGAAGAAAACACGAAAAAAGGGAATTTCGAGTTTCGAAATTCTTATTTATGTAATATAATGTTGTCATATGTAATATAATTTATGTAATATAATGTTGTCATATACCAATCTATGGTTGATATTATGATCGATGGTTAAAGTAGCCACCACTAAAACACTGGAAGCACTTGAGATGTGGTGTACCGACGTGTACTGAAGATCTCCTTGATGACCGCATTAGTAAGTCAAGATAACTAGTAACGTTTATCAAACGAATGATTTTGCATACTCCGAACACATTCCTCGCAGTGAGAAATATGATATCTTATATTTCATTATGCAGTGGAAGATAGAAGGTAGCTGATGCGTGGGTAGAAAATACTTCTCTTGGCTCGGAAATCTCAGAAAGTGACTCATATTCAAAAAGCTTGTGAGCTAATTCATTCTGCATAGAATAATTGCGGCTCGGTTATCTCTCTTCAGTATGAAATGATGGAAGAAAAATAATTTAAAAATATTTTTAATGCGATATAAAAAAAATTATCATTATTATTGAGTTTTACTAGTTTGCGTAAGCATTATTTAGATATTACAGCTGTCTCGGCGGTTAATGCCGTATTCAAACAGTAACCGCCGAAACAGCTGCAACATCTAAATAATGCTTACGCAAACTAGCGGAACTCAATAATAAATTTTATTATAATTTGATTTTTAAAATTTCATAAAACATAAACACGGAGTTCTACTAAAACTAAAAATAATAACAATAAATAAAATAGAAGAATAATTTAAGTGTCAAATTTACATAAACATATTTTTTTCCTTGTATAAGTATTGATTACAAAATTACACAAAAAGATTCATTTATTTATTTATATATATATATATTGACATACATATTTTTGTACTAACAGAGGTGGATACATAATAAACATAAGACATTCTCATAGTTTATTGTGTGGAATGGAGTAGACTTCACCTCTGATATATACAGCGTTGTCCTGGCCACTTTGCTAGACTGAAGTCTGTGTTAAAGTAGCCAGTTTTTTTTTTCGTGCTGTTGTGGTGTTATTTATCGACAGGAATAAAAAGCGAATTACAAATATGTATAAAAAAGTAAAAATAAAATAAAAATATGTGCAGTGGGAGTTTTGTAGGACTAGTGACTTATTAGTGAAGGTATTGTATAAATTATATTAGAATGTTGGATAGCCATGCTTCTGATTCATCTCTACCTGATTGAATCATATATTGGGTCCATATTTGTGTAATTTTATTGGAATTAAACGATTTCCAGTTGGTACTGAGTGTATTGTATAGTTTCGGAGCTAAGAACATGTAGGATCTTTGATAAAATGTCGTTGTTACTCTCGGAACTGGTGTGTAGATGTCTTGTGATGTGTTTATGATTTATTGCTTGAGGAAAGTTGTTGTTAGTATGGAAATATTGAACGAGTCTCAACATAAAGATTTGTCTTGTATCTAGAACATTGTACTCTTTAAATATAAGATCTGATGGATATTTAAAGGGACGACCAATTATTTATTACCTTAAGAATTGTTTTTTGTGCTTTTTTAGCCGAATCCAATATTGTTTTTGCTGCTCCTCTCCAAACTAATAATACATAATACATATAAATACTATAGAAACACTAATATTTATTAATTAAGTTCAACCTTTTTCGTTTCTTTTTTTTTAAAATATGTAACGGAAACGTTAAAATACAACGTGGCACTTTTTTCTTGCACTTTAAGCACAAATTTATTAATTGTGTTTTTATCCTAATCATTTATCATTGATTCATAACCGGATCATTTATTTATTAGGAAATTTTCGTGAATAGAGTCAAGTTCAATTAAACTGGATTCCCGAAATTGAACCATTTACGAATTCATATTTTCCCACGTCCAAGTGTCATCAACAAGTTATCGAAAGTTAAATATTAGTAATTTTTTTGTGAAAAAGACATTTTGTACATTTTGAATATAATTTTTTAAATGTAGCCTTATTCTTTTTTCTTTTATAGCAGAGAGGATAGAGCGACACACTGGTCATGTCAAGTTTTCCGCAGACGTCCTCTATTTCTGGTGTCATCAACACTTGAGTCATACATCTTCCTAACCATTCTCTCCTCATTCATCCGTTACATATGATGAAACTACCTTAGTGATCATTTCTTAATCTTACTCACTATACTATACATATTTATTAATTCTTTACTCTGTCAGAAATGAATCTGCCACATATAACGACTAAACGATTTCATTTTCACTGCATTCAGTCTACTAGAGGCAAAACTAGCGATACACAATGGAGTCCAGATACCGACACTAATGAATGAAATTTAATTTAATTTAAATATTTATAAAATATTTTTGATTGTAATATTGATATTAATAATATCTGCACTGCACAGCGCATTATTGTCGATAATAATTTACATAGCTCTGATTTCAAATTCGTATTGTTTTTATTTTCGTAAATAAAATGAGGCACATGCTGTAATAATTTAATTATTATAAAATCAAAATCATTTATTTTATCTACTTATATCATACTATATTATTAAATAAATAGTAGTAGCTTTGACTATGCTTTGTAATATTATTGTACAGGTGGACCAAACGCTACTTTACCGCTTATTAATTAAATAACTTGTTTTTTTAGTATTTTTTAAATGTAATATAGTGTATATTTCGTGCTTCGTGTATAGGTAAAAAATCACTATGCTATAAATATTATCGTAAAAAAAGTATTAAAAATACAAAAGTTATTTATTTTTAAATGGTTAAAAGTTTATTTTGGCCCATCCTGTATTTAATATGGGTTAACCTAGTATATAATAATCAACATAAAAAGTACACGATTCGTTTAACTTCTTATTTGATTCTTACGTAATCAATTTATAAACAACTAAAAATATGGTCTCTATATGGAAATATTATGAAATTCAATCTTTAAAATTTGAATCTATTGCAAAGTATACGTAAAAATTTTTTGTGATTTACATAAAATGTAGTTCTTTTAGATTAAATAAAATTCTTTTAACACTATTTTTGATAAAAACGTTCGGTAAATAATTATCTAAATTAACTTTCCGGCTATCGTAAATATTTATCGTGTAGTACGCTACTCAAAGCTTGGGTAAGTTATCCATACCGAATTAATTCGGCACCGACTCTCTCAAAAACTGTTCAAAAAAGTGTCGCCACACGAAATGAAATTAATGTTACTGTCATCGGTGATTCGTCCCGCATTATCGATCGGTGGCCACGGCCTCTATCGAGATCAAAGAGAGAGCTGTCGGTGGGAAAACTGAGCTAAAAATGTAACGAATCGGGGAAAGCAGAGCCCAAACGTGACCGACGGTACCGCGGTCGAGCGGGCATCGTGAACGGCACAACTCGTCGTTTTATTAGTAAAAGCGGCCAACCTGCTCCGATATCCGATATGCAAAAATAGTCCGAGCGTTTTCTCACTGTGCCCTCTGTGCTGTCACGCGTTGTTTGCTTCATTTATTGTCATCGGGTGTGAATCGTTATCAGTTTCCAAATATTCATATTTTCCTAATCTTTTTACATCTCGATTTTTATTCAAAATGGAACGCATTCGAATAACTTATATTAAAAATAATGTAGATGGCTTTCAAATAATGGAACGACAGGTGTATTAATTTGAAAAATGTAACATATAGGTTCGAAAATTTGTCAAGAAAAATACTGGCGTTACAGCACAAAGGTAGTGCACTTCCCCGGATTGGAAATGAAGATCCAGGTTCGAATCTCGGTGACGCTAAAACAATATTTTTCGACAAAATTGATTTTATATGTATATATTTATAATTAATACATTAATTTAGTATTTGACTTATTATATATATTTTATTTATTATCTTAGTTTTATTAACCACAATTGAGTTTAAAAAACATCTACCGGTTTCGGAAAACACCTTTTCCTTCTTCAGGATGTCATAACTAACTAAAAATATAGCATTGTTTCTTCACCAGAATCTATTTTTAATTATAAAACTAAGATAATAAATAAAAAATATGAATTTTAACCACCAAGTTAATATTGCTAATTTTAAAAGACTTATTATATTTTTTGTTCCAATTGAAAAATCTTTTGGATACTTATCGTCACGTCGTTTTCCCGTAAGGGTAAGCAGAAAAGCTTTTGTCCTGGCACACTGATTCAATTATTGTTCTGCACGCATAACATGTAGCTGCACTATAACCCGGATGCAGAAAGGCAGTAAATTGTAGAGTCTATAACAAAATCTTTTATTTTTTTATGTTAACATAAATAACTAATAAATTAAACATGCACTTTGTTTTTTACCACTGTGAGTTTAATATATACACCAACCGGTTTCTAAAAAGTTAGAAATAAGCAAAGCGTTTAAAATTAACCGAAATATCACAAATGACCAACTAAATTTAGCCACAAGTCTTATCCTAAAATTTTTTCCAATGATCGGATAATTGGGTCAATTTTTCCACATCTTTCGTCATCATAATAATTTTAGCCAGGTACTAGATTTTTTAAATTCATTTTCTAATACTTTAAAATGATTGTATTTTAAAATATAATAATAATTTGACATACGGTTGATGATAAAATAACATTTCGAAATCAATTAATGTATATTAAATTCACGGTGGTTAAAAAATGAGTAAGCACAGGGTGTTTGCGTTAAATATTAAAAGAGTATGAATATCTATCTCCACGAAATGGGGAGAAATTACGCCCAAGAACTTTTAAAGGTCCAAACCTAATTGCATCTTGTTTTACACTTTATATATAATATCTTTTTTATATGCTATCTAATAGTATCTATTGTAAATATTTTTTTATACATTGAACATTGGACTTACTTTAAGTTTTACGTTTTAATTATATGTTATTTAATTACATCTTTCTTTACTCTTTACATATACCGTATATTTTATCTTATACATTGAACAATGCATGTACGTTAAGTTTTACAGTGTTTACCTAATCTAATAACATCTTGTTTACTGCTATACCGGAAGAACACTGTCTGATATAATACAGTATGCTACTAGTGTAGCAGGCAGGGTACCCAAATATATGTCTTATTTGCTCAAATGTTTATCCGATTATAATATAACACACTGTACTAAGAATCAAATAAATAAATTATTATTATTATCTATTAGCTATACCTAATTTCACGGGATATTTTGCCGAGAGGTTCTGATGCGAGAGTAACCACTCCAAAACGGTTCCGGGAAAAAGAGGATCCTTTCTATTGTTCTAATATACCGCTCTTCCCTTCTTCACTTCCATACATCTTCATGTTAAGATGTGCATGTGCACGGGCGTTGATTTCCGATATTTAGTTTAAATTCCCGTTGCCTTCAAAAATCACTTTATATATTTTCTTTACCATCCTCTCTTAGCTCATACGTTTCACGTGTTCTTTCCACTCTTTCTCAGCTTCATTTATTCTTATTTTATTCAATTTATCACACTTGATCATTTAGATAAGATATGATAATAGTTTTATCGGCAATTTTTTAGTGTTTTACGTGAAAGGTAAACGACAATAACATCAATATAATATGTAAGAAATAAATTGCCACTTTAAATTACTTTTTATTGTGGGTACCCAGTAGATATAATCAATCTCCAATCACAACCAGGGAACAGAGAAAATTTTCACTTAATTCAATGTTTTTGATATAAGACAAACTATATGCTAATACTAAACTAAATTACATATACAAACAGAAACACATTTTAAAACAACTCAAAATATAATATAATTTAATTAATGCATACAACAATATTTTGTACCTAAACTTTTTAATTGGATGCTAACGCATATAAAGTATTTCGAAAACATAAAACTAAAAATTAAAACTTAAATTCACAATACGGATTATGGATAGATCTAGTTTTTTTATATCAACTTTATTACATACGTATACATTATTATATTATATTTTGCCAAACTGCATGACAGTTTTACGGCAAGCATTGCCTTTTACATTATTGAGATTTTATAAATGAAATATAATATTGAAAAAAAAATTAATATTCTTATTATGTTCATCGATATTAATGTTTATCTTATTATATTCATCGATATTAATGATAAACATAATGTTCTTATAACGTATAAAAAAATATATTCTTATTATATTCATCGGTATTAATGAACTAAAAGTATGCAATATCCTTCACCAAATTGATATATAATATTCAGTAATTTCAATTTAGAGTGGTGGGACACGCTTATAAATCATGTTATAGTTAAGTTAAAAGAAATTAGATGATATTTTTTATTTATTATCTTTGTTTTATTAACCACTGAATTGAGTTTAAATTCAGTTTAAACCGGTAGATGTATTTAAACTCAATTCAGTGGTTAATAAAACAAAGATAATAAATAAAAAAATCTGAATTTTAACCACAAAGTTAATATTGCTAATTTTAAAAGAAATTAGATGAATTACTTAAAAAGATATAAAGAAAAAAATAATCATTCGAAAAAATATATTGTAATAATGCGTATTGTAAATAATTTACTATAATCATCTCTATACAAACACTACTATAACTTTTAAAAATCTTTATTGTAACTGTTTAATTTTATTAATATATGTTTTATATGTCAGTCCATAGCTACTCACTCCATAACTGATAACCGAGTCGACCATCGCAAAGTAGTATCGGTGAACTCACCCAAACGCATATTAAGCAATCTTATAATATATTAAATATCTTCCTTGTAATTGCTATTACAACTTATCTAAACTTATATTTTGAAGGTAATAAACTAATTACCTTGTACACTTGCGTGTAAACCACGCCTGTCTCAACATGGATTCTTCTAGTGAGTCTCAATTGTATAAATGTCTCAAATAGATAAATGAACAAAATTATAGTAATGCAATTCTGTTAGTGGCAACATTTGTTCGTATAGTGTGTTTAAACACACTATTATCGATCTCGTTTTCGGTCGCAGGTAGCAGTTTCGTGTTGCACAAAGATAAATTGTTTAAAGAAAGTTTTGAAATCGATTAAAAGTATATTTATTACAAAATGCCATTTTCTTCTGAACCTCCATTAGGACTGTAAGAATAAAGCATACAAAATCAGCTAGTTTAATAAACGATTACTCGACATGCAAGTGGTAGGTATTACGGCACTGCCTTTGAAATCTAAACCAACACACAATCATAGAATTAACGGAAATAGGTTCCTAGGTTAAAAATATTTTACTCTGCAGCGTATTATTTGATTTGAGATAATAATTTGATTGCAATATATTTTATTATTGTTACTCACGAGGGGTTACGAGGAAAAATTATTCGTAAATTCAATACATAAAATTTTAATTTTAATCTCCCTGATAGAGAACCGAATCCCGGTTTCATTTTGCGTGACATGCCGGGTTAGATTCTACTTACCACTACACTGCCAAGGAATACAAGTAGGACGTGAGAAATTCAGTTTACAAATGCTTTAAGTTCTTTATTAATACTGGTTTGTTACAAAGTTCGTTAGGAGTAATATATAATATTCGATACACCATCGGTTCCGCTTAATTAGGACACATTGAGACCAGGAAATTTGGCCCAATTAAGTGGCTGCCCCAGTTAACCGAAGCCAACTAAAAATTGAACGATGAATACTTTTTTTTAGATACGTAGGGCTCTCTTCATCACCTTGCTGTATAAAATATCGCTGTAACCCAGCTATATTTTTTTTGCCTTCTGAAACAGGCGCAGGCATGTTTCGATTTAATGACTTCAAAAATTGCATCCTCACAGTCTTCATTTTCACCTGTGGTCGAAAATTCTTGATAATTAACAATAGGAACTTCTAACATGTTTTCATTTTCTTAGTTGCTCAAAATTTCAGGAATTTCTAAAGGTTTAAAACTGTGAATGTATCAGCGACAAACTGTATTGCAAACTCTATCGCAAACTGTATTGCAAACTCTATCGCAAACTATATCGCAAACTGTATCGCAAACTATATCGCAAACTGTATCGCAAACTGTATCGCAAACTGTATCGCAAACTGTATCGCAAACTGTATCGCAAACAGCGACAAACTGTATCGCAAAAGGAAAATTTTTGCACAAATCATTGAACTTATGTGTGTAACATAATTTACTGTCCCAATTAAGCGGAATTTTGTCCCAATGTAGCGATGTAAATTACTGTTAGTTCCTCAGTTTGGTTTCCGTTCCTTGAGACTTGGCCCAAATAAGCGGCCGCCGGAATTAACCAGTAACCCAATTAAGTTTAAGAAAAATGTTTAAATAAAAGTAAAATACATTATAAATAAATCAGTATCATATTCTTGATAATTTGGCACCGCAACCTACTAGTAGATTGACTAAGGTGGCAGAGCACTGGTTTAACATAAGAGAGGTATCGGAATCGATACTCAGTTCCTCCAAAATCAATTTGATTTCAAAAACGTTTTGAAGGCACCTGGAATCGATCGCGATACCGGTAAAGGTTAAAATAATACTATAAAGGTAAAAAAATGTCATGAATTTTAACGATTTATTTCTAATGCAGTTAATTTTAATAGGAAACATATTCTACACGGTAATACAAATCAACGCACTAAATTCTAATACAAAAAACATTATATTTTTATATGATAATATGGCATCACAGTCTACCAGGAAAACAGATAAGATGGCAGAGCAGTCTCGTAGAATCTTTTTGATTTCAAAATTATTGTCAAACAGTGTTGACAGTGTGGCGCACATCACATGACTCGATTGGAGTCACGTGATATGCGCATCAACCCTGAGCAACTGTTCGGCATCTTTATATACGAAATTTGCGCACCTCTCCTTTCGGGTATATTCAAACGTTAGCAATATATATTATTTTTCATACATGTACACAGATTTTTTAAGACATATGGCTATTGTGCACATATCGACAATGGTTTAATATATATGGTCCAGTATGCCTGTAGTCTTACTTTCCGATGTTATTACGGTTTGTTTTGTCCAGTTTATCGTGTTAAATGAAACCGAACGTAATCTGATAAATAATACGAAAAGTTTATCCAACAACGGAGCTAATCCGTCTAGAAATTTGTTCAATAAGTTATACAAAAATACACTCGTTTTGAAATAGTTTATCGGGCAAGTTGAAAATATTTAGTATTGCATCCGCTTTACTGCCGATTTTATTATTATAACAGTTCGAAGCATTACTTTTATTACACGTAATGGTGAGTTTGGATCTGCTTCACTTCCGCGGTTGGACAATATTATAATGTTGTATACCTCGTCCGTTGACTTATAAAGGTTTACTTACAACACCGTTCAAGTCACGATTGTTCGCCGACAACAATTATTATTTAGAGTTACGCGGTTGACTGATAATAATCACAGGTATTTGTAATGTTTTTTTTTGCAACAGCGCGGAAAGTGACATCATTGGAATGAGGGGATATTTGCGGGGCAATAACTTCGAGCCATCCGGGTCGAAGGACCAAACGATCAAATCATAAATGAAATAATACATAGATATGAACTAATGCAAATTTATTATCCCAATATTTTCATTTTGGTGTCACCCACGTGATCACTTTGGTATCACTTACGCGATCAAATAGCTCCGCGACTTTTTTTAAAAATATAACTCGATTGGAACGAAAATTTAAACGCTGACGATATAATAATGCATTAATGTAAAAAATACACCTTGTTTACACAAAGATTTAATTTTTGAAGGGTAAATACTTTTACTGTTACATAAATGTGTCATAAACTATCGAATTTATATTTCACAAAGAATGTGTATATAATGCTCCTCGTCCCGCAACTAATGTTTCAAATCCTTCTCCTATGTGTACACTTTATTTCATGTCTATTCATTTACTGGTCTGTGTACTTATCATATTTTATAAGCTATGTTTCCAACCCAAGCCATACATCATTCTCCTGCTTTCACATCTTTGCTGACCCGCGCCAAATCGAAAATTAGTACTATAAATCTTAAAAGACTCGACTAGAATCTATAAATCTATTAGTAAGTCACCACCCTCTTTTAAATCTGAAATTAAAATATAGTATTAATCAAGGCCGATAGGCCCGGCGGAACACCGGAAGAAATCCCAGCGGACCGATGGCTTCAATTTTTGTTTTATTTAAAAATATATAATATTAAAATTAATTTTAAGCCAGTCTGCAATTACAGAAAGATTCAAATTGATCACTAATTTTTATTGTATCCTGCAATAAAAAATAAAAAATTACTTTTTCTAAAATATTATATGTGCATAAATAATAATAAATATATAAATAAGTGGGACCGGGTAAAAATGTTCTTATTGAATTAATAGTGACACTGGTCTAGAAGTGTTCATGTTCGTGACAACAAAGAGTGACATATTGAATGTCTAAGTATTGATCTATTTTCGGAACAAAATAAAGTATTTTAGTGTCTCCGATAGCAGACAATATTAATTTTTTGAGACTGTTTTTAAACCGATAAATATAATTCATAGGTTTGTAACAAGGGCCCGTGTCCACGGAAGGAGACAATCTCAGAGATTTAGTTGAGATACTTTCTGATAGCGAAATTTGATACGTGCATATAAACGTCACCTAAAACTATCATAGATCCCTCCAATTATTTATTCTGAAAGTCAGATATGTCATTAAAAATTAACATAAAGCGTTAAATCACAAACATTTATCTACTGAGGAGATTCAAAATCACCCAAATTACGATAAGATGGCAATAACAATTGACGTTTAACATACAAGCGTGAATTAAGGCGAGAGACTGTCGATCTCTGAGATTCTCTCGAATCACGAATCTCAAGAGTCGAAACAAGTCAACAAACATCAAACAGTCGAATAAATTTTCAAACCTATAAGTTACACTTTTTCAAATGATTTATCAATCATTCTATTATTTGAAAGCCATCTACTTTGTTTTTACGGAATCTCAAATAATAAAAAAGTGTAACATATAGGTTCGAAAATTTGTCGTCAAAAATAATGTCGCTGTAGCATAGTTCAATGCACCTTCTCCGGTTTGGAAAGAGATCCAGGTAGCGCAACAACAATATTTTTCGAAAAAATTGATTGTATATGTGTATCTTTTTAATTAATATATTCAATTGGTATTTAAAATATCACAGACCTATGTTCTGAATAAAATGGTTCTCCTAATGAAATATTTATAAATTCCGCTACATAAATAAAATAAAAATTCTCCTGGCGAGAACTGAACTCTGATCTCCTGCGTGACAAGTAGGGATGCTAATCCTATTCAATAGGATTAACATCTAGGCGCCTACCTCTCACAAGCTAAAGCTAGCTTCTAAACCGGTTCCGAAAAAGGGTGGATCCCCGTCCCCCCAGTTGTTCTTTTCAAAGTATCCTCAGCACAGTACCTTGTGAGGGAAAAAAGCGGTGGATGTCTTTCGGTGTTTGATCATGTGTAGCTGGTATCGGGTCATGGCGAGTTCAGAAGTAAATTATTTGACCTTGTACTCGCCAATGATCCGTGGTGCTCCTGCGGCTGGTGAGGTAAACGCCGGTGCACATCCTATAGTATTGTGAGATTATGAGGGAAACTAGAGAGAGTATGCTTGAAGGACTGAAAGAAAGAGCTGGACTCTGGCCTATTTAGAATGATGTCCTGCTGCAATGTGGAAAAAACCTCGAACTCTTCCGGGGATTTTTCAGGATATGGGTGTCCCGTTGGGAAATCCTTAGGGTCTTGCCAGAGAGATTTGACTTTCTCCTGAACCTGGATGAAAACCGGATTGCGGTTCTCCGTGATGCGAGTCAATTCTTCGTTATCATTTCTGCATTGTCATTTCACCAAGAGGGGTTGAGTAAAGTCAATACTCTCTGTTCCCCAGTCCTCGTGCACGAATTTGTATTATTTTATTAGTTATCAGTTATTTTTATGTATGTTTATTTACATATTAATTTATTGTTCTGCATGTCAAGTCTGATTGTGCATTTTTTTTAAATTAAGTTTACGGTGACATTGAATGGTTCTTGGTTGGCGGCTTTGCCGAGTTGCATCACAGTAAGACTGCACTGCAACGTAGCAAGGCTACCATGTAACATTTTTTAAAATGTCAACCTGGAGGCGAATGAGTACGACCGATATGGGAGCTTTTGTTCATAGAACGGTCCTGGGTAAGAGGAGAGTCACTATTCACTGTCCCTTAAGCGAGTATCGAGAGCAAAGTTCCATCCGTGTACTGCACTGCCTTTCCATTCCGAATGTTAAGTCAGCCTGCACCGGAGACCGGCGCCAGGCTCTTGAAGAAATGGAAGGTGCAAAATGATGTAAATGAGTTCTGTTTGATTATTTTTCAGTGGCCATAAATCCGCAGACGCGCGGAGCACCGGCAAAAAACGTGACCTCGGCCACCGAGAGTGAATTGGGACGCAGTGCGTCGCTAAACAAGGTCGCTTCACGTCAGTACGTGTGCGCCTGGCTTCCTTCATACGTCACAGCCGGCGGCCAGCCTGAATCACAACACCATCCTAATAACCGCGGGCGGAAAGCTAAGCAGTGGCCGCCTCGCGATCAATGTTAGACGCTGCACGGCTACGACCGGAGTATAAAATCTGAAAATATAATTAAATACTCCGTAACAAACCATGATTTGAATAATATTTAATATTATTATAGCATTGTTTATTTAGATGTAAATTATTTTAAGAAATTAACAAGTGTTTTAGTTGGTAGTTGACTACCTAATTTAGCACTTAAATGGATCGAAATTGTTTTATTTTTGTTTGTTAAAATTAATTGTTTTTATTTTAAATGAAAACACATTTTTGTTGTGAAGTTGTAATTTCAGAACATAATTCTGTGATATTTTAATACAAATAGGATTGAAAAGTTTCGGGTGTCCCGGAAGCAGCCAAAATAGATTTTTGATACATAGTTTTTTCAGTATATCTTTGATATTGATTTATTAACTTTTTATTGAACTTGTATTATATAAGCTCATTAAAAATTTCACTGCTAATATATTACCAACCTCATATTATCCACTATAAAAGTATTACCTTTTGATACAATAAACTAACATCATATGAACAACTTTTCATGTTTACTCAACACATTTTTCACGTTTAAATACAGCGTCATTATTTTTATTATTATTTTCAATTTATATTTGCTAATTATTGGTTAACTACGTAAAATATTTGCTTTAGCACGGCCGAAGCTCAATGGGGAAGCTATTTAAATATTTATAACATATCAAATAAATAAATTCCATTCCCGCGACACGTGTGACACGAGGCGATAGACTACTTCCAGATCCATCTAATATTAATAGCTTGCTTTTAAATAAATCATAAAGGTTTTGTCTTGTAAATGGTGTCGACCAATATCGATTTACCCTAATTGTCTTTGAACATGAAAGATATTTAAATACTTGCGATTAGGATAAATATATTCGATAGAACTGGATGATTACAATTCCTTAGAGTACTCTACATGCGGCTAGACCGCCGAATCTACTACTACTAGTGCATTACCGCCGATCGCTTTGATACTTTCACTAACTACCTTATTGTAATAAACATCATATGTGTTTTATATTAATACATTGAAAGAGTAAAAAGTTATGATAAAAAAAACCCTCTAGACAATCTACTGGAACTTAAATGCTTAAAATTAATAGGCGCGACACTTTCTGTACAGTGCCGCCTTATTTATTATAACACAATTCTCATAAGGTAACTAAAATAAATTACGACTATTATTATTTTTATTATTACAAAGACATTAATTGCGTGCAGTTTAGTTTTAGTTTGAGTTTTAGATGCGTGCGTCTAAAAAAAGTTTACCGACATAAACAATATCATCAGCAAATAACGCACCCTCACTTAACAAGGACACGGGCTAACTGTCACCATCTCGTGCCAAAATTAAACAAAACTTTCGCACAAATATTCCATTTGTTTCTAGCACCAAACATACACAACAGTCTAATGCAGAAGTGAAAAATTGCAACGATATTCTAACATATTTTTCAAGAAAAGTGCAGTTTTGGCTCCACGAAATGGGGAGAAATTACGGTCAAAAACTTTTAAAAGTACAAACTTGAAATTAAAACTGCTACAACAGTACCTATGTATTGAATATTGCATTTTTTACTCTTCTCGTTGGTTGTGTTAGTATGCTATTTAAATTAACTTTTTTCAATCCTTTTATATTAAGCATTACGATTTTACATAAGTTTACTTCATATTTGTATGTTATTTATTTATTTACTCTTACTTTATTTAGATTTTTAATTTTTATAAACGGAACATTGCATTTACTCTGAGTTTTACATTATATTTATATATTATTAATTGCATCCTGTTTTACTCTTTATACATATATTTCATATGCTATCTATAAATATTTATTTATTTATTTACTCTTACTTTACTTAGTTTTTTAATTTTTATAAACGGAACATTGCATTTACTTTAAGTTTTACATTATATTTATATGCTATTAATTGCATCCTGTTTTACTCTTTAACCGTTTGAATGCTACGCGTCGCAAAAGCGCTGCGATCGTTTGTATCGAAAATTACTTAGCATTAAAACGGTTATACATATATTTCATATGCTATCTATAAATATTTATAATTTTTTTACATTGAACAATGCATTTACTTACTTTAAGTATTACAATGTATTTATATGCTATATATTTATTTGTACATTAAACACTACACTTTGTTTATTACTATACTGGAAAGGTACTGCCTGCTATAATACAATAAAATATTAGTGTAGCAGGCAGGGTACCCAAATATATGTCTTATTTTTCTGAAATGTTATCTGATTATAACAATATAATAACACACTGTACTGTACTATGAATAATAAAAAATAAAATTAATATCTCAGTCCGGAGGATCGAGCGCGTCGTTTTGCTTCAGGAAGTAATGCCTGGGCAGTCTATGTTTGTATCTGAAAGGCATGATACTGATATCGTGCTTATAAGAACCGAGATTTCGGATAAAAGGATTATGTTGTGCAGGATGGGTGCAAGATTTGTGGAAGTTTACCGATAATTTCTAAAAGCATTGTGTAATAAATAGTATTCATTCACCTCATGCTGGTGGTGTAATCGAGATAAATTGGTTCTGGGTGAATGCTAAGTTTATTCATATTAAATAACCCTTCTTGAAACAGCTGTTGCACGAACGTCAATAAACAGATCATGTTTTGCTACATTTTGTAGATATACGATTCAATTTTATTTAATTTTCAAATAGAGATGTGTACACGGAATATGTGTCACATCAATATTTTTACTATTCTCAAACTAAGCCAAAAGCTTGTCTTATGAAAATAGGATTAACTTGACCTCCTAGAACGTGTCTTGAACCTCCAGCCACTAGATCACTAAGCGAGTATTTTATATTTTTTTTACTGGCATTAAAAATTAGACAACATTATGGGTTTTTGTAGCGTATTCTAGTATCTTCATAACTAGTTAACTATTTTTCAGTTTTGTGGCTCTTATTGCCATGAATTGAGTGTTAATAATTGAATACCTTACATTGCTTCAGTTTATATTTATTCAAATACGAACACTTAGTCTCGGGGGTCGCACCGCACAGTCACGTCAGAATATAATTCTATTACTCTAGTGTGTATTTTTAATTTGAATATGAAATTATCTACTCCTGGAATACAGCACTATACGGAAGTGAAATATAAGAGAGGGAGAAATAGGTTAGAAGTATTTAAGATATGGCGCTGGAACAGGATGGAAAGAATCTGCTAGACTGAGAGGATAACAAATTAAGAGATTCTTACGAGAGTGCAAGAAAGAGTTCGATAGCAGACAATAATTTAAAATCGAAGTGGCCAATGAATAGGACACATTTTTATACACAACGCATACCTCAAAAATGTAATTGAGGCGAAAATACAGAGAAGAAGACAAATAGGAGAGTCCAGAAGAAAATACATTCACCAAGCAAAACTAGTGCCGGCATAGGTGACAGACAGCGTCTGGACAACATCATTCCAGGGCAGAGACGCGTGGTGAGCACTGGAGAGACAAGAACATAACAGTACATTTTAAATTAACATAAAAATAAATAAAAACTAAGTATAATTTCATCAGTTCAGGTATGTTCCTGCAACGAAAAATATCAACGAAATTCAACTTGTTACCGAGCCGATGCATCCGCGATATTGGCGAGTTAACAGCATAATTATTTCTATGTGTACCTACAGAGAACACTTCATACTGTCTCGTTTGAGTTGGTACTTTATAAGAAACCATTTGTATCAACTCAACCCAGTCCAACATGCTATTGACTATTTTATATAGATATACCACATCACTCACATCTCTTCTCCAGGTTAATTTTTTCATTTGAAGGAGACTCATTAAATAATCGTAATTTATATTTTCTATCGGAATATGCAATTTAAAATTGATAAATCTTAGAAATTTATGTTGCACTCTTTCGATTTTTATAATATGTGAGCCGTAGTAAACATTATATTCTTGTTATATCTTTATTTGTATTTTATAGTGTCCGTGCGACGCCGGGTCTATCAATTTCAAATAAAACTAAGCATTCGTGTCAACGATGGATTATTACATTAATTCAGTGATCTCTTGGGCCCCGACTACTTGGTGACTAGGCGAGTGTCTTACCGCTAAACATAACAAGCTCTAATCTAAGCCGACGACATATACACGTAAATAATCCGAAATATCGGCCGATTGGAAATACCCAACACCAAACAATCACAGAAATTTCAAAAAAACTGAATACTTACAAAAAAATGTTGATGTAGCGACATGGTAGCGGAAAATAATAAATGTTCCGGGTTCGTATCCCGGTGGCAGCCAAATATTTTTTCGATAGATAAGATTTTTCTGTATATCGTTCTAATTGATTAATTTAATTTGTTTCAAAATATCACAAAACCACGTTCTGAAATTACAACTTGCCAAAAAATAATGTGTTTTCATTAATTAGTAATAGTTAATTAAAAAAAAAAAAAGTTTAATTTTCAAAGTAAATATTTTTTGTATACATTAAATGTACGAAGTATTTGTACCACTATTTAATGTTCATCAACTGAGTGAGCACCATCTCACACAATGACGTCATGAATTAATTGCTGTGTGTGTTCCATGTGCAGTCGGGACGAATGGTTTTGAAATTGATTTGATTTCCCAAGTCTCTGAAGGTGGAATCAATCATTTCTATAACATCTTCCGTCTCATAACAAGGTGTGTTATTTAGAAGAGGACGAAAACATCGGTACGTTTGTCCGATTTCTGTGTTCAAACAAACAGTGTAATCTATATATTATGGTGTCTCTCTTTTTGGCTTGCGTGCAATAAGGATACGTATACTTTTCATTGTAACCAGCTGCGAATTGAAAAACTTGTATATTGGGAAAGTAGATATATTTCACCCTAACCAACTGGAGGCATTCCGAGAAAAGCTGTCTGTCTGAATACAGTGAATTTTCCTTAATATATATTATACCCAAGCGGTAGAGATATTTTACAAAATTGAATTCTAAGAGTCAGTAGTAACCCTTTGCGGGTTGTTGATACATCAAATTGACTACTGTCAAAACATAAATGGAGATGTCTAAAGGTGCGAGACAAATAATAAAAAATAGGTGCGAGACAAAATAGTGGGATATTAAATGATTCATTATCGTACACTGCAACTTTTTAAGTATCAATGTGTCAGATGACTTTTGGAACAGCTGTGAAGAGTCCGCCATATTTAACAGAATCAATAATTCTCGTTTTTACTACCGAATATCAGAGATTAAAATGAGTTTACTACGGGATGTACTTTCGAGAAGTAAATATTTTTTACTAACGATCAAACAACCCATTTTCGCAAAATAAAAAATACTTTAGTAACTTTTTTTTACTAAAGTAAAAAGTTACTACTGATTACACAACCGGCCCTCAATCACGCGTGTCGAGTAACCAACTTTTAGTTGTAATTATTAGAATATCAATATAATTAAGATGCGATACAATATATGAACAAAAAATGTTTAATTCTCCATAGATACAACACATTATATTGTAATTATGGACAATTTAAATTATGATTATAACACATTGGACAGATAAAAGTATATTTTTGACGAATAACTATAATATTTTGCGCCCCATCCCCACCCCCCAAATACTCACACTAGAGTGATCTCAGAATAATATGCAACAAAAACGTGACCAAACAAATACTTCATACTCGTTACAGTGGTGACTACGTATTTTATTCAGTACTGACGTTTTGTTTTTTAAAAATTCACATTTTCAAAAATGAAATGATGTCCTTTCTCCTCTCGGTAGGTAGGTAAAGAGCTTTTTTGTGAAAAAGATTTTTAAGTACCTTCCTACATAATATGTTACACAGTGTTAAGTAACTGGATTTATGTTATATGATTTTTATGAATAATGACAGGACTTAAGGGACGCTGAAGAATCTAAATTTTAAAAAATTTGCGATAATTGCTAATAACCACATTGAATTTCTTCTCTTTTTTCGTTTTGCATATACTTAAATATGTTATTGAATTAAATTATTTTTATTAGCTTTGATGAATGGAACCGACAAAGAAACCCTAGTTTCTAAACCGGTCCCGGGAAAGGGTGGGTCCCCCCTCCACCCTCCAGCTGTCCTTTACAAAAGTGCTATGCAACTGTTTTCAAACAAATTAAATTGTAAAATCAAAAATAAATGTTTATTCTTTCGTTCCTTTCTTCCTTACCAGTGAACTGTACACATAACACATGCGATGTATGCACAGTTGAGTACCTATTGTACTCGCTCGATTTTTTATTATATAAGTAATTTAATATCTGAGTCGTGATTAATTTACATAGGTAAAATACATTTGCGGCTTAATATTATTTCGGTCCTGAAAGGGAGCTTCCTCATATTTAGAAACTAGATATCATTTAAAATGTATACTTTTTATTTTTTCACATAATTTATTCTTTTAGCCGATAGCATGAACTGGGTGTATTCAACTACCTAGTTTTGAATAGAGGGTTGGAATCGAACATTTCAAAAACCAAGTATATTGTTGTTAGGAAAAAGTTACAAGGATCGCTGAAAATAGGAAAATAAAAATTGTACGAATGCACAGATATATAAATAACTGGGATGCTGGGTTGAAAGATCACTTACAACAGATCAAAGTCTGGACAGAGCTAGCGCAAAACTGTTTTATCAAAGTGCGAAATCTACTTGGTAAAATAGAACTACGAAAGATCTTTTACTATGTTATATCTTTATAAAGAGTTAGGTTTAGGTTGTGAGCGCGGGAACTGGGGACCTATATCTCCCAGTTCTCCACTATGTTCGCATGATCACGGAGTGTGAGGAATATGTGTGATGGCGGACTAGAGTAGGTTATAAGAAGATAAACTACTTACAGTTGATACTATGTTTACTCAACATTGTTAGTAAAGTAGCTACTGAAGGCTGGGGGAGTCCTCTAGCGTTTGGCCGCTATAGGACTCCCCCTTGTTTTGGGACACGGAGAATTTAAAAGTAAACTTTATGATTTAGGTCTAGCACCTGATCCTTGGTACGCTTGTGACTGAGTGAGACAAATGCTGGATCACATACTTGCGCAGTATTGACGGATGCAAGAGAATATTTGATTGAAGGTTTGGTGGGGGTGGATCGGATAGTTTGGTGGGGGTGGATGGTTCCATCCGGAACTCCGATCTACCCGGCACCAAAAGGAATTTGGAATTGAGAGTCTGGGTATCTAGGTGGGAATTGTTAATAGGCTCTAGGACACCTGGATCCAGTGTACTATAATTATTTATGTCTATACATTTTGTTTGCTTGTATTTTAATTTTCTAACAGTTATCTTTCTTTTGTAATATTTTTTGTCAAATTTTTGTAATATTTCTGTGCTTGTCTCTCTTGTCACTGGGTGACGATCGGCCGGCAGTGGTGCTCTAATGATAAGTCAGTCCATGTTTATTTTGTTTCGTCTTTTTCCCTTTTTCGGGGGCGTATTTTTTATCCCCTCGCCTCCCTGACTAAAGCCTCCACTGATATGTTTGTTTCCTTTTTCCTTGTTGTGCTTACCTGGGAAGTAAAGACTTATGCGACCTCAATCTATTATGTCTTTTCTTCTGATGCTTTATATTTGGCAGCTGTTCGGCTCCGTGTTATGTGCGAGACGCAGCCACACAGCTGCCTAGTACCATTAAAAAAATGCCAACCAGGCGGCGAATGAGTAGAACCATATAGGAGATTTTGCTTATAAACGGTCCCGGGTAAGCGGCGGGTCCCCTTCACAGCTACTGAGGCTGGTCTAAAGCTTGCCGTCGGGAAGACGAGTGACGTCACACGCGTCGGTCTTCTCGCGTTTTCACTTTCGCTATAGCAATCGAATACATTTCCGACAAATGTTGAACTTATATTCTGTTATTTCCAATTGATAACATTTACTATTCCATTTTTTTTTCGATAATGAGATTTTTGTCTGTAAATCTTTCTATTTCATTAATTTTAATTTGCATTAAAATACCACAGCAGTCCTGAAAATGCAACTCCACAACAAAAATATGCTCCTTAATATATTTAATATCTTCATTTTACTGCTTTTTTCCAGTTATAAATGTGTACACTTGTCAGTGTGCAGTTGTATATGTGTGCACTTGTCTTATATAACCGTGTGTGCAGTTGTCAGCTGTCATGTGCGCAATTTTATGATCACCGTTGTAAGAGGCGAGAATAAAAAGTGATGCAAATCATGCTAGGAGGGAAGATTCAAGAAGATGCAATTCTTAGTTGAAGAACTCATGTCACTCCACTGCACCTCATAACAAATAGCAGCCATTATTTCCAACCTTCACAGGGGAGTGATACTTTGTGAAGAAGTTCAATCTTAAGATATTATATTTCAGTTTTAAAACAATTAAACGACAATTACATTTAAATCCATTAATAAGTAATAAAGTATTGAAGTTATCTAGTGCGCAAAATAAAACTGATTTATGAATTCCGCGCGCAGGGATCAAACCCCTCGACTTTTGGATACGAAGGCCAGTTACACCCACGCGCGAATTAAGTCTAAAAGTAATTTCCCGTTATTTTTAACCGGTTAATTTATACAAGATAAAAATACAAGATTACATTAGAAAAAATATTTATATATAGATGAAAACATTAATCACGTGGCTCGCAAATGTTTCTCGAAAATATATTTTTTTAACAGATTTTACGTTCTTTAAAAACTGACATCTGAGAGCGGGCTTTCTGTGCCGAATTAAAGTTTGGTAGTTAAGGCTAATCTATTTCAAATGAAATCTTGGAAGTCTACAACGAAAGGGAAATTCTTCAATTCATTTAAAAAATTTAAAGTTTTACTGTAGAACTTCTTTAAACGTGTTTACGTCCCTACCGCAGTCACTCCAATTGTATTGTACTATGTTGTAACTAAAGAAATTAGGCCTTAATGCAAAATGGAAAAAGGGCCTCCTATATATGTGTTGAAAAACATAGAATAACTACGAAAAACAACGACTTACGATTTTTAATATGTACAGCGCTTATTTACTAATTATCTCAATAATTAACGGTCTAGTGTAAGAGCATCTTTAATAAACGTTAATATATTTTTAGTGTTTATATACACTCGCAAATCTATAAAAAAATCTTTATAGCTGTTCCGAATTCGTCAACACACTTTTAGCGCGACTTTTCGAATCAACCTCGACCAATATTATTGACACATTCCATGTCAAAACTTCCATCCGTACATTTTCTCATGCTCGTCTTTCAGTGTGAAATGTGATCTTGACGCCAGCAGACGTCAACTTGAGCGATATTGCGTTCGATCACGACATCGCGATAGCATTCGCGGTGTGGACTTTTCAGTTCCAGTGCACCAGCACTGTATTGTTTGTGATTTGTGTGCACAGTGATATTGTTTATTTGTTTGTGCCGTAGGTGAACATGAGACATCGCCGTCTTCAATTCGGAGTGGAGATCACCTCATCCGCGCGCCATTTATTGATTACTGGTCCTTCGACTAGAAGACCTGTTCCCTCACCGACCTCATCCTGCACCACGTTTCCTTACTTTCCTCTCCTGCCCTACGGTGATTTCGATTTACGACCGGAATTGTCGTAATCCATTCCGCGGGACGTGTGACCCGGAGTTGCACAGCTAATTTTGTTTTTTGGCCTCAGCCTGATCTCAAACCTATGTATTATCACTTTTTTTTGTAAAACAGTGCGAAATTATTTTTTTAAATTTATATATTATTTCGTATCTAGCTACGGTAGATTCTAAAAATTATTTGTATTAGCGTGGGAAATGTATCGATACCAAAATATTAGAGAACGCGGACGTGTTGGACTCCCCATGTAACGCGAGCCCCAATGCGTCGCATTGGCAGCATTGGTACGTCACAATAATGCTAATTGCTATGAATCCACGTACGAGAGTATGAGAGACATCAAAACACACAATCACAATAATATCGGTTCATACTATTTTCTTTCCAATGTTTATATTATACTAGATGAAGTACCCGGCGTTGGCCGAGCTACGCAGAGTAGCGAGGCTTCATTTAAGGGGATGGGAGAATTTTTTTTCGAAACCAGATGTATACAGTAATTTTCCTCTTATTTTTAACTTCAAGTGTACAAAATTTCATCAAGTAATAACAAAATTCTGCTTTCATGGGGTGGGATGAGGGTTGTTTTTCGAAATCTCATTTAGACAGTGACAATCCTATTATGGACACTACGCAAGATATACTCACCAAGTCCCCACTCCCCTTCGTCACCACCATCCACTTCTATCACACCATGCTCTCAGTCCCTTCCCCTTGCCCCTCCTATTCCACGTTCAACAGGAACGCCATTCAAAATTAAGTATTTTGTCCATTTGAACTGTAGGACCCTGAGGAAAATACAGACATCCAACCCTTCTGCCTTTGACGATACACACAGAATAAGATAAATGCAATGCGCCTGATTTAAGTTCATTCAATAATTTAATTTAATTTATATTTCAAACTATCTGAAGTACCCGGCGTTGCCCGAACTTTACGAACAGATTTTTTTTGTATATCATTCTGGTTGATTAATTTAATTTGTTTCAAATACCACAGAACTATGGTCTGAAAATGCAACTTCACAACAAAAATGTGTTTTCCTTTATAATTTTTGGCAAAGGTACTGTTATTAAACAAATATCAGATAATTCATAGAGACAAAGCTGTTTTTTAATTATATTAAATGGAAAATATATATGAAAATATGGAGTAATTATAAAATTATTAAAGTAATTAGAAAATATATAAAAAATATTGATTTTTCAGCGCGTATTCTAGTATATGTTAAAAAACATTTTACACATAAAGAATATTGCACTAAAATAATTTCTAAAAAATCAAATTCTCATAGTGATGACATATATGCTGTTAAAAAGAAAAAGGGAAAAATGAATTATCGAATTTGGTCCATAGATGCCGATGATGTAGTGGTACTCGAAGCGAGTCCACATACTAACATATGCACAACATTCATAAATTCTCACCCCTCAATCTCCAATATATATATATAAAGTAATCAATTAAGGCAGCCGGAAGACAGTTCTTAAGCCCTGTATTTCCATATATATTTTCCATTAAATATAATTAAAAAAATACCTTTGTCTCTATGAGATATCTAATATTCGTTTAGTTATAATTTTTCTCACATTTACACATTTCTCACATCACGGCTGGGCACAGTTTGAAGACGAATAATATCTGGAAGATTGCCACACCGCGGATGCGTTGAATCTGGCCACAGAAGACCCTGGAGTCAGCTGTGAGCGCGATGCAGGAGTAAGACTTTGGAAGTGTGTTTCATTTTATCGAGGCCATATATATAGTTATATAGTACTAATCTAATCAAAGATGTAAAGAACGGTCTGGAAAATTGGGGGGATAGGTGCCATGTTAGGTCGCGGGATTTCTTATTGAATTATTTATATCACAATGTTGCATATATGCAGTAGGTAGCAATTGTATGACTTGAATAGAACGATAGATTAAAACAGCTGCAAGTAATATTAATAAATGAAGAATAACACGATAGCGCTCCGATGGCGTCACGCGGTAGCATCCAGAATTACGCAACTAATGATTATGATTACTGATACACGATGGGCACTAGCTTAATTAAAACGTAAGGATTAGTTAATTTATGTTTCTTTTCCAGAATTTTTAAAAATGCACAGCTTATTTGCTTGTATACAGTGCACTCCCCTCCATATAAGCATTGATGCCGGAAGAATTCAGATACGGAAGGAGTTTGGCACTCACCACAATCCGGATTCTGCTGGCACCTTCAAAATGCGGACTGTATCTTTTAATCACTATTTCATCTAACACTGTATAGACGCGAAGTCTCAAATTAGTATAATATTGTAATCGTTTAGGTGAACGTATGACCACACTGGCTCAAGGTCGCCAATCGACTGATAGATATGTTAAATACTAAATTAATGTATTAATTATAAATATATACATATAAAATCAATTTTGTCGAAAAATATTGTTTTTGCGTGACCGGGATACGAACCTGGATTTCTATTTCCAATCCGGGGAAGTGCACTACCATTGTGCTATAACGCCAGTATTTTTCTTGACAAATTTTTGAACCTATATGTTACATTTTTCAAATTAATACACCTGTCGTTCCATTATTTGAAAGCCATCTACATTATTTTTACAGAATCTCAAATATCTTTGAGTAAACCGACTGCAGACGCCAGAATTATCAATTCATTTTTATTAAATTTTGGACACATTGATACAACATATATTATTAAGGAAAACACATTTTTATTGTGAAGTTGTAATTATTCAGAACAGACGGTCTGTGATATTTTAAATACTAAATTAATGTATTAATTATAAATATATACATATAAAATCAATTTTGTCGAAAAATATTGTTTTTAAAATTGATTTTATATGTATATATTTATAATTAATACATTAATTTAGTATTTAAAATATCACAGACCGTTTGTTCTGAATAATTACAACTTCACAATAAAAATGTGTTTTCCTTAATAATGATAAATATGTATTTACACAAATAAATATACGTCCCAAACATACATAAAAGGGTGAAAAACAGTCTCGACGTATTGCACCAATATTTGCAAGAAGAAGATCTATTTAAAATATTCTTATGTATTCACAAAAATATTATCATGATTACATAATGAATTACCTTGACTTTATTGTATGTACCAAAATTTTGTATCACCTCGACTTTAGTGTGTGTACAATACAAAAATTCCATCTTTATCTGTCTACAGAGTGTTTACATTAGCGCGTGCTTAGTTGTCTAGGTCTAGTGCAACCGCGTGATTTGTAATTAACCTTCCTTATTCCATTTAATGGACACATTTCTCAATTCAATGAAATGGACATTAAATTCAATGACGCACAATATATACTGCATATAAATTAAATTATCTCACATTTAGAGTGATCATTTACGTCAACTATTAAAATGTTTAAAGGTTGGACAATTAAATCGCACGTGCATTAATAATTGATTTGCACATTAACATTGATAAAACACGCATATCTGCAACGCTGTCAGATTTGTAATTAAGATATTATTGAAAAATTCCTTCAGGTAAGTGATGAGATAAAATGCTACTGCTGTGATTGTGGTTGATGTTCGATAATAACGGTGATTTAAAACTGTGACTGTGATCACAGTTTCATTACTAATACGCGAGCGCCGCACGATATCACAATACAAGAAATAAAAAAAACATAATTTTGAGCATAAAAATATTACATAAATATACTTATATTATTACTAACTTCATTTGCGTAAAAAACATATTCTAGCACATATAATAAATATACTTATACATAATTTAATAGCATCACAAATATAAATTAAAACCTTTAAAAAATGTTCGTTTTTTTTCAGGGTCAAATTCTCAGCATTTCGGGTCAAATACTTAAAAACGTCCACTAGATGCGCTTATCATATATTATAACGTCATTCCTGTATGAATATTTTCGTTTCATATGCACATGCGCCGAATCACGGTTCACGATCAAATATAAATAAAATTTAAAAAATGAATCACGATGCTCCCAGATATTCAATCACTGATAGTCAATGATTTGACTCACAGTTCGCGATTTTCAGCTCATCACTACGTAATTTCGTATGCGTGTAAAAGTGTGTTTTTTACTTTTTTCTCTAGGTCTAATATCAACGGTGTTTTGCCATTACGTTACATCGCACTCATAAATTATAATGAATTAATATAACTGAGTCGCGAACTGTACATAATTACATAGCAAACGACCTATTTATTTGTAACTGGTTATGTTGCTCAATCCTTCCTCCTACTATATATAATCTTGTTAAAAATTAATCAACCATTTAATGTGGTCCAAAAACTGTGTTTGAACGTTTTATGAAATTAATCACCGGTATGTCCTTACTCTAGAATGGATTGTTCACATCACAGACAGCGTGGGTGATGCATCAAGATTGAGCGAATGTTGTAGTCAATGCCTTATATATTATGCTGACAATTCTAGTGTCACAAACGGAATGGGTCGTGATAACAACGATTGCATCATGCAATATTTGAATATGTCCAAGAACACACAATTACTGGATTTTCACCTACAAAAGCAATTAATATTAAACTAATTATAGATATCTCATGGAGACGAAGCTATTTTTATTATTTTTAATGGAAACATATGGATGTATGGGTAATTACAGGGCTTACGATCTGTCTTCACTTTATACAAATGTAACGATCACCATTCTCACCCATTAATCAATCTCCGTACCGATCAAATTCATTTCCCTGAAACAGCACAGATGTCACTAATGAGAATCTAATTATTTTTAAAATTATTTAAAGCAATATTATTTATTATTTTTTTATTTTGACCAGTGTATTATTAGCAATATTTGAATGTGAATATCAAATTTAGTCCACAGATGGCGATAGCGATATCCATAATTTGTTTAATTGTAGCATGATTTAATTATAACCCACAACCCTCCGTAGTTTACGATCTGTCATTCATTTGATTAGAAATAAACATACATTATATTTTCACATACACCATAAAAAATGCACCAACTTGAATGACAGTAATTAATAAAGGCCACCTCACACAAGTGCCTAATCGAAATATTTTCTTATTATTAAATATTATTATTAGACGTATAATTATAGATAAAACATGCATGATGTGAGACTAATTGCTGCGGCGAAATTTGCAATAACAAGACTTACAAAGCCATGGAAAACCGCTCAATACTTGCAAGTAGCATCAGCCGTTTGTTCTGGTATTTTCTATAATTCTGTAGAAAGCGGAAACATAGACTATAATAAAGAATGAGAGGAATATTCTAGATGCGTTCGAAATGTAGTATTGGAGGTAAGTAGATTAGGGCGCAGTCTCTATCTTCCAGGAACTAAAAATTATTCAAAAACTATCATAGACATTCTCGCGTTCTTCGGACATGCTGTCCAAAAAAACGATTACAGTTTTGAGAAATAACATCCCAAGTAAAGTGACGCCCTTAACCAAATTTTAGAATACCGCCCCTAATATTTTTAATCTACTCTTAACCTATCCATATAAATGTGTATTATTTAAATTCATGTTGGCTTTCGAAGATGTAACGTTTTGTGACTGAGTTGTATTGTTTTCTTCGATTAAAAATTAATTGCTCCCACACCCCTCACATTTTTACAGCATCGCATAGCATATTTCCCCGAAGTATTTTTTTGTCGAATTGTTTTCGCACAATTATGATAAATGGACCCTTTTATTAATTGTTTGCATTTTTACATACGGAACGATGATCTTAATATTTTTATTATATCTAATACGTAAATTCCGCCGCCAATTTGCCACCCTTAGGCACCGCCTTACTGTTTACGCTTCCAGGACGTCCCCGGTCTTAAGAAGTGGTCTTCAGGTCTCCATCATCAGATGGTCAGGCCAAATAAAGGAAATGACCGGTATCGTACTAGGAGCAGCAGCACAGATACGACCCAGGATCGAGGGAAGTGGAGACGAATGCAGTTCCATCAAACCATGAGGCTCACTCATCGAGAAGAACGCTATTGGTACCACTAAATGATTGCTCGCACTGCCATTTTAAATTATAGCTCAGCTTCGATTTGCGGCCAAATTTTTTTCGATAAACGGCCAAAAAATACGCTGTCGACACTTGTCATTTCGAACAAGATTGACAAAAAATGTTGCAACAATTTTTCAACCAGGTTCTTCCACAACAGCGGGTGGAGCTGATGACAGCGTCATGTCATATGATTTTTATGTTCCTCTTCAATTCAATTCGTCTTATTAAGAACTAAAAACTTTGCAATTTTCTTACTTATAATATATATGATTGGATCGGATCAATTGAAAATAAATGATTAGTTATATGGCATTTTGTTTTACAGCCAACTTTCTCGTAATGTATCTAGGCTGTAAAGCAAGGTATTGGTGTATTTGAAAGAGAATGATACTGATACACGGATATTCTACTACACCTAAGTAGGCTTTGTGCGCATTTTTTGTTTTTTTCTCAATCTATAGTAAATAATGTCAATACTATAGAAAATATATTAGTATGTTAGACGGTTTCGCTAGATCAGGCCTAGGCCTAGAAAAAAAAATTACTTAACATGGTTGGGAATAATAATAAAAATCTATTTAGTATGTGACGCGAGGAGATATATAAACGGTTACCACAAAATTAATTAAGCGAGCTGATTGATTATTTTAAATATACGTCTTACATTTTAAATATACTCTCACTTTTTCCTTGAAAGTTATTTTCACTATTACTGGAATCGATCGGCGCATCCGAAATCTTTTTGAAATCAAAAAGATTTTGAAGATACCGAGTATCGATCCCGCTACCTCTCAAATGCTAAACGAGCACCTAACCAAACTTAACCTAACCTAACTTAACTGACCGAATCCCCAAAGCATGATAAAAATTATAATATGTGATTTTTGTGTTAGAACTTCGATTTAAATTTTGTTTCTTCATTTATCCTCTTTTTGTTTTTACTTTGTCAATATCAAATTTTATTATTGGTATTAAATTTTATTTGAAAAATTGTTATACTTGATGAACCGAGCTAATTAATAAATAGCTTAAAATATTTGTAAACTCGATTTGTGTATATTTTTATGTTATATTCGTATCCGTCGGCAATACGGTGTTTAGTATCCCCGTTTGTCGTTCGGGTTCGGTCTACGCCGGGAAATTTTAATTTGTTTTATTAACTGGAAATTTATGAATATTTTCTTAAAACCAGGAAAGTGTATTCTATGCAGAAGTGTTATGATATGTGAATCTGAGACATATAACGCGATTTTGGGGGATATCGTCCATTTAACCTCTGTTAAAGCGTACATAATATAATATTTGTATTTATGTCGTACCAAAGTAGACTGAATGCAGTGGAAATGAGATCACTTAGACGTATTTGTGGCAAATCTATTTATGACAGAGTAAAGAATGAAGAAATAAGGAAAGAATGTAAAGCTGATGTTAGTATAGTGAGTAAGATTAAAAAAGAACCACTTAGGTGGTTCGGTCATATGGAACGGATGAATGAAGAGAGAGTGTTGATGGCACCAGAAATAGAGGACGTCCGCGGAAGACTTGGCACGACCAGGTAAACCAGATAATGGAGGATGGTTCTGTTAGAAGCCTCAACAATCGGCGAGCTTGTATGAGAAGATGTATGAATGTGGATGAGGCGAGAATTGTGTGTCAGGACAGAAGAGTGTGGCGCTCTATCCTCTCTGCCTACCCCCACGGGGAAACGGCGTGATGATAAATAAGTAAGTATGTCGTACCAACCCGTTCTGACACCCAACCTCGCGAATAATATTGGACCTTTTTTCATTAGAAGTACGGTTTTCGTTTATTTCGACCACTTGGCCACCGTCTTCCGTCGTTCCTTGTTTAAAATAAATCAAAATGGACGCGCACTTTGTAATTCAACCGCACAAAACGCAATTAAAAACTTGTTGAGGTCAGTGAGATGTTAATGGCGGGCAATTAGAATAGGTACGTGCTATCACAAGTGGGCATCCACTCGATTTGACTTTTGTCTCTGCAGAACAAAATAATTATTTATAAAAAAATTTACAGGTAGGTATATCGTTGTTTTTTCATATTATATGTATATGTAGATACCAGTGGCGCGCACCAGGCTAGACTTTTGTTAAAGGTTAACACGTGGAATACATTTTGTGAAAAATATTAATATTATTATTCTTGAGGAATTTCTCTAAGTTAAAAATTGTGAAAGATCCGTAATGTAATTGAACGTGTACAGGCAAGCCGGCTTTAATTACGCCTTTTGAGGGATTAGTATGACAAAGACGAAACTACAAGACAATAGTTTTGAGAAAAATTCCAAAACAGTTATTTCAAATGGCTAATCTACTACAGACAATAATTTCAGAGATACAAAGACAAAACTAGCCCTTCGTCAGTGTTACCCTTGCACCGCTTTACACTGGAGAAAGATTACGATGGCGAAAGAGACGTTTCGATGTTGTGTCTTTAAAAATGTTTTATTTCGTTTGAGTTTCATATTTGTATCGCTAATAGAATTGATTTTTCGGACGCCAATTCAATACTTACCTCAAAACTACGATTTTTTAAGTTTTGTAATGTCACTAAGCCCCTAATTTATGCTCTGTAGTTCAAAACATTTTAAAACATCAAATCAGTATTTCGTTAGAAATACGGTCATATTTTTTATTATATAGAGTACACACCTCTAATATATGTATCATTATTCGATAACGTGTACCTAATGTATTTGTACATTTATTTATTAGACAATTGAAATATTTACACATTAACAACAGAAAACAAAATTACAAAACTTGTGTATAAATGGAACAATTCTTTTTCCAGAGCATACTACACTTCTAAACCTCAAGACTTATTATTTATTAAGGAAAACACATTCTTATTGTGAAGTTGTAATTATTCAGAACATAGGTCTGTGATATTTTAAATACTAAATTAATGTATTAATTATAAATATATACATATAAAATCAATTTTGTCGAAAAATATTGTTTTTGCGTCACCGGGATTCGAACCTAGATCTCTATTTCCAATCCGGGGAAGTGCACTACCTTTGTGCTATAACAATATTTTTCGACAAAATTGATTTTATATGTATATATTTATAATTAATACATTAATTTAGTATTTAAAATATCACAGACCTATGTTCTGAATAATTACAACTTCACAATAAGAATGTGTTTTCCTTAATAAAATATGTTGTATCAATGTGTCCAAAATTTAATAAAAATGAATTGATAATTCTGGCGTCTGCAGTCGGTTTACTCAAAGGTATTTGAGATTCTGTAAAAATAATGTAGATGGCTTTCAAATAATGGAACGACAGGTGTATTAATTTGAAAAATGTAACATATAGGTTCGAAAATTTGTCAACTGGCGTTATAGCACAAAGGTAGTGCACTTCCCCGGATTGGAAATAGAGATCCAGGTTCGAATCCCGGTGACGCAAAAACAATATTTTTCGACAAAATTGATTTTATATGTATATATTTATAATTAATACATTAATTTAGTATTTAACTTATTATTTAAACTCGAACTCGTGAAAACTGGAATTTATTTACGATGGAATGAATATAATAGAATGTACATGGGAAAACGATTCAGAAGTATTCAAATGTATCTAGTAAATCCATGAAAAGATACATTTCCGAGAGATCAATATCGAATATATGTAAACTGAAAATTGGGTACAGCCAAGTAGCCTCCCATTTACATAAAATGAACATAGTAGATAGTTTGATGAGCGAATGCGGTTCTGAAGAGTAGAGTCTCAACGATGTATTTTTCGCTTGTCTATCACCCCGTTTTATTTTACGGTGAGCCGGACAATGTCCATTTGCAGTTCCCGGCTATGTTAGCCGGGAACGGTGAGTCTCACCTTTTCTCTCTAAACTCGTCTAATCTCTGGAATCAATTTAATCCTTGCCATTATTTATTAATACAATAATTGGTGTTCACAATAACTAACTAAAGGTAAATGGTACAGATCACTCTACGGGGGTGGATTTTCTTATAATTCAAATATAAAGTAACAATTATTCAGTTACAAAACTTTATTCAAAACATTGCACTGCGATTGAACCAGTCTGAGTAATCACCAGAACCGCTCACTCTTCTTCTAGCCAGCACCTCGGATACATCTTCATGCACGCACCTGGACACCGGCACTGCCTTCAGTAAACTACGTTTAACTATAACTTTGTATAATATAACAAACAGTATAAATTCAATTGTGCATTTACTGTAAATGAACACAATTATCGTAAGTACTGTTTCATCATAATACCTCTGCTCTAACCACAAACATACAACGTGCACATGGATAATGCACGTTCCCCGGATTGGAACAGATCCACGTTCGAATCCCGGTAACAACAGCAATATTTTTCGATAAAATTGGTTTTGTATGTATATCTTTCTAATTAATAAATTTAATTATTATTTAAAATATGACAGACCAATGTTCTGAATAATTACATCTTCACAATAAGAATGTGTTCTCCTAATATTGATAAGAGAGATCTTATTCAAAATTAATTTCATTTTTAAAAAATTAAACATAATAATGCATTTATTGCAGAGTAATCAGTTTTTTTTAACCCGATTCGCCATAATACATACTATATAAAACGTTAAAGTTACGAAATAAATATAATGTTATGATAAAGAAAACCAAGGAAAATATAAATCAATAAAAAGTTAACACATATGTATATATATAAATTTTAACAAAATATAAATACTTCAGTCACGGCCATTACTGTATCTGTAGCTATTCTGTAGGCGTTGCCATTCTCTGGTCAGGGAACCAGCTTTCCATGAGAGCGCCGCTCGCACCAGAGCTCCAACCGTAGCTATACGCCCGCAACTCGATGTCTCAGAAGAGGAATGAATCCATCTATACGGCCTTCGGTAAACATTGTAGATGCGCTGCAATAACGCGTCAATCCGAACAGTATTCTGTATAAGTTGTTGTACTGAATCCGGAGACAGTTATACGTCACTTGCTTGAATTTCGACCAGAGTTCGCAGGAACACATGCTGGTGAAGAACTCATTTGAATATTCACGTTTATGTTTTACAAACAAAATTTGAATTTCGATCGCGTGTTATGTCTTCGTGACAAACGCATCATATATATTCGCCATTTAATTGCATATAATTGATAAAACATTTAAAATGAAAATGTAAAAAAAACCTTTTTCCCGCTGTCTACACAGCGCGTCAATAAGAATTGTATAAACCCGGTCACTGACGGTGCCTCACGATGTTTGCGCAGTCCCTACATTAAAACGCAGATGGCTCGCTTACGAGCCAAGAAGTCTGAAGTCTTAAGAAGTCAAAGGCGTATGATTTTTCTAAATGTATTTTAAAATACTAAAATCCCCACTACAGCCGGTACACGGACCTAAAATACATCAAAATTTAAACTCACCGGATAGCAGAAAACGATGACCGACGTGGAAATGTTGAGATGTTAAATTTGTTCACCCAAGATTCTCGCCTATTCGACTTCCGATTCAAGTTTTTAAACATTAAATGAGAAGAATATTTGAAAATATAAATAATCATATGTATATATATTAAATTTTTGGAAATTGAACTTTATAGTTCATGTTTATTTTAGCATATTTAACTTAATATAAGAAAATTACACATAAATTCCAAAGACAAAAAAAGATAAATTTAATAATTTATTTGTATATATTGTACCGCTTTTCATATCGAAAAAAAAGGTCGAAATTTTAACATACGAGTCAAAGAGCATTAAAGATGCTTATATAGTAATGGTTTTTCAGAGTTTTCCAATCATTTATTAGAAAGTGATCACACTTTTGATACAAATTTGGGATTGCCTGTTTTACATACGGACAATGCTGGTTTTAAATTAAATTATTTAGAATCATTAGAAAAAAATTAAGCGTGTAAAATTAACCAACTAAATTTAACCGCAAGTCCTATTCTAAAAATTATTCACAAAAAAAATTTCTAATCGTTTTGTAACAATTTAAGTAAGGAACTAGATTTATTTTTAAATGATTATAATTTTTAATAATCTTTAAAAACATTAGAATAACGTGAAATGTATGGTTTTAGTTAGTTAATTTGACATCCCGATGAAGGGAATGGTATTTTACGAAACCGGTTGATGTATTAAAATAACTCATTAAGTGATTAAAAACAAAGTTTAATAATAATCTGTATTAAAATCATGTATACCTATAATATCCCTGTATGTCATGCGTGTAGGGAAATTTGAAGGGCAACTGATATATTGAGTGAAGTGTCAATTTTCTTTAAAATATGCGAATTTGGTGAATTTGTGATCTTTTTGTTCTGAATGTACATACAAATTTATTTTTCTTTCTCCTAATAGCCTCAATCAAACGAGACTTAGATCGTAATATACCTCTACATGTCTCCGTCTTGGGTCACGCTCACTGCTGACTGTAAGGTCTGTAAGGAATTTGTTATAGGTTTGAGGTATTCATGCGTCCTGCTGTCCACGGTATACTAAATATCCTTCTCCAAAAGAGAAAGAAGTTGTGGCGATACCGATACGAATCCTAAGTAACTTATGATACAAAAAGGTGAACAATGTCAGCACAAAATTTCACATGACTTATGAGACACCACACACGGTTGATATCATATTATATCATCATTGATGTATCTTTTATGTATCTAGCCCAGAGTTAAACATTTAACATGACGCGGGTTTCTCCATTTCTTAGGATAACACAAAAAAAATGTGCGTGATATATCACGAACGGAATGTGTGACACTCTAATATGTAGGTATGTATTATAAACGCGTACCGAAAAACAGATGCAAATACACATTAATGCACATTAACTAAATGAAACTGACAAACACACAGTGACTAATAAAAAAAAATCACTTTATAATAATAAATAAATGTTAGATATTAATATACCTATAGTATATCATGACGTATTGATAACGTAGCATAATTTATCGACGTCTCATTAGTCACTCTGAAAATTAATTTGCATTAGAAAGATTTGGACCAGGTATAAATATTTTCCACGAAACAGGTTTTCGTATTTAGATATGCAAATGTATCGATGTGAACGACTTCACAACCGCGGACTCTATAATATTATTGTGTGTGCTGTGTCGACTGTCAAACCGGAGGGCTGCCATAAAAGAAAAATAAAATCAAACCCGAGGCCTGGCAACGCCGCATTTGGCGCTGGTGTAGCGGCGGCGTGCGAATCGCCTCTCGGTACCTACCCTGCGCGAGGCAAACACAACAGTAGGCTAGACCCGCGCCAACGGTCGTACGCGTCCAGCCATTGTTGAATTTGCCAAAACAGAACGCGGTTCGAAAACGTGCAAGAGACAAGTCAAATGTTGATAGTTCATGCGTAAAAATATGTGTAATATTCTGTGAAGATCTCTCTTCGAAACCCTACGCGAGACGCCCTTTGTCAGGCCGTTAATGGTTTGTTTTTGAGCGTGGTGAATCCGGCAAACAACAGCGGTGCATGATTTTCATCGAAAAAACGCACAATAGTGATTGAAGTGCTCTGCACAGCTTTCCACCGAGCATTTTGTGTTTGTTTTTTGTTTTTCTGTCTCCATTAAATACCAGTGATTTAGTTTAGTTTTTTTTTGTTGTTGTGAATACGGGAAGCCATCACGAACAAAATGTTGTTCGAGAATCCCGCTAATGCCGCGGCGAAATTGTTCCCTGCAGCTTTCAATATACCTCCCCCAGTTAGAATAAGGTAAGGGTTTAACATTTACGAAGTTATGTCGGCGAAATGCATTCTGAAATGCGGAGTAAACCGACACGAGGTTACAAAATGGACGATGTTACACAGCGCTCTTAAGATTTTATTTCTTCTCATTCATTTATAAACTGTAACAAAAACATTCTAGTTTGCAAAATGACCTGTGTTTTAAACAATACATACTTGAAAGTTTATCACTTTAAAGTAATGGACGTTAATAATTTACGAAATATTTTTAAATGCTACATGTTTTTCAGTGACTGTCAAATTATTACGACTTGTCGATTTTTGTTGTGGTTACTGAAATACTAATGCTTTACATAAAATTTGATTCATAAAATATTTATCTTACTAAATTAAACATCTTATAATATAATAATAGTCATGTATCTTATAATTCTATAGTTCGGTCCATTTTCTGAAACAAAATGCTTAATGCGGTATTTTGTTCTTCGTTCGATTATTTTGAATTTTTGTTTGTTATTTCTACTTTTACGTTTCATTTAGGAACTGTTGATTTTTATGTCGCATTTTTCTGTATTTTGATCTGAGTAAGTACTTTATTTCACTTAGAATTATTATGTTTTATGTTATAATTTTATTTGCATCCTTAATTAATTAACCGTGTAATAACTATGATGCGAGTAGGTAGTATAGTTTTCTGGGAAAGTGATAGGTTGTTAGACTATATTTAAGAGAAATACGACAATGAAATAATTCACAACGCATCAAAGCGTCGGTATCGCATGCTTCAGATTCAATATAGTTTATTATTGAAAAGTCAAGAATATTATTTAGTAGCGTATTTATATAATTATATTATTATTTGAATTCATCAGTCTAACATATAATTGCATGCATATTGTAATTATTGTAAATAATGCCGCTACTGCCATCTACCGAATGTAGGCTAAAATTATGACGTCCATTACATCTGAATGCAATAGATTTCTTAAATAAATCGTAAAACAATGAAATTTGACGGTTTTGGTTTTACTGATACATTAATCGTGTAAAATAGACACATTTCGCACGTAAGCGGTCAGTTTTTGACAGGTTTCTCACCGTGCGACTTTAGCAAATGTGCACGAATGCATGGATATATTTTATTATTTTGTTGCTACAATACATGTGTGTTTATTTAATGCAATTATTTGTTTAGAAATGAAACGATGTAAATTATGAATATTTATTTACATAACCAACATCAAACTTGCTCATGAATTAATATAGACGAATGCTTTTTACTAGTGACCTTGCTCACTTCCTACCTTAATACATTTATGATATTACGGAGGGAATTCAATTAAATCTATAACACAGAACCAACCTAGAAAAACTCCAAGACCGTAATTATGTGAGCGTAACTGGAATAAAATAGGTACATATTACGAAACTGATCACGTAGCATATAACCCTATCAATGTGTTGCATATCTTGACTGGATCTTTCAGTTATTGTATAAATACAATGATTATCTATAACTCGTTAGCTACAAAAATGATTTGTTAATTATTAATTAAAAATGTGTAAATAGTGACAGCTATTAATTGCTGTCAATGCAACCTTAACTAAACAAAATAAAAATAATCGAATATAATGAAAATTCAACTTTGTTTCTAATCGCTTTCTTTATATGCAAATTTAAAAGAGTAACGGATACATTTACACGTCAATTTCCTTTGAAATACAAATTAAATTGATATGTAACCTCTTGCAAAATTACTTTGTGGCCTCATTTTATATTAATAATTATACAAAATACTTTGTTTAAACTACTTTTTATTAATTATTCTACATGTTTCGATACCTATGGTATCATCTTCAAGAAACTATTTATACTTAAATTAAAAATACAAGCATAGATAAAAACAAAACTATAAAATGGCGAATAAGTAAGAATTAATATGAAAACAAATTTAAATGGTGACTATTTGCAAATAGGATTTGCTTATTTATAATATTAAGCTTGCTATTAACACCTTTTCTTTTTTCTATAATTTAAAATTTATTTACTTATAAACCTCTATTATTTGTATGTATAATTTCTAACCCCTTATTAATATCAAAGGAATGGTTTGTTTCCAAAAGCTGATTGAAAAATTCTGAATAGTTATTGCTATTTAGGCATTTCAAATGCTCCTTAATTCTAATATCAAAATTTCTGCAATTTTTACATATATAAAAATAATTGCAATCATTGCATTTTTGAACTGTTGCTGATTATTGACATATCTTTATGTTTTATCACTGCAGTCAAAATCAAACTGACATTGCCATTTTCTTTAATGTTACATGATCATGATCGTGTATACTATACTATCCACAAAACCTATAAAAAAGCGGCTTCTGGAAGACGTATGTTAATTTACGTGGAACATCTTGTTTGATGAGATGTTTGAATTGTAAATCTAAATTAAAGGCAAAGTTTTGAAAACAGGTATAAATTATATTTTTAGTTTAATTATCTATTTTCACATATTTTATTAATCACAACGTCCTAGGGTAGACTGGCCCCTATATTGAATTACACGTCGATTAGAATCTAAGACATCTTTGGGTGGGATTACTCCTAGTAGATACGTAGTACTTTATATCGAGTTAATTATACAACAGGTCTCGGAAAATAACTAACTGTAACCGTATGTCAAATTGTTCTAATGTTTTACTTAAAAAATATTATTTCTTTTTGTTAGGATATAAAAGTGAAATGGTTAAGATTTTAGAACAAGATTTGAAATATGTGATGTAATGTAAGAAATTTCATAATCACGCTAAATCCACTTACTACCAGTGCCTAATAGCAGAGTTCTAAACGAGTACCCTCTGGAGGTTTATAGTTTTTTTTTTTTTTTTAATAAAGATTATGTTTATATGTCATATCAACATTCTTACTTTTTTTTCAAACTTAGTTAAATGCACGTAAAAATAAGATTAACTTGGTGGTTTCCTGAAACGAGGCTTGAACCCCCGAGTGTATTATCACCAAACCAACAAGCTCGTTTATCTCGTATACTCTGGTTCTAGTTTGTGTTCTTCATTCATTGTTATCGAATGCATTCTAAGCAATCGAGCTGAATCTAACAGCCAGTTAACGCGCTCGGGATGGGCGCTAAAGCTTCCGCGCTAGGGGTGGAAATAATACCCCGGGGATGACGGACCACCGTACCTAATAATACACTTTTATTTAGTTATCTTCAGTGGAAATCGTTCAACAATGAATCATCGGGACGGTGATATTTTTTCACTTTGAAATAAATGATAGATGCCGATCTAATCAATAGAAAGTTAGGTAACAAACAGCAAGCACAACGGTGATGGGGCGATAATGAGAGTGGGTATGTGGCACTCAGCGTTCTCGTCTATTATCATATGTCGGCCTAGTCAAGAAGTTGAGTCGTAAGATCGTAAACAGTGAACAATTTGGTGACCGGTGTATTATTTTGTTATTCTATGATGGGAAATATTTTCACGTTCAAAGAAAATAAATCAAACGTTTTGCATATTATGATTTAAATACATGAATATGTTAATACAAATAAAAATACACAATTATAACGATGATGATGATTTAAAATATGATACGATAGTTGGTCTGTCAAGGTTGGCCGCTTGTCATTTACATCGGTCAGTCAGTCTACTCTTCACACAATACAATAGACAATGAATGACTCAACACTAATTGTGTACGATCTTCTACGCAATATTTGAGAGCTAAATCTCATTCGCGGGGCACACTAGCGAGAGTTTCCTCAACACAATGCTCAGTGCGTACGACCGTTGGACTAGTTAATTAACGATATATTCATTTTTGTCATCATTAGTTGAAGTTTGGCGAACTAGATCAATGCTCTGTATCGGTGGTGATCTCCGTGCCCGCGGATACTTCTTTAAATTATATTTGACCTTTGTGCATCGCCTAAACAATGCCCATATTGTGTTGCTGTTTTTTCCTTTACTACATATATACACACACACACTTTTTTATTATTCTCATTGCCATTTTTGTATGCGCTGGTTGGCCTCTTCATTTACATATTTAATATTTTATTACATTCAATTCCACCTAACCGAACTTTAGATGGAAAGTCACCGTATATCATTATTATTTAATTTAAATAGATATTGCAAGAATGTTAGTTGTTACTCTATATTCTAGTGTGGAACTAGAGAGAATGGTCGTTACACTACTTGATATAACTCAAATGAAAGGTCTTTTGTTACAAACTTGGGTCGGGTCTCGTACATACGCATCAAATGCTCATTCTCCTTTGCCTTGCCTTGCCTTGCCTGTCGCAACGCGGACAATCTTCTATAATTTTATTAATATTTTTTTACTAAATAAATTATTCGCAAAAAAAAATAGTAACAATTTTATATATAAATATTAATTTATTTATATATTAAAAAAATTCTGTCTTTGTTATCTATGTAATCCTACACATTTTGACCGATTTAAACCATTTTAATGATCCTCCCGATATCAACGTGTATTTTAAAAGCCATCCGCTCCAAATTTTGCACAGCTGCGCTCTAGGACCCCAATCTTGCCTGGACCAAATTGACTTGCTCGTTACTCTTTAGGGTCTGCGTAAAACACTTTTCTTCGTTTATTCTCTAACCCGTTCCCTGAATCCTGGGCAAAGCCAGGCATATGTAGTATGTAATTCCCCGCTAATACTGCACACCCATAGTATATTGTAAAGGGGTTGTTTTTGTGCCTTTAACAATGTATAAGTATAGCCAGTCTACAAAATAAATTTCAGAGGTTTCTTTGGGTTTTACAATATCCCAAATAAATCCCTTTCTTGCTTATGGCTATAGAATATTTTCTAATTCTTTAAGTAAAAACCGCGGACGAGATTTTAATATTTGGCCTCAGAGATTTGTCGGTAGGGATGTATCAGATCAGTTTCTCTCTACTCTGTGTACAAAATACGATAAACGTTCAACTCCGCACTTCAAGTCTCATTCGTGAACACTCTGCATACTCTTGCAGAAATTCTGACTGAATGATGTGATTTCAATGAAAATGTTTCCAACCCGCGACAATTTCTTTCGTAATGCCCTGATATAGCGGAAAGACTTTTGCCGTACGCGAAACCTTCAAGATGATCTAGATCAAAATCTAGCATGCAGCGTTATATATTAAACACGTGTAGAATAAATCAGCCGACAGCCAGACCTGCTCGTCCAACTTTTCTTCTCGTAATTTAAATCTTCACGAAAGTCACTAAATTAACATGCGCTCATGAAAATATAAAAAATTGCAGACATTATGCGAAATGCCAGAGAATATCTATTACGACGAAGACACACCAATTCACAAATCCGAATTTAGGATCGAGTCAACTATTTATTATCGGCCTGACTGAGAATAAGACTTTAATTTACATACCTACTTGTAACATAGCTTCCTTAAAAGTACTAGTGTTCATGGAGGTTTGTGGAGGTTAGTGCTCGTGGAGGTTTGACTTTTGCTTTATTGGAAAAAGTCGTTCCCAGGCGATCGTTAATCATCGGAGACTCCCCAGGGATCTTACTTAATCACCTTTTATATTTAATTGTTGTAATACTGAAGAGTTCAAATTTGAACATGTTTCGCGATACGCATACGGGCACGAACATACACTTCCTTAATACATAAAAATCATCAGCAATCCCTTAATGAAAATATTCGATTTCAACATAATATAGGTGTCCAGTGGAAAAATTTCAAGATTAAATTGTAATTACAATGACAACCCGAGGGAACGCCATCAAAAACGTTTGCATTGTCAAAAAACGACAGTGTGTTGTGCAATTTCTGCCCGAGGGATAATTGGCCCTTATTTTTTTTAACCAGCGAGAGAGTCATTACTGACGAGTATTGCCGAATGATTTTTTGATTTGATGAAGTTTTTGGTACCGCAACTGCAGCTGTTTCCCGGGTTCAACAACAGAACACAATTTCAGCAAGACAGCCACTCCACACAGCTAGTTTCAATAGAGAAGCTGTCGAGAAATTTTCCCAATAAATTAATCACCAAATACGGAGACATACCCTGGGCACCTCGGTCACCGGATTTTACACCGTGCGACTTTTTTTGTGGGGATACCTTAAGGCGAGAGTTTACAGCAACAATCCTCGAACAATTCAGGCCCTACAAGAAAATATCCGCCGTGAAGTTGCTGCCGTTGAACCGACGCTTTGCTCTCGCGTGTTCGCAAATTTAAGAGTCTGATTACAAGAGTGTATTCAGAGGAATGTACGGTGTTTAGACGATATTATTTATAAAACGTAAAATCCGCATCGTCAAACTCCATTTTGTATAAATAAAATATGAGAATAACATTGTATTTTTTTTTTCTATTTAATATTAAACTAAAGAATTTTGCGCTGGACACCCTATATTATAATTGTCCAAGTGTTATTCAAATTTTTTTCGAGAAACTTGTTTAAAAAATATTGTCACACGTTATCTTAGATTACAAATTAATTTGACGTAGTTTATCGGTAACAAGTAATATAAATAACTTATTTATATATTTCTTTTTACAGCTATTTTTTAAATGCCGCACTTTTATACAAATTTATGTGAATAGCGAGTCCTCGCCTAGAGTACTCAACACACAGATGGTATCCATCCTAAATTACACACTTAAGGCCGAAATTTCAGTTTATTTTAAAGTGGCTCTATCTACATAAAGATAATTCTCGCCGTTTGTAAGTCACACTTTTTATAGTTATCTGCAAGCGTAAACCGAAATTTGCGAACAATATCAATTAATGCAACCGATGCATTCCAACACTGATTCTAAAGTTAATTCAATACTTTTGCATGTACATAATATTATGTTATACCTGTCTCTTCTACCGTGTAATAAAAGATGACATGGTAGCAACTCTTTGTACCGAAGTTAGCGAAAAGAAAATGTGCAGATATTCGGGTCTCTGTTTTTATCTCTTGTATTATTCTGTGCGGTTGTTCGTTTTCTGAATAAAACGTTTCATTGCGTGACGTTCCGCTATGCTTCGTTGTCTTCCGGACGAGTTTTCTGATTTCACGGCCGTTCAGTATCCTTGCATGTACAATTTTCTGGGCAATTTTACCGAGTCAATTTCGGTACACAGCCATATCGAGTTCCTGAACACTAACAATTTAATATTATCGACCCGTACGAGAGTTTCGTAACGCCGGTCAAATGGGTAAAATTTAATATTTTTTCATTTTTAGATTTTTTTTTTAAAATGTCGTTTCGTCATTTTAAGCGTGAACCTTGAAAATTATTTTTGTGGTCGAGTGACCGCTTTCCATCTGTAACGGAACGGATTGAAAATATTTTAAATGGATAACGTCTGTATATTTACTCGTTGAATATATTATATGTTTACTTTTTCTTAAGTTTAAAATCGTTAAACATATTTAACTGTGTCTTTAAAAGTAACTTGGCTTTTGATCGGATGTAGAATTCCTATTAAATAGTGTTAAAACTGATAAATGGCGTCCAATAGTGTGTATCTGGGAACATATTGAACGCTTTTTTTAATTGTATCTTTTTCCACTGACAGCATTCTGTTATCACATTTCTGATTGCAGTTTTTAGACATGATAGAATCATTACCATAATACCTAACCTAACCTAAGCCAACTCAACCCAACCCAACCCTACTTTACTATTCCCCCTCGTTCTTGTTTTCACTGGACAATAAATTTAACAAATTGATACCACTGCGTAAAAAATCTCGCATTTTTAGACCTGTTAATGTTGATGGTGTATACGCTTTTCATTTGGAGCAGTTGGCGTGGCCGAAGATTGGAATCCTTCTGTTTGGGAATTTATACCTGAGATAATAATATGTTTGATGTCTCGTGTTCAAATTGTGTTTTGTGAACGTTGTCTGTGTGGGCTCAATTGCAAAACGTTCCGTTATTGAAAGTCTGTGTTCTGACTGCAAATCTGTAATAAATTACCAAAATTGCGGTGCAATATATAGAAATGGCATATATTTGTTCATAATTTCAACAATTATTCTCCAGCAGCGCTACAACCTGGGGTAAATCTTGGTTGCCTGCAAAATTTGGTCCTATTTCCTTATATTTGCAGCATTTCCTATTTTTTTTCTTTAGTTTTAATTTTCTCGGGGTCCTCCGTGCAATGCGAGTGCCCCCGCCAGTGTAATCTTGGCACCTCCATGCATATCCTCAAGTTCCGCTCCAAACACTACTGTTATTTATGAGGCCGTAAATTCTACGAAGAATTTTTCTTTTAAAACTGCCTGGGACCTTTTCATCGTCCCAAGTTTTCGACACGTATAGAAACACGGCCCTTGATAGTTTGTAGGGTGACTTCATTATTTTTGAGTCGACGTGACTCGGCGATTAAGGCCAAAACATAATCCGTTTGTTAAAAATATCCTTATGTTTATTTCTTCACCGTTGGTATCATTTACCAGTGATCCGAGATGTGAAAATCTCGACAGCTGATGCAAAATTGAGGTGGATCTTGAGGTTTATGTTGCCCATCTGTCATGAATTTGGTATTGGCCCCATTTACTGTATAATGTAACACAATTTTATTTGCAGTGCCATTAACACCTCCTTCATTAACACCTCCTGCTCGTTCAGATCTTGCAACAATTACATCGGCGTGAGGAAGCAGATTGAGCCATTTATAACGGTATGCTAAATAGGAGACATGCCAACTCCCCTTCTATAGAGAAGGCATCGAGCTCCTCACTCCATTCTCTGGTCATCGTTGGAAACTTTACACCGTAGTTAATTTTCGTTTTAATGTTCCTATACCTAAAGCGGAGGTCGGCCATCAATCCGTTAGGATGACGAACTAAAGGAAATGCTGGTTTTCTGTGCGGGGTAAGAAATTCACGAGAAGTACCAGTGGCAAAGTTTGAAGGCGGACTATGCTTAAAGAAAATTGATGATGGAAAACTTTTTACGTTGTCCGAGCCGTGAAGACTTTCACGTGAAGCTCGACATATCTTTATGTTTTTAAAAATAAAACATTTACGTGCATGGCGGGCACACGCGCTGAATTCTAGGTTAATAAGCGCATTTCTTACATTCCCCGCATGGCTACAGAGACCGCAAAACGTACAGACGGTAATAATAGCTTGTACCTCAAAAGCTCGATGCGTAATGATTGGCGTACTACCGCGCGTGGCGTCGGTGCGTGCGCGCCTTTAGAAAGTTGGTGCAATACAATATTTATGGAAATCGTACGGAAGCGTAGCGTGGGAGGATGCGCCGGGTTTGTAAAATAGAGTTTACGGCCACATTAATGTATCTTTCATTTAATATGCTGATGTCTTAAAAATTGATAAAATAATGCAGACATCCGTTCAGTATTTGTTATACTCTGGAAATAATGTTGAAAGTAATGTGGTTAAATATTTTATGTATAAATTGTAGAATATTTTGGAGCTACTTTTTAATTACAAACGACCGACGTCGGTTCGTATAAATTCTGATTTCAATCTCCTCCTACGTTGGTTGGATAATGTACGTGTCTCTAACAATTTAAAGATGGAATATAATTACTATTAATTTTATTTGATATATAAATCGGTGACACAAATATATTAAATGTTCAAATAATATATTTGCTGATAGCTAGGTTTAACTGAGTTAATCTAGGTAATTTGAAACCAACCTGTCTTCGGAACAAATCGGACACTTGTCGTCCACCTAATGCGTATTTCAAAGAAAATTGTGACGTCATTCCGATGTAATCATCAGTTTCCTTTCAAATTTGCCTGCATAAAGAAAGTATTAGATAAAACTGTGACATTTATTAGGCCTTTTCTTTTTTAGTTCTTGTGTACTATTTATAAAAATTGTAAACTTTTTAAATAATTAGGTTTAAATGTTTTAGAACTAACTATTTAAAAATATATATATGTTTAGCTCTTTTGAATATTTTATCTTTGTTAGTTTGTATAGTCTTGCAAAGACGTATTTATAATATAGTTATTATTGTTAGGCGTCCCCTATAGTTTATAAGAAGGGACTGACATCATGATACAATTTTTTACTCGATTGTGATAGAAAATGACGTACGATTATGAAGAAAATATATGATTTAAGAAATGTTTATATCCGTTGTTGCATTCCTCGACTTTGAAAAGTTTTAGTTACCACGAATAGTTTTATTTTTGTACACAATTTGATTAATTTGTATTTGAATGTTGCGACTGATCCGTGATTCATCGCTGTGAACACTGCGCCGTGTGCCGTCGGCGGCGGAGATCATCTAATTTATAAATAATTCAAGGCGCGATTTCGCTCGCCATGTCGGCTTGCTCTCCGTATCCTCGGCACTCGTGACGTCAGAAGTAATTTAACGATAAGTTAAAAGACGACAGTTATGAAGAAACGCATTAAGAACGGAACCATTGCGTCGGCGCTGGAATCCGGTTATTCAAATGTATTTTGTGGGTTGTTTTTAATCTTCAGGTTTGCTTTACTTTTTAATTGTTTTGACACTGAGTCTTGCCCGCCTTCGCGTATTCCGCTTTTTCAAGCGATCACCGTAACTAATAATCGAGTGGAATTAATAGACCGTAGGATGACTTGGATATGTAACTCTTTAACCGCAATACTGTTCGTAGTAATAATCGTTTCCCCAGAAACCGCTGAACCCACAAAAAGGTACTGAATATATAATTGTGTCTACACTGACATCACATTTTCCCGTTACCGATCATACAAAACGAGACGCATATTTTATTTGAATAACATTTTATAAAACTAAATTAGAAATAAATATCGATTTACAAAAATCATTAAAGAAATGTAACCAAAATTCTCATACATTCATTTAAATCGAGATAATGTTTTGTGAAGTAAATTATTATACCGGCGCTCGTGTTCAACACCGATGCCGATTGTTGCCAATTTCATGAATAATATTCGGCCCAATTATGAGTAGAGCCGTTTAATCGACGTTGCCTTAATTGTAACGTTAAATATTTCGTATTATTACTGTTATATATTTGGGTACTGTTTACCATTGTAGTTTTACTATACAATACCTCACCCGTACCTACTGTAAAACGATGTGTTTTGTCTATGTAAACTGTTTTTGTCATTTACTATTCAAAAAGGATAAACCGTCACACACAGATATATTCACGCATGTAAAAATACGGTTTTATGAAAAATATTAATAGTCATTTTCTATAAAGTATCATTGTTTAATAAATACTAAAATTTAATGATTTTTTTAATAAGTAGTATCGTAATATGTTAAATTGGACATCAGTTGATAAACTGAACTCTTATCTGGCAAGATCGATCTATCTGGGACGCAGCTTCCTATTAATCTGTGGATGTGGGCAATATTTCATTTCTCCAACAGCTGCTTATCAATGCATCACGCGCGGGGGTTGCAGACTGAATGTTGTTGAATTCGGATTCCAGGCAAATTCTCTTATATTAGAATTATTATTGATGAGAACATGCTTCGCACGACGTCGCAATTGGCGCGTGTTGGTGGTTGGTCACCTGTCCAGTCTCTGCGCGACTAATCATCGAGGCAATATTGGCATGATGAAAATTAGATGAAATTTCGGCATCTTTTAGGGTTCCACGTTCCGTTTGATATGTCCCAAACACCTGACAGTTTCTTGACATTTTTACAATTTTTATAACACGAATTAAGTATTTTACATTCTTAAAATTATATGTTTTTTCTTTCGCTTACCTCTCCAAAAAAGAGACCAGCTCTTGTGATTGGAGAGGGAATTACACTACAATCATTTTTTATAATACTTTACATATTCTATTCATTGTCCATTTGTATGGTTCTGAAGTGGTCAGTAATATTGTTTATTTTCCAATTATGTGTTTTTGAAGTGTTCATTTAGTTTTTTTTAAACTCTTTTATATCATTTATTTCTTTAATTTGTGTAGGGGAGGCTATTGAAATTTTTTATTTCTAAATACATAAAATTTTGCTGGTAGTGTATTGGTGTTACATTTAGCGATTTTAAAGTTATTTTTAAACCTTGATGATGTGCTTGTTTAAAATTGTACAGTGTTATTTTCTTTAATTAATTGAGATTTTTTTGTAAATGTTTTCTATTTTGGGAACTGGGAATTTTGCAAAAAGTGTTTGTGTTCAAAAAGTACAATAAAAAGTGCAACACAATCCGATACAGCATCTGAAAAAATATTCCATATTCACCTTCGTCAAGTTCAAAAATATTTTGTACGCAAATCATTTTTATAAAAATTAAATTCATTCATTTGTTCCTGAAGCAATGAGTAATTGAATAGTGATGGTGGCACCTGAAGTAATTATTTTCTACAAGTTTTTTAAAATTTTATTTTATTAAGGGATTTTGACAGTATAAACTTAATATATCTAATAACTTAATAAATATTTAACATGTATAAACTTAATATAGCTAATAACATAATAAATATTTAACATGTGATACTATTTATTAAAACCCACAGAAATGTTTAAGTACCTAAGTATGTTTAGGTGCAGAAGATAAATAAAAAGAAGAAATAGTGGGGAGGTTGCAACTATTGTTGCGGTAAAGGGAGAGCAAGGTGTGTTTGTAGGTAGAATGATATCGGTTTGTATTTGTTTTAACCTTAACATTTAGAATAGGCTATATTTACATGGCAAAATAGCGTTGTTAATCTGCGACCTTTTAGATGACGAGTAAAGCTAGATGTGCACTTGAAATGATCTAGTTGTTCACGTAATAATTAGATATTCGACCGTATCATCGTGCTTATTTAAATATAATATTTTTAACTACAGGACCTCCGGTGAACAATAAAATAGCTCGCCATTCGGTTTCTGGTACACCACCTGTAAATGTATATACAATAAAAATTGTTTACTTCTTTTAATCATACATTTCTTAGGTACAGTTATTGTTCAATAAAATTGATTAAATAATAAATAATAAGGCGGTGTATTTTGTACGCATTCAGTACTTATCACGTTTATGTTCACCATTTCCGATATGCAATTCGATTCATTAAGGATTATTGATACACAAGTCGTAATTTGCGTAGCTGGTTCGTTCGTCGCCTTTGTTGGATATAAATCCAGCGGACTGCAACCGATTTACATTTTTTATTGGCTATTTCAATTAGCTCTCTCTCCAACGTTCAGAGCAATAATACGAGTGTGAACAATGTTGCAAGCAAATCTTGCAGATTGCACCGGTGATATTCATTTATGGGTTATTTAATGATTTAAATCAATCCGAATTTTGATATTAATGTTTCAACGATGGATGAGAACATTACTATATTTTTTCTCTCGACTCTTTCACACGTGAGTATAATATAATGCATTCAGTAAACCGATATCGACATTCATTATCTGCGTTGGTATTCTGTTATCTCTTTTCTCTTTTGCGCACAGATCAGGGATTGCAAACCTTTTGGGTCGTGTCAAAAAGTCGGAAAAAACCTAACTTAACTCCGTTGGCGTATCACCCCCTCCACCAAATTTTTTTTTTAAATATTTATTTTCCATCCTACAGATATATTCATTTAAAAAGGAATATATCTGAATTGAACTAAAAAAACCATCATATATTGGGTGGACACGAAAGTTGTTTTAACGGTAATTATTTAGAAATAGTGTAAATGGTTGTCATTTGTCTTAAATTTTATTTTTTGTCATTGCTTTTAAAAGAGGCACATTCCGCTTAAGTTAGCCACTTTCTCCTTTCAACATCAACCGTGTGACAACCCCAAAAAAAAAATACCAATGGCCGATGTTGTTGTATAAATTTAAAGAAAGGAAACGACGCAACTACCGCGACTAGCGGTATTTATTTGTTCAGCGTTCGATGGAAGTGTGTTAAAAGCTTGAACGAGTCACATTAATTGATGACCAGCAACTCCGGACGATGGCGAATGGAAGTATTACGATGGTTGGTTTATGTAATATGGTGGCAATTTGCTAAGACAACTCGGTAGCGAAAAGTTGCATATTTGTATCTCGCTCAACACGCGCCCCTCGTTCGTACTTATATTTCTATGATCTTGGCTACCGCGGTTCATGTGCATTCTGAAAATGCTAGTCAAATTGATTTCTAATAATTAAATTATTTTTAAGTAGATTGAAAATAAATTTACTAATTAAAAGAAATCGCCTTCTCGTAAATGCCATTTTTCCTCTATCAATGGGGTTTTCGAGGGTTGACTACGTTATCGTCTCTCTGGTTGCGGTTCTGCTCGAAGTTCAATTTATTACAGTGTCCTTGCACATAAATAAATACTAGTAATTTCACTAAAAATTCTTCTTTTGTTTGTGGGACAATTCGAATAAATAAAAAATAAGTGAATGTACAGGTATCGTTAACCACGCGCCCACCCACAGCGTCGACTATAGTGAATATATTCCCTGTTACTATTCTTTCTGCTTGTTAATCTTTCCCGCCGCATCGGTAATATCATTAGCGATATCATGTTGACATAGTTTCGACCGTTGTACCTGCCAAAAAGGTGTTTATCCTGCCCAAATACCGATTTTTTTAAATGAATATTAATTGTCTTTAGTCTTCGTCGCTATTTCGACTAGCCGGCATTCCGTCCGGTGGCGCCCGGACGTTCCTTTGATCTCTCACTCGGTAGTCACAAGTAGGAACACGTGACCGTGTCCCCTGCCCGCCTAAACTCGACTCTGCTTCGGATCTGGTGCTGCAACATTTTAAAGAAATCTGTCGCTACGTAAATTTACGATTTATCACTGTCCAAATGGGGACACCGCGACCGTAAAACAATTGTAAAAAGTCAGCTGCGAGCGTATCGAATCGAAAGAATGGAGAATTTAGAGTCGAGTGCGTTAACTCTGGCGGCCGAAATTTAAATGAGAGAGAAGAGAAGGTGAAACGTTTGACAGTTCGAAAACCGAATCAGTACCTACCTGGCTCCCGTCACTCCGGTGACTTACTAGCGCCATCCGCGGGTTGCGTACTGTCAGAAATGTTTTCTCGGAGGGGAGCGGAATGACCGGAGAGCGGACACGATAGATCGTATAAAACCTAACTCCGGGGATTGCGGCCGGCGATCCGTAACCGAGATTTTTTTTGTATTTCAGCGAGCTGTGAAAATGGCAAACTGACGAATAAAAACCCTTTGTTCCCTACATAATACGTGTAAGGTATAACTAAGCAATTTCGAGAGAAAAAACTAGCTTATAGCGACTTTTCTGCCACAATATATTCCGCTCCATGACTGACGTAAAATATTAATATTTCTAGTCTTATTTTGTTTTTTTTGCTTTGAACTTTTGAACCTATTGAAAATATAATAATCTACATTACTCTAGAATATTGCAGGCTATTTTAGTTAGATACATTTCTCTATTATTTATAGGTATGTTATTACATATATATTATTACACGAGAAAAACACTGGCCGGCTCAATTCGGACCTTGATCCTAGTGAGGTGGGCAGATATACGAAGAATGATTGATGTAATTAATTAAAAAAACGAATGTAGCGGCCCTAAATGCGCACATGTCGTCCATGTGGCCTAAGATAACATCGTGTTCTACCAATCATATCATTTTTATTCTTTTTAAATCTGTAGTATTTTTATCAGTACACATGAACTCTTAAATATTTCAGTATAATATGAAATAAAATATTAATTTCTCATTTACATTTTATTTTGGACTCATATTTTTCAGACACAGTGTTAATTTGCACTCTAGGCACAGTAAGGTAAAATAATGGACACGTTTTTAAAAAAAATAGTATTAGTCTAAAATCACATCGGTTGTTGCATGAAGGGTCATCTAAGAAACGGGACTTCCGATTGGCGCGGTGTTAGTCCTGTCCTTCTCTCGCTGCGGCGTGACAGCATCTGTGCAGTGTAGAGATATCCTGTTTATCTCGGAGCCGCCGAGTAGCCTCGCTTCATGCCGGTAGGGCGAGATGTATTTGCGTGTGAATAGGTGCTATTTGCCGGTGACCGGTGCACGTTTCAAACATTTCCTGTTTCTAAATACGCGCACGAGAATGTTGCGAGAGTTGGATTCGAGCAAAATTAATTTCTTCCCCATCGTGGGGTCTCCGTCTCCCCCGCGTGTCTTGAACCTTGGACAAATTAAATATATCGCAGTTCGGAATCATGTATGTATGTATACGCGCTGCATGCGACAGCTAACGTTTCAATTAATTGCATATTATTGACCAATCTGTTTTCCCGAAGAAACCAACGTAATGGAGTTAGAATCGCAACGTCAGTAAATTAAAAATTCTACAACTATTAGTTCAAGGCGTGCCTGTTCGCCTACAATCGTTAACGAATGTAAATACAACGAATACGATTATGTGTATACATACAATAGGTGCACGCTTTTGATAACAAATACTATCGGCGGTTTAAATTCTACTATCGGACTATCCCAGTCAGTGCCGTGTAGCACAAACGCTTTGCATTAGTATGAAAATAGTAAGAATAATAATGTGACATGTCATTTTTTTATTATATGTAAAAAAGGGACATCCGCAATAAGGTTTAAGTTGGGGGAGGAAGCTGCTGAAGAACCAAACCAACTTACTTGTATTGTATTACATCCTTCAGGTGGTATCTCAATAGCTGTACCGAATTCGGTCTTGGCGCAAGATTGATTTTGATAGCGCACAAAATTTGATCATTTTTGTAATAGTTAACCTTGTACAAGTCGACCCCTCCTACGTAAAGTATCGTAAGTAACAAATATATCATTTTTAGTTGGTCTAGTATTTCCCAAAGTATATTTGATACATATTTCAAGTGGTAGTAATTACTTGCACAGTATTGTATTATATTCTGTTGAATACAATATGTAAAAAAAATACAATCACTTAAAAATATATCGATGCTGGGCTCTAAAGCGAATATCTAAAAATGACCTGTCTGTTACTTACGATACTTTACATAGGAGGGGTCGAAGTGTGTTTTATCGTAGTGAATTAGTAATTACTAGGACAGATTCTTCATGTGCCTACCCAACTACCGGAAGAATTGAAAGTCATTCTGGGATACAAATATAAATTTAAAAAATCGATTAACATAAACGAAAACATTATTTCACAATTAGCGCCATCTGTGTGTACCAGTAGAGACTTTAATTGCTTAGTTCTACAAAATGTCACGTCAACTCACCGCTGTACTCATGGCGCTCTTTTTTATTCGCCGCATCGTACTATTTACATTACTCAGTTGTGTCCTTAAGCTAGTGAATTACTCAAGTCATATAAATGGCTATTTACTGAATTAAAAATTCCTTTCGGTTGATCCGTTTTATATCCGTATATATATATATATATATATAGTCTGATGGTTCGTTGTCATCACATCAAGACTTAACCGAGTCTAGCTATGCAATTGTTGAAATATTGCTGTTTCGTAACACAGACTCTTCGAACGCACCAGTCCTTTCCGGTTCCGGACACGGCAAAGTGTTCCGAAAACCCGATATATTAATACTTAAAATAGTTTTTTCAGATCCTCAGTGAGATTGAATTCTTCAATAGTGACAACACATACAAAGTGAAGTTTGATTTGTACAACCCAGCGTGCGGGAAGTGGTAGCACCAAATTTTTAGTTAAATTTTGAATTTTTAAAAGTTGCAATTTTTCACAATTTTAAATAATATTTTCACTGAAAACTGACTTAGCTGCACACTCATTCACTTGTACGTACCCACATCAATTCTCGTTGTGGTGTAGGTTTTGTTCAATTATTTATTATAAAATAAAAAATTTATACAACGATTACAACATTTCAATGAATGACATATTCTCCACTATTGTTCAGGACTTTATCCCGTCTTTCGACCGATTTGTCGATACCTCATTTGTGACAATAAGCTGGTCTGGGATAGAAATAGTTATCGAGCCTATTCCCGCGGTCTGTATGCGGGTTGATTACTGAAGTGTAGTAACAGCCTATGTCAATAGCACAACTATTATCGAACACATTAAAAGCGGTATGGTTCATAAAACAACGCACAGTACAATCATATTTTACTAACGTGCTGTGCTGAACGATTTTACGGTTTTAACCTAAACTATATATTGTTTTATATTAAAATTGATTGCTAGTCTTCATGCTAGGAGAGTTCCTGTATTCTAATAGTTGCGTTTCTTGATACCGGATATCTAGGGCCACCCTCAGTCCGATCCGCCGGTATCGAAGTGACCGCGCTGTCTCCGCTCGCTGCGGGCCAAGATTTGAGGGATCCCTCCCGATTGCCACGGCCCCTGGCAAAGCGCCCCGCAGCCGGTGCCGGAGCGCTATTAAAAACCAATCTACGGGGTCGCGCGGCGCCGATGTGGCATGCAAAGCATTAAGGGACAGCGCGACTGACATAGTGATGCGCAATATCTCAACGTAGTCTGAAATGGAACATTAAAATATAGAACATCTTTCAAATTGATCAGAAAATATACTGTATATTTCAGGTTATGTTGTCACGAGGAATGTTGATTGACCAAGGAAGTTTTCCATGGCTCATGACGGCAGTTGGTGGGGGGGGGGGGGGGTGGAGGAAAGGGATGCCTTTATTTTGAGTTAGATCCTAAAGAATAACAATTTTCAGTGAGACAATTGCGGGAACAGATACGCCCGTTTGCTTTTAATTAGTGGAATTCTAAAAATACCAGCGAGAACATCGAAAACAGTGGCATTCGTCTTTCGACAAATTTTAATCTGGTCGTCAAAAATATCGTTATACTGTAAGCTGTAAGAATACATAATTACCACCTACTCCATCAAAAAATGTATTATTTTTAATTTTGATTATTACCGACTATAAGATAAAGGTTTGGGTAAAATTGCACTTTGCACTTTTTCAATGATATTTTAGTGTCGGACTCTCCGGTTCGACCGGTGGGCACGGCTGCCAAAGTGTAATTGGGCTGGAACCTTGGCTGGGGATGGCAGCGCTATCGACGCGGCTAATTGCATATGTGGATGGTATCGACACATCGTAAACATTTGATTTATCCCAGTAGCTTTTGGAATCAACGCTTTGTACTATTAATTATAGGATTTAACTATCTGATTACTTCTACTTCATACGCGGTATTTTGTATGTTTTTTAAAATATATTTTTACTCATTTAATATGTACTTATTTATAACATGAATTTCAATACTTTATTATTTTATCAATACAAATATGTTTATTTCCGAAATAACACATTCAGGAAGCCCGCACTCAAATACAATGTAATCCATAGCGTTACTCGTACAGATGCTGTGCATTATTAAAAGGTTTGTCGGTAAAACAGGAAACCTTCGCTCAAATGGCGGTTTCTTCCGCTGACAAATATAAAGGTTTTTTTTTGTAATAACGATAATTCAGTAGGTGTGTGTTATTCTTCACTCATTAATATTAGAGGCAGGTTTTACTTCAGCGAGAAGTATCTTCGTGTTGAACACGACGGAGTGAAGAATGCTCTAGTAGAATTTAAAATCGTGATCTTATCAATATATATATATTATAAAAGATTCGCCAAGATGCACACGTGCGAATAAAGAGAAGACAGTATTTGATGTGAATGTTGTCTAGAGAGACTTAATTTGGCAAACCACCAGGGTTTAGCGCTAGCCAAGCGTTTATTAACGCGAGCAGTTTAAACGTCGCGGTCTTAACTCAATTGTGGATAAGGCGCTCGGACTGCTCTTATGAATGATTTGCTTCGCTAGCGCGAAACCTGGAATATGGCTGCAAGAATTGTTTGAAGCTATATTCTTTATCCGCTTTCTCGAGTAACGGTGGGAGCTTATTAGTTAGATAAAATCAATTTTGTCCAAAAAATATTTTTATCCGGGAAGTGCGCCGACCTATTACACCACCAGATTTCCCGTAAATATTTATAAAGTAGATTGCTTTCAAATAATGGAATAACGGATGTATTAATTTGAAAGTACAACATGTAAGTTTGAAAATTTGTCGTTAACTTACAATGCTGACGTGGTGTAATAGGTCAACACACTTCCCCGAATAGGAAAGGTTCATGGTTAGAGTCCGGGTGAAAATAAAAATATTTTTCCGATATATTGTTTTAATCTATCTTATTGATACATTTAATATGTATTAAAATATCACAGAACTATGTTCTGGAAAACTGCAGCTTCACAATATTAATGTGTTCTCCTCAACATTTTACCTGCCAACTCTATTTGAAATGGAAGACACCACATATGATAAAACTAGACTTTAAAAGTGTTGATTATCTATCAAAAGCTGGGACCTGTCGTTCATCGTCATGTCGATGGCAAAATGATTAGAAAATATGGCTTTAATCTCTTCAAGTTTGCAAAGTCCAAAAGTGCGTGTTTACACGCTTATAGTTTGGCGTGTTAATGCGCTCATTGCATTTAAAAGGTTAATAAGAAATTTATTATGGTTATTTATATATTAAATTACCTACACGTAACGCATATATAAAATAATTGTTTAACATCTATTTCTTCGTTAGGTATAATTATTTTTTGGCAGTAGATATATTTATATACACTACCGGCCATAAGTATTTGTCCACTTACAAAATATGTTTTTACTTTATTTATTTTCATCAACGCCCTTATGGGCTTTTACATAAGTTAACATAACATTTTACGTTCAATATAACAGTTTAAATATAACATAAAACTATGTACAATTTGCATCCACAAATTTATTCAATTCAGCTATTCTGCTGCAACGAAATTCAACCTGTTAACAAAACAAAACTGAAATGAATTTAGTGCAAATACGTTTATTAAATATATATCTAATTAATATAACAAATTATAATCATCGAAAGTAAATAAAAATGTATTAAAACACTATATTTTCGTTTCACCCCTTTTTTTTTATAATTGCTTCACACAATTTTATATACATATTTCATTCTGCTTGTAATTGGTGTCTCAATGTGGGATAGCCTTATCGGATTCTTCTGCGCAGTTCATCCCGCAAGAGTTGTATAGGGTTTTAATTCGGAGATTGGGGAGGCCATCACATCACAATATTTCTTTGCATCTTCAATTTGTTTCAAATAAGCTTTGCATATTTCGGATGAATGTTTTGGATCATTATCCAACAGGATAATGAACCCACGACCAATTACGCACGTTCCCGATGGCAACATATTTCTTTCTAAAAATTTTTTATAACTTTGTTGAGAATTCTCTCAATCTTGACAATATTCCCAATAAGTGATTACCCACACCATAACAGAACCCCCGCCATGTTTTACCAAAGGCACTACACACTGATCAGACACAAGCGCTCCCTCTCAGACCTCCGAATGAAAACTCTTCGCCTAGAACCGAATACTTTTAATTTGGATTGATCACTCCACAACACTTTATTCCGCTCATCTAATGTACATTTTTTTTATACTGTTGTGCCCACTGTAGTTTCTTCTTATTTGCGAGCTGAAGAAGTGGTTTGTTGACTGCTATACGCCCTTGCAGGCTTGCACTCTGAATACTCCGTTAGACTTAGGTCCATATTTATTTGGGATGTAATTTCTGGTGCAGTCGAGCGCCTGTTGCGCTTGCTTATAATCAGTATGCACCGATCTCGCCAAACTGGTAATTTTCGGTCGACCGGTGCGATTTTTATTTATAACACTTTCGTTGTCCTCGTACTTTTTTTTTTACTGCTGTTCACCTTGATATTTTTAATTCCCGTGCAATTTATCTATTTGATGATAAGATATTATTAAGCAACGTATTTTAGTAGAAAGTTCTTTGGTTTTTGCCATAATAAATATTATAAAAATTTTAAGAGCACTTGAATATCACTGTAAAGTTAAAAAATGTTTTCACCACAAAATCTGAGAGTAAACTAAACATAAATGGTGTAAAATAATTAATAGAAAAAATATGTCAAATAAACTTACCTAACTAACTAACTTAATATCGCGCCGTTTTTCCGCGGGGGTAGGCAGAGAGGATAGAGCGCCACACTCCTCTGTCTTGACACAATTCTCGCCTCATCCACATTCATACATCTTCTCATTCAAGCTCGCCGATTGTTGAGGCATCTAACAGAACCATCCTCCATTATCTGGTTTACCTGGCCGTGCCAAGTCTTCCGCGGGCGTCGTCTATTTCTGGTACCATCAACACTTGCGTCATATATCTTTCTTACCATTCTCTCATTCATCTGTTCCATATAACCAAACCACCTAAGTGATCCTTTCTTAATCTTACTCATTATATTAACATCAGATTTACATTCTTGACAATGCTCTGATCTAACAAAATAAATTATCAAAATTACTTCTCGGAATTTTACAATGTCATAAATCCCTCAGGGGGTGTGCTCACTCACCTTTCAAGCTGGTATTTGTATGACCCAAGTCCCAAACAATGTAATTCTCTGCAAATATGATGAATTTGGGTGATAAATGTTAGTATGCATTGTATAGATACTAATTTCAAATACAGCATTGCAAAATTTTTACGCGAGCAAGTAGTTTCGGCTGAGTAAGTGGCCAAATACTTATGGTCGGTAGTGTAGGTAACCGGTTCGAGATCACCATCATTAGCTTTTCCAAGATTGGATAATTGACTGTATCGACTCCGCGTTGCGCCGTATCCCTCAAATGTTCCCCCGGCCTATCTGCCTGCCAAATTCGCTAAATACCATTCGTGGAATTATTTCACAGATGGGTTTTGACGCTTAATAATAGTTATTATTAGAAGCGACTATCCTAATCCACGAACCGCGAAGTTGACAAAGCTAAAAAATTTATATATTTAAAAACTATAATTTCATATGTTGGCACGTATAAGTAAACTTTTTGAATATTCGCCACGCACATATAAACGGCTAAACAAATTGCTCGGTTATATTTTTATACACTGAATGAAATGTGTGAGATTAGTGTATTCAATTCGTACTGTATAGTTATTTAAAGAGACAGACAGACATTCGCGAGACGGTGTACGAATTTCCAGCCTAACCGCGTCCCGTGCTTCTCAGCCGCGGCCGCTCGGTGACATTAACCAGACTCAGGTAGCCACAGTTCAGTGCCTGTCTACAGCAGCCAGCACTGGTAGTTTACCGACTCGAGAAAACTCGTTATAATAATATATTACCCAATTTACAACATATTTTTTCCACGTATGTCGCTCTTGGGTCGTTTCTCGCTAAATGACCGCAGTTTAAAATCCCACTTTCTTTCAGTACTTACTTTTTACAATTTTTTTCGCTTTGCCGATTTTCCCGCGGGAGCGAAGTCTGCCGACGGAGACGTCAATCGGTAGCTCCGCTCCTCGCGTGGCATCAATCTCTTTTCGAATCGGGCAGGAAATGCCACCCGGAAGCCATTCTTCCGATCTCCCTCGGCCGGGTATGATGTTGCGGCGCTTCCTGCGGCGCAGTTCGCTTTTCACGTCGAGTGGACCAAAGCTTGGCAACAATTTCTAGAAGTGAGCTTATTCAAAGTTTATCCACTTTTTACTGACTGATTGAAGATCTTCATTCGATAAAACTAATTTTGTACACATGGTACGCTTACACATACAAGGCTCTACACCTTTCGTTTCTTCTTGGGTCCTTTTGCCGTTTGTATTTATGTTCACTGGCGCGGGACGGCTGCGGGCTCGTATTAATCTCGCGTTTAAACCGAGGAATCCTTTTGATCTAATTATCCTCTTAATCTGTGTCAGTGTTTTTTTAATCTTATTAAAGCGACACACTTGACCGTCTGCCAAACTACCGTGTCACACCGAGCATCGACATACAATAATAATGATTAAGCATGACGATCCCTATAAACAAAGTGCCGCTCGCAAACTGTCAATCCTGTGCGATTGATGAGGTTTTCTTTCATTTAGTGACGCGCGCAGCTTCGGCTGATAGCGCAGTTCGAGGTAATTCGGCGGTAGAAAATAGAATAAAAGGTGTAGGTATTCAATAATTATAGTGTCGGTGTCAATAGATCGTCGTGCTAGGCTAATAAACCAATGCACGTGTAGATAAGCTGCCAAACAATGCTCACTCAAGTTACGCCTGGTTAGTAGCGTATCTGCCGATAGTTGTTGCGGGTGTCGGTCCTGAGAAGGTGTGATCTTATGCTTTTCATTCTTTATATGTGCCCATTATTATGAAAGTGGATGGTAACAAATTGAAAAAAATGAGTTCATCAATCGCGTCACATTGTTTTAAATTAATATAATTTAATGCAAATTGTAACAATTGTGAACAATTTCATATTCAGCATATTTTATGACGTTCAACGGTATTCCGCTAGTTTGCAATTTTGATAATAGAGTAAGTCATTTCAACCTTAATTTTTTTTATTTCCTTATTAGCTATATGCAACATTTATTTCGAAATAAATGTTAAATCTAGTAGACTAAATAAAATTTGAAACATCGTGTTGTGTAATATAAAAATATTTTTTAATCAATTCAGACGCAAACCTTTAAATATCTCGAAACGAAAGAAAAGTGACTTAAACCACTTTCATAATAATGAGCACATATATACATACTTGGCGGCACATCGTTTCAACTCTGATCTGTATACTGTGTCCTTTTCCAGAATGTACATCACTATCTAACGAGAGAAGAAGAGAATAGAACGGACAAATACTGACAATTTTCAGAATTTATAAAAGTCAAGTTTGAACATGAAAAATGTATGTGTAAGGGGAGAATTACTGAAATGATGACAACTAAAGCAAGAAGTGAACATGGACGTGGCGAGAATCGTATAGTCTGCAAGGGAATACAACGAATTATTAACAATTTCCGTGGTACATAACAAGTGCAGATAGTAGCCGAGAAAAATGGCTTCCGATAATGCAGCCCGGTGTATCCAGAGACAGAGCGCGCGTCACGGGCGGGCCGGGAATAGAACTGTCAACCGGCCATCTGACGGCACGGCGCGGCCGGACCACGTGGCGCGCGGACACACACACATACACATACCTGTGGTATGAGAGCCACCCACGCCACGGCGGTAACAGTGTGTCGTGTTTGATCGTCAAATAATTAGGCAAACGTGTGTAAAGTGTATTTTAGTTGATGAATGATACATGTACGGAGCGATGGCTGCGCGCGCGTTAGTCCGTGTCTTTTAAAATGCCAACCGATCAAGGTACCAATAATAACCTAATAACCTCTGAAGGTGTGGTCTCTCATCTTGGCAATTATAATCATGTTAATTTGTTATTATTGATCAATTATTATTCAAGAATATTCAAATGTCCGAGATATACGTACACGGTCAAGGCTGAGAAGAAACGACGCCAAGTGCTTTTGTCGTGAGCATATAAAGCTTTTTCTTGTTCCCTCCCGTCCATTGTTCGTCCTCTTTGCCTCTCTTTCTGTTATTTCTCAATAATCACCATCAGCTGTTTTCTGTTTACTGCTGGATAAAGACCTCTTCAACCCACTTTTTTCTGTCCATTGTTATTCGCTGCCACGTATTTTCGTAGAGTTTGATGATTTCGTCTGTACAGTGGGTTTTAGGGCGGCATGTGGACTCTTGATTCTGTTCTTTATTGAGAGTTCACGTTTCGTAGACATTCACTTGAGCACAGGAAGTACGAAAATCTCTCTTGAAAATCATCAGCACTTTTGCCCAGCTTTTCTAAATATTGTGTAAAAATCTGTATTACAAATGTTATTAGGTTTTCACGGCGGTTCAGAATCTTCTGTGTACACTTTTCTGGGCTAATCTGACCTTTCTGGCCGACGTTTCAGATTCCATTGCAGGGTCCATCATCAGGTCGGATGTAAAAAATCCGGAAGTACACAGAAAAATCAGTATTGTTTCTATGTTATCAAGAGATGCATACTACTGTACAATACAAGGGATTCAGTGCCGGTGCGTAGCTAATTATTTTACCAGTATATAAATTATCTTTTTAATTACATGCCATTTTAAAATGCATTGATTTGAAAAGAAACAACCAGTTGCTCACGGGACGCCTACGGTAGACACCGAACACGGTCGAGTGGCGTATATATTTATAAAGAGAGTTGTTAACTAAAAGTGTGACTGCTTTATGCTAAATAAAATACACGCCTTGGCGCGTTTCAAATTTGGCAACGATTTTTTTATGATTACTCGCCGTGTCGTTAGTCGTGAGTACATCGTCAACATTTTACTCGGAAACAATTAAAATGCTTCCTTTGAACACAAAACTGGCCTTTGTGCACGGCGGTGGTTAGTTAGAGGGTTATCGCTCTGCGATCTTCGTTTACCAGAAAATCTAAAAGAAAGTATTATTGCGTCACGCTTCAATGTGGTATATTTTTATTTATTATACGTGTAATTATTGTTGCAGTAATAATAATGATTTGTCCTAAATAAAATGGCCCGCCTTTTCTTAAACCGTATCCACCTTACTTCTTTCCCTAATTCATGTTTTTATTGGTATTTGCTACCTTTATATATGGTTTATAACATTTACAATGTAAATTAATTTTAAAAAAATGTCATTTAATTTAAAATTAATATCTTTGACCGGTATGTACATCATTTCAATCTTTATTGTTTCGGCGAGAACCTTTGATAGAAAAATAAAAAATTACGAGTGATTAAAACCCTTTATACCCCGAATAATTAAATTTAAGTGCCTGTATATTACTTGTAGTATTCTTTAAATATAAAATAAGCAAATATAGTTGGAAAATTTAAAAAAAAAAACTAGGCGTATAAATATTATTAATTATAATTTATGGTACTTCTGAGTATAGTCAGATCTTACATGATGTACACAAAAAATTAAAATGTATAGCATAGTACAAAACATAGGAAAGAAATATTTTATAACATTTAAATAATTTAAGGAATACAAGCGCGTCAAACCTAACCTTGTAACGATGCGCAACTGACATTTCACCTGCCGCAGTGTTGACATAACAAAAAAATAACTAATGTCAGTAGTTAATAAATCGAGTAGACTATTATTTACGTAGATTTAGTAGTATCATCAGAGAATTGATACCACAGTAAGATATATGAGATAAAGTTGATGGTACTTTAAAGTATCGTCAGGGTAGAAAGGGTACATTCATTTTCACAAAAATGTCTCACAAAAGCTATTGATGTCAGATATTACCAATATAAATAAAAAGGTTAAAATTATTGATAATAATAATGAATTAAGAACGGCTTGTGTGTTTTATTTTGAGGTTGCGAATTTTTAAACCTGAAAATCTTTGGATTTTCATTATTTTTGGAATGTTGTACGTCTACTCTTCGTCTTTGGTCTACAGAAAATAAACCGATAACATAGACCTGCTCGTCTGTGTAATGTTTCTATTTCTGCTCTGATGGCGTCAATATAGGTTCCAAGATATATTTTTTTAAACGGAGATGCGAACACGGAATACGTGTCACATCAATATTTTTCCTATTTTTAAACTAAGCTTATCAGTTGTGAAAATAAGACTAACTTGCTAGTTTTCTGGAATGGAGGTTGAACCCCCAACCAATTTATTACCAGCCAAGTGTCTTAAGCACTTGATCAACAAGCACATCTTATTAAATCTGTTACGTCACAAATGACGACACTTTCAATGTTATATAATCGTAATCAAAATATGCTCGTTAGATACCGCACTGGCGGTATTTTTTAATTTTTTTATTTATTTATTTGACAATTTTACAATTTTTTATAACACGATTTTACATTTTTTAAATTACATGGTTTTTCTTTCGCTTACCTCTCCAAAAAAGAGACCAGCTCTTGTGCTTGGAGAGAGAGTTACACTACAATAATTGTACATAATAATGTAACCTTACATATTCTATTCATTGTCCATTTGTGTGCTTCTGAAGTGTTCTGTAATATTATTTATTTTCCAATTATTTTTGAAGTGTACATTTAGTTTCTTTTTAAACTCTTTTATGTCCTTTATTTCTTTAATTTGTGTGGGAAGCCATTGAAAATTTTTATCCCTAAATATATAAAATTTTGCTGGTAGTGTTTGGTGTTATATTTAGAGATTTTAAAGTTATTTTTAAATCTTAATGATGTGCTTGTTTAAAATTTGACAGTGTTATTTTCTTTAATTCATTGAGATTTTTTTGTAAATGTTTTCTATTTTGGGAACTGGGAATTTTGCAAAAAGTGTTTGTGTTGAAAAAGTTGATATTTTTATTTTTTATTACTTTGATGTTTGTTCTCTGTATTATTTTTTACCTAGTTCGAGATTTGAGAATATGCACGAGTGTATTTCAGATGAGATATCTAATAAACACAATTGACTAAATTACGTACACGTATTAGAACTATGGTGTAGGTAAAAGTTCGTTTTGCACTACGACCCTACGAGTATGGTCGTACTCGAGAAAATGAAATGTTACACACGGACGATAGTCGTGTTGTGTGTGCAGTAAGCGTGCCTAAAATTAATTATTGATTACTGATGTTATTTAGAATATTTAATTTTACATAAGTTGTCACAGTATTATTCATTTTAATGAATTCATGTTCCTTGACAATTTAAACAATTTAGACGAATTGCTTAAAAAGGAACATTATCGAAAAAGTATAATCACCACCGGGATTCGAAACTGGAATTTTAACAGTTAGACTAGCAGCAATGCAGTTAGATTCCATCTATTAATAGTGCCCTTGGAACAGCAAGGTATCATCTGATATTTACATCGAACTGAGGCATTGAGTTTTAATGTTCAATTAATTTTTTGATTTCTTCGCCCATGAGGTGAAATTTTTACAAAAATGTTGCTATTTCATTTTAGAGTAATAGAATACACTGATTCCTGATTTCGATTTAGAGTCTCCAATTCGAGTACTCGATACCCTAGTATACTCGTCCATTTTTTAGTACTCATTAATCGAGTATTTTTCAAAATACTCGAGTAATACTTGTAAATGATGAAATATTAAAAAAAAGTAACATAATTAGCTGTGTCTAATAAATATGTAATATTTTAGCCATGTCAAAGCGATCAGAAGTTTGGATTTATTTTTTTAAGAAAGGAGCACAATTCACCCGTTGCCGTATGTAATAAATGCTATAAAACCATTTTTTATTTTTTTTAAATAGAGATGTGTACACGGAATATATGTTACATCAATGTTCTTACTATTTTCAAACTAATCTAAACGCTTGTACTATGAAAATAGAACTTGCTGGTGTCCTGTAATGAGGCGCGAACCCCTACCTCAAGTCTTAACCAACGAACTATTTGGACATTGCATGTAAAGGAGGATACATTGGATGCGAAGGATCAACAACGGCACAGTTGATAAATATTTTATATTTATTATATATTAATGAATTTGAATTATTAATAGCTGTTTATAATAATTAATAGTTTGGAAAGTACTAGAGTACTCGAGTATTTTAAGATTTTACTTCTCGATACTGGAGTAATTGATGATGTCTAGTAGTTGGAATCTCTATATGTAATATAATATAACTCCTGCATTTATTTGTATTCAAATCAGAGGTTGTACTAAAAACATTCTTTGTTTTTTGTTATCTCCTAATCTACTAGGAAGAAATGTTTGTAACACAGTCGTAAATAGAAAATTATTGTCGTAGTTGTTTTAAAAACTTTTAATAAAAAAATATATTTTCAGTAACAAAATTATATTTCTTTTGGTAAGAGAATTTCCTCAATATTTTTCTATAAAAATGCAATGAATTTTATTCGCTCTAGTCGAATATGACGTAGATAACGATGAACGTGGTCTTATTGAAATTTGTAGAAAAAGCCATCCCGTGATGGGCTGCCCAAATCCAATTATCGATAGACAGAAAATTGGGAGAAACTGAGAGAGGCCTTTCGTCCAACAGTGGATAGAAAATCGCCGATAATAATAATAATAATAATGATGATGAAATATCTTACATTATTTATAATTGTTATTTTTGGCTTTGAGCCAATGAATATTTCTAATCCCGGGGTCATCAAAAGCGATTTCCGAAATCCCATGATTGCATTGCAAATTTCGGCATTAGATTCACCAGCAGTGACTAGTGAGACACGCACTCGGCGTTTTGGAGTATTAGTGACGTACGCAGCGTGGAATATTAAAATTGAATATTTTTAACTGCATAATGTTGCTCCCAGCTATGACCGCATCACACGAGGAAGTCGATATATTTAATTAATATTAATACCTGAACAAATGAAGTAGGTACGATTTTCTATTGAACTTTTTTTAAATTAACTAACTTGTCGTGTAGAAGAACTATGAGCGATTTATTATTTTTATTCAAAATATTATCTATGTATAAAGATTTACAGGGTCGGAAACAATTTTAGTCTTGTCGAAATATTCCAATGCTTAGTGCTTATAATGTTTTTTTTACACTGTATTAGACAATGGTATATATAATTGGTGGTATTTAAGTAGTTTTGTGTATAATCTAAATTTTAATTTTTTGTTGGTTTTTAAATCTTTTTTATTTTTATCTTAGCCACTAAATCTCATATACCCTTATAATGTGTATTTATAATCTATTTTGTGTACAAAATGTATACGTAGATATTCATAATAAAAGTCCACGAGGGCGTATATATATAAAGTTATGAACACGAGGTAATATATATATATATATATGTATATATACCTAATTAATAATATTCTTCGATGCAATATATAAATGATTTTTACCTTGTGTTCATAACTTTTTTACATCGCATTATATTTTTTTCGTATCGATCTCTTGTTCATGTAAAATATTTTAGGATGTAATTATTTATGTAGTTATTTGTCACCATTTTGTTTTTCTCTGCGTCCAATGTCCTTATTTCCAATAAATAAAAATATATATTCATATATAAACTTAATCTTTCTCAAATGAACGAATCTAAACGTTTTTTAATAACGTGTCTTGAATTATTGCTAGGACTGGATTTATCATCACGTACTTTCGGCTACCAATTTAAAGAAAATTACACGCTTCCGGGCAAATATAATAGATAGCTCGCAGTTTTCCACATCCATTTTTCAAATCACAACACTTACCTCTGTCGAGTGGATGCCAAAAATCCCTCCGCCTGCGGCCGCTTCTATTCCCATCCGGCGCGCTGCAGCACGGCAGCGCGGCAGCTCGGCAGGCGGCAAGTCGGCGTGACGTCCGCGTCGGTGTCGGGGATCTATCGGATGTCAAAAGCTGGTCGGGGACGGAGACGCGGGAATGCGTCCGGTGAGGTAGTCAAATTTCTTTGATTTATGATGAATGTACCCGAGTAACGTGCCGAGAGATGAAAGGCCGAAGATGAGGAAGGAATTCGAGAACGAGATGATGAAAATTGATTGGATGACCTTTTTTCTCAATTTGCAACGAGAGAAAATGTTTGACAGAACAAATGAAATCAACCCATTTGACTACACGTACACTGATGTCTAGCCGGCCGAATGGTCCCAATTTATTTTACCCGACTCGGGGATGGGCTAGACAGTTGTTTTTAAATATTTAATCGGGACGGTTGTCTTTATTCGGTATATGATAATACCTTAACTGAATGATTCATTTTAAAAAATCTGAATCGTCTCCTTGTGCAATTATATTTTGGACGTACCGACCTGGGGCACGCCTTTAATTATCATATTAGTCCTCGGAGAAAGAATAAATATGTAAATATTGTTATTTCGTTTATTTAACATTTGCCACTTAACGATTATATTTATTTTGTCCTATATTTAATGTACCTGATAACGAATTTTTCTATTCTGACGAATTAATAATTATTTCGATTCTGACGAATTGGAATGGTAAAATTAGCGATGACTAGTCTGACGAAAGTATGGACAATTCGGTCCATACTAAAAATAACCAAAACCCGTCTGGCATATATAATGTAGTCTTTTCCGTAGCGATGTATGGAATGAAAACACGGATATTAAGAAAGAAGTATAGAAATATGTTGGATGCCTTGTATCTCGTGGACCGCAAAGCGCACAAATGTCTATCCTCCAGGAGCTAAGGATTGCAGAAATGCTTTCGACTGACTGACTGAAGGACTCTAACATACTTGGAAAATGTTGCCAGAAGAAACGAAACTCATGATCATAGGGACAGTTGAGGGAAAGCGATCAAGGGGACGGAAGATGAATGTTATTAAACTATTCTATCGGAACACTCTGACGTCATCACCTTGTACCTGCTGACAGCATTTTGACATACGACTATTATATTTATTTTATATTCATTAATTATTTTCTCTATTTAGCAGCGTTAATAAGGCGAGTCCGTTTCCCCGTTTGCAGAATATTAATCATTTCTTACGGATGGGAATTATGTAATAAAACTAATCTATCGGGTTACTCTGACGTCATCAGTTTGTACCTGCTGACGGATTCCCAGACAGCCTTCCAGTTTCCAGTGGCCTAATGATCCACGACACACATGTCGTGTATTTTCTGCCGCGTGTTCGATTCAGACCGCTTTTATAAATGACTAGTTTTTGTCGTTATTTCGTGCATTTATAAGAGGGAACAGAGTTTGGCAAGTATTACTCTTGATATTGATGTTTATGTACCCTTAGTTTACTTATTTTTTTAATTTACTGAGCTTCATTTCTTTTGTTTAGTTACACTGTATTTCGAGGTAGAATTATACACTTTTATTTACCGAAAAAAAATAAAGTATTTATTGAATAAAATGTTTTATTTTTATCGAAGCTCTGTTTGATTTTTCCTGTTGGTTAAACTTTCTCCAAAATCGTTACGTTTAGTAGAACACTGTAAACCAACAAACAAACTGAATTATTTATTATTATCTCCCCCGGAACTTTTCACACTAACAATATCGTGCTTTTTATACATTTTCATCGTTTTCTTGTCTCTATAATACCTCTCCTACGTCCGCGTTCATAAACTCTACCGACTTTTTGATGCGTAAATATCTTAGCTCCCCCCCCCTCCCCCCCTAAAACTTTCGTAGTAGAATAAACTCCGAAAAATATGTGACTAAAAAGTGATAAAACAAAACGTTACCATGATGACCACGTATATTATTCAGTAGGTATCCATATACGTCATACTTAAGTTTTAGCACTTTAGAAATTCGTAAACTACAATACATGTGTTGCAGGCCCAATGGACGCAATTCGACCACCGAGAAGTTTTCCAACATGCGATGATAGCGATCACCGTTAATGGTTACGGCATAGCCAGTATTATTTAGATAAAATGTTTTAACGACTTCAACGCGTTGTTGAGGCGTTAGTTGCTCCATAATAAATAGTAATCGACTACTCTCTATGATTACCAAATGCGAACTGACAAATCCAAACCAAAATGACAGCCAAACAAAATCGGCCTGGAATGTAATATTCACCCACGTGTTAATTAATTTAGAATTACAATAACACGCACCTCGAAATAAATGCTGTTAATATGTTATGAAATAAGACAAATAAATTAAAGTAACCCAAAATAATAATAACGACTGTAAAAACTGTTTATGTTAGTTAAATTCGTTCTTAATGCGCCATTTAGAAAACGCGGGTTCCGAGCTCTCGACTTCTCCGCTAGGGGGTGGGGAAGGTATGACGTATGATAAAATTATTGGCGTAATAAATCAGCCGGGTTGATTTACCCTCACGCGAGGAATTAAAAGATAAACCTCCTGTAGGTTATATCAAATTCCTACTTTGTATTTTATTTACACGCTGAAAAGGCGAATAAATCGACTGCTCTTAAACTAAATTGATGTTATAGAAATACGTACAAATAAAATTTTTTAACGTACAACAAAAATAAAAGTAACAAAATTTTTCCATTAATGGCGTAGTAAATATTTGAATACATAATTAATATATCGAATGGTTACATGACATGTTCGCGAATTAACTAAAATGAGTAATGATGAATTATTTCGGACCACACAACTTAAATATATCCAAATGAGGTCAAATATTTTTTGACAGAATGAAATACTTAAGTTACCTGTCTTTTCTAATAGATAATGTTTATAGGACACCGGTGTCGTCAAATAAAAAAAAACATTGATTAAGATGGCTACACCAAAAAAATGTCTTTTGACATTATTATGATTTAAGTATTTAAAGAAAACCATGTGTCTAAATCCTTCCAAGTATTTTAAAAGTAATTAAACTCGAGGACATTTTTCGTGTTCACACATCTTTAATATAATTTAATGAGACATATTCAAATGTTAACGGCTATATGTCATTGAAAAGGCTACACCGGACAGTTGATGGAAACATTTCTCAGCGTCTACTTTCAAATAATTACGATTGACGCGCCTGCAGTGATAGCACTGCACCCACGTCTCCCTCACACGAGTCCCGCGAATCTTCCAGTCCGTCGGATGGTGAACTATTTCTATATCGGGATTCAATCTCTGGCCCGGATTATTTGGTACTATTATATAAATCGATAAGCTACAGGGTGAACTTTCATTTTCACAATATTTTTTAATTAAGCCGTAATATTTTTTTTTAAATCTTTTTAAATTATCATATTGATTCCTGGCAAAAATGGAAATAATAAATATTATAACATAAAAATAGCAACAAAAATGTTTTCATAACGTATTAATCTTGTCGGTTTTCAGTTGCAAACTGATTTGTATTTATATAAAATAAAATGAATGAAGTACATACCTGTGAAACGAGACCAGACGACGGGACGCGCCAGAATATCCCGAAAGAGACTGCGGAAAAATAAATAAATTATAATCGAATAAAGCCTCGGAGCGCGTGTCAATTTTTTTTCCGTCGTGTTCTAGATGAATATGTGGTCTGTTCCCAGGGTCTTCCAAACGGTAGACCGGAACCACGCGATATGAAAATGATGATTCCGCTCTTCGCGATCATTAAAATGTTATATCTCATGTGTGATGTTAACCCTTCATCGGGGTGGAAGAGATTAGATTATTGAGATAATAATTTCAGTACCCCACTTTTAAAATTATTTTGATTTGTACATTTGATCAGTCGGTACTATTAATTAACAATCAAAAAATTCCCAGATGAGATAAGACTACTAGACACGAAATATTTTAAACATTTAACACCCTCACGCGAGTTGTGACATTTTTTAAATATACAATGATCCGTGGCCAAAGGAAATTGGTATTCACTGGTTTCTCTAACCTTTACTGTGTCCACGTTTTACTACGCCAACTTGACACCGACATTATTTTAATATGCTTTTTTATTTTTTTTTTTAATGTAATATCCGCGACAAACATGTATTAAGTGTATTGTGACTAGGCTAAATAACGCGCCTGAGTGATCTCGCGTCGCTCACTATCTAGTTTTGGAACGCCGCCAAATCATTCGCGGATGCTGAATACGTTGAGATATGTACACACACATCGCCGATTCGCACAAATAGTGAAACGACTTCAAAATAATGTCCTAAAAGCCAACCCTGACTTTAACGTTGTTTTCAGCAAAGTTTGACAAAGCCTCAAATATTTCTTTCATATACGCTACATGAAGTATCATTTCTGACAAGGACATTTTCAATTCTTCTAGTATATATTATATATACGAGTATATACTGTTTTCTTTTATGTATTATTGATCACAATGTAGGTATACTAATAAAAAAATACTGCCACATACGAGTGAAATACTAGTCCAACTAAAAAATGACCTATTTGTTAGTTACGATACGATATTTTACGTAGGAGGTGTCGACGATACGTAGGAGGAATTTCATTTCACAGTTTCAAGCACTTTTTTTTTGTACTCGACTCTTGTTCTCTGATTAGAAGCGTATTTTGGAAAGTATATTTATGTTATATTATTGGATTTTATGTATTAGACTAATTGTGTTATTGGACAGTTTTGAATCTGAAGTTTTGTAATATAATATCATTTCTCTATTCGTAGGTGAATTACGTAAATTTAAATTCAATTAAGATATTGAATTTATACAATTTTTTTATATGATTGGCAAGTTACAAACTACTTTAAGTCTACAAACAAAATATATATTGACTTATTAGTTTTAATAAATCTGAGAGCTGGTTTCAGCTCTTCTTTATTTTTTATTTAAACTTTAATATGTATTACTATACTTATAATTACAATTTAACTGATTATATTAAAATATATATCTTTATTTTTTTTATCGTTAGAAAGAAAGAATTAGAAAGCTGCACGGAAACGAACATAAAATATATTAAACTTTGTATTGTATAATGTTAAGCAGCGTTCTTTCTCTCTCTATCTCTTCGTAATTTCAACGGTTAATACGATAAAATAGTGCATAGAGGAACGATCCATGCGATCTATTTTTGGGTGTTTTGTATCAAATTAATTCGGGACTGGAAGAATTAAACGATACATACGGGAAAACGATTATTCAAGGAACGATAGATCGAGATTTCACCGTATTATGTTTCGTTGTATCTTTTATAGAACATGTGCTCAAATGCTAGACCTACGAAGTTTCTCTCCAGATGCTTATGAATGCTCTCAACGTACATAATCAATAAAAAGGAGAAAATAAGTTATCTGCTCGGAGTTTAATAAAGTCGTACATGAAAGAGCAGATAATTATTTAGGAGTAATCTGAAATGGCGCGCTATATCTGTAAGTGTTTTTCTTTTTACTGAAGCCTCCCGCCTGATCCTCTGCCAGACTCCCATGGCACACCAAACATGACAAAGTCTTCATTCAGAAACGCGCGCAGTTTCGACGAATAAAGCGGGTCGCAGCAATTCGGCGGTAGGATACGCGCAAGATAAAAAAGCATTAAAAATTGTAAAAATCGAAGGTTTTTTCCAGTTTGAAATTCGAGAAATTCTATATAAATTTGATATGATTTCAAGACGAGGTTAATAATTAAATTCGTATGTGTTCCAGAGAAATAATTAATGACGTTATATGTTACGTAAATCATGCTAAAGAGGAAGGTTTGAATAGAAAGAGGCGACAATAAAATTGTTGATTTTCTCGCATTCAAACATAATGCGTGTCTAGACTTATACATGACTCATACAAGTTTTTCATATTAATATTATGGAATGAGTGTTGCCATTTGAATCAATCTATCGAAAATTAAACAATTTTTCCAAGTACCTAATTCATACACATGAATATCTTTTGAAATCAGACAAAGTACCTACATATATATTATGACGGCTTCAATTTATTATTTTGTTTAATATTATCGATTTAAATCGCCACGTTGCCGTTTTATAATTATATACTGTTTATTAAACATACAGCTTTGTTTAAAATACAATAGTGTTATATATAAACGAAATATTTTATTCCGATTTACATAAAAACTACGTACATAAAATGTTTAATGTTGTGAATAAGTTTAATATTAATTCATACCGTGAGTAAAATATGCCTAAAAAGATATATTTTCAAAATTTTTAAACGAATATTATGACTGATTCCACGACCGTCACGGCCGGATCCAGCGGCGTATTTAAGTCCCGTTGGAAAATTAAAATTATCGTATTTTATAAGACTAAAAAAATATTATTTAATAACTGATTAATGTGTTTTTGATATATCAAACATAGTGTTAAATAGTAGCTGAAGCCTTAAAGCACGTGAGTAAATATAATATATTATTTAAAAACGTATGTTTTCACTAAAACAGAGTATTTTAAAAACGTAACAGTATTAATTTTTAACATTTTGTTAATTTGTCTCAATTGAGATTATTCTCCGTAATCTTGGCTTTAAGGTTATAAGAAAATATATTTCATTTATGCAATAATTTACTACAATTAACACAGTTTTGTAGCATGCGAAAAATGCATCTAGTGGTCGCGGTCTTTCTTATAATGCTTGTATTATTTTAATTATGGCAAATAACATTCAGTTTATTAGTTTTAAATGAGTATAAAGGTATAAAATCTAATGTATGAACTTCTGATATAAATGAATAATAAAAACCCACATTTTCTTAAAAACCCGAAAATTTGAATTATTATTGAAAGTAGTCCTTAATTAGTACCACGCAAGAATACTCATGTAGACGAGCTGCCAAACAATGACCACTTGCGCGCCTAGCCAGTAGCATATCTTGTCATGGGTGTGGGTTGTCAGAAGGTTTGATGTTATACTGTATGCTCTTAGATATATATAGGTAAAATATCAGAAAAATTGACGGTGTAATAAGACTCGCGGTACACCGTTAAAAAAATATTCACGTTCATTTTAGCTCCCATTAAAACATTTACACATTATCAAGAAGACCAATAAGTGACGCAGCTCATTATATTACAATTTATAAAACACTTTTACCAGCTTTTGCACTTTGTTTATGAATGATTTAATGAAATTAAAATTAAAAATATGTCGCAGTTTGTTTTTTACCAGCCCGAGCTTGTTTCCTTTTTGAAGCGTTGCGATATCATCTATCTTTAACCGCATTCATGATACTCTACACTTACCCACACGATACAAAAAAAAAACACTGTCAGCTGGCAAGCGGCCCCAAATCACCTGTCTCGAGTCTCGTTCACCTGCTGCACACCTACACATACACATCTACACCACCGTAAAATGACGTATTGCATGCATTAGTGTAATAATACTTAGCGGCGAGATGTCATCGCAGTGAAAAGTTGCAAGAATACAATGGAGAAATAATCGTTTAATAAGTAACTAACAAAAGTTAAATATTCATTAATAAAAGTTACGGGATTCGTTGAAAATAATTACAGTAACCCCCTGTAACTGTGGAGAATAATTGAATTGTTCCAGCTATATAACGAAATTTATTTACGACACAAAAACCTTTTACATATAACCGTTTTAGTTCATACTTATATGTAATAAATTAAATAACCAAAAAATGATATCAAATAAACATTGCAAACAGACAAATTAATAATCAATAATGATAAAATAAATAAGATGTAAAATATTTAATACAGACAAATGTATCCGCAACCTCGTATACTTTAAACGTTTAAAAAGATTGCGTTTGTACTATTTGAAAGTAGCAGGTTCGAATGCAACGCAACTAATTTTGAATCTTTAATGAATTTCGGTCTATCATTAATAAACAATAATAACCTTAACCTAAAAGTAAAAATATAATGATAAAGGAGACAGAAGAAAAAAATATAGTAAATGCCTTCCGTTATACTAAAATATTTAAGAAAAAATAAGTGATCACCGTGCAACTTGTATTAATCTCAAATTAGTTCTTCTGATCTGCCAGTTATAAACAAATATGTCATTTTTATTTCAGTAATGTTATATTCCAGACATCGGCAACATCTGTGTACTCGTTACCCAACTTTTGAATTCTACGTAATGGAGAATTAAACTAAGCAACCGTCCCAGTATTGTTACGGTAATATGGTAAAATAATTGTAGCATTTCTCGCAGGTATATGAAAGTTGATTAGCCGCAATAAATCAGGACTATCAATTTTATGATGGAAAGTTTTAAATAGACATACTAGATCAAAAATGATTCTTCTTTCGCTCAGCTTTAATAAGTTTATTGAACATACGTGAAAATCACAATTTAATTACTCTCGAAATACAGACAGTAGGATTCCGGAAAACTGCTGCACGCCGTGTTCGGACTTTTCATTTCTGGATATTTAAATATGTATAATTATTGATAAAATAGTTTATCTTTTTAACTTTACCACAGCTCCGTAGACGATACGCGACCTCCGACGAATGACTTCGCTTTTAATTAACCATTCAGGTTACCGCGATACGGTCAAGACCGCACGCGAGGTTCCTTTTAGAATTGTACTTTGTAATCCGAGGACTGATACTGTTTTGCGAGCAACTGCAGACCTTAACATCGGCCGAAACCGGTTCGCGTTGCCGGCAAAACGAGTCGGTCAAAAATGTGTAGTCTGTTTAATATGCGGGCTCCTCAAAAGGTTTTTCTTTGAAATATCTCGGTCGTGTTTATGGAGCGTCTTCTCCAAACCCGGTTACGGCGCCTTATGTATGTATACGCTCGTCTCCGTATCATTGTTTCAAAAGGTAAGCTAATTTATGGACTCCGAGTCATCAGATATCTCGGTACTCTCTGAAGGATAACCAGTCTGCGCGAAAATTAAACTTTATTTATCATCATAATTAGAAAATTATGCCGGAATTAAACTGTCAATTAATTAATGTATTATATAGGGAAAAAAAATTACATCTTTCCTAGTTAAGATAGCAGTGGAAGTGATAGAGGAGGTACGAAAAGAGTAGTAGTCATGAGAGACAATCCATTGTCAATCCAGCGGTGAATTAACAATGGGTGAGTTTACTAACAGTCAAGTCGTTAATTAATCAACCTTTATGTATTTATATTACAACATTTGTTCCCAAACATCCATAAATGATGGTGCGAATGGAAGATCCTGTCTATAAAAAAAAAATATTATTTTAAAATATAAACTTAAGATAAAGTTGTAATTATAAGAGTGAATCATAGTACGCAAAACGAGTAGATACGTCAAATTTGAACGGGGCATCTGGGTGGACAGTTCTAACAAAAAAAACTTTACACGAGAAGATACCCTGTAATATATACATCTTTTGACATACTAAAACGAATATGTAATAGAATACGAGAAGGTACCTACACCTACCTTGTAAAAATATAGACTTGTCTGACGTTCGCCCCATTGTCACGGCTCATAAGATGTATCAAATTTTCAAAGTGATTTGCTTTGTCAAAATCTAACGTTCCTGATATTTAAAACAAAAGCAAATGCTTACCCGGAACTGTGATGTGACGACGTGTCATTGTTCAATAATAATAGATCACTGGTCGGTATTACCGGGGCCAGCTGAAGTTGGCCTCTGCTGTACTGGATATTTTGTGTCGAGTCCGCCGGTGCTTTAATATTAGTTTATTTTAATTTTTTTTTGTTAACAATAAATCAATTTAGCTTTACTATGTACTATTTTTAAGCATTGTGGTCTGTTTCGCTAGACGAATATGCGTATACCTGCTGCGACAGAGTTTAGCTGCCGCATGTATCAGGTAACCCTCCATCCATCCAATCCATCAACCTCGTCATTCGCCAAGTTGTGTGTGATCGCATTTCTCTGACTTCGCATTAAGCCTTTAGTGTATGTCACAGTGTTCGCGGTATCCGGGGTTACGGCTTAATAGGGCTCGTATTACGCATATTTTGCATTCGTGGCTTCTGCTTACTGATAATTACCGATTAAGTCAATAGTATCGCTTTCTACGTCACGGTGCGCTGCATGCAATACAGAACCTATTGCAATTGGCAGATTGACAGTATTATTATATTATGCTGATGGGCGGTGTGATGTAACTATCGGACGATTGTTAGATAAAGAGGGCGATCGGAAATGGAAAAGGGAGAGTGGATTCTGGCAAAATAGTGCATTTAAGTCTTAGAATCTTTTACACTTGTGAATTGACGTCATTTAAAATAAGTATAATTGTAAATTAACATTTTATTGTTTTTTTTTTATAATTATCATATCCTTGCCTGTGATCATATTTATTCATATAAATAACAATTAGAACTAAATACATATCACATTAAATATTTGACTACTCTTTTCAAGTAGTGTTTCAAGTTTCAAGACTACTGAGTTTAAAGTAGCTAAACAATTATGCTATGAAAATAGGAGTGATTTGGTGGTGCTGGGACGAGGCTCGAACTCCCGGATACGTGATCATATAGTAGGATAGTAGCTTACGGCTAGACCATCGAGCACATTGTACGATAATTATTTGTTATCTACAATAACTACTTATAATGAACTCAAGAATCGAAATGGCATAGATGGTATACATTTTTAAAACCGAGTCAACGGTGATATTGGTGAGGGACCTCAGTAGGTCGACATCAATATTGTGGTATTGTGACCTTGGAACAACAAGGTATCAGCGCACATTTTAGTAAAAATTGCCTTTTTTGTATCAAAAATCTGACAAATAATTTGGTCTTTTAAACTGTTACAAATATGTTAAATTTTGCAGTTTAAGATATAATAAGAAAACTGTTAATATAAATACTTTAGTAGCACTTGTAATATTTTTACAAATAAAATGTACGTACGTGTTATATATATTACATAACGGGACCGAAATCAGGAGACAGAAAACTTTATTACTCTAAATTATATAGCGACATTTTTGTAAAAAAGTCACCCACCTCACGCGCGATGAAACAAATGAAATATTAAAAACTTTGAAACTCGGTATTTCAGTTTGATATACATGTCAGATGATACCTTGCCGTTCCAAGGACACGATATATTATTTCTGTCGGTATTCAGACACTACTAATCGACCTCTTAGAATAACAAGGTTCCAACCAACATTTTCGGTTAATTTGAGTTATTGCGTGGAAAGGGTTCCAAATGCATTATTCTTTATTTCTTCCATACACACCAACTCTATTTAACGGATATTAAAAGAAATAGCAAGAGCTGAAAGTTCCAACTGCATCAGTTATTTATTTCAATTTATAGATCATTATTGTTAATTTATAATGCTTATTTTTAATTTCCCTCATCTCACAGTGGCCATTGATAATACTGAAAATAAGTTAAAACCTTAAAACTAGTCATATTTGCATACTTAAAATAAAATATGCATGAATACATGTTGAAATTCAATCAACACTTTTGAGCTCATTTACTCAATACAGTGTCAGTGTCAGACGGAACCTTGTTATTCTGAGAGGTCGATATGGAAGTGTATCTTAATTTAGTTTACTATCTAAAAGTATATATATTTGCATGTAACGACTTTAAAAGGAACTTGATGGTTTTTGACTCTTTTTTTCATCTATTTATAATATATTTTTCTCACATTTATTAAAAATTACGCCCCTCCATTAAGTATGATCACGTGTCAAGGTGGGCTATTGTTCAAGGGTTGTTCGAGTGTTTGTTAATCTTTCTGAGGCTAATTGAAGACTTATTAAAAAAATGATGTGCTCGTGGTTAAGTATCCTATTGTCATTTCTTTTGTCTAAATCCTTAATACATTTTATAATTATTTTCTTAAATATTGCTCCTTTTGTTGTATTTTTTATTTCCACGGGCAGTTTGTTGTATAATTCAGTGATTCTCTGCCCAAATATATAAGTATTTTGTAGTTCTATTTTCACTGTGTCTCGCGGATTTCAACTTTTGTGTGATTTGATACCTCTAGGAATTCTTATATTAGTAGACAACTAAATTTTTCGCGTTTATTTGTCGGAACTTGAACTTTATTAAATATTTAATTATAAACAGTTTGGAATTTTACTATGGAAATACTTCAAAATTATAAACTGCACATTATAAATTTGTACCAAGTTTCTTCATTGCATTCTTCACCCGGCTGACGGGGCGCGCACGAGCTGGGCCGCGACGGCCTGCCGACTCTTCTCAAGTAACGCGCCCAGCATCCAATACCGAGGTAGTGTTATGGCCGAAAGTTATTATCTCGCCCGCTTCAGTCGTCAGAATTCCTGCCCTAACTTAGCAACTTTGCATCCGCCGTCTCCGCTGCTGCAGTTTGCGAGAGATTCGCCTCGCCTCGTCGCAGCCACGCGGCACTAAACGATTACCTATATGACACAGTATCAGCCTAGTTCCCGTCAGCCATATGTTTGTTGTGATTGTTAATAATATAACGCCTCGGTGATTAGTGATGGTAAAATCGTTATTTTAACTGATTGTGTTCGATTATAACGATGATTGATAACTGATTAACGTAATTCTTCGAGCAATGACCGGTACACTGGAAAGTAAGTCTCCAATAGTTATATCTTAGTTATCAATCGTCGACACAGCCACGTAACGGTTTACAATCACTACCGGCAACACCCATGTCAGGCAGATTATGGCAGAATGAACCGACTCTGACTGTGATTGTGCAGTAAAAGAATATTGAAATATTTCATGTATGAACTTGTAGGTATGTTACATTAATTTAGAGATAAATATTTTATAATAAAACCGAATGTTTAATACAAATTAAATTAATCATCTACTGCAGAAAGATATACATAAAAAATCTATCGAAAAAATATTTAGTTGCTACCGAGATTCGAGCTTGGACCTTTTCCTATCCGGGGAAGCGCGCTCATCATTTCCCTATAGCAATCGAATACATTTCCGACAAATTTTGAACTTGTATTTTTCCAGTTGATACATCTTAATTTTGTTAAATTTATTATTTGTTTAATTTATTTTTGTATTCTTCAACCGGCCATTCGTACCCCCTGTTGTCCGAGATTCAGATTTAGTTATAATTTAAATCATGGCAAATTAGAAATATAATAGTTATTTTTTTTATAGATATAATTTAGTTCAATTCAACGGATAATTTGTATTAGTAATAATTTGCCAAAGTACGTAGTTTATAGTTATAGACAAATTTCTAAGATAACTGTTTTTTTTTTTAATAAATTCTAATATTGTTTCATTACAAATATAATTATTTTTCGTTGGTGTATTGTTCAGCAATATCTATTTAATCTCCGGCGATATCTGTTAACGGTCAAATCATTTTCGCCGATAGTTTATTACTATTTAAATATATTTTTCAATAAAATAAACTACATTCATTCGATCAATTCTGTAATATACCTCAAACTTGTCATCATGCTGGTTTTGTTTGATATGCTATATATATATTAAAGACTAGAATTTTATTTATTACACGAATGGTGTTTACACGAATTTCGTCCTAAATTATAACTATTGTTAGTATTTATTTTTACGTACACTCATTTAAAATAGTTTTGGTTTATATAAAACATTCTGCGCTAAACTAATAGAATGGTTGAATATAGCAAATACCATTTATGTTAATTATCAAGAGTTTTGTTTATTTTCCTACCAATAAGCGACACTTACAAGTGAATGATTTAGTAGATTAGTTGGACTTGAAAGTAAATGATCAGTACAATGTAAAATATTTTTAAATGGTTCCAAGCCATCGCTCGCAACCGGGTTTCCATTTAAACTAGACCTGACAAATGCAATACCGCTACAGCGCGCATCTTCAGCGCGATCTCGCCATTCGCCATACTCGTTCGCTCGGAGTTTGGCAATGCCTTTCAACAGTTTGTTTATGAGTTTAAACATAACGTCACGTCAGCTGACGAACTAACGCAGAGCGCTTCATCGTGTTGGCGCCGTGCTGTGCGCCCATTTGCTTGAGGTTAGAAACATTCGTTTTATTTAAGTAATACTTACTTAACAACCGGTGTATTTCGCTATTTACCAGTGTATCGCATATTTTGTCACAGGCGGTAAACAGACTTAGTCCTGAATGTGCTTACATTGTGAATGGATATTTGCTTCAATTCTAAGCTGAAAATGTTCGAGACGTGTTTGAAAATTTTGTACAATCGTGGAGCAAATGGTGATTTATTTCTTTTCGAATTATTGGATTTGTGTACCATCGGTTATCTGACATTTTTACCCTTTTTAATGGAAAACTGTACTTTTCTTCCTTACTTTACTTCCTTTATCGTTGAATAAATGACCATTTGAATCCATGTAATCGATTTTATAATACAGTTTATTTATTAGAATAGTGACGTAATTTTAAAACAAAAATCAATTTATTATGAAAATTTTATTTTGTTTTTTATAAATGGGCAAAGAATGATGATTACATATATTTAATCCAAACTATATATGTAAACGCAAAACGAAAGTGAACAGAAAAAAAATCATTTTGATTTATCTCAAAAAGATGAAATTGTAGTTTGCCACTATTACTTTTCGCTCTTAACCGACGATAAGTAATTCGTTCGGTATTTAACAGTAATATGATAACCTAGATCAAAAAAAACAATTCAATTAAAGTAAGGATAAAGATCCTCCCCCGCACATCTGCCACTACTTTTATATTCAATTATCATTTGAAATCAATAAAGCTTTGGTATATCACGTGCGGGAATTACGAAAAAATTCCAGAGTAATGTCCATACGCACATTGTATATATTCTACGCGGTAGACGATGTATTGCGACATACTTCACCGTTCACGGTCGCTGGCTGGTGAGATTCCGCACTTATTATTATTCCGCATATTACACTGCGTGTGCCTGTAGCGCCTGTAGCGCCTGTACCGCCTGTGCGCCCGCCCGCCGGCCGGCCTCACCCGCCGTGCTGTGTTGCACACCGCCCGATGTCTGTGTCCACAATCGATAGTCCCAAGTCGTGATGCATTTTTTATGTTGATTGATTTTCTGAAAAGGTTTATTTTCGTCGGCTGTGCTGTTTGGATAGCAGACTGATAGCCGGCTTTGTGTTCGATTCTCCCTGAATCCGTTTCGATCCGAGTGTGCCGTGAACTATCGCCCGTTTCTCGTCTCAACTATGACCTCAATAATTATCTTTTGTTAGCAATCTTTAGAAGGGTTTATTGACTCCGATTGCCTCGTCTCTCGGTAAGAGCGAGGGCGCTAATGTTGCGGGCGTCGAGAGTAAAGCCTGTCCACGACAAATTATCGTTGGAAAAATACCATCGATGAGAGATACATTTGGCGTCATACCAATCGAGAATATAAGATTGAAAATACATAGTCACGTCGGTCCCTCGTGACTGAGGATCGCGATATCCGTTAACTCTCGCCCTCTTAACTATGCTCCCCCACTTTACTCGGCATCCTGTAGAACTTGAGAAGTGCCTGTTGCCAGCGTCACTCGGCGGTCCAACGGCCGGGGATCTTCCTCTATAAGCTTCACTTCTCGCAAGATGCCCAAAAAATTGAAGAATTCGTCTCAGGTTGAGAGTCTGTCCTTCCTTTAATTCCTGCAGAATGGAGACATTTGTGCGTCTCGCCGTCCATGTTATGCGCAACATGTGTCTCCAGCACCATATCTAAAAGGCATCAATCCGTCTTAAATCTAAAATAATAAATAACACGATTACTTTTATTTTATTACCATATTTTTAATGGTTAACTAATGCAGTGGATACAACGTACACATTCAATTAGGAAGTTTTTTTATTCAAATATATAATATATAATAATAAATATAAATAATAAGACTGTTCTCTATTTGCCGCCTTTTGAAGGTTGGTGACCATGTTGCAGTATGTTGATTTATTATATATAAGAATACCAACATTTTAGACATTGAACCACTTTCTGAGGATACACATCCAATATAATTAACCTTTTTCTACACACGCCTCTACGTAATGAGTTGTAAAATATGATATTTTCATTGCTGAGAATCTTTTAAAATTATGCAGATTCCCTCGATAGTTGTTATTAGTTCTATTGACTTATTTATGCGCCTTCATAAATCTTCAATTCTCCTCCAGCACAAAAATATGAGCATTGGTACTCAAATAGCAAAAAAAAAAGATTTTTCTAGTTATGCGAGTAAATTGTTTCGTAACTTTTTAAATAATGACAAGAGTTAAAAGTGTTTTAAAAGGATTTTAAAAGGAAAATAACATTACTTTTGTTTTAAATAATAAGAGTCGAGTGAAAATTTAATTTCAAATCCTTTTTTTTTTTAAACTAGATATATCTTATTGGTAACAAGAATATTGAGTGCAGCGTTTTAAATAAATTATATTTAAAACAAAATTCATTAGTCTTATCACTCACAGAACCCGTTAGATAATAGTATTATTATGTATCTTGAGTTCCACAGTAGGCAATAATGGCCCGAGGCGGGCCCCACAGCACTCCTGGACACGAACGTTTTGAAATCATGATTTTTTTCAATATTTGACTACTTCATCAATATTTCTCTCTACGTTGTATTTTAATAAATCTGTAGAAGTAAAATAGTAATTAAGAGACGACCTGTTGATAATCTTTTCATCATAAATATTGGTGCATTGTTAATTTAAATACGTATTGTAAATTTTTGACATTTTCATTTAAGTACCGTCGCAGTGCTGAGCTCCATCTGTGTGAGATAAACATCAAAACAGAATGCCTCAGTACGTCATACATTTGCATTTAAATTGAACAGCCACGCTGATATTGTTCTTATGTAGCACATCAGATGCATTCATTAATATGTCTTTATTTTGTTGCAGGTAATGAAGAGTCGATGCGCCTGCGTCATTTCTCACAGGTGGGAAAGGTAAAGAGGTTTATTTTTACACTGCACAAACAATGCCTGCGTACTGAATGAGATTACTGAATTATTGAAAATACTAAATTGGAAGAAGACATTTTTTATAGAAATAATATGTCATTCTAAACCAGAATATAATATAAAGAAATGAAACCATGTAAAATACATGTATTCAATAATAATAAAAATATACTGAAATGTTTATTACTCGCTGTATGTAAGTACATTGTATTGCGTCAAATGCAAATAAAAAAAATCCCACTCGTTTTGATTACTCTTAATATAAACAAAAATATTTTCAAAAAAGGATCTTGCCTTGCTGCCAAAAATTTTCGGAATGTCCGAGTGTCGCGAAGAAACATTTATTACGCGACAACTAAACGTTGTCACATTAGTGCCGCCATCTATGTAGGAAAAATAAAACTTCTCACCATGCGTTCCGATAGGATTCTTTAATCGTTGATTATTTTTTAAATATATTCAAATATTAATTATTTACACGGCTAGTGGTGGGATTCGAAACTCTGGGTATTTGTTGTTAAAATCGGGTGTCCTGACCCACATCAGACTACGTTAATTTAATACTTAAAATGACAATACATTTCAAGTTGATGTGTGCCCGACCGACCTACCTACTTCATTAAGTAATCAATCTGTATACCTTTTAGTAGCGCGTTTTTGCTCAAGATTTTATAATTAACATACAGTCTATTTATTACAAAGTAGAATGTTCGGGCAAAGATTGATTTAACGCGATGCCATTTCATAATTTTGTAATAATTAATTATTATTTTTTTGCTATATTTAACTTTATATAATTTACCACGCGCGTCAGCAAAATAAATTCCAGAATTTCATCGAACGCCCGTGCATTGTTGAGAATCTTCAGCGACCGGGTCGAGAACATCGCGAATGGGCGAATACACTCGAGTTGCGACATTCCCGTGTCGTCGGCTTTTGATTCGGAAGCTGCAACAAAAATAAAGACGCACTAGAGCGAGATTTATGTGGTCTATAATGAATAGAAAAGCCGGCGTTTCGCTTTTATTTGTTTATTCTTCTATCGCTGGTCGTGCGGTGTGGTGTGTGCGGTGTGCGGTGTGCGGCGTGCGCTGCTCGCGGAATGTGTAATGAATGGGTGGCGGCGGGTGTCGGGTTCTCAACGCGTCGGCTGTTGACTAGGTCGGGACGAGCTGGACTTTCACAATAAGTGTGAGTGTTTGTTTTATCAGCTTGAATATTTTATCCGCGCCGTTGGCCGCCGTTTGTGGATTTTGAATCCTGTCGTAACGAAGCCAATTAACATCGCGGTAACGGAAGATTTTATAATGTCTGCACCGGCAAACTGCCTGCTGCCGGCTGTACGTAACTACGTTTCGGTACCCTACCGCGGCCGCGGCCTGAAGAGACTATCACCGAGCGAGATGCGATTATTCAGTGTAGACAGACAATACAAGTACATATCGACTCATACGTAAAGTATCGTAAGTAAAAGATGCATTTTTAATCATTCTGGTATTTTGCACGTATTTAATACATTTTTAAATGGCTGTAATTTTTTAAAATATTATGTTACTACTACTAGTACCTACATCATTGAATACAATATTTTTTTAATCTTTCACTTAAATATGTAATAAATACGTGCGAAACACTAGAATCATTAATAATTACATTTTTTACTTACGATTCTTTACGTAGGTTGGGTCGATATGTATGTAACGCCTAAAACGACTTAGTGTTTTTGAGTTATGGATGTGGACGTATATTTTGAAAGCAAATGAACAAAATGTTTGTTTCTACTTCAGCATTTCTTAAAGAGACAATTATGTAATTGTTTTAATTTTTTTTCTATATATATCGTTCTGGCAGCTATACTAGATTTTAGATCACGCAACCAGCAACAAGCGGGTGATTTTATTTTAGGGGTAAAATAGCAACATATACTCTGTCTGCTTTGGGCTATTTTTGGTCTGTTTTGGAACATGCAATATCAGTGGATTTAAGTGTATTTTACGAGAAACGATGTGTGACAAAATAATCTACAAAACTGCATATTTAACTTAAATTATCCGAAATCCGTTTTAGGGGATTTTGGTATTAGGCGCTACATATGTTTGTGTAAGCGTGCAAGACTAATATGAATGCTACCATATGCGAGCGCATACATGTCACATATTAATAATAGGTTTTTTTTTTGTCTATCTTGAGATATAAATACGTTGTTCACATTTTTAATTCATTTTGTTCTAGCACCGTAGTCTTTGAAAAGTTACACAAGTTATTATAAAAAGTGAAAAGTTGATTTTAGAGTAACCGAGAGTGTTACAATTGTTATTACGTGTGTGTAGTGGCTTCAGGACATATTCCGAAATAACAATGATAAGCATTAGGGTTAAAAATAAGAACAAAAGTATTGTTTTTGTAATTAAATTATTGGGATAGTGACCACTGTAGAAACGTGTTCTAGTTCACGGCGGGTTTAAGCGCGACCTCGGACTGGACCAAACTGCTTTATATATCTACTGAAGCAACTGTGCGGCACACTTCTGAAACACTTTGGGCATCGCTAGCCATCAATACCGGCAAAGCGAAAGTTTTTTTAGAGACGGATTGATTAATGTAATTTTTTTTTATCCAGGACAGTTTGTCACCTATCCAGCGCGTGCAAATAATTCAAATTTGTCCAACGTAAGTCAAAATAAGTCCAACGGTATGCTCAACACTCTCATCGGTTGTTGCTGACAAGAACTACGTCAGCGAATCATCAGATTCAAGATTACAGCGCACAATAGATTTCTTGTTACAACACATATTCGCGGAAGTGAATCGTGGTGTATTGTTAGTTTCGTAATCATTTTAGCAGGAATCTTAACTTTGAGGCTAAACTTACCATACAGTAACGATTGCACTTGATCGTTGAAACCGACATGGGAGAATTGCTTGCCATTGACAATCTAAACTAAACGACATGCAGAACGTCGCATCGTCAATGCCAACGCTTGGGGGTCAGCACGAAAATGAGTATGACGAGTAAGGGTGCTTACGAGTCAGTTTCTATCGCCGGCGACCGCGTCGAAAATCGTCCGTGAGAGTTGTGCCGCGTGCGATTGTCTCGACAGCGGGCCCGCCGTCGAGCTAGCAGCTGTAGCAGTCGAAAGAGAGTCGTTCGTTCGTATGAGTTTCTACACAGTTATGTGTTACTATCCACGAATAGCAATACATTGTGCCGTCCAGTATGCGAACAATAATACCGCCGATCTTTACATATCAAATACCCTAGCCCTAGGAAAGAGAAGATCATTAGAACATCGAGTATTCGGAAGATCCTGACTATGCATGACAATGCATCCTGCATGTCGGTAGTGGAAATGGCAACGCGCATGGCTCGGATCAGCACAGAGCGAGCGGACCGCCGGCCGTGTGGCTCTCGGCAACAGTCGCTCGCGCGTGACTATTCTACCGGTGAAGAATTTTTCGTAGAAAGCAATTTGACGCTTCATTTCTCGAAATATTTCTCATCTACATATATAGAGTTATTGATAGCGCTTGGTAAAACAGGCCTTTCACTTCAGTCAGTGACAATCACGCAGGCATAGGCAATGAGGATGCATGCGAGATAGCAATGACATGGAATAAGTACGGAGTTTTGCTCATAGCCAAAATACAAAATTGAACAGTGCACGAAGCGCCCACCAGCTGAATATTCGCCAATATTATATAAACCGAGTGTAACTCGACATAATTGTATATTCTGTGTTAGCGATGAATGTGGATTACTATATTAGACGGATGCTGAAAATATGTTCTGTATGGAAAAAAACACTTTTAAAAGTTCACACATAATATAACAAAGAGTTACCAATGAAATTGATCAAATATTACCATTTTTCCTTTCACTTTTACGAAATTTAATATATTTATCGGAATTTATGATTATTTATTTTTGCATTTACAGCCTTTTGTCATAATTTAGCACTACCTTACCGTGACGAAACACCAATGTGGATTGTAATTAGTAAATGCCAGCATATTAAACAGGACTCGGAATGAAATATTTTGTTTTCTGCCAAAATGCTCACCAACAGTGCTACAGAAATTCAAATAGGTATTGATGTAAAACTCTGTAGAAAATACTTGAAAGTAATAAATAAATTATTAGCGTTGTAACCAACCCGGCAACTCTATAAATGAACAAAATACAAGAAAAAGCGAACGAACGAACGTATTATCCGATAAAACCGTGGCCACGATACGATGAGATCCATCCGACTGTCGGGAAGCTTTATGAAGGTCACATAATATTGTAACATTTCGAGATTTTCGGCCACATTTATTGCGTCTTGTGCTGAATATACTAAATGAGATTTTCGCCGTATCCGAGTATTTTATTTCGTGGTGTTAGTTTTGCGGGAAATGTTTGTTAGTTTGTTTGCTTTAATTAAGACCGGCGTCGAGTGCTCTCCGCCCCGTATTCACAAACAATTTGTTTGAGGAGCGGTTCCATCAGCATCCGACCCATCACCGAAAGCAGATGAAATAGCGCCATTTTATCTCCTTACAGAATATTTAATAATTGGTAACTCCATTTCTATGCATAGTGTACTCGATTCTATAATAGTCTAAGCGTATTACAAAATGTGTTTGTTTTTTCAATAGTGTAAATATTTCTTCACTCTGATATAAATAGCTCTTTAATTAGCTTCTTCATGTACGGCTAAGTAATCTCTTTCCATATATTGGGTCGTGTCTAATTAGTTTTTGTTTTTTTTTAATTGCTTTTTTCAATAGTGTAAATATTTCTTCACTCTGATCTAAATAGCTCTTTAATTAGCTTCTTCATGTACGGCTAAGTAATCTCTTCGATATATTGGGTCGTGTCTAATTAGTTTTTGTTTTTTTTTAATTGCTTTTATTCAATAGTGTAAATATTTCTTCACTCTGATCTAAATAGCTCTTTAATTAGCTTCTTCATGTACGGCTAAGTAATCTCTTTCGATATATTGGGTCGTGTCTAATTAGTTTTTGTTTTTTTTTAATTGCTTTTTTCAATAGTGTAAATATTTCTTCACTCTGATCTAAATAGCTCTTTAATTAGCTTCTTCATGTACGGCTAAGTAATCTCTTTCGACATATTGGGTCGTGTCTAATTAGTTTTTGTTTTTTTTTAATTGCTTTTTTCAATAGTGTAAATATTTCTTCACTCTGATCTAAATAGCTCTTTAATTAGCTTCTTCATGTACGGCTAAGTAATCTCTTTCGATATATTGGGTCGTGTCTAATTAGTTTTTGTTTTTTTTTAATTGCTTTTTTCAATAGTGTAAATATTTCTTCACTCTGATCTAAATAGCTCTTTAATTAGCTTCTTCATGTACGGCTAAGTAATCTCTTTCGATATATTGGGTCGTGTCTAATTAGTTTTTGTTTTTTTTTAATTGCTTTTTTCAATAGTGTAAATATTTCTTCACTCTGATCTAAATAGCTCTTTAATTAGCTTCTTCATGTACGGCTAAGTAATCTCTTTCGATATATTGGGTCGTGTCTAATTAGTTTTTGTTTTTTTTTTAATTGCTTTTTTTCCATTATTTAGTTTTTTTGTGAAAAAAGTGACATTCTATTGGATAGCATTTTTTCTGTTCTAAAACCTCAGTATCGCCATTTTCCTTCTAGTTTGTCTTAATTTTGGGCTTAAATAACGAAGTGTCATGTTGAGTAAAAAGAACATTTTATTAATAAAATAACTAAAGAATTATGAAACTCGTAAAAATCATTCAGGAGCTCAACTGAGAAATTCTACCGCATCCACCCTATAGTTTCGACCTCGTTCCGTCAGATTATCACCCTTTTCGGTCGCTCTCTAATCAAATGCGTGGCATTAGTTCAACAGCTACGATAATCTCAGAAATTAGCTCAATACTATTTTGATACCAGATGAGCCATTATTTATAGAAATGGCATCGACACGTCCATTGGTTGAAAGACGGGATGAAGTCCTAACAATAATGAAAGAATGTGTCTTTGATTGAATTGTAATTTTAGTGTGAAAGTTTGATTTTATTGTAAATAATTTAACAAAACCGCGAAGACTTATTAGACAATCCAATACATGCATTCATTTTATTTTAAAAACTAACGAAATGTGAATATTCACCTCACGATTATTAATTCACTACGTAATAATGTTGTTTAAAGGAGCCAATTCAAGGGCGGACGCGGACCCACGGATTGCCCGGGGGTACCCACAATCCGGGATTGTCATTAAAATAACATGTTAGTTTGTTGTCTCTCGGAACTAGCGTCGACATTGTCCGATCGCGCGTGACGCCGTGTCGAAGACCACGTTCGCCCTTGTGCCTGATGAGAGAGAGAGAGAACCTCCGATATGCGTGTTCCACGTCTCTCTATCTGAGCTTATTTCCAGATTATTTAAATTAGTTTTTATTTCTGCCGGTAAGGCTTCTCTGCTGTTCGTACGCCCGTTCCGCTTACAAATTATACGGTTCCGAAGATGAGCGCAGCTGTACCCGAACGAAACGCTTTGTTTCAGTAATGGATTTACATTATTCAGGCGTAAAAGCGAAACTTGGACCGTTAAATGAGCGTAAATGTTATTTCCGACGGTGGAGGAATTTTTTTAGACCCTCCGGGTACGGGTACACCTGCTTCTGGGCTCGTCGGTAATGTTTGATTATGACTGGATTTCGCAGACTCCCAATTAATTTGTTTTGACAACAATTTTATTTATTTCTATAATTCAGGCAATCGACGAGAGCGCAGGCCTCTCTTTGTGGTTTTAACATTTTAATTATAATAATGTTGTTAATGTTATTAATTAAGTACGAAATAGCGGAATAATGAGCCGCCAGTTTCAGTAAATTAGTAAACAATGAACATTCCATTCGCAGACAAATGGTTTGTTCATGAAAATAATCTCACTGATTGCCATTCTTTTTAAAGTGGTTATAATATGTACCTATCAATTTGCGAGTTTGTTCTCGATAGTTTGTTTAATTCTCGCCATTCGCGGTTAAGGAAAAAAATATCCTTATATACTTGTACGAAATGTAATGTTAAATCACATCTTAATAATAGTTAGGAATATCTTCAAGTCTTGGGCGATAAGAGAAAGTTCGTTAAAAAGTGTGTGGAATAATCTTTTTAAATGAATATAACATAGTTCGGATACCACAAAACGGACCCGTATTCTAGATTACTTCTCACCGGGGATTTATAGAACGTAATGTGGACTTGAGGATTATTGAAAGGCTTTGTGAATTGCAAAATGAAACCGAGAATATTTGAAGCCTTTTTGCAATATCATCACACGAATATGAAAGTTCATTCGGGTATCAGAAATAATCTCTCGGTTCGTCACCTCGGTTTCAATATTTAAATCTGTTTTGGCCATTCTACGAGTATAAATGTTCTCAATTTTTATACCATAATTATTATAATGTAACTGCATTTTTCTGTGTCAAGATATAGATCAGTGGTCGATAGTAAATGGTATCGTATTGTGAAATTACGCCTAGTAATACGTTTGATGTAAAGCTATCCGCGGTGAGAAAAGCAAAGGTAATGTTTTATTTCTGATTTAATATCGTCGGTGAATATTGTAAATAGTCTGGGCCTCAGATGAGCTCTTTATTGTATGCCTTATTTTACTACGTGTGTATGACCCTCAAATACGATGGTTTGAATTGTGTCTGTTCAAAAAGATTATCGCGTATGTTTAAGTTTTTTTAGCCACCGTCGAAGTCTCGCCGACGTTTGTGTAGATGAAATCGTGTACGGTTTTCCATATAATTTGTAATACGCCTTAAGTGACGAAATTGGTAAAATTTGATGACGTTAATCGGCTAGGGTAATAATCTCAAACATCTTCCCTGTTTGTATCTAAAGTCTCGCATTGAAAACATAAAAAATTCTCCCATTGCAGTAGATAATATTTATTATTCACAAAAAATGAATTCTCAACGAGATATGGATTTATTTGAATATAAAATACAACAGATCGATGACACAAAATAGTATTGATCGTCTTTAATCGATCTTTTGAACCCGCGATCAGGCATGTGCTTGCAACCGATCCTGTGTAAATTTGATACATATAAGTATCCATTTTAATACGAGAGATTCCAAACCATTGACTGGCAATTTTAAATTAATAGTTTTGCACGAGTTGAAAAAAAACTTGTTTTTCAACCGCCTAATGGCGCATCGGGTCGAATGGACCCGATATGTTTTACGTCATTATTTAGGTGTATTAAAAATGTGTTCGTATTTGATTGCAATACACCAGATACGTCATTTCAAATGATTTGATTGTTTCTAATTAAATATAAATTATTGCGGTGCTTTAGATATGAAGTTACGTACTGAGCTATCTTTAAGTATTGAATATTTGACATGAATTTAATCGTCGATAGATTGCCAGATTTTGAAAAAAGATTGATGCATTTCAAAATTAAGATCATAGCGGTTTCCACGTGTGGTTGGGTAGCTATTTAAACGATTTTACACTGCTCACCAAGGTCAGCCGCCCATAGTGTATATAATATCTAATATATTCCTTTGTCATTTTACGATGTGGTATATTTATAACGATATTCGCTCGTTAATTCCTTATTTTTATTTCCGATAACGCACCGTCAACGTTATTTCCAGCAGTTCGCTCTGTCGCGTCCGGGAATGACTTATGTTCGATAACAAGAATAGACACATTAGGCGCAGGCGCAGGCGCAATGCGCACTATAAACGGGCGCTAAACTCTGTATCCTACTATACTTAGTGACGCTCGTGCATGCGCCAAAATACATGCACGTGATTTTGTCACTTTAGTGTTGACAGCGGACCTTTTTTCTTTCGCGATAAGAATCTGCACCGTCCGCGTCCCTGAGGCGGGCCGATGACCGCGCCGGCGCAGTAAAGACATCTTGCTTTTATTTCTCGCGGGAAACAACAAATCACGATCGCTTTTGTCTGGCCCGCGGTGCGTGGGTCGCGGCCACACGTACCTGCATACTCTCTTCCCTACCCGAGCTCTGAGCGCACCGGGCACTGGGCACTGGGCAGAGACGATAGCTCGTCTCGTCCTCCGTGACCGTGTCACGTGACAGAGTCATGTTAAAGCGACTATCGTAAGTAGATTTGCGCCATTGGAACCTGTCTCAATTTTTTCTTTCAGTCTGATTGGTATCTTTGGACTTATCGAGGTGTGACGGCCAGTTCCAGGACGACGTCCATTTCAGATTACGCCCTCGAATTGATTGAGCGCATTTCCGGACCCAGTATGGAGCTTTTCCGTTATTTTCTTAAAGGTCCATAAATATAATCCCATTTATTCGATTGTAATTTTTTACGCTAAATGCGTGTATCTTTATATTACGTGTGCGACCTTCGCTTACATTATACATGTGCATAATTGTATCCTCAGATCATCATCACACTTAACTGGTAATTACTTTTTTTATTTAGGATTTTTTTCTAATATTATTTATACAACGATCATATTCTTGAATATTCCTATAATACATACATCAATTTTAATACTTTTATTGTTTAATATTTATATAATATTGTGTTAAATAAATTTCGCTATATTGTTAATACTTGAAGAACTGACCTTTATTATTTTTCAATACTTTCATCATTCTTACTGACACAACATAGTATTAATATATTTGTAATGTATGACCTACTGTAATTGTTGAGGTTATTTTGTCTCTGCCGATATGGAACGGTCTTAATAAGACAAATATAAAACAAATAATGTAAAAGCGAAAGAATGTATGTATATAAATATGTGAATAACTCGGTAGTTCCGAGTCAGTCTCGGATCGCTTCAGTAGATGAATACTCTCGGACTCCGGACGATACACCCATCTTAAACCTGTTAACTTAATGATTCATAATGTATATTGTGAATTTTAACAGAATCTTCAACTATCGGCACTAGACCCAACCTACAATTGTGCAGGTATAATATCATATATGAACGTGGACATATATAAGTGTTAGTGAAAACCGTTTTAATTAGCCTTCAAACCCTTTGGGGAAAGAAGTATAATTACTTTTTTGTTTTTTATTTCCCTAAATCTTTTTTCTTATTTAAATAAGAGCCCCCCTGAGAATCAGAACTTACCATTAGTTAATGATTTCTTATTTGTTTGGCGCTTTAAGGGAGTAGCAAATATTGGCTATTATGAGCGTTAAATGATTTTTCATCTTAGTTTTGTAGAACCCGTTCAATTTAAATACACTTACCTTTTAAGGATAATAATTATTCTTCTGCATAAAATGGCGTCTTGCCCCGTCCGTCGACTGAGTTACGTACTCGTCGAATATCATCATTGACAGTTGACCTTGCTCCTAATGAGATCTGGCAATACAAGTCAGAATTGCCTGACTCGTTGGGTTCCGCTGAACATATGGTTCGTCTGGTGGGGACGCAGAACGTTTTGTACGCGTGCCTGTTTGAATTCAACGAGTACATAAATAAATCGCGAAGTAATGATTTCCGTTACGGTAGTGACAACCTCCTATTTGCCTAAACCGTCTATGAATAACTAGAAAATCTATAATATGCAAATAATTTTCTACGAACAGACTTAATATTCGGTGATAACTCGGCGCTTGACACCCAACATAGAGACATTAACACGCAGTTCCTCAATAATCTGTCGCAGGAGTGAGTTGGAGCCCACTGCGCAGTCACACGTTACACGTTTGCTGCGTTGTATTCGCAATTGAACTATTTTTCACGTCTTTAATTTGTATTCATTTTATTATTATTTTGAGAGTACATTTCATTGAGAGAGATTTTATTGTTTGTTGATAGATAATACATTTTATTTTTAGAAACTGATTATTTCATTTATAGAAGGTATCAATCAAAGCAGCCTTGGCCCAGTATTCTCGAGTATTGTTTGACATTTTAACAGTCTCGCACGCTGTTTGAAAACATAGGCGTTTAAGGAAATCAAGTATAGCTTCACAAATGGGTTGTACTTTAATTTCGCGTATTATTTCGAATGAACACTGTTTGAAAACAAGATGGGGATAATGATAAAATCATATATGGGTTAAGAATTAATACTCGTGGCTGACAGGTATGTAAAATATTCAATTTTTGCAATATTTCTTCCCAATAGTAGTAACATGCTTAAATGATTTTTTATTTTTTTAAATATTATGATAGTAAAAGTATCAAAGTGGATGAGATCGCCACTTTTGTGAAAGTATCTGTCGTCAGGCGGTATAGCCGCTAATAGTATTATAGACATGTAAGATACTCTGTCTCCTTTCGTCTACATAAGATGATGGAGATGATGCGGAAGCCAGGTTTCTGCAGCACTTTTTTTTTGTGGCTATAAAGTCATATACGAGACCTGACCACGCATTTCGCAATACCGCTATGAGCTGGAGGTTCCTGCAGTCACTTTGATCACTGTTATTTTATTTTCATGAATGCTCGCATCGCCTGGGCTCGGCTATTAGGCTCTAATCCGCTCTGTCACACGGTGACTGGTGACCGGAGGGACTGAGATCACCGCCAGAAAGCCTGGCAACGTACAATTCTTTCTTCCCGACATCTTCTACAACCAGCCTCACTTGAAGCCATTTTAAATATTGTAAATATAAAAAAAAAGCCCGGCGAAAGTTTTCCACTAACATTTCTTATATTGAAAAATCTAATAAAATTTAAGAAAGCTTGTTATCAGATATTAGTAAAACTATATAACATAAATAATTTACTCGCGATGACATATAGTCAACTTGGTTTAAGTTCAATAATTGAATATCTGATTTAAAACGTTTGATGTCATTCTGAAATCGGGGATGTATTGAAAATTAACTAGTTACTAATTAAATTAATTAAATTATCAGGTATTTTTATATAGTATAGTATTTCAATAGTCTTTAAACAATCTTCTATATTTCTATCGAAAGTATAGTTATTTTCTATAGGTAATCTTTTTTTACAATAATAAAAAAATAATTTATCTGGAACAAGGCAATCAGAAATAAATCTGTAAAAGTTGCTGTACACCTACGCGGCTGAACGGTGGACAGTCCTCGGGACGCGGCACCGTTCAACCTTCAACGCGTGGTCGGCGGCAACTCGGTGGACCGGTTGGCGACTCCCGGCCGCCGGGTTCGTTGGCCAACATTTAACTCGGCGGCGGCCTCCCGCGCCCTGCTCGGGAGATCGGCGGGAAGACATCACCCACCCCAGTCATCGATGCATAGCCCGAGGGTTTCGTCTATTTTATCTTACTGCCTTATTTGAAAACCGCGAGATATTTTTTAATGTTTCAACTATTTTCGAAAAATTTATAAAATTATATTGTTATTATTAGATCTAACAGCTGTTATAATAAGTTGTCACGTGTAATATCTATCAATAGATGTCACTCGAATAACGTTATGACCGACTATCTACCAATTGAACTCCATTATATGGATGAAATGGTTCTCAATTGTCAAGACAAATGAGATTGAAAAAACTGTTAAGAACTTTTTACTCGACAATATTCGATTCGCATCGCGGCGGTCATTCTTTATCGTATTCAAATATTTACAATACTGAAAATAATATCCTCGAATGCGCTACAAATAAATAGTTAGATGTTGCATTTCAAATGTTTGTTTGCATGAAATAAGTATGTTAGTTTACATAGATTACGCATTCAAAGAAGTGTGTTAATATACTAGCGCTAATGCTACCGCAATAAAAATAATTTTCAAGCGAATGAGAACATACAATTGTATAAAAAGTGAGTTTTGCGATAAACGTCACCGTGTCACATTCGAGTAGCTCAATTATTATCGCCGCTAGGGCTCGGCGAGCAAACTTTTCCAACTTCTTTATGGTCGTTTTAAGTTACCTAACTAAGAATATGTCTGATTAGATATTTGTTTACGTTAATTGGTCAAATGAGCCTGCACTGTGGTATTTGACTATTTTCAACATTGATGCCATGGATGCGCAGCGGTAAACATTAACCGCTAAGCGGCCACTACACAACCTATTAATATTTTCAGTAATATTATATTTTATAAATATAAAAATAACAATCAAAGAGAAAGGTTTGACCGAAAGCATTACAAAACAGGCCCCTAATCTAATAACCAAAAGTTATTCGTGAATTAGTGAACAAATTTATGAAGAGCGGACGATTTAATTTACAGTAAAAGCCAAATCACTTCGCATTGACGCGGGAGATTATCCACCAAGACCAGCAGTGTGTGTCAATATTATTATCAAAAACTAAATTATGTTCGGTGATGAAGCGACATTCCACGTGTGGAAAGGTGAAACGACTAAATTGTCGCGAAACAGGTGATATCCGATGGTAGCCACGTAGAAGCTAATTATTAAATAAGACCCGTGTGTATATATATATATATATATATGTTTTCATATACGAACGCTGTTTTACAATTCTTATTTTTGCAAAATGCAGTCACTTTAGAAACAGTCTGCATTTTATTCATACTGAAATAACTAGGCAATAAATAAGTAATATTAAAAAAGGTAGAGGTAAATATAAAATAAACATATCGACTGTTAAAGATAAAAGCTTAATCCTCATTTGAATGATTTAGGTAGGTGCAGTACTTTTATTTTTAATTTGTCACATTTTAATAAACAGAATATTAAATAATATGCACATATTAACATACCCTTTATCCCTTTAAAATTAATGTAAACATGGAATATTTTAATAAAGCATTGTTCAGTACAGAGTTTTATACCTCTCTTGCGGGATTTTGTAATTATTAACTTTTTACCCTTCCACAGTGGATATGTAAGGTGGAAGATATGCTATTAATACAATAACCATTTATTGCCATAAACGATACTATAAATAAAGAATATACATATATGATACCGAGCAGTAATATGTTAGTAAATATCTAAACAATTATTATGTACAATAGAAATAAATTTCGTCGGGTTACATATTTCATTTACAGATAGAAAAATATTATAAAGGGCAGCTAGCGGTCAAACAAAATACACCGCCAAGCGACAAAGTTATTCTCTTCGGTTACGATTGACATAATAGCGTCACGTTAACTTTATGTATATCGAAATCGACTTACTCATATATACTGAACGGGATTGCGTCCAGTACGGGTCGTTTGCGGAACTTCGTGCCGAATCGAGCGGTTTGAATTGTACAAATACTAAAATTATTTTTTTGCTTTTTATTGTGGACGCTCTTTTGTTTGAGTTGATGTAAAGCCTAGAGAATAACTCTTGTTTTTGTGGAGATTCGTTTTAAATGGTCATTGCTTATTTATGGTCCAGCCGGTAATTTTATATCGGGAACACGCTATATTATTTTTATTTTAGTACATACATCAACGGTCATCGATTGTACAGTGGTAGAGATATTTAATCTAAGAAATAATTTGAGTAGGTACTCGGAGGCTGTATTATATTCTATACCATAACAGATGTGAATGTTACATTACAATCATTAAAAATAAACAGCATTATCTTGTGTTTTATTTGTTTAACAATTGGTACAGAAGTATGGGAAAATATAACGGCTATTGTAGCTGCCTCGCAGCCAATAGTGGATAGGCTTTCCTCACAATATATATTTTAATATGGAAATCCCTTATTATACTGCTTTAACAATGAACCGTGTAGTGGAAACTAAATATTAGTAGAATTATACATGTGTACACGTAGAGCTATCATTGATATGATTATCGGCAGAATGTTATTAAAACCATAAACGTAAAGGGTATACCTATACCTTAAAGAAATGAAATAATATGGACTGGTAAAGAAAATTAACTTAAAATATTAAATTAATACTTTAATCTTAATCGGTGATATCTATTGCACAATGCGAAAAGATAGTAAATTAATATTTTTTTAATATCTGTATGTACTTCCACGTAGCGGATTTTTAAATATTACTTTGGTACTTTTTCTTACACTAACATATCCAAATCCAATAGCGAAGAAGCGCAATTATATAGTACTTCTCATTAATATTTTCCACATAAATATAAATTAAGGTTGTTGATGTTTCAGAAAGTCAATATTTTACAGAATATAATAGAAAACTTGATTAAAAAAGAAGAAAGATGTGAAAAAGGAAAAGAAAACTTCCAAATGATACGAAGGAAGATATGTAAGAGGTATAATAACTGCAGCTCAAGAAAAGGGTTGAGATAAATATATAGAGAATAAAATTCTTTTTGAAAATTCGTTACACTATTAAACGTTTTCTATGTCAATCGTGTTCAATGAATTCACACCAAACTGTTGCTAGAACTGGATAATATGAATAATGCAATAAAACACATTCATTAAGATATTAGCTAACAATTTATTTTTCTAAATTAACATAATTTTTATTAACAAAATTATCTAATCAATAAATAAAAACATATTCAATCATTCTTTGTGTGGAATATTGTCACATTGTACTCTGGAATCATTAAAACATATATTCTTTAAATAATCATTTGTTACCACACAACTTATCTACGAAACAATACTGTTCGCCGACTTTTAGTCCGACTAGTTCTCAAAGTTAATCTTCAGTTAGAATACAAATACCGGCTACTTTTAAAGCGATCAAATCTAAAATCAATCCGTAATAGTAATCCTCCGACTGTCGACAATATGACATTTCGCAGATCACTAAATCAGTCGCCTTGCACGTGCAATGGTGGTGCATTGCGCATAGTCAAACTGGCACAAATAGTGGTAGAGGCTAAGATCAAATTGAGGACAGGTTGCAGATACATTATAATATATTACTTTATGACACGGCATGAGTCAGCTTCCCGGCATGACTTGCGCGCAAATAGATTAACGTATTTTTGATAGTTTTTATGGACCGCAGCCAAGAATAATAATTGTCTTAACCCGCGCCTATTCGTCATAAATATATAATGTCGTATTTATCGGTCGATGATTCTTGTTAATGGTTCTCAGAAATATTCAGATCGAACTTTACATCTTCAAATTAATCTTTAAATATTTTAAACAGTTTCGCGAATTAAATTTTTTGACTACAAATTGATCTTAGCCTATCTTTTATATATATTTTTTATTACGTCAGTACTTGGCACACATTTAAAAAATAATTAAAACATTTGAACTTGAAATTATAGTGTAAATTATATTTTAGATGTAAATAGCGTACGTAGTGCGTGTGATATTTCAAAACAGGAGTCGTTTGTGATCAACAAAAATATTACCTGCGCGCTGCGTGGTTTCGATTTGTGTATATATATGTTTTGGATAAATGCAACACTGTAATTTTTATTATGTTCTAACATTCAGATTATGTATTTAACTCGAGCCGTGACTAGATTTCTAACGGATTTTCATCATCCTGGGTCCATTCTAATAATAATATAATTAAGACAACTCCGTTACGACACACCATTCTTCAAATTTCCATACACAAACGTACAATACACGCTGGCACACATACTTTAATTCGCATCACGCATAGACATCTGTCTTTCTGATCGCGGACAAAGCGTTCCTGTGTGTGGCCACATTAATAGAAAAACGTGCATTACAAGATAGTATTGAAGCTCGGACAGAAATGTGTCGTTTTAAAATACCAAGAAATGGTTGATGACGTTAGCAGGGGCTGAGTCATGGCTCGAGTTGTGTTCCGATAATAAGTAGCTGAAGATCATGGTCTACTTCCCCGCGGCCTCCTTCTCCAGCTCCTTCTCCGCCAGGGCCATTTCCAGGTAAAGATCGGCAACCTCGGGGAGAGAACGGTCGGCGGGCTTCACGTCGAACATCTGAAGAAAAGAGAAAATATTAATTAGTTAGAGGAATTCTTGAGATGATCGCGTTATGGGTTATTTTCCTAGTGCTAACTGATTCTTATCGAAGAACAAAAACAACAATAATTGTCGCGCGTGTCTGGGTTCGATCCCGAGGATTGTCGAATTAGTTGTGTTTTTTGTGCCACAAGAACTTCGCTTAATTTGTAATAGTAAGATTATTCATGAGAAATATACACAGTATGTACAGTTGGAAGTAATTTATAAAGATTGAATACTTCCTCGTAGCGAATTTAAGTATTTAAACGATCCACGATCATTTTATAAAATACTCAATAAATTTTTAGATATCTTCGATTTCAAGTTTATAATTAATTTATTAATAAATATAATATACTTTTCGCTCGATATTTTCCCCTAATATTATAGGCACGGCCGTCGTATTCAAGCAGCGTTAAACCTTTTTTCATTTTGTTGGGTATTAATATAGGTACCTTTGATTGGGGTCGAATTGGCTCGATGTCAATCTTCATTATGATCTTAACCTTTATACAACACGGGGCAAACAGTATGGAGAAAATCCCTTTAGTTTTCGGAAGATATGAAAGGTTAAAAGGATCTTTCGTCCTACCATAATACGAAAATACCCGTAAGACATTTTTTATGTGCGGTGGAGCCACAAATCTATCCCGGATGGGCTTTTATAAATATATATTTTTTAAATACATACATACGCACGAAGTACACCGTTTAGTGTTAATAAATATAGTAAATAAGGTTACATTATGAAGTATTTAATTGTTGTGTTGTATATTTCATATACGCTATAAGTTACTTTAACACCCTACACAATCACATTATTATTTCAATATAGCATCAAAAACAATACACATATTTAGGCGTGGAACTAATAAAAATTTCAACAAGTTCATTCCGAGCCTGTAAGTCCAAGTCTTCGAATTGATATAATAATTCGTTTTCGATGTATTCACACGAAACAGCAGTGCAATATCAGATCAATCAAATCGAAGACATCCAGCTTGTCATTTATTATTTTTTAAACTGAACATTATTTTTATTCGTACGATTTTCTCGGTATCTTGAGACAGTAATAAATAGTGCGGTCAATCCGGATCGATTACATTACTAATAGTATTATGCGCGTTTCGATTTTGTACGGTTTCTCCGAATCCTGTTACCGCGCACGGCCGATTCGGAAGCCCCACAGCTCTCGCGCTCTGGCCCTGCCGCGTGAGTGAGAAGGCTGCGAGCCCGCCTAATCCCTCTAACGCGGATTACTGTTATACTGCCCTCGTTACTCCACAAAATATATTTCTTCCCTTTTCACTGTTAAGTGCTCGCAATACATTGTGTGTTGTTTTGCCTCGATTGCAGGAGTTGACGAGTTTGTTCATCTACCAAACATGTTTATTACGAAAGAAGCACCGAAGGCAATTGGGTACAACAAAAGTAGTGGTCCGCGAAGCTCCTTTAAACGGTTATTTCATATTTTTATCTCCAAATGAGCCGTACATTTTGTACCCCTTTCGTAACACCGACAATATAGCTTTTCAAAAGGGTGTCTCGTAAAAATGACGCTATACGCAACACGTACGTATATACAATATTATATCCATGCTTGTTTTTTTTTGCCATTATTTGTTTATAATAGTTTTTCCTCAATATATTTTCATAATACATTGTGTGATTTATCTTGCAGTAATATATAATAGTTCAGTTGTATTTTGTATGTGTGTGTGATAATAATCCGTGATCTTTTGAAAATGGGCCCCCATATTATTATTTGTATCGGAAATTCATGATACGATGATAAATACAAATGAATACTTTCGATACCGATCCAACATATTAATCGGGACTTTTCATTCGCACATGCGCCGATAATGACAACGGTAGTCGTCATCAAGTCGTACACATGCATAATGTGGCAGTGTGAATTACTTTCAAAATTATAATTATTATCAACTTTAATGAAAACGTATGTAGACAATATTTCGTATTCATTTTATAGAGATTTAATATAAAAGTATATCTGATTAAACTTATGGACTGTGAAAATATGACAATACGAAGGTAATCGTGAGGTTATACAAATATTTGATGACAATTCAAGTCCTCTGATCGAATTAGTACTTACTGTGAACTTTTATGAAATTCAATAAATGTAATGGTATCTTGGGTAGCTTTTTGGTATTTAGCTTATCACGAATTATTTACAAGGGACGCGGGACCCAAATAGATGAATCAATCTTCTTACCTATTGTATAATATAAACATTGCCCACAATATAAACGCTCTCGGGGCGTATCGGCACTTTTTACTACTACTCAATAATATTTCCGGTATCTAGGTATTACATGCTTTTCGAATGCGCGGTGTTAATAAGTCTCTGGGTAAACATTTTTTGTCAAACACGCGCTTTTGAAGGGTTTCGAGTGGTCTCGCATCACTCGAGTTCCGCTCGCGCTGCGGTTGCGGCGGCCTCCTTCCTAGGGGTTAGGGGAAGGGCTTCCGGCGCACGGCGATGTCGCCAGACTACAGATTGCTCGATTGTACATGTATGGTTTCTGATTCTTCTACACGAGTCTCTGCCGGTCTGAGACTCCAGATTGTGCGCCCCCGCGCTCTCGAGTCCAGAATCGGGAGCGAGCACCGAGTGCGACAAGTGGCGACGGTTTATCACCGTTTGCATCACGATACGTGCCACGGCCGGGCACGGCGCGTCTGTAAATCTTCGGAAGAACAATCGAACGTTTAATCCCCGGAGCCCCCTTCCTACCCCCTCCCGACCCTATTGTTTGACAAACGCTCCGCACGAAAGTGCTTACATTTCAGATTTTAAATATACGGCCGCGCACTTTCGTTCGCCCACGTAAATGTGTATAGATTTGCAAAAATCGAGGCCCGAGTTACAAAACGTAAAGCGGCGGGGTTCTGAGACGTTATGGAGTCTCAAATTTAATGTTGAGTGCACAACGAAGCTGCTTGGAAATCTCTTTAAAAATGTAAAATGCGTTGAGAAAATAATACAATTTTAGCACGACCAGTAGTCACATCTGTATGCCTTATATATTAAGATATGCAGTTAGATAGTAATAAAAAAAAAAGTAAACATAATAGACATGAAAATAATTTTCTCTTTATCATGAAGGGTGGGGGGGGGGGGGGGGGGGTGTTAGGGTTTAAGACTACTCAGTATGCGTGAGTCCGGAAATCTGTTTTGTTTGCTACGTCACTGGTAACAACAAAATAAGCGTCAAGGGCATGAATAAAGAAGAAGCGATGAATTTACTCCAGGATACAAGGTCCGTTTTGCCCGGTTTCTGAGTATTCCCTAAAGTAATTAAATTAATGATGCTATAATGTATGTGTAAATATTTACATTTTAAAACCGGGTTTTTCGTTGAGTAATAGATTTTAAAATATGAAAATGCGAAAATAATTATGGCGGTGTTAATTATTTATCTGGTATCTGGGACAAAAAAATAAATAATGAAATGTATAAATCCACGGTCGCTTCCGCGCAACCCGGCAGGGTACTGTCGATAGGGCCTCGCGGCGCGGGTCGGGGTCGCCCGGTCAGGGTGGTGGCCACTCGTCCCTTCCCCGAGTCAGCATATTCCTTTGAGCATCCGTCCATTGTGCGAGCTTACCCGGCACCCAGCGCCGGCGACTAGTGACATTCGGACCGGTCTGAATCCTCCGCGGGCCTCGATACGCGTCGTGCCGCCCGCGTTCTTATCATTTATATATAATACTTTCCTTGTTTTTTGGAAAGGAATATCATGATATGAGGGGTGCTACTGCAGGATTTTGCTCGTGTTTGTATCGTTTTAGCTTGTCTCCCTGAATCTGTATTGTATATTGTGATCCTGGAAAAACCTTTTAGTTCCTACATTACTTAGCGAGAGAAACCAAATATAAACGAGTAATATACAAATCATCACTGTGTAATATACAAATCTCCAATATGATTTAAAATGTTGTCGAATGCCTCGTGCATTTTTTCATCGAGACTTGGCGATGTAATGCCTAATCTATGTCAGTACGCCTACAATTACACCGACAGATAATCGCAGAAACACCTACGTACTCGTATGCACGTGCGAGTAATGCTCGATGATGTTGATTTGTCTTTTCAGGCAATTCGCACAGACCACCATGTCTGAGCCACACTATCGTACCTGCGTTAGAGTTGTTGATTCCGCGAGCCGAATACTAAATTATCGGAGACTCTAATGACATCTGATTTTGTATGGCACGAAGAATCCAATATGTGGCATAATGAATGGCAAGACACGCGCGTAAACTAAACTCCGAACCGAACGGGATGCAATGAGAGTGTAACCTGAAACTGTCTTCTAAACAAAACCGATGGACTCTCGCGTCTTACTGACCCGACTCTTGTTATTATCCCTCTTCTGTATATTTGCTTGAAGTCTCAGTTTCTCTCTGCCACCCCCTGGTGAGGTGGATGCCGCCGTGATGATGGATGAGATCCCCCCTCTATTGTTCTCTCCGAGACTTTGTTTTTTACGCGTCAAATATTTATTATAAACTAGTTGTGATAGGGCCGTGCAATTCTTAAATGTTACGTCCATTCGAATTCGACCGAAACCGCATAAAAATGTTTAATTATTATTAACATAAATCATTAGCTGGTCATATTTTTAATTTGATCTTTTTATTCTAAATCAAACATTCGTTTAATTACAGGCCAAGAATTTGTGCAAAATTATACATTTTACGAATTAACATTATTATTAGATTACATTTTTGTGCTTCGTTGCTTGTAGCTATGGATTTTTATTGTGACATCTTTGTATGCGCATATCTGTACACTTTCTAATCTAGAATAATTTTCACATATCCGAATTGACGTATTTTGAGGTGATCTAATATTATATGCACGTTATATGTCCAAATTAGACAAAATATGGAAAGACCGCGGTATTCTCAAGACAAAGGAGATCATGTCTCTGGTGCATTGTGTACCTTTATGCGGTATGGAATCATGGACCCTGAAGGCAAGGGAGAAAATACTGATTGACGCCTTTGAGATGTGGTGCTGGAGACACATGTTGCGCATACGCATAACCGAAGATCAAGGATAGACTCAACCATTTGCCTGAAACGAATCCTTAAATTTTTTGGCCATTTTGCGAGAAGGGAAAGGAAGATCCCCCATCCGTTGGACCGACCGAGAGGAAAAGGCAACATTAACATCTCTGATGACAGTCCCGAGATCTGCAGGATGCCGATAAAAGTGGAGAAGCACGGTTAATGGGCGGCATGAGTGATGATGAATATTTTGCTAGTTCGGTCGGTATTCAATTCGATTTCTTTTTAGCTTACGAAACAAATGTGATGCGGCCACTGTATTCATATTTGTAATGTACGCGGAGCCCTTACTTTGTATTGTAATTTGGCAGGGCGGGAATAAATGATCGCCTAGTCAAAAATTCAACGTGACAGCGATTCACGGGGTGGTGGTGAGTTGTAAACACATTAGTGCCGCCCCCGCACCGAGGGCGCGTCGGAGGATTTTCTCTGTTCGCAGTATATGGCACCCTTTACGGCACGTCGAACTATTTAAATCGCTTACCCCTTCACATTTATACATAGTACCTACTCGTAGATGGATCTCGCAACTGAATTACGCATTAAGTAAGAAGATCTGCGTTTTGAAACTATAAACTCGGCCTTATAATACGGCCGCTATCAAAAATGTTAGGAAGAACTGTGGATTTATTTTCACACTAGATGAGTCAAATTTATGATATTTTATTTTATGGATGTGTTTCCAAATGATTGCATCAATTGTAAAATATGAACATTCGTGCGTGACACCTATTGATCGATTTAACCAACTTATGTTTTCTATTTTTTTTACTTTACTAAGCGTATTCTGAGACGATTGTTTATGTTAGAGGGTCCATAATACCATCAGATTGAAATAATCTTTTATTATTGAGAATATATTAATAGTTCAAATAGATCTATCTTAAATGCGAATTTATAGCTAAGTATGTTATATGATATTAAAATAAAGCCCGCTTTTAAAAGGAGACTATATTTTTTGCTGTAGTACAGACTTTTAATATTTGAGATTGATAAGGTCACGGCAAATTAGTCACAGCTGTACTTAGCTTCCTTTGATCTATTTGTTCTATTTGTGTAAAAGGCGCCTCGATGTCATTAATAAAAAAAACGCGAACATTCTACAACAGTGTTCTCGCATATCGCGGGCTCTCTCACGTTTATTGATTAAACCGATACAATATAAACGCTAAACCGTCACCCGGAGAAGTTAAAACATTTAACTGGGCGGTCCGCCCACACAGAATCCCTGAAAATTATAATACGAACTGTATTCATAAAATACGTAATCGTCGTGTTTTTTTAAATCGACACGTACTTTTTTTCAAGTTTAAAATTGTAAATTAAAAATTAAACTAATTTCGAAATGTATGGCTTCAATCTGTTTATATTTCGTTTGAGCGGCACCCGGTACCTGGCACTGAGAAGAGTTGAAGCCAGATGTTAATCCCGAAATGTATTTGGGAAAGTGGTGGCGGCACTCGAGAGATCCGACGGATAGGACACGTCGGGCGTGCCTGCCGGTGTAGTTAGTTTTTAACCGAAAAAACGTATTTCTAAAGATTACAAGTGCGCCCGCATGCATGCGGTATCACGGCTGCGTGATATTTACAATATTCAATCTCGAGTGTTTCCCGAATGTTCTTAAAGAAACCAATTTCCGTTGTCAAAAAAAAACGTAATAAGGCTCGGTTTACAAAGGACCTTCTCGCGATATTAGTCTGATTTAGTGAATATTTAAATCAAGGGCGCTTTGTTTATCTCAGTTGGATGATTAATTGCGTTTTTAAGTGTCTTTTACATCCTCGGCAGGAGGCGGCTGTGGCAATGAACTTATTAGAGTTTCCGACTGATATCGGCACATTTCAGGATGTTGTCGTACAGACCTCAACACAGGCACTAATTCTGATTTCAGTTGGCTACGACGTAATCAAAACGCTTGACAAATACAACATTATTAATACTGATACTATGAACGCGAATTTTTTTGCCGAAGAAGAAAAGGCAAAACGTCGCTTTAGAAATTGTTACCTCTGATGTCTCGAAATAGACGGGGCTTAAAGAGAGTAAAGGGTTAGATATATTATTAGGCAAGTAATAAATCGGTGATCTCTCTGTAGAATAGTTACGTCGCGGTACCACTCTCCCCGCCCCGGGGCTACGTGTCTCTCCAGAGATTCAAATATATACGATATCTTTTTTTTTGCTCGTATGGTTGTTTATACGTATATTGGATTCTTATTCAAGCTCTAGGTGCACGCGTTACCCCGTATTTACACCTGTTGACATATTTGTACCCCCCAGGTATGGGCGTGCGAACTGCGGGGAAGATAAGGTACAGGCCGCGTTATTACCGCAGCCGCAGAGACACGTGTCTTCAGGAGTACCGAACTCGGGGGTGCACGAAACGTGTGTTCAATTAAAGTCGTCTCGTAATTCTACGAAGGCAGTAAATTAGAAGAGCAAGCTTTAGGTAGATACCTCCACAAGACAATGATGACCTTGATTATATTATTGACGGTAATAAATGAGATATGCAAGATTGTGGGCTTAAATAAATATAACTATATCGGGGGTCAGCGTAGTCACGTGGTAAATGTGATCGGTGCTGCTTTATATTCTATACACCGTGAAAGAAACTCATAAAGACTTCAGAAGTCCCGCTTCCTGGCAAAAGTGTCCCGCATCCTGTGATGAGACTCTTAACAAGTTCTCGAGACAGATGTAATTCAATCGTTCGAAAAAATGCACTCCCGGTTCACAAGAAGTTCCTTAATACATTTCCAGAACCGAATGAATCGATCGCTCGAGCATCTTATAGGCGTACCTCTCGACAGTGCTCCACCGTATACAACTATTACAGAAATCGTGACCGGCGATCCTATCTTCCGGCACCGACGCTGGAGATGACGCTCCTGTAACCCGGTCCGATTAATCAAAAAAATCATTAAGAATTACAAGGTTTACGAGACAAGGCGTACACTTTAAACAAATTGTCACGAATATTTGTTTTTATAAATAAATAATATTTAGCGCATTTTAGTTGGCAACACGCCGCGTTCGTTCCTAGTTACGTGTGGTTACACGCGGAACAAACATCAGCCCAGATCTGTTTTCAATATACGCCTGAACTGCGGGGATGGGGAATCGAATCCCAGGACGTCGTCGTAAATAGGCATCATCGCTCCCCCCTCAAGGCGGAGAGAGGGGTGTATTAGGAAGGGTCGGTTTGTGGTGGTGGAGAAAATGGTAACTGACGGTACGGAGTCGGAGTCTGCGGAAATCTTATCCCTCTGTTCAGGCACACAATCTCCCGATATCGTATCGTCACACGATTATTAGCACTCATCATACTGCACCAGACGCATCATTGTGGTTATCTTTTGTAACCTCGCGTCGGAAGCGACGCGCAGACTGCTTAATAATTCAGCGACGGTCGCTGTCCTTGAACTCGTTATTTAATATTATTGCACTTGCGGTACGATTTCGCGAATCCGCCGTAAATACAGTGAGCGACGAGTAATGTTTTTCTTTAATGCGAGCTTTATGCGCATGGAAACTAGCGTGTTTCGCTGCGTGGTTTGATGGCCGATAAAGGTACACGTGCGACGTGTGTGTGACATGCTGGTGGCGCCGGGACTTCTGGGAAAAAATAGCCGACTTCTATTAGAAAGTGTCAGGTTCGAGTCTCGGTGATTAGTATATTTTTTCTTTGTATTTTTCTAAATGATTTATCTAAATTTACACTACGGAATTTTGAAAAAATTACTTCACTAATAAAATGTGATTTTAATTAAAATTAATTTAATAAAAGTTTTTATTTTTCATGAAACGTAATTGGTAAATCGACCCCTGAGGCTTCCCTTTCAAAAATAATTCATACTTCCGCGCGTTTTATGAAAATACTGGTTTTTATTATTCATTAATATCAGAAGTTATAAAATAAATTAGACTTTTTTTAGAATTATCACTTAGATAAAATCTTTACACTAATGTAAAATCAATAAACTGGATTATATTTACCATAATTAAGAAAATACAAACATTTTAAAAAAGACCCCGACCATTAAAATTATTTTCAGCACATACTAGTTATTTATTATTTGAAAACACGTGTTTTAAGATTGATGGGAATTTTTGGCTTTTAGTGTACTATACAACAATAAAATACAAATAATAATGGCATCAAGACCTGTTTCTCGACCATGGATGGAGTGGAGTTATAAGGGATCGATATAAGGAATATATTTTCTTATAATATTAAAGTTGAGACTACGGAGATAAATCTGCATTGAACCAAATTAGCAAAATGTTGTAAATTAATAGAGTTATAAACCATTTTATTTTCAGTACATATTCGACGTTTTTAAAACATTGTGTTAGTAAATACAAATTATCAATAATATATTATATTTACTTACATGCTTTGAGGCTTCAGCTACTATTTAAAATCAAGTTTTATATCAAAAACACAATATATTCTATTATTTTTTTTATTTATTATCTTTGTTTTATTAATCACTTAATTGAGTTTAAATACATCAGGTTTCGAAAAATACCATTTTCTTCTTCAGGATGTCATAACTAACTAAAAACATATATTATTGTTTCTTTACCAGAATCTATTTAAAAGAAAACAATTATTTAGAAAATAAATTTAGTACCTAACTCAAATTTTTACTTAATACAAATTTACTCGAATAATTTTTAGGAAAAAATTTTAGAATGCGACTCGTAGTTATAATAAATTTAGTTGGTTGTTTATAAATTTTTTTTCATTTGAGATGTTTGAACAATAGTGGGTTTTCAGAATTTTCTAATCATTTGATAGAAAATGGTCATGGTTTTGATAAAAAATTGGGATTGTCAATTTTGCATATAAACGGTGTTGGTCATAAATTAAATAATTTGGAATCGTTGGAGATAAATAAAGCGTGTAAAACTAATCATAAAATTATAAACAACCAACTAAATTTAACTACGAGTCGCATTCTAAAATTTTTTCCTAAAAATTATTCGAGTAAATTTGTATTAAGTAACAATTTGAATTAGGTACTAAATATAAATACTAAAAATAGATTCTGGTAAAGAAACAATAATATATGTTTTTAGTTAGTTATGACATCCTGAAAAAGAAAATTGTATTTTTCGAAACCGGTAGATCTATTTAAACTCAATTGAGTGGTTAATAAAACAAAGATAATAAATAAAAATAAATCAATTTTAACCACAGAGTTAAAATTGCTAATTTTAAAAGTACAATAATTTCTTACTAAATAATATTTGTGTGTTTTTATCGACGATTTGAAATAAAAAAAACTAAACTATTATAATGCTTATATTTTCTTAATTATGGCAAATAATATTAATTTTATTAGTTTAAAGGTCCTATCTAAGTAATAGTTTAAAAAAAAGTCAAATCTGCGGTATGACTTCAGATATAAATGAATAATAAAATCCTCCTTTTCATAAAAAACGCGAGAGTATAAATGATTTTTGAAAGCGCGCCTTTAAGTAAACAATTATTACACAATTCATAAAAAAACTTATTTTTTTAAAATGATTCTTAGGCAGGTCGGTGTTGATAATTTTTCCATAAATACTCTCGATTGTTCCCGTCCACCCCCTCAACGCCAACGCCATCATCTGTACGCTAAATGTGTAAAATACACAAACTAAAGCAGATTCGCGCGTCCTTCCATCCGATCGACTACGGCTGCTGTTCATTCGTCAGAACTTTTCTATTGTCTCGCCCGGCTCTGGATGGGTACTGCGTACTGTGTACTGTGTACTGTAATGTATTCCGAACGAAGCACGCGAACCGTTTTGGCCCTCCTGAAATATGCTAACTGCTGAGGTGTACGTCAAGCGGTTACCGGAGCGCGAAAGACGCTCCGTCAGTCGCGAGGCGCTAACGGATGGTTTCAATCGACTAATAAAATATACACGATTATCACATTTCTATGTTCTAGAGTCGCTGTTTGGTACGATGGCGATAAATTAAAATATAATGTAATTAGCGTTGTATATTGTGAGATAATAGATGATGCTAGAACCGAGTGTAAATGATCAATTTTTTACCAGGGGCAATTTCGGAAGTCTTGTGAACTTCAATTAGTTCAAGCTAAAATTAACGATTATTTTTATAATAAAGGTACAGTATTATATTTCTCATAGAGTTCTTGATAAATAATCATGACTGTTTTCTAATATAATGAAGGAATTTTCTCTAAAATATTAAGAAAAGTTATAATTTATGGAATATATCAAAATCTGTTTAACTGACGAAATCGCCAAATTCTGCAGAAAAACTCGCACGCGGTAGTGAATAACATTGGACAGAGGTTAACGGAAAACACTAGGTCTTCTTTCAGTAGGGGATGGAAAATGATAATGCTGAAATAAAAGTCTGCATTTTTAACTAACTTTTACTTTGTAGGCAATCTTGGAAGAAAACTAATACATTATAGACATGCAACCTTTTTGTTCTGAATCCTGACAATCACAAAATTTATACTTGGTCGAAATATAGAAAATCAAACCGATACGATCAGGAAATCCAGATGAGGTAATCAGATAAGGTGAATTTGGGTAACGGGAACCTACAGAAAGGACGGCTTCTCTGAGACGTGCACGAAATGTGTTCGATGTTAATTTAAATCTAAATCGATGCAAAGTTATGAAACCAGGAATCAGGTTACCATTCTACTTTCTATTGCATCTAAGCATTGTATTTCACATATTTTAGGATTTTTAGACCGATCCTTAGTGTTTAAATATTACATTTCTACCCCTTTGTCACCCGTGAAATATGAATTCTGTTCAATCGCAGATGAAGGTCGTTTTTAAATCATTAAAAAAAAGTGAAATTTAGAAATGGTCAAACTGAATATTTAATCTAAGCAAATAGCCAAAAGTAGGTTATTTGGAGTTATTGCTAGTGAGTTTTTATCTGTAGCAGTTATTTGTTTGAATACGGTTCCAAAAGCAACAGGTATGAAAGTAAAGAATGTGAGGTGTAGATGATATCAGTCAAGGCGTTCGCAGTATTTACCCGGGACGGATGCGGTGCTTTTGAAGCGCCCCTCGCTGCGCAGTACGTGCCCGCAGGAATATAATAGCAGGAAGCGGCATAAAGGATTTCAACATGCTGAGCATCTTCGCAGGGTTAGGCCAACTTTTTCTATCGTCATGTGTATGGAAATATTGCGTACGACGACTGCATGCAAAAATCGGGACGCCGTAGCATTTTTGAATCCAAGTTCCTCAAAAGCATCTCGCATCATCGACCAGAATGTCAGAATAATAATTAATAATAATAACTTGTATCAATTTTATTTTTCAAATTTCGCGCACCAAAAATTTCACATCTCTGGGCATTAATTGTATTCAGAACAAAACGAAGACAATACCGTACAGCACTCGCGATAATCGCTGAATCGCACGCTCGGGTGTTCAAGATTTACAACGTGCGTGTGTGTGTGTGTTGGTTGCTTATGTGATTCGATTCAATGCCTACGAAATACGAGGAGTCCCAAAAGTATGCACACTCGAACAATAGCCTTAAAATAGAAAACTTTTTCAAACGTGCTTTAACTCATTTTATTATTTTGTAATTTTTTTTCTGACAATTGTTTAATATTTTACTGCTATTTTTACAGAGGCCGATTGCTGTTACTATTGACCGTAGCATTCTCGCGTCATTTCCCTCTACTCGAACTCATTATGACGTATTCGCCACGCATTCCAGTTCGAATACTCGCAAACCGCGGCACACTGGATTGCATTCATTGGATTGTGCGCGGGCCGCAATCCTCAAGGGAAATCTATCCGACTGTTCATTGGATCGCGATGCACGCGCGACGATCACCGCCCGCAGCATCCTATCTCCGAGATCGCTCAGTTCGCATCCAGATGCATTATGCGGGCCCGTGCACTAATGACCTATGCCGTGACACGAATCGGCCGCAAATAGACCCCCATAAAGAAGCCGCGTGCACGTAGAGACGCGTGTATGCATAGAATGCACTCGGCCACCGCTTCCTGCACCCGAGCGCATGACCCGAAATAACCAAGTCTCATTAGCAGGTGTCTCCGATGCATTAGAGCTTAGATGGCCAAATACACTGTCTCGTTACCGTGCAGTCGGGTGTGTAAATTATTCAGTATGTAGATTGCAGCAACTCTGGTGTTGGTTGCTGATACACCGGAAATGATCGCTTCGTCTTACGAAAGCTTTTCTTCTTCCACTATATCACGAGCTATGTATCACTGCCAGTCGCTGCCGGGTCTCGCGATACGTGCCGAATGACAGCATTAACAACTAATATATTGTACAATTCAATATTGTTGATTTAATCACCTACTTTACGCCCTAAACCGAACGTAATTGTGTTCGGTCAGCCAATCGTGGAGACCAGTGGGAGAGACCGTTTTGCTTCATACATTGCATTAATGCATTTCCCATAATTTGAGAAAGCCATTCCAATCTTTCGGAACACGTTTCATCTTCAAATCCGTACACAGATGTGCTTCTGTATATAGGATATTATGCGTAACAGAATGGTCTCATTTTATTTTTATTTCGTATAACCTACATGCCATACTGCAGTAGTGGCAGAAACTGTTAGGTACGTGACGGCCACGATGTTTCATCGGAATTGATTTAACACTAAAGACAGAAATCTATGTGTTGCGTATCCCTCTTGAAAAATTTGTGATAAGGTAAATAAATAATACCTAACGCGTGTGGAATTTTCCCGCAACGACCGACTTTACTCGAGGTACCGCAATATGTTCGTTTACTCAGTCTTGTTCGTTCGCTGCAAATATAGTGTTGTGCAAATTGTTAAAATGTCTAATTATGCAAGTGGATTCACCACCCGCGCGCCCGCGGCAGCCAGGAGACTTCAATCTAAATTTAATTTCCTCGTTTTTGCCAACACAATAAGATAACGGCTCTTCTGTTTTTGCTCAGTCGAAGAAATTTGAATTGTTAATGGGCGTCACCGCGGATGGAACAGCCTGCACCGCTCGTCGAGTCGTTTCTTCAAGCAAAAAGGTTATTTTACAATTATGATTTTACATTTTTTTTTTGTTGTTATTATCATGTTTTCAGATTATCTCAATTAGCGACGATTCAAATCGATACGCTACGATACGATCGTGGAATTGCCACGAATATTCGTCAACCGATCGTGTCGAATACTTGAGTAAAATTTTAGTTTTACATTTCACCACAAGTTGGATTGATAATTAATTAATTCATTTGTTTCTCATAAAAAGTGCAAAGCTGTCGTTTATTTAAATGTGGGCACGCTCCAGTCTCCGGTCTCCGGTCTCCGAGTCAAGTCTCCAGCTGCTGCGTATCTTCAACGAAGTGAAAAGCGATGATGTGAAGTTACCGAGTGGAAAATCATCTGGCACTACTGTGTTAATGGGGAGATGCTGTACTTGAGGCCTCGGTGGCTCGGGTCATGAGGGAAAACATCACTACGAATAGAATGTTTTTGTGAAAATTTATTTACTTAAAATATTTGTTTTAAATTTCATTGTATTAATGGAACCCTAGTTGCCAGGACAAGTTTCTATTATAAAATGGATATTACTCATTTTAAACATCTTTGATTCTGAATATTGGCTCGTTGAAGTCAAACCGACTTCCCGATCTGCAGACGAGCAAGCTGCCAATGCGATTCGTGTACGATTAATATATTTCCATTGCCAAAATATGTAGCCACGGTTTATAATTTTCCTGTGTTAAATCCAACGAAATTAGGTTAAATGCAATTCGGGTTTGACTCTTTGCCAAGTATATTAGGAATAAACCGACAATTTTGGTTTTCAGATCTACTAATGCCAAACACACACATATTACAATCCAGCTCATTTTATTAATCACGAGTTGAGGATCGCGCCCCGACTGGAACGAGTGAGGTCTTTGGATCTAGAAAAGCATATTTAGCAAATGGTAAATTCAAATGGAAGGTTCTCTTTGGCATTGCCGAAATGAATAATAACACTACGCAATATATAATTGATAAAACTGCTTCTTGATTATAAAATATCGCGGTGCTTAAAACATTTCACCAATTTTTTCGACTTTTGGGGTACCGCAGGGCGGCCACTTCCGCCCTCTCGACGCATCCGACGCGCGGAAAGTGAACCGGAAGCGAGCGATGGGCTGTTTCCGATCCTCCCCGGCGACCCTTTAAAACCTGTCGACTTCCGGCCGGCGCGAGTGTCTGATTACAGAAAAGGTGACACCCTTCCTGACGGTCGGGCTATTCAATGTAGATATTCGATACGACGGCAAAATTCAAGGTGCGGCGAAGATATGAAAAGTAACATTGTTTAAAAAATAACACTCGAGAAATTTAATTAAGAAACGCAAAGACTCGACGTAAAAGCGTTCTTAAAGTCTAATATAAACTAGGCGACAATTTATTTCTTTAATTTAGTTTCACTGCGCGGAGAATTGCCAACTTAATTTAATCCGCAAACTAATTGGAGCTGGAGTAATATAAAGTGCATTGCCGAGAACTCGAAAAATACTAATTCCGTAGTACGTTTGTAACGTATCAAATCTCGTGCGTTTATTTCCCCCCTTTTTAACGACTGTCGTAGTAGTACGCTCATGCAGAATGTCTCGGCGTAAATTTCGAGGGTCGGAGTTAAGACTATCGTCAAAATTACACGTGTCACCATTGCCGCACAGTAAGAGCTGCGTGGGTACCCGAAAAATTTGATATGAAATGTGTGAAACGACACCCCTGAAAGGTTTGAGCCCCTGGCTTATACCTACTGACCTTTCTATTTTCAATATATGTTATGTAAGATGCGTGACTAATGACTAATGAGAGTTGCAGTGTGGGTGTATTATCATCACCCGTTTTCTATCAATTTCATTATATCGACTACTCTTGTCTGTTGTGGAAGATCACTATTGCAAATCGCATTCGCGCGTTCGAAAACACTCAATGAAATGTGCGATACAGTAACATTTTATTCTTACAAATTTAATTACACTAAATCTTTTTCGCCTATGTTCAGCGAGAACTCTGAACATATTAAATTTCATCACAATTTTTTAGTGAGCTTTAAACGAACGACTATTAGATTCTGCCACGGTCATCGTGAACGTGTACAACTGACCAATAATTGCAGAGCAATGTGTGGAACTTTTTTCAGGATGCCCTTTTTGATGATAACTGCATTTTATCGTACGCACTATTGCAACCTTTGTGTTACGAGTTGTCGTTGTATCGCAATACTTTTGTTGCCTGATTCACGGAGACGCTGATTCGTTCGGTATGCAGATTCGCGATCGCGCGACACCATAACGATGTGTAGAGGTCGCGCGTGCTGTACCCAGAGCAAAGTACCAATCCATTTTAGAAAAAAAAAAATCCTCTTCAGACGTCGTCAATCAAACTATATTTCTTACATTGTAATCGCAAATTAAACGAGTTGTCCATTATCCTGTGTTTTATTTCTTGCATCAAAGAAATACGTAAATAAAGAGGAATTATTTTAATTCTCAAAAGCATGGGTATACCCAATTTTAACCGTATTGTTTGTCTACAATATAATTTAATAAAAAATAAAAATACGTATAAAAACAAATCGAGTTATCACTTTAAACAGTTGTCTGTAATATAAGTCGCAACGAATCGTATATCTATATTAAAATGACTTACGGAGTGTTCTGTCGATCATTGACGTCACTAACGGCGATTTATCCCTAATCTCTTTATATCCGGTATCGCTTTAAAATATAGTTTGTTCTCAGCTGCATTGCCCAACCGCTGCGGTGTTCCCCGTATATTACTAAATGGGTAACAGCTATTCCGTAATAATTATATAATATTATCAGAGCGAGAGATAAGAGGAAGAAGAGAATGGGATAGCTGTTTCGCTAATGAGTCCCAGGTGTAGTGGATTGTATAGCCTTTATGACGGCCTCTGCGGTAATGATCACTTCTAATTAACAAGTGCAGTATTCCACGTGGTGGGTACCTACGTCGTCTCGGCTCGCGGAGCTTTTATCTCTTTGTTTAGAGAGAGATGGTTACATTGTGTCCATTTTATTAATTAATTCATTTTTGTAATTAAAAAAACGGAAGAGGACATCATACAAATAGTTAATTATGGTGTGGATTTTAAATTTATTTTAAAGGAGAACACATTGTTGTTGCGAAGTCAGTTCTTTATTTATTAGCATCTTAGTTTTGCGCCAAAATCGTATTATTCTATTTCGGAATTCTTAAACATTTTCATTGCGTGTTTGCATTATCAGTACTTCTTTAAAGTTCCTAGTTATTTTGGGTACACGTCTGATGACATCAACCCCGATGATAGACCGCAAAGGGAAAGGTCAGATATGCACGGCAGATTAGCCCAGAAAACTGTACACAGAAGATTCTGAACGGACGTGAAAACCTAGGAATATTTTTATACGTTTGATTGGTGGCGGGTCGAAAGATCTCCGTATTAAGGGGAATTCAATTGTTTAATACATTACATATAACTCTTCAGTGTGCGCTATAATAATATGAAACAAGCGAAAAATGGTATTAAATAAACATTGCAAACAAATCAAATTAAAAATGAATAAAGAGAAAGTAAATAAAATATGAAAAACAATAATATACATAACAATCTTGTTTTCCATTAATATTTACACAGACGAATACATCGCAACCTCTACCTATTTTAGCTCATCCTTTGCAATATTATACACCACTCTTAGTTCACAATTCCATTGGTCATTACGTTTATTTTCGTATATTCAAATCTTGCGATGGAAGGAGATCACTTGTTCCACGCGTCGCCCGATTGACATCTGTCTCAAGTCAGCGACAAGTGGAGATCTATCCTGGCCAAACATTAGAGCGCCATCACTCTTATTTCCTCGTCCTTCGTCCGACACGCAGAGGGCGGGCTAATGGAGTCACCGGATCCAGCGAGTTACTTTCTCCCGTGTGGCCATTTTGCGGTGTAATGGTGGGTGATCCAGTCTTCATTGAGCTGCCGGCCCCCTCCAGCAGCACTGGATAGAATGCAGGCCCGAGGCGTGGTGTGGACACTTATCGTGGTCGCCGAAATGACGCTGCATCAAAGTTGCCGAGTTTCCATTTTAACTTTTAAAATAAATTGATTATTCTTTCTCGTGTATTTTTTATTTATTGAAACCTATTAGGGGGTGTGCCACTAGATGATTTGGTGTTTTTATATTGTAGGTACCGTTGGATGTTCTGTTTCTTGTATACTGTATCTATATAGCCCAGTTTGATACTGTCTATGATAACAAGCTAAAATAAGAGGCTTAATTCTGGATTTTCTTAGCAACTCTGTAACACGAATACTTTTGCTTTTTTTTATTGTAATAAAGGTGTCCCAAAATTTGAATTAAATAGAAAACACAGTTTTTAGTCTTTAGATTTTTATTTTTTTTATTAAAGTACATGGGATAGAGTTATTTATGGAATAACACATCGGGCAAATGGCCTCCACGGCTTTGTTGGCACATACGCATTCTTGTCGAAATTTTCCATAACCATTTTGCATAAATGTGGCTGAATTTCGTTGATGCAGCGTTTAATTTCCTCCTGTACTGCACGGGTGGTTGTGAGCTTGTTGTTGTTGGACGTCCAGTGTGTTTAGCGTCTCTAACTGATCCAGTCTCTCTAAATTTATCAATTAATCTCTTCGCAGCTGATAAACTTAAAACACTATTCCGACCATATTTTGAATTAAACTTTTGAATACGTTGTTGTATCGTGTAACGCCCCATTTTTATTAACCCTAAACTCTCAGCTGTCAAATTTTTTTTCAGGGTTGCCAACAATTTACTGCAGAAATAAATTCAAATCTTGCATTAATTTTGAGACATTCTATATATATACATAAAGACATTCTCGTTTTTATTTATTAAATATTAGTACTTTAGTTTATGCATAAATTGGTTCAGTTTACATGCTTACGTATATTTACAATATCGTGTACCATTAATATGCCCCACATAGTAACATATAACACAAATGGTGTAAATTATTTTGCGACCGTGTATGGTGAACGTGTTTGTGAATGTGTTTAGGAAAAATGTTGTGTACGTGATATTATATATATATGTATATATGAAAAGTATAATGAAGTATTCATATTACTATAATATTTTTCTCTCTTTTGAATAAGGTTATTTGTATTATTTTTATGTCCCTTTGACATTATTTCATCTTATTTGTATTAATTCCCATCGTTGAAATAATTTCAAGTAATGGAAAATATTGTTATGCATAATGAAAAATATGTCGCCAAGTATTTAAAAAATATATACGCATTATGTGAAATATGAAGATTTCAAATGAATAGCGAACAAGATCTCGACCAAAAAGGTTACTAAATGTGATGCGACCGTTTTAATTTGACTGCATTAAAGGAAGCTGGCAAAGTGTATCTTCCACTCTACGGTACAAATAGGTTACTTTCTCTAGTTAATTAAGGTTTAGTATTTTTCCTCTGCTTCGGGGCAATGCATCGGCGACTTTGCGACAGGCCACCACCGGGCCCCGAGCCTGTCACCTTCTGTACCATTTCTCCGGGAGTGCACTTGACAGCGGCTCCGGACTCTGTGTAGTACTGGGGATTTTGAGTGGAGACAACCCGGGTATTCCATGTTTTTTTTTGCTTTCTCGAGTCCCGAGAATTTTAACAATAATACTAACCCTACATTATTCATTTTTAACAAGTTATTTTGAGTTAATGACCATTGTTATTCAGCACGTAGTTGGTCAGCCATAAAGTGGAAGAGGAAATTAGTCCTTAGATATTTACTACTTTACTTACAAAAAAATCTGAAGTAAATGGTTTTGTCGGTTTGTTCAAACAGGGAATTATGTATCCTTGTAAAATGTGAAGTAAAAAAATAAATTCGTGTCATCTTTCGAAACAAAATTTGGATACGATGAAATTATTTGAAAAACTTTGATGCTTCAGTTGACTTTGGCCAAATACGTACTTACGTTGTCTTCCGATGTGTTTCCCTATTAATTATTTTGTATTTTTTGTTATTTTATTTAATTAAATTGATGTGTTTAGTCATTTTTATAGATATATGTATTTTTGTATTTAATATAAAAGCGTCCAGCAAAAAAATTTCAAGATTGAATTGTAATTGCTCGTAAACCATCAGGGTGAGTTAAGTGGGAAGGTTATTGTTCGACGCGCGTGATTTGCGGATTTGCGGATTTGCTAGTCGCAATGAGTCACTGGTCGGGAGTGTACCGCGTGTTCGCGGTTGAGTAATATTTAAAGTGCGGTGATTCACTGGTACGTGCGCGTCGCGCTTTTTGTACTCACTTTAATATTTGACGAGTAAGTGAATGGGCCGAATACGCAACTTATCTGGTGTTGGGTTCAAAAGTTCAGACAAGGAGGGACAATGGTTAACGAAACTCCTCCGGAACCATCAACGTCAGCAGCGACGCCAAAACGTGTGGTTCAAATTCGACGAGAAATTATGCGCAATCCGCGTAAATCGATAAGGAAGATTGCAGCCTGCACTGGAATAAAAAAATCAACAGTGCACGTTATTTTGAAAAAGAAACTACAGTTTCACCCACACAAACTGCAAATCATGCAGCTTCTCAACGAAAATGACTATTCTTTACGTGAAACCTTAGCGAGAACAATGCTGGAACATTTTGGAATAGCACGAACGCTTGGAAACAAATTGTTTACTGACGATGTACATTTTTATATCGATGGCTATGTTAATAAACAGAACATGAGATACTGGTGCCCCGGCAACTCAAGGGTACGCCATCAAAAACATTTGCATTGTCAAAAAATTTAGTGTGGTGTGCATTTTCTGCTCGAGGGATAATTAGCTCTTATTTTTTTAATCAGCGAGAAGCAGTCACTGCTGATGCGTATTGCCGAATGATCGACGAGTTTTTGGTACCGCAACTGCAGCTGTTTCCCGGGTTCAACAACAGAACACAATTTCAGCAAGACGGGACCACTCCACACACAGATAGAGTTTCAATAGAGAAGCTGAGGGGAATTTTTCTCATTAAATTAATCAGCAAGTACGGAGACATACTCTGGGCACCTCGGTCACCGGACCTTACACCGTGCGACTTTTTTTTGTGGGAATCCTTAAGTCTAGAGTTTACAGCGACAATTCTCGAACAATTCAGGCTCTACAAGAAAATATCCGCCGTGAAGTTGCTGCCATTGAACCGACGCTTTGCACTCGCGTGTTCGCAAGTTTAAGAGTCCGATTAGAAGAGAAATGAGATTGAGAGAAATGGACGGCATTTAGACAATACTGTTTATAAAACATTAAATTAGCATCGTTAACTCCATTTTGTATAAATAAAATATGAGAATAACATTGTACTTTTTATTTAATTTAATATTAAACTTGAAAATTTTCCGCTGAACACCCTATATATGTAAACTTAATTTTATTTTAAAAAACTACAACCACATTATAAATCAATAAGTATTTCATAAAACAGTTTTTATTTGTTATAACGTATGTTTTCTTACACAGATCATGATATATCCTTAATATAATAGCTACTGTAAATCATACATAAAATAAAATTGATGATTTCGATTCCCGGGAATTGCAAAAAGTCTAGAATTCAGAATCCCTACTCGCGTACAGTTGGCGTTCTAATTAATTAGGTTCGTGCGACTTCTGCCATGAATGCAAAACGTACCATCGCGGACTAGTGCATTGCGACGGGTGTAGTTTTTGCTTGTCGCTACTTTTATTTTATTATTTCGCCGGTCACCCCCTTTTAGATACTTAGATAGAAAAAAGAAATCACGACATGTTCTCCGTGCGGTCGTTAAATTGATGGATCGCAGCGAGCGCCCGACCGCTGTTAGATTAATCGGAACTTCCCCTAAAGACGTGGGCTCCTTTTTCATTAATGATTTTTCTCTCTTTTGTGCACTCGGAGCTTCTTGTCTCGTCTTTTTATAGGCCCTCGAGGATTACGTTGTTTTTTTATTTAATTAATACTATAATCCTACATATGGTTTTTGCTCACTGCATCCTAGTATAAATACACATTTATAACTATTTCCTCTACCGAAGTATTCAGTGAATTAAACATATGCTATATTTAGAGATTTATAGGTATATACGATGTAGGTTTTTGATCAGAGAGATTCGGCTCGGGCTATCCCCCTTTGACCTAGACGGTCCGCAGGCGCCATGTCATTCTGTTTGAGGTATACTCTCTCGGAGCACCCGTGGGATATGAGGAAAATTCACTCAAATGTGATCCTTAGAAAACTTTCTTCTCCATACCAGTCATAGAAGAAGGAAACCCTCGCCGCTGTCGACGCGATACCTATCTCGGGTGTTTACCGGTACCGGTGATGATTATTGTAGTTTTTCTAGACTACTTTTCTTAATCAAAAATGTAGGCTGTTCCGCTTGTTAAATACCAGCAAATCATTTCCTCCAGTGTTATTCACTTAGTATACTAAATTATTTCAATTTGGATTTATTTGAATCTTTACTAAATTAACCAATTTTTACTTCATAGCCCTACTTAACGAGCAAATCAATATTCTGCCATTTTTGGGTTAAACAACATTTGAATAAATCACGCAAACTACAAAGTTTTTTCTCCCTTTTCGCAGGTAAACACCGCCGCCGCTGGCTATTATCGGCTCCGCGGGAGACCGGGGAGACTGCTAATGATGCGGTCTGTCCCAGTACGCTACGCCTACACCGGGGGAACTCGGTGCGACCGGTGGTCGATGGCCACGATTTGGAGAAGAACGGAGTAATGCGAGGTCGGATATATGGCGCGTCTCGCGGAATGAAGGTCAAATGAAACGTCTTCATTATTATCGACAGCGCTTCAGTTCCGCTAAATAAATGACTACTTTAATTGAAGTCGACACCGTCCGCACAGGTCGACATTCTTTAAAATGAGGAGCTCGCAACCGGTGGACAGCGGCGGTGCGCGCTCGCCGTGCCGGGCGCCGCGCTCGGTGCGCGCCGCGCGCCCGCCCCCCGCGCCCGGCCTCGGCCCGACGGCCGGCAGACCGCGTAGCGCCGCGCCGCTGTATCGATTGCGCCCCCGCCCGCCCCCGACCGGCCTGCCCCCGCGCGTCACGCGCCTTCCTGCCTCCCCGCCTCCCCGCCGCCCGCCAGGCCGCACGGTGGTCCGCGCGCGTCGTGTGACGTTGCAAAAAAAAAACGGCTCCCGAGGGTAGATAAATGTAAAATAAGCAAAACAAAATAATTCTACATTCATTTTGCATCTCTTCTGTCATCGGTCGATGTGTGACGCCGCGTGCCCGCGACTTCCTGATGAAATTAAACTTTTAATAAATCCTTAGAGATGATGAAGATACTGCCACTTCCCGAGCTATTCGATATAAAAATGTATTTGTACTTACATTATTAGTATTATAAATATTTCCTTAATAGATCGTTATGGGTATCATTTTTCTTTCTGACTAAAAATAATAATCCTTCATTTTAAAAATATTTTAAGTATTGACTGCTCTCAGATTTAGTTATTTTCGCTTTCATTTCTTTCATTCATTATACGATCATTTTAACAGGTTTTTATTTTAATCTTTTTGTATTGTACACAATTTAAATAATATTTATGTATATTTGTATTTTAATTAAATCTTTGTAGGCGACTCAACATGAAAATCCTATAAATTTTGTAAACTTGTATTAAACCAAAAAACTGTATTAAACAGCTGAGTCATCTATTTTTTCAAAGTTCCATCACCACAAACTCGAAGAGACATGGCCGATGTCATATTTCTACACAAAATAGCCAATTCTAAAGTAAAGTTCTGATATACCAGATCCATTCGAGTGCCAGCCAGGTCAACCAGAACTAATTTAACATTTAATCTTCCACATTGCAACACCGACGCCAAACAAAACTCACTTTTCTACCGAGCACCCCTTTGTTTCAATTCACACCTAAATGAACTTGTCATTTTCAATACCGTAGTTACCTCAATCAAATCTAAATTCATTACATAAACTTTAAAGGCCTTTATTTTTCTTTTTATTTTTATCACTCAGATCTTATTCCCTATACCATTTTCCTTTTTCTTCCCCTCGAATATTTCCTTACTATTTTTTTATAACTTTTTTCTCAATGTTAAAATTTTTATTATCAACATTTTTTTTTCTACATTTTTCTGCTCAGTCCTTAATTTCAAATTGTACTCACCGTTTAACGTATTTTATATCTTCAGAGAAAACATGTAATTGGTTTAATTATTGTATAGCTTTCACTGTGATTTCCGTATTTACTAGTTAACTGTATGTTTTCCAATTAAAATCAAAATAAAATAAATAAAACTATTTATTGTATATTATACTCCGTTTAAAATACAATAGTGCGGTAGCGAGAGAATTAAACGTTTATTTGAATTACAAATTATAATATCATTGATTGATTTGGCAGTTAATAGTTAGTCGGTGTAACATTTTAATTTTAAAAATATATAATTTTTACATTGACTTTGTACTTGACACGCAATTTTTGAGTTAATATCACGACTACTAGTTTCGGAAAGAGCAGTCCTTCCCGTCTACAGGTGTAAATTGAAATACAGCTGACTATTGGTTAGGGACACGATATGAAATACGTTAGACCCGCATTTTACACTAATAATAATATTGAAAAAAATATTCTAAATTCTAAAACAAAAAAATAGGGTTTTTTTTAGAATAAAGCGAGATTTATCAAACGGAGATTGTAATAAAAAATATATTGGCCAAACTGCGAAAAAATTTAATACCCGAATTAAAGAACACTAACGCTGTTAGAAAAATAATAATTTTTCAGAATTCGCTAACCACATCATTGAAACCAACCATTATTTCGTCAGCTACGATCTAAAATTAGTCCACTCGGTACCATATAGGGGAATAATCTTGAATTTATAGAAATCCATAAAAATTTGAATTCGGAAAAACCAATATCACATTTTCAAATACTTAACCCCTATCGTCGATGTTTATTGGAATTACTAATTTTTCCAGTTTTTCCTCACGAAGTAATTTTTAAAATCCGAGACCTCAGTATAAAATGAACATCAAGATAATTAATGGCTGACTGCACTAGCAGGCGATAATGTGAGCAAAAATATTAATCATTTCCGAATTGGGGGAGTGATCGCCCGAGGGGATTACATATCTCGAATTTTAACGGTTTGTATTAAGATGATTCAATTAGCGATTTGTAGTCAAAAGTGACTTTCATTTCTAGTATTGCGAACTGGAAATGTAAATAAATGTTAAAAGATTAATACCATAATAACGGTATTATTATCCTTTAAATCAGCATGAAGAATATTGTCAACTTGAATGAAGTGCACGACCACCCTGTGGGCAATAATAACTCGCCTCTCTACTACAGATTTCCTAGCTCCTCCCTCCTCTCAGAACCTCTGACGTCACTCTCCCCGACCCTCCCGCGCCGGAGCTCTTCCTCCCGCCCCCGCGCCCCGCAGCCCGCCCTAGCGAGGTGCGGGACCCGGACTTGCCCAACACGGGCCGACACTCATCCGTCTCCCCTTCTCCTTCCTCCTCCGCTTCCTCACTTCCTCACTTCCTCACTTCCCCGCTTCCCGGCTTCTCGTGCGTGCGACCATTTTTAAGACAAAGCCCAGTAACAAGTTATGCGTATGTAACGAATGACATAAAAAATTATCGCGAATATTTGTTAATGTTAAAACATCACCTTTATGTAAAAATCATATATCCGAAGACAGTGTCATGTTCACAGGTAGGTTAGAGCGGGAGTTGTATCTTTTTCGTCTAGTAATATTGAATCATAAGACGCTGACTCATTAAGCGGAACTCATTAATAGTTTAATTAGAAAGCCAATTATACAAAATTGGGGAATATATTTTTAGCCGACTAGATTTCTCTAAAAGGTAGCCAAGAAAGAAGGAGACACTTAATAATACAAAAAAAAAAAACGTCGCTTGCCTTGAATATTTATAATTATTTATATATTGTCCCTTAAAAATTAGCATTAGCATTATCAATAATTTTAAAATCGTACAAATGTAGGTATCCACAAACATGCGCGACTAGCTCGACTTTGAATTTCTTCATGATGAGATATTCAAGAGTCAAAACATTACACCTGTAATTTTGTTTAGCCAGTCATCACTGTTGAAAAATCATCCCTAAACTACACAGGCAACTGAAATTATAGCACGGTTGTCATGATATGTTGGGTTTCTGCTGTCAAATACTATTGGTCGGTGTATCGGGCGTAATCGCTGCGAGAAGTAATAGCCTCATCGGTAGGGTAATCCGACCGGACGTCGAATGTATTAAGTTCGAGTCCCGCGTGCGGTCGAATCGCTTTCATCAATTTTGACTGAAGATATACTGTACAGGTGTTTGGCATTCGTTCAAACGAAAGTTTCGTCTACCTTATTATGCGAGAGAAAAATATATTCAAGATTAGATTATTTTAAGGGAAAACCGCAGACCAGTAAATGAATAGACATGAAATAAAGTGTACATATAGGAGAGGGGTTTAGAACATTAGTCGCGGGACGAGGGACATTCTACACACATTCTTTGTGAAAACATAAATTTGATGGTTTTTAACCAATTTATGCAACAAAGTATTTACTCTTCGAAAATTAAATGTGTTAACAAGACGTATTTTTTTACATTAATGCATATTACATTGTCAGCGTTTAAATTTTCATTCCAATCGAGTCATATTAAGAAAAAAATTCGCGGGGGTGTATCATTATGTAAGTGGCACCCAAGTGATCACGCGGGTGAAACCAAAATGAAAACATTGTGACAAGGAAGTAGCTTTAGTACATGTCTATATATTTGGTGGTCTGTGTGTATGAATAATAAATCAGTTTAAATGTCTCTAACTGTTTAAAATACAAAATTTATTATAAAAATATATCTGTGCATAGTGCTTGGTTAGGTTAGGTTAGTTAGGTTAGTTTAGTTAGGTTTGGTAAGATAGTACGTGGGCGACACCAAATTGAAAATATCGAAGCAAGGAATTTGCATTAGTTCATTTCTATATATTTGGTAGTCTGTGGGGAAACTACGACTAAAGTGATTTTTCGTCAATTTTTAAATCTTTCTATTGCAATTTAATATTTTCATTAAAATTTCGGAATAGCTTGTGTAGGTAGACTGCCCGCTGCCCGCCTGGACACGTGTTATTATTTTTTAGCTCGAGCATTTCAGCTTAATAAATTGAATTTTTACATTTTCGTATAAAAAATATAATTCCTAACCTACGCACGGTAATACGAGTCCCGTCAACGTTGCATTATCTCTGTCAAACTACTAAATATGACAAATCGTGAAGTATCATTTCTCGCAGTTATCAATGATGGCTTCGCATTTCGTAATTTCTATTAATATTCTGTTAAATCTTGATTTATGACGTGTTTTGTAGTTGGCCCGCTAGAGCGATGTGAAAGATAGTTTTGAGGATGGAGAAGGGGATAAACAAATAACATTTTAAATAGGTCCATAATGAGTAAAAATTAAATTTAAAATTATGTAAATTAACCTACTGGATGCACTATATATTTAATTATATAGTGATCAATTATAACTTTAGAGTTAATATCTAAGAAAATTTGTTATAATGTTTAAAAATTCTTCTAATCTCCGTTTGCTTCGACGCGTTACTTCTCTTTTGGGAAAAGGATATGTTATTCGTATCATTTATTAATATATATTATACGTATCATTTTATTTATATTTGATGCGGCTTATATAATTATTATTTATGTTAAATTGAATTACATATATTATGTAATATGCATTTTAAATAATGAAACTACAATTAACCTCTTAGGTTTTCAGAGCATCCGCTCGTTTATCAAACGATTCAACAAATGTGTATATCGTTATTATTATTGTTTATTTTAATTTTTAAAAAAAACTTTTCCTTTAGTCCTCGTTTCGGGTATTTTTCGACCAGTGACATCTGTGTCCCCGAGTAGAAACTGCGCATTCAGCCGAGACCGCAACCAATTTTCCTCATTTCCCGAGCGTGAGTTTCGCAATCCTGCCACTAGAGCCTTCGATGTTTTCTACCATATTAAGAGACATGTATTGCATTTTCTTCAATAGAGCCCGCTATTGTCTTCCACCTGATTCATTATTCAGACATTTTAATTTAAATTGTAATTAGTACAATATTAGTTGAGATGATCGCTCTGTCAAGCGAAATAATTCTCATTATAGTGAGTTTTAACAATGTTAATTTGACGAAATGTTTATAGTTTTATTAATAATAATAATAATGGATAATTTGTACAGCGCCATTTTCGTAAAAACTTTCACCTCAAGAGCGCTTTACACATAAACTGTTTATAGTTCTACAATTATTTTTGTTTTTTTTTTTTAATTAAAAATCGTTATTTTCACTTATGGAAATGATTTTTTGAAATGGTTCGTTTTTAGTTTCTTCTTAAATAAAGTCTGCATTGCGTAATTAAGTTTAAGGTCTTTTAAAGAACGCTCTAATTGTTTAGTTTTGTTATATTAAAGCCCATAAATATTAAATAAAATCTTCTCAATTTAAAGATTACGCTATACGAGGCTTTTCACATAGTAAAAGGGAATGCGCCGAAGTGTTGTAACACTACGAGTGATCCCTCAAATAAATGGTCTCAGTTAGTATAGTATTTTGTTATATTAGTAATGAACTTCAAATCAATAAAACTTTATATCAACATATCATATTTATATGGAAAGATGTTGTCACAAACTTGGGACGAATCTGATTCTAAATTTATAATACCTTTTCTACTTTAGTAATTTAGATGAACTCTTCTCTGCTAAGGTTCGAGTGGTTGAAATGCTTTACAAGTTAGGCAGAAATGATGAAACGCTGCACTCTCTTCGGTTGTTGAAGTCTTTAACCGTTCTACCAATATCTAGTTTATTTTCAAGGTCTTCGCGGATGTTCTTCTATCCAGGTCTCTGTCATCCTCTCGTCGGTCGTATGTTGCACATGACCAAACCATCTCAGCGGCCGTTTTTTTACCTCTTGACTATGCTACACTCAAACTTCGCTCATAATTTGTTCATTTTTCACTCTATCATATATAGATTTTTCACACATGCGCCTTAGCGACCGCATTTCCACCGCATTCAGTCTACTTTCTTTGTTTGCTAATTCCATGCACAATATGCACCGCTAGTCTCTCTTCATGTAACGTATTTAAGGTTGTCAGATCTGAATAGAAAATAAAGAAACTTCAAATATTATAAATGAGTTTGCGCAGCGCTTCAGCAAAGAGACGCCGATGAAACTTGTAATGGTTTTAACAAACGGTCATTTGCAGCCCGTGAGGGACAGCCGATTTTGCTCATCAGTGTTCTTCCGGCGTTTCACGCCCGCTGGGAGTGCCGCCCGCCGAAGCCTTATTTAATTGAAAGCGGATGTACGTGTTGAACGCGACCATTTACGATCGGTTCGGTCACGAACGGGACGGGTCTCCGTATCCCGGGGGTATTACGTCTGCACTCCGGGAGCTCAAGGCCGGCAGACTTGGCATTTCGACTGACTTTTACCGCCCCCGGTTATCCGCGGGAGGCTCTCTGCTCGCTCTCTTCCCGCCCAAATATCAATAGAGCTTATCAATTAATTGCTTTTACAAAAAACGAAAGAAGTTTAAAAAGTATAAATTTATTTGTTATGTGCCATGATTGAATATTCACTATTCTTATATGGATGAAACTATGTAACCATTTACAAAACAAAGTTTATTGCTCCACGCCCTCGGTAAATGGACCTATTTAGGCTTTAGCATTAAAGTAATGTGTGCCAGTGAGCAGATACATATAAAGTAATCTGTGCCAGTGAGCAGATACATATAAAGTAATGTGGGCCAGTGAGCAGATACATATAAAGTAATGTGTGCCAGTGAGCAGATACATATAAAGTAATGTGTGCCAGTGAGCAGATACATATAAAGTAATGAATTATCGTTTACCAATTTTCTTTATTGATGCTTTTGACATCAATGATACTACCTATTTATTTTTTCCCTCAATATTTGTATATATTTCAACGGCACCAAAAGAACCGTATCTTATATTTGTACCCTTTCAGCAATTTAAATTTCCACCTATTAATAAACAATTCAGGAAATAAAAGAGATAGTTTGTTTTCAACCCCTGAATTGGGTCGTACTTATTACCGCTGCGAAACATACCATTTAGGATTTTTCGAGAGCAGGATAGCAATACATACTTTATTTATTTGGGTCTGCGTACATTTAAGATAATACCAATACATTTACAAGTGTCCTTTTAACCCTTTACCGTCAATGGGACAAGAAGTGTTTTATTTGTTTTATATATTCTACTTCAGAATACTATTAAAATGCTAAAATTCTACATATACAAAGTTACAATGATATAGACCACCATATTTAGATACGTTTGAAATCTAAGTAAAATGGAATAAAAAGTGTTGTTCTATTGAATAGTTTAGTTTTTAAGCTAGTATCGCTAAATCGGTATTAATATTCTTTAGTCTATGGCATTATTATTTTCTACTCTTCGTGAATTATTTTTCAAACTCATTTTGTTTATGTTAATATTTTATACATAATTTTCCCCTTCTGTGTGTCACGCGTAGAGAAAATTTAAAGAAAACATTACATTTTAGTGAGATGTGTGATTTTTGTTTTGAAGGTACATTTTTAAATAGTCGATTTCTGTTATCAAAAATGACTATTAAATACATGGTGACAATATAAAATAATGCAGACTTTCAAAATTTTAGTTAATATGTTTTGTTTAGTGGCACATTCGCATCCCGGTACGGTACACGCGTGTGTGGATGGATGGATACAGGGGATGTAAAGTCCATTGAACTTTCTCAATATAATCTTCCCTCGGTTAGTCGGCTCTGCCCTCCCCATCCCCACCCCCATCCCCATCCCCAAGCCCCATCGCGGCGTGCGCGTCACCATCTCCGAAATGCTAGGGTTGAATTTAACTGTAGTGAATAACAAATGATTAATAATTCGTAACAATATTTTTATACGGCTTAACCATTTTTTAAAAAGCAAAGCTTTGAAACATTGAAATGAAACATTCCATTGATGGTGATAATGAACAATTTACAATAATCGAATCAATCGAAATAATATTATTGTTAATAATATTGTTGTTATTGTTGAATTTAGTGTGTTCGGGCATTTATTGACAGTTTTATAACGGAACAAATCCTTGAAGATATGTAGAAAACATTGTCGATGTCTACACCCGACACGCGCGCTTGTTAAAAAGTAAGCATCCGAGTTTAAATGTGAACAATGCATGTTAAAGATGCCCCTCGCAGCGGAAGGGTTAATCGACCGCAGTATTTTAAGAAATTATCAACAAAGTCACAGTCTCGTTACAAGTGCGCCAAATTACTTTTACGGGGATAAAGAGGTCCCAAAGATCAGAATTCATCTTAACTGTGAAATGCTTAACCTTTCCGCTCATCGGACGCCAAAGCGATGCTGAATAAAAACGTGTCAAGGCAGCGTCTGGATTTTTCCGGCATGGATGAGACACTACCAGCCGAGGTAGAAACAGTGGCGACTTAGCAGTTCGTCGCTTCCGAAGAAGGTTATGTCAGTTTTGTCATCTGACAAGGTGACAGTTTTGTGGGGTTACTTAAGGCCATTTTCATGATGTACTACTTGGAAAAAGGGCAAAGCAATTAACGGACAGTACCGAACTAGCCGACACCCGGAATGCTGACAGTTCTAATAGTCGCGCTACAATTTGTGAGTACGAAATATAAGAGAATATCAGAAAAATTTAACCCCAGTGATGTACTGATTCCAGTAGTAGAAAAATGTCCAATACCCCTGGTGTCACGTTCCCGAGTGCGCCACTTTACTTACATTCATTACTTCATTTTTATTGAAGCGAAACGTACTGAGGTCGCTTCGTCGAACCGTGATGACGTACTCGCGTATTGTATTTGTATATTAATTCATCCGGCGTACTGAGATATGCTCGCAGAGCGAATGGGGTGTGTTCATTGCACAGTCAGGTAGTTACGGATATCGATTCTCCCTCCCGTCTGGGCGGGGGCTGCCGAGCCGCCGAGCCGCTGCTAGGGGCCGGTCCGCACATACATCAAAGCGGGGAGTTTCCAAAGGGAATCGTTAGAAGCCACACCTTGGTTTAAAGGAAAATATGCCTCCTTTTCAGTGACCAGTATCGGTGAGACTCAAATATCGGAAATGAGGAGGTATCGTCATATATTGCGATGATGACATGTCCAATTTATGAGTAAAAGTATACTAAACACTAACATTTCGAAAGCGAGTGGAATGTTTGTTGATCGGTAGCGTCAAGTCAAAAACACATCTGCCTATTAGAAAGGTGGTCGAACAGAAGGCGGAAGGCTCTTAGTGATATTGTGAACATTCGGTTTACAGGATACAAAAACGCCGACACAAATAGCGATATCCCGTGAAATAGGTGCAGTTCATAGAAGTTCCTAATCACAGTTAAAGTGTTGGAGATGGATACGGTGGACAGTCTGCCATATAGGTTGCGATATGGTTTAGAAAGAATAGTTGTAAAAATGATAAATAAAAAATATATATCAAAGTGAAAAAGAAAGTAAATATTCAAAATGATACCGTACAGAAGTATAAAGGCTGATGATCTTTAAAGCTTTGACGGTTTGAAGAAATATTCTTAATAGCTTGAAGATATAATGAAATGTTTATATTTATTGAGAATATTCGGTGCCCAGATTCTAAGGTCCCTAAATTGTATTTTGAAACGATAAAATATTTCTTCAATATTACTTAAATAACTTTATGGCAAAATATTATATAAATAATAAGAAAAAAGTTTTGTTTATAGCACTCTTTAATAGTGGTTTAAACAAAGTGTTTCTTGTTGTTTAGATAAAATATTTGTTTAATTTAAAGATTTCATTTCAAACGTAAACAAATATAATTTAAAATTGCCTTTCACAAGAAACTTTCTAAAAATAAAGTAAGTAAATCGTGTGACCGCAGTGCCTTGCAAACACAATTATTTCAACAGGTAAATACTATGCTTTCCACCGTATCATAAATGACATGTAATGTAACAAGTTTAAGGACACCGTGTACCGTGTACACGGGAGCAGAACTCGGGCGCTGAAGACGCGCCGGATGTTTCAAGTTTTCGGAAGAACGGTCGTGGAAGTCGTGAATGGGATGGCGCGCAGCGGAGGCCCCGGGGGTGGAACGCCCCCTTTGTCGCGTTATTGAATTAGGGAGGGAGCATGCGCGCTGGGGATTATAATATATTTAGCGGTCTGCGTGCGCGCGCACATTTGTCGTCGGCTACATTATTTATCCCGATAATGAAGTATCACAAGTTAGTGACATCACTCGTCCAATTATATTTTTGTTGAATTTGTACGCGAATGCTCTCCCCGACAGTGTCGTTAGGATTGAAATATTTATTTAAAAATGTCTCCGTCCCTACAATCCCGACGTTCGATAACGCGGTCAAAGTAGGCGCGTGAAATTATTTTCGCTTTCCGCAAGAAGTAATAAACAAAGTGGGTTCCGCCCCTAAACAAAAGGTGCCAAACGAACCGAATCCGGACCGATAATCGAACGTGGCCTGCAGTAGAGAATTTATAAAAAGGCTTCAAACAACTTTTCAGTCCACTCGCGAGAATAAAGCTTCGAATGCGGATCAATAAGCGAAGGCCGATCGGAAAATTCGCACTTTCTACTGCATGCATTTCGTTCGTTCTTCCTACACATGGCGCCAAAAGCTCGCCCGATTTTGTTTACAGCATAGTAACCGAATAGTTCTGGAAACATCTCACAGTGTTTTGGTTGGTATCGGACACGAAACACCTCGAAAATGGCCTGTTCGATAGTGGAGAAAAGGTGACGGCGCCGCAAGAAAGGTCCAAGGTAAGCCTCGGAGGAAACACAACGTGGAAATGCAAACACAATCGGCTCTCGGAGGGCGTTGACCCCGAACGTTGTATCGATTTGGAAAAAAAACACGCGTGTGGTGGGTGGTGCGGTGCGTACGTCCTGCTGCCGCGCGGAATTCGCCATTTTCGTTCGCCGATCTGATTTATTTCCCCGCGATCCTGACCGTGATACAACCGAAAAGGAACGATCGACTTCGGCAAACCGCTCTCAGTTCGTATTCTTTAGGTTCTCGCGATCTCGTTTGACTTGAACCGAAATCCCGCACCTCTAGCGAAGAATTTTCCTTCACAATTGTCGCGACCATTCGCGACACGAACCTTTCAGTGCGCGCAAATGTCGGACTTCGCGGTCGGGTTGACTCGACCGGATAAATCCGCTCGGATCCTCGTCTGCGGCTCCCGGGTGCGGGTCGGGCTGGCTGGAGGCGGTGCGGCGTGCGGCTGGAGAGTCCGCCGCGTCCGCTGTCATGTCCCGGCCCAGCAGTAGGGCGAGGGCGCCGAACTGTACTGCTGTGACAGGACAATATAGCGGCCGCGGCGGCCGGCGGGCCCGCACTGAGCGGCGCGCGAGAGGGCGCGGGCGGTCGGCGCCGGTCGCCGCGGCGCGCGCACCGCCACCCCTATACCCCACACACCCCACACACCCCGCTCCCCGACCGTCGTACTCTATCATATACTTCTGTAAAATGTCCACCCCGAAACACCCAAAAACCCTAGGCATTAAATGAAAAATGTATTGAATAAAAATAAATGCAATCTTTTTATATTGTTGTCGCTTATTGTCTCTCTTCTCTTTGGTACTCGGTGTTATTTTATTTTCATTAATGTATTTATTTAAACTTTTATACGAATATAACTTCTGTACGTAGATAGTGCATACCTGAATCTTTATTTTTTTAAATTATTAATGATTGCGCTTTGATGAATTTTGAGTAAGTATGTACCTAAGCTTGAAGTAAAAATTTCAAATACCCTTTGCAGATTCAAGAAGATAGGATATTTACTTTCAGTGTATGTAGTCGGGAATATTGAAATCGATGTTTTTTTACAGTTTTCATAATAATTGACGACCCGAGCTTACTCACCGTCGTACGTTCTAACCGGTGCCCCACCGCCTCGGTGTATCCCTAACATTCCACCCTTTTTATAACATTCCATCCCTCATCATATTCCTCGCTCCCCCTTCCGCTCCGCCCCGCACATCATTTAATTTGACAACATTTTCCGTTTAGCTCTTATTACGAGCGCGGTCGATGCTCGCGTCTCCCGCCGGAGACGAAATGTATGGAAGTTCAGATCGGAAAACGTCGGAGGTGTTCGGCTCATCTCGGATAATTTTGGCTCCTAGCGACGCGCCCACCCTTTGATAAATATTTTTGTCCGACGATGAAACCCACCACCGCGAAGAAAGGATATCATTATCCTGACCGCGCGTATAAATTTCACGCGACTGCGGCGGTTCCTTTTTTCATTCTACCGCGTGGCGGTTCGACTCGAGCCGTCTTCGGAGAACTTCGGCCCCGCGTTCGGGCGCGCTCCGCGCTTCGTTGTCTGCGCAGATTTCCGCCGGAAAAATGATGCACGGCGCTTCGTATCGAGGCTGCGCTCGGGATGCTCCGAATGCCGTCGGAAAAGTTGGACCATAACGGGACGAAGATTATTCTGGTTCTATTAAACAAATTTGTGTGACGTCACGCAAGTATTGAAAAGATTGCGGTACTGATTGATAATTTACCCCGGTTTATTTAGCACTCGAATCGGACATCCGTGGTTTTATTGAGATATGCCCCGTTGAGGAAAGCACAATTATGTGTATAGATAGATATATAAAATTTACAAGTACGCGAAACTTTGCGGACAATACTATTAAAAAATATATTTATTTATATTAAATTAATGTCCTTATCGGTTTTTAAAAAACATGTGCAGCTACACAAGTAGCTTGGAATATATATTAGGATAGAAATTGATACAATATTTATAGATTTAAAAATAATAAAAAAAAATTGAAAAATAAGCAAAACAAACCATAAAAATTTAGGTTTAACATGGAATGGATGAGTACCAAAATTAAAAAATGACAATAAACTCTTGAAATGACTATCATATAAATAATGTACGTACACAGGTAATAAGACGAAAGTATAATGTATTGTGTCATGAATCTCATCTCCCCTTTTCTATGCGAGAGTTTCCGCGTATAGATGGAACTTTCATAGTGAGAAAATAGCGGGACCCGACGTATTCTGAAAACAGAAGCCGCCGGTTTTCAGAAGACCCCGAAGCCGATGTTAAAATGAACGCGGCCCCCATAATAACTGATCGCACCCCCGTGCTAGAAGTGCACCATATTATATCCTAGAAGTGAGCAGATCTTCTCTGCGCAGGTGTTCTAATTTTGAAGTACCTACGCTATGCTGTCAAAGTAAAAACTCGCTAGGAAGCTACGTAGGCGCCTATTAGGTATTAAACAGTTGACTTTTCACAAACAGATTTATAAAACAAATGAAAATAGATTTAAAACATGTTAAATGAATTAAGATGTACACAAGGAAAATGTGCATCGAAAAAATATTTTTTTGAACTGTTCCAACGTTACAAAAAAATGTGCATTATTAATATATGAAAAGTAATGAACATACCAATATTAAAGTACTCATTTGATTATTGTTTTCGCACGTCGGTTAATACTCGTAGTATACTCTACAGTGAATAGTAATGAATCAATCGAGAGAGTTCTGAGTTTGGAAAATGGGTGGGCGAGGTGGGGGATGGGGATGGGGATGGGGATGGCCGTAGATATGCGTGTACACCAGTACGTACCTATACCTCGTATAGGACTGATTAAATTAATTAATTTATTAATGAATTATTTCATACTTAGTGGCGCGCCTCGCTTGTTCCCGGGCGATCAATACTCTTCTTTTATATCTAGATACTTTCGTCCGTTTATATTTTAGGTTAGGTTAGGTGTGGGATGTTTCGGTGAAATGTTGAAACACTCCCGGACCGCACAGGTCAAACTTTACACTCGGTTAATTATTCTTTCCCATGCATCTAGTGTTGGGAAAATTTCAGTACACAACCGTACAGAGAAGACAGATGCGATTGATCGGAAAACTGGTGTCGAAGGCGTCATACTGGTCAAACTAATGCAGAAGAACGAGAAAAGATCAATGAATACGGAAGAAGCGAAAGCGTGTAGTCTTGTACGGCACGCGCGGTAGGTATGTACACACATTGCTAGCTAGCCGTCCGGAGTGATGCTACCGATTCACCCACACTGCAACAGGTGTACTCATTTTTGATAATCGCAACCTGCCGCATTTAGACCGGATATACAATCAGTTGACATTCGAAAACAAATTAAATTAGCTTTAAATACACGCAAAATAAATCTGTCGAATGAATACACAGGTAACATCAGGACTCGAACCCGCTACCGATTACACTACTTATACTCGTGCGTACAATTTTGGAGTATAAAAGTTAAAAGTGCGCGTATCAGTTTCGCTAATAAATAATGAACAGATGATAAATACTGAAATGGTCTAAAATAGGAAATAACAAAATGAAATATATGGAGGTGTTAATTGATTAAATAATAATTAAAAATCGAAAATGGATACAACGAACCGGAAAGCGGGGATCAATGCCGGGCAAGGGCTGCGCCCGCGCACCGTCGGACACCCGGACACGGACACCATTCGGCGGAGACAGTCGGCAACATTGTCGCGGAAGCTAAACGACCCTCGGCAGGTTGGGATTAGCAAACCCCGAGGCGGAAGCCACGTTACGGGTCGCAGTGAGATAGTCTTGATAATAACATGGAACATCCGAATAAATACATTTTTAAAAGGGATGATATTCTAAATTAGGGATGCCTAGTTCCACCCACCATCGATTGTTATATTTCCAAATATAATAGGATAAATGAAGACTTGTCGGTATATTTACAAAATTACCGATTTTTTTTTTTTTTTAATGTGTAATTAAATTAAAATAACATATACATGATATTATAACCTTTTCTTCATTTTTTCTTACTCCTTCCAAAATCCAATTATTTATAATAATAAAAGCACTCTAGATGCGTGCAGCGTAACATATTGTGTGATATCGTTTGCCAAATTAAGGGTAGTTATATATACAATATCTATCACTGTGGAATGTCTATCAGTATCGATTTTGGGTGCAGCATCCACCCGCTCCCCACTGTTCCCCCTTCCCGTCGTTGCTTCGTCGACCAGTAACAATTGTTTATTTTTGACACGATTTGCTCGGCCGATGAATTGGGCCAAAATCCGCGAGGAAGCAGCGAGAGCCGCGTAGCCAAATTAGAGAACCGGTTACATTCAACCGTCGATTTAGCAATTTAACCTTATGGGATAAATTTAGCACGTGAAAATTATTAATACCGCTTTAATGCAGTTATCAAAACAGTATCCAGTCCATAGAAATGTACCTAGGAGTGTGTTCAGGTACGTCTGGGTCAAGTGCGGTCTGACCTCGCGGCCGACCTTCCAGTGTCGGCGCTCGCGGGTCAAAGTTCGCCCGCTGCCGAGATAGGCGCCGAGGGTCACGATCGAATAGCGGAAATGTACTTTAAAACATATCAACTGTTTCTATAAAGAATCTGAAACGTTTTGTTTCTGCGGCGTCTCACTCGCTCTTTAAAATATCATTATTATTATTATTTACAATTATTTCTTAGTTACGTATTTATATAATTATTTTCGAGTATGGTACCGGCCCTGCTCAAACCGTTATGGTAAAATATTTCGGAAGAAGGTATGGTCCATCTGCTACATCTAGAGGAGACTGCGTGCTGCCGGGCTGGCTTGTGCGGCGTCGAGGACCGATAAGTATTAATACAAATATTAAACCTGTGATGATCGGCTAGGTTTATTTTAATGGGCGTAAACACCACGGTACCGTGAGACTGCTATACATGGGTTATGTTGCTAATATCGATGTTGTAGAAGAGCGATGGACTAAACTTTGCACCTAGGGAGTTACTAAATTGGAGGCGATTTGCCTGGGAAAAAATGCAATCAGTCAAGAAGCATTTTATTATAAAAAGGTATAACTGGAAATTATTCATATTATTACTGTTATTGTAGGCAAATTCTCACGCTATTAAGTGAATGGTAAAAAAAAATTTTTTTTTTTTTATTGAAACGCACACATTCATACAGACTTGCGTTGTGTAATTAAACATATTATGCAACACGTCAGAAGATGCGTATTCTTATGCGTATGTGTTTAGGTCGTATGAGATAAATTGAGCGAAATAAACACGCGCACGACTTAATTGTTTATATGGAGTGCGCGCCCCTTCTAGAAAGTGATCCGCGACGGCTGTGAAAAAACAATTATTAAAATAAAAATGGTCTCACCTTGAGGTGGGGAGGCTTCTTCAAGTCCATCTTGGCTTCCAAGTTCCCGGCGCGAGTGAACCTGCGGGAATAGAATGGCTACTATTGTACTTTAGCATTGTTGGAATAGTGTTCAATTCTTTCGGCATCTTTCTTATACTTTTTATTTGCCTTTCATTTTATTCTCGAAACAATAATTACAATATTAAAGTGTCAGATGACAACGGGTGATCGGTCGATGATGATAATGATTTTTTAAAATTGTTAAACTTACGCAATATCGGTTCTGGTGCAGGACTGGTAAAAGCTAAAGCTCAAGACGGCTACTACTGCACCGACGCAGATGAACACCAAGGGCAAGACCTGAAACAATGTCAATAATTATTCCCCACTGCTGTGGATAATAAAACATGTTTTCATCTCTCGAAACATACACCCGTGCATTCTTGAGTGATCACATTAAATAACACGTTAATTGTGTCATGTCCGCAGTGGCGGAACGGCAGGCGCCGTGGGGGCCCTGGACGCGGGCGGCGGCCTGCTGCTGGAGCACCACCCGCACCACGCCGTGCACCAGGAGCACCACCCGCACCACCACCACCACCTGCAGCCGGCGCTGGTGCCCGTGCTGGGCGGCGGCGGGCCCGGCAGCGCGGCGGCGGCCGTGGCGGCAGCGGCGGCGGCGCAGGCGGCGGCCAACGCCCACGCCCAGGCCCAGGCCCAGGCTCAAGCCCAGGCCAACGGTCAGTACTCTACTCTTTTCTACACTTTTCAGGATGAAGTGTAATACGATTGGATTTGTATCTGAATTTGACTTTGTATTGCTTTCGTTGGAAGTGTTAATCTTCGATTTCATTTTTCAAATACTATTAAACATTACAATTGGAAGCCTCACTGAAATGCTATTTGCCTCTCGAGTCTTTTTAATAATGTTAACTTTTATTTATTTGCTTAATACTTGTTACAGAGTAGAATAGGTTGAATGACTGGTTTCCGGCTGGCTAGGCGCATGCCTGTATTCTGATATCTTCCCACTTACACGTGCACACATATATTAGAACTTAACAATTGTATTAATTATATATTAAAGTAAAAAAATCTTAAAATAGAATGTCTTGAACAAAACAAGCGAGAGAAAGAAAATAATCCGATGTAGGCGATTTAAGAAAGAAATTGCGCTGATGATTATTTTCGTTCGCAGGAGGCAGCCACTCCGGCTCGTCCGGCCGCTCCACGCCCAGCGGCAGCGTGGGCGCCGCGGGGGCCGCGGCCGCGCAGCCCGGCGGGGCCCCCGCTGGCCTGGCGCCGGCCTCGGCCCCCGCGGCATCCTCGGCGGGAGCTGTGCCCGCGGACCCCGCTCCCGGCAAGCTGTTCGTGGGCGGACTGTCGTGGCAGACATCCAGCGAGAAGCTGCGCGAGTACTTCGGCATGTTCGGTAGCGTGACGGACGTGCTCATCATGAAGGATCCAGTCACGCAGGTAACTCTACGGTGACTCAGGCTCGTTTCTCTCTTCTTTCTGTTCGATTCCTTTATCTCTAGCCATCTGATCTTCCGGCGCTCCCGACTTGGTGCCGCAGAACGCATACACCCCAGCAAAAAGTTCCTTCCAGGTCTTCTTAGAGAGATACGTCAACAAAGGATACTACGTCTTCACCGGTTTTTGTTGATTTGACGCTGATAGGAATAATTGAACGCTACACTGAATTAATTAATGGATATAACATGTAACCATTTTAAGCAGTTTTTCCAAGATGCAAGATGACTACAATCCCCATGACTACAATCTTCATTGCATTACAAAGCATGGAGAGTGTTTCAACATAGAGCAAATTTTACATGAAATTAAGATGTTTTGGCCAAATCCAACTAATGGATGTGGATGTGATTTATTATCATAAATATTACTATTTGTCGTCTGACTGACTTGATTCCAAACTGAGACTTGACTCTTGAAATGTGTTTAAAGGGTTCAAATGATATTGGGAAATGGCTACTGCGCAAGTTGCCTTTCGGCTAATGTTGCAACAAGCGTCACCAGGACAGAACAAGGCAAGAGCAACTGTTAAGTAAACGGTAGTCTTTTAGTACCATGTTTGGTTAACCATAGATGTTCGGGTGGATATATTGAAATTATGTAATCCTTTGGACTGTTACTAATTAACATTGATTAGTTCACCATTGCCAAACACTTTTGGGATTCTTTTAGATATGCAATGCTGGTATATTTATTATTATTGTTATGTTTGTTTAATTTTTTATTTTTAATCTCGAAAGGATCTTCACTGTAAGTTTGTGTAAATATCGATTCTCCTTAACAAAATAATTATACTGTCTCATAGTGTAACATCCGCAACAGTTGATTCAGTTATACACGTGCGTGTGCTGGTACGTTTACATGTCTCAATGCTCTGTAACATTTTAGTTTTTTATAGTTCATGTGGTTTACAAACACATCGTTTGTATGTTTAAACAGTAACATCTACTTAAATTAACTCATTTAGTGTAACATTTGGAGACATTTGGACAAACTTAGATATTTGTTTGCTGGTATGAAGTAACAAAATACAACTATAACGTTTACCGTCCTTGTGATGTTCATACAGAAGTTATGTTATATAGCTTTTCAGTATACATTTGCGATTGTTGGAATCCTCTGTTAACATTAACATATTAATATTGTCGCATACCGTAACAATTCCAACATATTTAACATTTAGAGATAGGTTGATATTTACATACTTGAACATTGAAATAGAACCCTTATATTATTAACAAAGTAATATTATCGCTTAGTGTTATTGTTAATAAACTTTCAATATATTAGAGGTATCCGAATTATATTCTGTGCTGTTTTTTTTTAATCCACTACATTTTTTTTTTTTTTTTACTTTTAAAGACATTTTTCTATCCCCGTAATAAAAATATATGAATAATTGTTAGATAGTGATATTATTACAGAGTTACTGTTAGTGATAACATTTTAGAGGTATGCAGATCTATATAAGTATTTACAAATTCCCTATACATATTACATTTAATAGAGCCGCATTTGTTCCAGGTAATTTTATCGCATAGAGATATATTGATACAAAGGTTTGAATAATTTAGAGCCGTACGGATCTGTCGGCTAATACATTTTCCAAAATATTATTTTAAAATATGTTAAACAGATCCACATTTAATTTAAGTATTATTGTCGCATAGTGGTGTTTTGTCGCACAGAGGTTTGAACATTCTAGAGTTATTCTCTTATCATAATTGTTACGATTTGTATTACTTAGGATCCCCTTTGAAGCAAATCACGACTGTAAGATTATGTTTGAATTAGTTAAATGCTCAAAAATAGGTTTGACATTATTTATTAGATGAGAGCTGGTGTTTTTTCTCCATATTTATGTAATAAGTTACAGTGTGTTCTTTCAAGTACATATTTTTAGTATTTTGTTCGATACCGTTTATTTCACTGTGCCTGCTAACGTAAACATATTATTACTGTGTGTTATTATTAAAAAGTAAGAATGTCTGAATTTTTTTACGTAAACAAAAATGTATCCGAATTTTATTTGAAAATAGATTTAGTACAACTCGTGTTCTGTTTCATTAACACGATAATGACTTTTGTAATTTTCAGAAGGACGTATTCAAATAGATATTTTATTTTATTCATCAGTTTCCATTGATTTAGTTTAATGATTACTATTAAAACTCGAGCTACACAATTATTTACAGAATTTGTAGTGTTTTCACACACGGTAGTGTACGATTGACTGATAACATTGAGTAGGAATAAAACTTTAATGTTTTGTTTTAAAATATTTTATTAATAAACGCATCAACATTTGAGGCATTAGATGGATAATTTCACTGCGTTCGTTTTATTGACTTATACGTTAAATAGGCTTTGGTAAAATTAATTAATTATTGATTTAAATAATTTTTATTGCATTGCTTTAGTTTTATCACATTTTTTTCAATGTACCATTAGCACAAGCGATAGAACAACTATAACCTCATGTAATCTAGAATTTTCTTTTTAGTTCTTCATGCCTTGATTCGTAATTCACGTCGTAGACTCGGAAAGTAAAAATACAAGTGTTACAGGTTGGCAGCACTGTTACGCGAGTCGGTGTCGAAAGGTGAAACGCTCGGTGGCAACTGAGAAGTGACGAATAGCCAACTTGTCCATCAGATCGCACAAAACTCGTCAAGCAGCTCGCCAATCGATCGGCCAATTTGTAACGCTCGTACATTTTATTTTTTGATTCACCATACCATAGTGTACAGTATTCTGGTGGGTTGCCGCTCGCGGTCATGTCTGTCGGCCTAATGTGGGTTTTCTTTCACTTTTGTCTTGCAGCGGAGCAGAGGGTTCGGGTTCATCACCTTCTCGGAACCGCACAGCGTGGACAACGTCCTCAAAGTGCCCATCCACACCCTGGACGGCAAGAAGATCGATCCCAAACACGCCACGCCCAAGAACAGGCCCAAGCAGGCCAATAAAACCAAGAAGATATTCGTCGGCGGCGTGAGCCAAGACACCTCCAGCGAAGAGGTAAAAGCGTACTTCAACCAGTTCGGAAAGGTCGAAGAGACCGTAATGCTGATGGATCAACAGACGAAGAGACACAGGGGATTCGGATTCGTCACGTTTGAAAACGAAGACGTCGTCGACAGGGTGTGCGAAATTCACTTCCACACTATCAAAAACAAGAAGGTGGAATGCAAGAAAGCTCAGCCGAAAGAAGCGGTGCAAGCCAGCGCCGGCCTGTTAGGGAAACGTCTGGCCACCGTGGGCACGGCGGTGCTGGGGGGCAGGCTGCCGCCTCCTCCGGCCCCGCTGGCCGTGGCCCAGGCGCAGGCGCAGGCCCACGCGGCGGCTGCGGCGGCGGCCGCGTACCCCAAGCTGCTGTACCCCGCGGCAGCGTTGGCCGCCTACCGGTACGCGCCCTACCCCGCCCCTCCCCCCGCGCAGGCTGCCCAGCCCGCACAGGCGGCCGCGCCGCCGCAGTACCACCCCTACCAGCTCGCGGGCGTGGACATGTCCAGTTTCCAGGGCATCGACTGGGCCTCCATGTACGGAATGGGGATGTACGTCTAAACTGCGGTTACCCTACCCTAGAGAGGCGAGAGGCGTTGATTTTTTAATTAAATATATTATAGTAATCCTGCATTTCAGGTCTTTGACGTATATTCGTTTCAATTAAAGGCGTCGTATAACAATTTAGTCGGGGCAGAACCCGAAGCTCCGTTGTCAAAAGGTTTCGACGCTACTGGTTTTCCTATTGGTTTAGCTTTGCCCGTAATTGCTGAGGTTTTTATTTATTATTTGTTCCCTGACAACCTCTCTTGCCTCTTGTTAATATTGTGTTTACATTTTCAGACCTTCTCTTTGACTCATTTTAAACGAGCCAAATTCTCGCTTCGGGCAATATTGAATTTTACAATTTCTGAAAATGAAAGAACTGACTCAGAGTACAAAATAAGTTTTAAAATGATCAATTTCAAACTCGCCAATGACAGCAACGCGCTTTCAATATGCGGGTGAAGCTGCAAGAGGAGAAACCGCCTCGAGGTCTCCACAGTGAGAGTTTTATTTTATTTGTAGCAAGTCTTAAAAAATGTTCGATCTGGCGATATCGGGAATGCGTTTCAACAACTGGGATAATAATCCAACGTTGCAAAATGTTGCCCATTTAATTAGCAGGGGCATCCACCTATTTATTTCAGGATTTCTTTTGGTAGAATTTCGTGTATTCGAACAATGAATGAATCCTATGATAATACAAAATCCCGACGTTCCTTTGAATTACTAAACTTTTTTATTATAATGAATTATCGTGATTTTGAACTGTGAGAACCGCGATTACATTCGCGAGGGTTTTTTTTTTTTTGTGATTTTCAAAAGTATTTGTGCAAATGTGTATTTTTTGTTTGTTTCTGGTAGTGTTAAAAAGGACCATTGCTCATGTAGATACAGATCTTTGTATGTATGTATGTAGGATCTATATTCCAATTATTATAGGTATGTCTGTAACACATGTCCCGTCATACCGAACGGAATGTACGTCTGAGGACGTCAAATCTGGATGTAGTCGCATTTAGTGATATGTTCTTTCGAATGTTACGTCGACATCGGCGGCCTGCACGTTGAAAGACACGCGAGGGAAAATGATCTATGAGGGTTGAGTATTGCCTGCCAAATAATTTCTAGACAAATCGAATCAATGAAACGAGTCACCAGACTAGAGTCGCGATATTTGTCGAGTTAGTAAGTTGGATTTCACGTTTCCCGGCCTCGTCCAGATTTGATAGGTTTTGTCAGTGTGGTCGTATTTGAAAAAAGCAATTTTCGAAGTACGCTTGTGATAAGATTACGCAATGATTGATAATAATTATTGTATAAATATTTGTTCGTGTACTTAAATATTTAACATTTAAAACAAAACTTAAAAAAATATTTTTCGGTCCCCGATGGGGCCGAGAGCTATTAAAATATTATTAAAATACTCGATTTAGATATCAAACATTTTTTCCGGTCATGCACAAGAATCCAATAGTGGGGGCTCTCCGCGCACCGTACTCTAAATGCTCCGAACCGAAAGGTCTAGTTGCCTGGATAACGGTTGGACACAAAATATTTCTCCAATTTTTTGTTAATCATCTCGGTATGACTGGAAAAAATTGTTCGGTAGAAATTTTTCACGTCACGAAGGTCAGTATCGTTCGCGACCGTCGCGAAGATGGAGCGGTCGAATCGGACGCGGGCCTCGTGTCTTGAAATGTCTCTGCTGTCGGATTTTTCTTCGGAAGGCTGGCTTCGTTAAGTATTATTTGAATATTTGTGATCGGTAAGATGTTTTACTATTAATAATATTATCAGTGTAGCTTTAGGTTGTGTAATATTATATTTCAGCGTTTTGTAAAAGTTGTGCCATGAGTTTGTGAAATCTCATCTTGTTTCCTGATTTGTTGGAAAAAATAAATCAAAACGCTTTCGTCACTTGAAAATTAGTGGAGAAAAAATATCCCACCACGGGCAATAAAATGCTGCGCAATTATGATTGCCGATTTTATTTTGGCACTTCTGCGACTACTCTACTCGATATTAAATGATGGTATTCTCATTACATTATAGTTAATTATAATTACATTAGACCGTAAGTTCCTTAAATATAATTCCCAGAAGAGAAAGAATGCCGAACCTACTTACCTTACCTTAGTGCGTATACATATTTACATCTACATAATATGTTAAAAGATTTGTTCACTCTATTCTTTCGTTTTTTGTACATCCTCTCAGAAAAAATAAGCAATAATCTATTGATTATATTATACTAAAATGTAATAATTTTAAAATATATCATTAAAAATAAGTATTATGTGAAATTGAAATCTGCAATAATGTCAGTATTAATGTAATTAACATTGTAACAGTAATTGGACTTGAATATGAACCCTATGTATTTAAGCACATTTATTATCCAGAGTATCGCTTACTATTTCGTTTCACCTAAATATTAATAACGAACCTTCGTCATTTTGGCTATAAAAATCCTCTCGACCTTTTGTCAGGCAATTCTTTAATTAATATTCCAACGTGACAAAAAATTATTAACATTTCTGTTCCACTGTGTCATGTGTCACTGCGAATTAACAAATCCGTAGCAATTTTGCCTTCCCGAAGCATTCCCGAGACACGAAATTTTGAATGTACGGTTTGTCTCCCGTTTTCCTGATAAAACTGTCGATCCGACAACGCGCGGTGAACAATAATAATTTTGTCATGTATATTTTACGTCGGTTCAAATTCAGATCATTCGTGGTGTATTTTATAGCGCCGTGACCCGTGACCCGTGACCGGGAACAAAATCACGAAACACGAGTGACGTGATTCGTGACGTAACGTAGCTGGCAAATTTCCTTAATATATTATTTTTGCAATCGGCTAAGATACTCGACATAGATTTAAAGTTCCTACGTCTTTATAATATATCTAGTTTAGTAATCGTTATTTTTTACGTGTTCCCTGCGTGATAATGCGGCTAAATATTATTATGTAGCTCATCTTCTGGGCTCGACCAATTTTTTTTTTTTGTATTTTAATTCGTTCATAAATTTGACCGGTTCTGTACATTTTTTTGACACATTTCACACAATTCGTCGTTAAATATGCATTGAAGCGTCTAGAACGCTTGTTTACATCTCGCCTGAGGAATGTGATCAAATATCAAAGAGTCATTATACGATTCTCTAATACGTGTAAGTCACTCGGCTAAAAAACGCCAAGCATCGCGGCTGAAGTGCCGTTCAATGACGAAAAGGCCACCTCGTGTAAATGTTACTTTACCTATAATGGTTCGTTTTTTGAGCTGGCATCACCGAGCTATAAAACTACTCGGTGTATTCGTGGTGTTGCGCATTTATAATCGATCTTTTGTTCTTGTATATATCGATCGTCCTCCGGGTGGATATGCAACGCGCCGTCTCTAGATGAGTTGTAAGATTGCCCGAGCCTGTCGATTCTCTAGTGTCACTGATCTTTTCACCCGTATGCCCATTTACATTTGCCACGGTCACTCGATATTTGAGACTGCGATATGCGATAGATGGCTTTCGGAATACCGCTTCCGCGATCCGAGCGAGAGACGATGTGAAGATACTCCGTTAAGACCAGCTATGCCAAAGCGAAATATTCATAAAAAATTCTTGTCTGATTATTCTTGCCACGATTTAGATATTATTTTTTCGTAATTAGTCTTAATGTTTCGATAATCACTTTATTTTGCCGGTTCTTGTCAACGATATCGTCGATTTTTTTATTGTTTCTTTGTGGAGGAGTTCAGTTTTTTTAACAATAGCGCAGCTAAATAAATTTACTTTTAAATTATTTCTAATACTTGCATATCTTTGTTTCCTTAAGAATTCACCAAATTTATAATTTTAAATATTTAGACACTTTGGCCTGTAAGTATATTAATTTCCTGAAATGTCATTGTATATGTTAAAAGCCACCTCGTTTTGAACTTCTCGATGTTTGTGTTTAGTTACTTTTTAAATTTAGTTTTTTAATTCGTCCATTTTCTCCCATCAAACTGCTATCGCGATTGCGATGGTTCGATGATATGACATTAATTTAAGATTTTATCTAGGGCAGCCAATCTTTAGTATTAATTCTTTACATTTTTTAGACTTACATGAGGATCTCATTCGTCTTAAAAATATATATAAAATGATCTTGTGTATGTTTTTTTCCCGATCATCTCCGGTGATATTCGATATTCTGTACTTAAAGTGTTAAGTCCAAATATGTATTATTTTTGTGTTTTTTAAACATTATAATTGTGAGTGACCCCAAACAATATTGAATATCTTGCTCAATTCTACTTCATATTTTCACTTAAAAATATACACTAGATTTTTGCTATTATCAAAATTATACTACGTAGGTATCTCGTTGTATTGTTAACTATTTTGAAATTTATTGTCAATATGTTGAATTGTTGATGTAAGTATTAAACACTCCTCGCTCTCAATAGTGCACCCAGCTCAGTTCACCGCCCGGAGATTGTGAAAAGCGTGTCGCAAATGCAAATGTTTCCACATTGATTTTTTAAAATATTTCAACAATGTTGTGATACTTTTTATTTGATCAACTCGTACCGACCCTTCGGAGGGATGTACGGCGCTGGCCGGAGGCGAGCCAGGACCGCGCCGCGTTAGGCGTACAGTCGGCGCGATCGGGAACGTCGCGGCGGACCAATGGTGAGTGTTATTCAACAACAAAAATAAGCACAGTATAAGCGACAGTCGAGAGTTGTATCTTATCTTATCTTAGAGGTGTAATTGTTTCCTTTCATTTGAACCTAACAGTATTATTATTTCTTGTAACCTTTCTCTATGTATAGATTTCGTAATATTTCTTTATACTTTCAATCATTCAAGTTTAGCAATAGTTTAATGACGTATCAGTAATATTTTGATTAGTATGATGTAACAAGTGTTGGATAGTTGTGGCGGCAGTGCAGAGCGAGGATTCTGTTCAAAGTCGCGAGAGGACAACAATAATGCGATCGTTCACTATTTCCAGTGAACAGTCTGTGTATCGATTTAGAACGATGCCCTTCTCTGTACTTGTCTGCACGAACAAAAGTATTCAATTCCTTAACTCCTCCATTATAAATGTGTATATCGATCGACTGTTCTTTTCTAATTAACCCTAGCTTACAGCGAGTGTTCAATTGGGTGAATGTCGAACATTTCATTTAAACCGCGTGTCGAAATGTACACTTTTTGATAAAGTCGCACTTTATTTTTCGTATGCAAATTTATACGCTGTCTGTAGTTAGAAATTTGTGTTCCCTTTGTAGTTTTGATCTTATTATGTAAACCTTTTGATAATATTCTAACTTCTTTATTTGCTTGAATTTGAACCGATCACTGCCATCGTCTGATCTGGGTTGCCCTCAGAGCGGCGAGATGAACAGTTTACCGACATAGTTATCTCAGAGAGAAATCTCTCACTACAGACCGCCTGCAAGTTTGCTCTGAAAAATGGACGTGATGAATTTTGAAAAAAATGCTTTATTTATTTTTCTCTGGATGATCGTATTTTCAAAGAAAATTTGATTTTGGAATTAAATAAATGACGCTATTTTTATTTTGTTTTTGTTAATTTCTGATTTCACACGTCATTAAAATTGTACTACAATAGATAGTATGTTCGACAGCATGAGCAGTCCAAAAATAATAGTTAAATTATTACTGTACTGTACTTTTTTTTGATTTTCGGGATGTATAATCATTTTAGGCTGTGGTCACATTTGCTTTGCTGTACGTGTAAATACACTTTCTTTGGCTAAAAAATGTTGAGATTTTCTTTGCTATCAGTGAGAAGGTCTCTTTATGAATATTATAATATTATCACTTTTTTTCTTCAGGCGTAGAAAGAAGAAAAAACAAATTCTAATAAATGGTTCAAAAAATGGTTATCAAACGTCTTAGTCTAATTAAGAAAAAACTTGAAAGATGGACACGAGATGTACTACAGAGAACCTTCCGATTGGCCGAGTAAACCTGAAAACTTGTTTAATTTAAATGATTACGTGTGTGGGGTTTGCGGTTCGAGTCTCCAACTTTGGAAACTTTTTGTGAATTGTGCGATAACGTTGTCTACAATCTAATTTGTCAAAAAAAAAGATGGCAGTAGAGACGGAACATTTTTGTTTGAAAAATGTTTCTCCAGAAAAGGCGGTGAACATTTTGTTTTCGCAACATTTTGACATTAGCCACTAGGAATTGAGGTATAAATGCATGTTTCAGCTCGCTATTCTGCGTACGTCATCCTACCATCATCTATTATACATACATATATCCTTTAATTCAAATCTAGGCTTCGCGATAAAGTCATAATTTTCCATTTTATTTCGTAGGTTTTTTTTTAAATCTAGTGTTTTGAAAACGCAGAGAATCAAATTTTTCCATATTTACTATCTAGGATTAAATACAGGACTGATTCAGGATCCTTATTTAAAAAACGAGATAACTAATCAGAATTAATTAATAAATAATCCCTTAATCCAAATTGTCCCATTGAACTGAGTACCTAAAAATGCATTGTAGTTTTACAAGATGCACGTTGCTTCATTATATTGAAAATCACACTTGCAATGATAATTATTTTGATAGTTTTGTAGATAATGATTATAAACTTTTCATTGTATGTTGTCTTAGAGTTGTCTAACTGTATTTATAGACGCTTGAAAACTAAAAGTATTTTGAACCGATGTGACCATGTGACCCACTGTGTACGGGGACAATGCAATATGGCTCCGGAGACCACTAGTGACATTATTCAAGAAAGTATATTCGACGGGATATATTTGATGAAATATGCTTCGAATGTGAAAATTGGTCTTCCATAAAGTAACCAAAGGTAGATTTTGTCAATCTCGATGTTTTAAAATTTTTATCTGAACATTCTGATTTCTGTTAGCGAGGAATCTTCGTCGGTCCTCGGGGAGTGTTTGTGTTGACGTTTCTCTGCAAATACACAACTTGACAAAATTACAATTGATATTAGTATATTTAGATGATATATATTGTTGTGCATGTCTGATGAAATAAATACCTGGCGGTTGCGACATCGGCTCGCTCGCGTCTGCTCTGCCGCACCGACCGTCGAATCAGATCAGATCTTGAACAGCTGCATTATCACATTGAAATTTTGAGAGTTTTGCAACCGCTTGGTTATTTAACTAATCGATTTGAATTGTAATATTTAGACGTAATTTTCCAATAATTAGTGTGTTGTAAACATTGGTTGAAATGAACCATCATTAATATTGTTTGTTTTTGGTAGGATTGTAACATGATAGTTTGGGTTTTCTCTCTCACTTTAGATGTATCATTTTTTTTTTGTTTTGGTTTTTAATCTTATATATTATTTTTGGTTTCTTTTTTTTTCCGATTTGTTTTCTTATAAACGCTAGCTATCTCGCTAGTCTCTCGTTTTTTTTGTTTTCATTTCATCACTAGCTACGGCGCTAGTTCTTTAGTTTGATTTCTTTACCATCTCTTGCTGCGGCGTCAGTTGTCCGTTTTTTTTTGTTTGGTTTCTAAGTCTCTCGATTCGTTTCCTTAGACTTAGCTACCATTACGAGTGAACGGAGTTCGGTGCCAGTTCTCTTTTGACTGTTTCGTATCTTATCACTGTCCGCCACAGTGCGGTACAGCGGATGCCGGTCGATTCTTTTTATAATTCATAGCGTTGGATCGAGCACCACCCTTCTTTTATACTATTATTACTAGTATTATTTTTATTTTATTTTTTGTGTGTGTACAATGCTACAGTATCTAGTATTATTTTGTTTTACTTTTTGTGTATTAATGAAATGTTTGGCTGTAAACATCACATTATTAATAAACGTATTTAATAAGTAATTTGTGTTTTTTATTTCTTTTCATATTTGTGTTTTATTATTTTTTTTAACGTATTTTGTGTTCGGTACCCTCGTACGAGAACAGAATGTGTACAGAAATGATAAGATATCCCACGTACGGAGTGTAAACAGTGTGCCCGTTCGATGGGACAATTATCGGATGATGGTTTTGTATTGCAGTAGTGGTTGTAAAAGTGTGTGAAAATTAAAATTTTGTTTACGTAGTGCACTGTAGAAATTGTATCAATCTGTATTGCCGATAGTACGCTGAGATACTAGTTACTTTCTTTGTCATTCGTAAGTTTCGAGAAACAGGTTCAGGAGACGTACAGAAATGTAAGTATTTATATTGTAATAAAATAACAACAAATGTCGTTTTTTTTTTTAAATAAAACTAAAGTAATTCGGGCTATTAACAAATTTTAGCCGAAAAATAGATGATCGCATTGATTGATCGTAATCGAGATGAGTAAATGGGATGCATCACTTGACCGGGCGTCATTTTTACATTTTTGTAAAATGTAATTTATTATACAGTATTAACCGTTGCGCACTAATAGCGTCAATCATACTTTGTCCAAGTGCCAAATGTGTATCTGTACATTCCTACATTTCTTTTTTGGATCAACAATCCAACATTTTTCTGTACATTGACATTATATCGTGCTTAGGTGTTGCTATTCGTATTAAAAACCCTCTCGTGTGTCGCATCGATTTTGCGTCTGCCTCATTATCTGGAAAGAATGACGAGTCCTCGGTCGAATGGTGCGCTAATATACAATAATGATTGGTCACTCTGAAAGAAAGTAATCTAGTTTTCGCCATTAAAACAAGTTCACGCTGGATAATGTTGCTGTCTCTAATAAAAAATGTAGTTATTATTGTAAACTTATTGTATGTAGCCTCTTACAAACATTGTTTTTTTTCCGTAGTGAATGCCCGTTAAGTTAGAAACATGCCACATTAGTTATAAAATATTAATTTGTATCACTACCTGTTTGTAAATCGTGTTTAATTGTATTGTAGTTGAAAAATTTCGAGACACTCACAGAAACTCTCGTTTTACCCGATTAATTTGAACGTAAAACGACTTGAACCGAAATTACCCTTCTCGACCCGATTCTCGGTCATTTTTCCACATTACCTCATCCACTATTCACACCGAGAAACAATGTACAATCCAATTAAAATCCAGTGTGATACAGCTCGTCTCTCTGCGAATGAAATGTATTAAATATGCAAACTTGCCATTTTTTAATGACCGAATATGAACGTGTTAGATTTATTGAGTTATTATTTTGCTCAACTGGCAACTGTGTGAGGTGTATATTAGTAGGTAAACTGGAAAATTATAGACCCGTTGAATCTTACAATCATTATCAATTTTTTAGGTTGTATTGTAACAAAAAAAAAATTGAGAATTAGTTTTTGTGAGTAGATTGATATTTTTGGCAACTAATCATCAGTGGGTCATCGTTTTTTTTTTTTTTTTTACTTATGTATAGAATTTTGTTAAGTGACTAAAGTACAAACTGTTTAGTCGATTTTGAAAATATATTTAGCGGTGTCGAACACCACGCGAAACACAACAGTCGTCCCTTGATAATGGTGGATCTTTCACTCTCCAAATAACGTAAATTCATTCTATTATACTTTGGTCACTTTTCCAAAACGCATGACCCATTGGTTTTTGTTGAAACTTACTTAACCAGCTGAATAAAAGTACTTGTTAGATTGTAGCCTTAACACACTTAGTACCATTTGTATTTTATTCGATACCGGTGACAGCAAAAATGAGTCAGATTCAAATAGATATATTTTTACTTCACCGGTGTCGATTTTGGTTGTTGTAACTGAATAAGAAATAATACTGAATGATTTTTGTGGTTTTTTTTGTAGAACACCATTTCCCCCTCTCTTCCCTTTCCCAATTGGTTTCTAAAGCACTAACAATATATCTACCGGTACAGAATGTTATTCTCGAAATTAAACGATCAGCCGCTATCTTACCGTTGAAAGAAATTCAAGAAAATTTGGGTTCGAATCCCAATTACGAATATTAATTTTGTTTATCAATTTAATTCTAAAATTATACAAGTTTCTCTCATCTAATATAAGTTAAAAGTCCTCGACAATCAATATCAAAGAATTTTCAAACCCCCCGTTTCAATACTTGAACCAACTTTAAAAATGTTACATTAGGAGTATCCCAAGGATTTGTAATGTGCCCTCTCGTGCTTATATTTATGTGTTGAATGTAGGATTATTTTTACATATAATTATAGTCGCGTTCGTCGTTAACAACTGGGAATTTATTTTTATTCTGATTATTAAAATTGATAGATAAGCATCAAAGAACAATTCAATAATACTTCATATATTTTGAATGTTGTGATAGTATTATAGTATGTCATGCAAATATTGTAATTATCGCTTATATTATTAACGACCAATCTAGTCATTTTAATTTATAGTCAATGTCAAGAGTGTCCTGCTGAGATGCTCTGAACAATATTAAATTAGATTATTTATTTTTAAAAAATGCATGATGTTACCTGTACACAACTTATGGGGACACCTTTATACGTTACGGACTTTCAGCAAGTTGAAAAAATTGTGGCGGATGCCTGCTGCCACCTGTCGGTGGTGACCCGGCGAAACGCGCCCCAGCCATTGTTTTAGGAAATTTAGACACCTTTCGGTAATTATTTATACAATCCTGACTAATTCTACGATTTGGCGCAGTGTGGTATCACAACGATAGAAGAAAGCTCTCGACAAAAATTATTTCTGGCAGAACTTCGAATACCGTTAATCATTTCTAGTCACTTGTTTAGAATGCTGAGAAAATATGATGTATGAGTGGCAAAAATTCTTTATAGAATAAAATTCAGACTACCTTTTTTTTTAAACTAGCCGTTTAGGATTAAATGCTTTTCAATAATTAATACGGAAAATATTTTTAGTTAGTCATTAAAATAATTTTGCATTCCGTTTAAATTATGTATCTGCTGTATTAGCATTTTTCGAAATAGCTAGGAAACAAATTCCAAAACCAATATGATGGATGCTGCTGATGGGCGGACCTCTGTTAATTTGTAAAAAAAAAATTTTTTTTTGTTTTTATATCTTTATTCCCGTCAAACGTTAAATGATGTGGGTACAGCAGAGAGGAATGGATTTTAGATTTCAGCTGGGGCTTAATATATCTTTGGAATTTTGACTCGGTTTTCATAAACGCATACAGTGGTTGCAAAAAAATCCAAATGATCAGAACTTTTTAACGCGAGACCACACGAAGCGACCATCTTGTTTATAAACTAATTCAATTTTCATTAAAAATCCAATTGACAGGTGTTGTTCGGTCGCTATCTCCGCCATTAATTTGATCATAGATTTGTAATTTCAGTCTAAACTCTCGATAGATAATTAAACCATTGTGAAAATCGTGAAACAAATTAAAATGTAATAAGTAAATTACAAAATTATTTGGTCGATTCAAAGCAAAATACAAAAAAAATGAAAGATTTCCATACGATTTGCCAATTTACATAACTCAATGCCAATGTTAGCGTGACAGCGGAACGTATAGTGCCAATTTTTATTGAATCCCCTAATTCGTAGTATTTGTACATTCCTAACCAAAGCGACGACTTATCCGGTTCCGAGCGCACTGCGATAGCGATGTAAAAATAATTTTCTTGGAAAAATATCGAGATTAGTGTGCGATTGGCTATATTACTTCGTTCTTATTTAGAGACCCGAAGATCCGTTTCACTCCGCTTGGGTCCTCGTTTTAAGCGAGCCCTCGAAATATCTAAAATTTGGAAACATCTCTACCTTAACCACACAAATTTGGAAACATTTCTACCTTAAAAGCACACAAAATTACGTATAAAATTTAAAAAAACCTCATTTTAATATAAATGAATATGAAAACTTTATCCTACTCTTAAGTGTTTCTTAATATATTCTACTACCAGATATTGTTAACTGAAAAACTAGTCGTATTGATTAAGTACATATTTAAGTATTGTAACATTCACAATTTATTACTAGAGACCTCAATATTTAAACATTTACTGTAACCTGTCACTTTTATATATGAAATATTGTACAAAATAGGTTTCGCTCTTCAAAATATTAGATAATTGTTAAATAGAAATCAAAAAAAAAAATAAAACTATGTAAACTCTATAGTTCTATAAATAGAAATTCATCATATTGTGAAAAATATAATTTCGAAAAGTTGTCGTGGCGTTTTTAAATTCAATATTTGATTTTCTAATGCCGCAGTGTTGTGAAGTTGACTAAAATATTTTTATAACCATTTTTCCGCGCTGAAAGTTATCTGAAAATGCGTTGTTTTATTATAAACTTTGACATTTGTGACAATGCTCGCTGCGGACTTCATCACTTCAATAATGTTCCAAACTACCGCCGAAAGTCGAAACGAACAGTCACGCCGTAAGTCAATGACAAATCTTTTAATTTTAATAATATTAAATAGAAAATTTAAAAAACATTAAATTAGTGATCCTAGTTTTCTTTACATGACACTTTTCATCGGAAAGTTGTTGGCACGACTGATTAAATATTATTTAAGTCAAAATACGTATTATTGTTAAAAACAGTTCAAGATAGATATTTTGAAAATACATAATCACCGTTAAAAATGTACAAGTTCTTCAAGATGTGCGTATTTTTGTATATACATACACCTTAGAACAAAACTAGTGGCGTGTTATATACACCCCTTTTAGAAAGATCACCCTTAACCGATTTTGAGTGCTGTTGGTACTGAATTGTGCCTTGGAATTAGCGAAAAAATCCGTTGACATCTGTGTTGATAAAAATCGTCTCATCGGGAATGTCTGCGATTGTGGTCGTCCGGTGAATGGTCGATATTTTGTTATTTTCAACATCGAAAGCTCCAACTCGAGCATATTTTCTGTGTAGAGCTAGTGAACGGAAATACTGATCCCAAAATGAATTGAATTTCTTTAAATATTTATTTATACGATAACAATTAAACACCACAATGACTGAATTTCTTAAATAATCGATTTGCTAGTGAGTTGGTAAATTGAACCGTAAAATTGCTACTGATAAATTGAAAAGTATTTGGCCCGGTGAGTAAAATATTGTAACACAGATTAATACCATCTATTAGCTGTCAGCTCTAGTAAACCGACCCGGATATATTTTTTACTTTTCTATAATAATAAATTGACTCCTTCGAAAAGTAAACGATCGTAATAATGGATAACTAAATTAGTTCACGCGTGTTACCGGCCAAGTTACTAGTAGTTATTTGACTAGTTCCGAGTATTTGTTCCATTCCAAGTAATTTTATATTATCTTTCAATTGGGAGGTTTCGAAATGAATAACCAAATCCCCGGCCACCATCTCAGATGTTCCGCGTGACAGCGTGCCGTAAGTAAAACCAATATGTAGCTGTAACAAGAAGAGGTTGTGAATTAAAAAGCTAACTATGTAGTTCGCTTCGAGTGGGACGCGTAGATCGCTGAATGAAATAGTAATCCACCGTTTTTGGACATTCATTTATCCGTAGTCTTACTATCTATGCATTATCTTTGTATTTTAATATTCTAAAATCATGTGGTATTTTCTAATATATATATATATATATATATAACTAACTACAATATTGGTGGCACTTCTTTGCTTTTGACATGTTCTCATTGTCGGTAGATCATTTAGAACTGTTGTATGTTTGGCTTAAACATTTGAAAATAGACCTAAGTAATTGATGTAAGTATTTTTAAGGTAAAAATTATTAATGTGGTTTGTATTTTGCGGGAAACGTAATGGTATGTGGACACGGGCAACCTTTTGCTTCAAGTTGATAATACGAGCGGTGTATATCGCGCGTAGGACACGCGTGTGATCTACCCCTCTCCAGGGCGCGACGCGAGGTGTCGCCGGAGGTGGCCGCCGGCCTGGCTGCGCAGCGGCCGAAGGGTGAAACAGATGAATCGGGACAATAATTTATTGTGCGCATACCATTCCCTTTGCCGCGTTAGAACCTGTAAGGTACTCAATATATTTGACAGCAATAATTGTAACATATTATTATAATATTAAACAACTTTTGATTATATATACAATACTGTAATATTTCTATAGTAATTATATCACAACTATATATATTTTTGTAATATAATAACAAATAAAATGTTTAAATTATGGTTATACTTGTGCGAGTCGGAGAGTTGTTCGGATTCTTGGAAGGATACGGTTTAAAACATTCAGAAATAATATACTCCTATAACTGTTTCGCCCAGAAATGCGCGTCTGTACGAAAATTATGTAATTATTAACGTTACTATCATCGTCAAAACGCCTAAAAAATAACTTATTCATGTCTACATCCATTTTATTGTAATATAACATCTCAAGTATTTCTTAATAACTTAGATATACTCTAGTTATCAAAAGCGCTACGATTTCACTGTTCATCCAGTCTAGGGAAAAACCGAAATGGAACTCGTTCTATTAGTACAAATACCAAATACAATATTAGTCTACAAGCCGATGTTTCATGACCCAACGAAATAAAACGTTCGTACTACGATGCTATCTATTCAATTTGTAATATTAGCCGTAATTGGAGAATTAAAATAAATAACTACGATGTATGATTGACGATTTTCAGTACGATACGGTTTAACTAGCCCTCGGTCAGCGAGTTATTAGATGTAGGGGATTTAGGATACGTACATATTGTAATAATTGTGAATAGAATTGTTCACTTATCAGTTATTTCACAGTTCGGTGTCGGCGCGAATGAAAAAATCTTTTTGTGACAAAAAAAACATAACTTGTTTTAAAAAGAGCGTTCTAGGCGAAACAGCTATCGCTAGTATCGGTGATCGATCGATTGGTTATTTATATGGGAGTGTTAACTTTCTCGCGGTAAAACAATTTCAGTAGTGTTTGAATCGTTAAATTAAAAATACGCGTTTTCTTGTGTCGTTTTCGACCCAAAAACTTCCGATTCTACTTATGTTCAATTATGATAATTAGCTACTATTTAATAAACATTACTTTCTAAACTATATAACTTATCGAATGGTTGTGAGCCCAGGCGAGTCTCTTCACTGAACAATTATAAGATGTGACAAAAATTAAATATATTCAAATACAAAAAAAAATATAAGGTTTTCTTTATTTTTAATTTTTATTTAAAATAATTTGAAATTTTCCAACTAAATCGAACTTTGTGCTTAGAAAATTTTTCTTGTCATCCTTTACGTTGGCATAAATATTCCTTTAAGGTGCGTCGGCCGGGACTGTCGCGTCTCGGCGGCAGTTCACCTCTCGACATTAAAATTTAACTATGATATAATAACATAAGAGAGTTTCCCCGTATCGATCGAACAAGACAAATAGCCGGTTCGCGTTTAAATATTAATTTTTAATTATTCCATACTAAAGTGAGTTTAATTTTTTCTAAGTACATTAATTATTTTAATCATTTTATAATTAACTAGTACAATATTAAATTTGCATTTTTCTGAAATCTAAGCTTACTTGAAACATACTAGAAATAGGTAGACATTTTAGAAAACTTAGAGTTAAACTAATATTACTTGTTTGGACTGTCGAAAAGGCTATATTTTTTATTTTATATCTTATTGTTTCATTTACTAAACAGGAGTCTGAAGGACTCTATTCATTTACGTTTTATTTTTGGTAGTTCTGAGAAAGCATGGGAATGAACTCTTGAGTAATTTATGCAATTATTAAAAAAAATAATAATAATGTCTCAATTAGTTTGAAAAAATTATTAAGAAAATATTTCCAAATCTATATTATACATACGTAAAAAGTAGTTTTTTTTGAATAAGTGTATACTCAATATGTAATTCGTGTTTCACTAGTAGAAACTAGATATATAGTATAGCAATTGATGTAATATTTAGGTGTTAAGTGAACGCTCACTTAAGGCGATCAATATACCTAGTAATGCTATTTTATTCCAGTGATTATTATGATGTATTTTTAATATTTTCATGTACATATTCATTTGACTCGTCGGTAACGAAATTCCAATTCTGTTCCATAATAACGTGTGTGCGCATTATAAAATCACAATGTTGGATGGATGCAAACAACGTCACAATGTCATTTTGGAATGTTTATTAGGTATATAATAATATTTTCAATCGGCCGCTCTTTCTTTACTATTAAGTCTTGCTGCAGAAGAGCTCCGGAATTGAAATCACGGATAGCGATAGTCAAAATACCCAAAAACAGATCTAGTCAATCGTAGTCAAAGTTGCGACATAATTACATTTAAAGTTGTTCAATTGTATTAAAAACGTCGGTGGAGTGTAATGTTCGTCCGAGAACAGGCGCCGCGAGTTGAACAGTTCACTGTATAAATACGTGTTCTGTGTTTAACACGTTTAGAGCTGTAAATTTTACATCGCTGAATTTATTTATTTATTTGTTTTGAATGTATTTTGTGGTTAGCTTATTTAGATCTAGTTGGCAAAAAGTATAAAGATCCTTTGTACACAATGTATTATTTAATTATTTACTACCTCCTTGCGTGTCATTTTATATGTTATTGGACATTCCATCATTATTCGTTTACACTTTTATTCAATATGGATACTACCAAATAGGTACACGTATATATTTTGTATTTCGACAATATGTTTGCACATTTCTGTGCCATTTTTACTGTGTATTCAACTTCCTGTAGTTCATTTAATAAATATATTTTTATCCTTTTTTTGTAAGTGCGAATGGAGCGCGAGGAATGGTTTTCAAAGTGTGAGTCCCCGACTCAGACTTCGACTGCACCACTTCTTCCTTGGATCTGTAAAGCGCGCCTCGAAGGTTCTATGGTGACTGCCATCGTCTCCTCGACTTCTCGCTCGTCTCGCGCGGCAGTCTGATCTATTTCCATATTTCTTAGGTTCCACTTACTCGCAGATTACGTGCAGTTGAAATATGTCTAAAAAAAATTTAAAAATTCGATTTTGTGACTGAGTATGCCGCTACGAGCAGCGTTGTATGGTGATGGGAGGGAATGAATAATATAATGGAATATATTAAATATTTTTTGAACATGCTCGAAATTTCCTTTATACTTGCAGGACGGATTTAAGACTTCCGTTTACGTATTCAAAAGTGTACTAATTTTGTCTTTATTTTCGAATCTCCCAAGTATTTTGTATTATTAATTTTGTAATTTTTTTTTAAATAGCTTCGTACTTTTTCATTTTTAGTTGAGAATTTATGAAAATATATTTTTTCCAAAAAGCTTTTGACATTTTATACACACATAGTATTGCACTACAAGTAGACGACTGATTTTATGGATATGTTTTAAATCTTATATACATTGGTATTGGTATTCAATATTTATTACTAGTCTTTATATAACGGTAGGCACCTTTCTGAAAATGTGATTGCACTAAACTGCGACTTCGACCCAGCTAGGGAAAATATGTATTTGGTCAAAAAGATGTATGGGTTCTGCTACCACCGTGTTGACATTTATATTTTGTTTGTAAATACCGTTCTCAATGATGGAGCTCTGCGTCTTGACGAGTATGGGCTGACTGTAACCCCGGCGAGGAGAATCGTGTATTATTACTTTAATACAGTTTAACAAACTCAGTTTAAAAAAACAAACTATTCTGTACGTTTTCTATACCATAGTTTCAATATTTTAAAAGATTTGCATTTAAACAAATTGAATAAATCTGTTGGCAGCTATTCAAACTGAAAATTCGCTTCAAAAACTAATTGATTTCGCTTTCACACTCGCAAGTCTTGTAATTATGTCTAATTTATCGTATGCGGTACATTATTGAACCTCGGTTAAGAAAATGCGGGTCGAGGTCTCGTGTAGTGCAGTTTCACGAGTCTGCCTAGTTGGACTAGCCGAGCGATCGGCCGTTTCGGCCACTCGATGTGTTTTGTATGTTAGTGATATGTTTAAACACTTAGATTTAGTGTATTTGTGATGAAAAAAATCAATAGACGATGAACCTAATAATAATTATATGAAAAGCAAAATTGTGTTTTTATTTTAGATTAGTGGAGAAATGGTTTTGAAATAGCAATGTACATGTACGTAGAACCGACACACTATTTGAGAGTAATCATTTTTGACTTCATTATTGGTTCATATTTGACCGTAGATACAATTCATCCTTTTAGTTTGCAGGATTTAAAAAATGTATCTTTAAGAGAAGCCTTTGTTTATTTATAGAATTAAAGAAGTGTCGTAAATATTGCACATAATATGCTTTTTGGAGATTGTTGTTTTACACCAATTGTTATGTTACGGTGCATCCTTTTCATTTCGTAGACAAGAGACATTCATTTATAGCAAAGTAAATATTGTTATGTGTTTCCATATTGTTTTAATATCCCTATCGAGTCGCACGCGAAGCCACGGAGAGAAAATGGACACCATCAAAGAGAAGTATACTTTTTATTTTTATTCGATCGAGAGAAAAGTTCTGAAGGATGTATTTCGAGTTTGTCGGATGGACGCTGGGAACCATATCACTTCATTTTAATTGTCTTTATTACTTGTGTTGCTCCGGGACTAATTGGATGGTAATATCCTACCGGTCCATGCTGTCACAAATTCGACCCGACGTGTGTTCTTCAAATATGTCACGCGAGCGGTGATTATAGACAACTGAAATTACAGATATTTGGTCTAATTCCCATTCAAGATTTATCTAACTTTGGAACAATAATGTATCCGAGATTGGACAGAAAATTTATTTTCAAAGTATGATACCATACGCAGTTTAGAAGGTAACAAGGCAAAATAAAAATTATATTTTAGTAAAGCTTTTAATACTTTTTAGGATAACAACTGCTGATTTAAATAAAATGTATGAATTGTGCCCGAAATCAGAAATTGTATTACCCTAAATTACGAGTATATTACACCATATTGGAGTCTGTATCTGCAAAGTGATCAAATGTAAATACGAGGAATCGAAAAGACGACAATATTTCATATTTATATAATACTTCTGTATATACATGCACATTAAATTAAGCCAATACAAAACAAATAATTTTGAGCGTATGTATATGACGTAAAATATTAAATTTTTCACTCGGGCCACTCATTTGCAAAAATTTCACGCCGTAGATGGATCAAATTTACCGAAAAATTAATGTTTAAAACTATGAAGCTCAGTTTCGTGTTACCTTGTTGTTCCGAGGGTACGATATTGTAAGAAATTTGATGAATTCTTTTTCAACGAACGTTTCTTAACTTGCCTGTTCTACCTTTTTACATTCTAGTACTTGGATTATTAAGTTATATTCCGAAAGTTAGCGAGTTGAGCCTCCGAGCGTTAACCGTGGCAACCATACCTATAACAACCTGAGACGGATAATGCACAACGCCTACCTGCTGCAACTGCAACAATCATATCTTACATTGCATTACACTTCCAGGCGTTTGTCGGGCACGTACGGCTCGGCTGCTCGCGGTGGTCGCTCATATTCGGCGATAACGGATCGGGCCGATATTAAACGCGCGCGGCCCCAGCACTAAACAATTTGGACACCGCAACCGTTGAAGAGCGAAGACGAAACCAGACGCCCCGATAAAGCAATAGTGATTTCAACAAAAACATGGTTCATCTGTGCGGTAGTCGTGGATAAACGCAAATTTAATATATTTCGATTCAAGAAAGTGGTTAAAATTGGCCTTGAAATGTGAGCCCCCTGTATTAGCTGATTAATGTGTCTGTTTTGTAGCACGTGACATTTACAATCGTGTACAAATGTAGAAAATATTGCCTAGTTTCTAAATATTTATATTTTTTTGTTCTAGATTGTTAGTAATCCAAAAATTACCCCGATGAGACAATATAAGCCGTGCCTTATTTTCCATAGTAAAAGGCCTTGGAAATTAGTAGTTGAATCACAAAAAAAGAAACATATCTCTGAGTGTTTTATTTGAAACAACGAAGAAATTTTTTCAATTAGTACCTACTCAGTTAATGTCGAACTTGATATTTTTTTCGGTTTTTTCCGGTCATCGGAAGAAAAACTTTGCCTGATTTTAATATAATATATTATGTAGGTATCAAAATGATTCACTTTTTGACAACTTGTGTTTCCATATTGAATTACGAATTTTGTCCTCTGCTGACATGTTGTATGGCTTCAAAAAAAAATCTTAACACTTCCATTACGCAACTTTCCGTGTACATATGTTATTTATATTTTAAATTTGTTAAAAATACTACTATCTTCACTATTGTGCTTAAACATGTGTTCATAAACAAAATAAAAGATAGCAACCGTAGCAAGAACCCGAAATATAATTATATTGTATTATTTTTTCTTTATCCTAATCGCGTCGAGAGCCCAGACCCAGTCTACTTGAACAGAGGCTCTCAGGATACATTACATCGGATCATTCTTCGCCGCGTATGTTGAAAACATATTTTTTTGGTAATGAGTGAATTTTTTAAATATATTTAATAATTTTATATTTTCACACGATTTGTACTCGGTTACAAACTATTATGAAGCAGGTTTTTATGTATTTTAAAGCCGTAGATCTCTTTAGTTCTAGACGCGCGTGTCGAGTCTAGCTGTCTAATAGAAAACTGAGATACTGAGATTTATCTCGACTAAATCTATAAATTACATTCATATTCCATTAATTTATCATAAATATACTTTTTCATTATATACTGCGAAGAACTGTGTGGCCGCGAATAATGATCCTAAAATCCTAGACTCGTACGCGCCAGCTCACTTGGGACGCAACAGGAATGTTTGAATCACCCAGTATCACTCCAACTTCTCTTTGAACACCTGTCGATTATACTAGTGTCCATTCATCAGAATTTGTTTTTAAGTTTATTTCAATCTACTTTTATAATTCAGATTTGTACAGACGCGCAAGTCGTGCTCTTGTCCGGGTATTATAACACTATTCCCCGCTCGCGTTTGTAGATCTGTACTTGTACCGTTTGCTTCTCCGTTTTTCATCCGTGAAATGGTTTTGCTCCTTTCGGATGATTATTTCCACAACGGGACATCTCTAGGATATCATTATATTCCTTCTGTACTGGTACGATATATTTGGGATGAAATCCCGCGATCGACACTCTGCACACTTTTTATAATTTTTCTAAATATATTTCCTATGCCCCGTCTTGTTCTTCTGGTTTGACTTGGTGATTTTTCCATTTTCAATCTTAACATCTCGCTGATTATACAATTCGAAGTGTCATTAGAACGACTTATGAGGATTTACCATGAATCTCATCATCTTCTTTAGTATTGGCTGTATTAAAGAGCTTCTCAACTTATTATTTCCTTCATATTATTCGATTGACGGACTATCTTTATCTTGATTGCTCGGATCTTGCTATTTGTATCTTTACAAACGTAGGCTTTTAAATTTATTTGAATTTTTAATATTAGATATATTCGCTACGATAATATATAATTTATATTACTTTTTGTAAACTAAAATTACGTTTTGTGTGAGAATTGAAATAATATTAAATCCTAGGACAGGACCATTTAGATTTAAACTTTATTGTAACTGATTTTATAAGTGTAGACTCTTAATGAAATATGGTAGCACTAAATGTACAGTGGGTTCTAAACTTAAAAACATACGAAACATTTCGCATCTATAAAATATATCACAAAACATTTATACGAAGTTGAGTCACGTTTGGAACCGACTGTACAGTATTCCGTGCGGCAATAGTGTGCACAGAACGCACAAAACGTAATGAGACTTGGGTACATGCGCGAAGATGACGGGCTCAATGTACATGTGAGTGTACCGTACCGTAGACAGATAATGTCTAGCGATTTAGGTATCTGCACATGGTGTCTAAGTCTCGTAGTGTTTTGTGTCTACGCTACCGTAATTTGGTTAAAGAAAGATTATTATTATTATTGGACAAGTACATAACCTAACTTAGACCGAAACCCTATTTATACAATGTGTTTCTTTCAATTATTGTATCTTTGTCGTGTAAGTCTTCCCTAAATAACAAAAAATCAATTTTAAGTGCCAAACTAGAAAGAGTAGTGTAATGTGTAGACAAAAAGGGTATTTTTAATACAAATATCATGTAAAGTGTATACATTTTCGCGATCGTCGGTAGGTAGAGATCTTTCAAGTCGGGGGGATTATTCTGAAGTACATTGGTAAATATTAGGACGGCTGCGCCTTGAAAGGTGTCTACCTCCAGCGAGAACTGAAATTTCTCGAGAGTAAAGATTAATGTTCATACCAAAAACACAAGTGCTACACCAAGTCTGATCAGTAGTTTCTATCTTTAAAATCGTACAAATCCCTTTATTTAGATGAAAAACTTGTTACTATTTATATATCTCGACTCAGTTTATATGTTTTGTAGTTGGCGGTGTGTGATATGTGATGAGTCTCGCGAGTGATAGACTAAAGTTGGACATTTTAGTCTCAGCTGTAAGGGACGCTTGCACGTGAGCTAGATGCGCATTGTAAACGGATTTGTGCGCATTGTTTTTCAATACTAACTGACTCCTTTAGTAGAGGAGCTCGGGAGTTTCGAGAGTAGAATATAGAACCATCTATAGTGATGACTTTTAGATAAGTCAGCATCATTTTAGATAGAATGAAGTATGGAAGCATACTGAATGCGTTCACCGTAATAAAGAAGAAGAGAAAGCAAGGATAGAAGATAAAACACATCGAATTGGAATATCAATATATTACATACATACAGTCTGCTGCATTAATAGCTGTACTCTTGATTGCAATGATGTAAAATTATTTTTGCTACCTAAATAGTGCTCGATTTTTCTCGGGTGTTCTATTTTGAAGTTGGAATTAGTGGTTTTTGGTATCCGGCCAGCTACGCAGGCTGACCAAATAATGTAGATATTATAAAAAATTCAGTGACTTTATTTACCGAGGAGCCTTCGTCTCGAGGATTGAACAATTTTAAGTTCGAAGGAGGATTGTAAAAGCGTAATTGGCTACGTCCATGGACGTTGGCAGTCGAAACATGGATCACAAGTGATCGAAGATCGTCGTGTCAATGTAGCATTGACGTGTGAAGCGAACGATTTCCTTCATTCTTCAAGAAGTACAAATTGAAGAAAGGCACGGGCGCAGAATAATTATTTGGGCATATTACAAAAAGAGATGGAAACGGCTTAAAAAAAGCTAGTGATCACTTTAATATAAAAGTACGAAGAGCTACAGGCCGATAAGCAATAAGTTGGACCGACCGATATTACTAAATAACCACCACCGCCACTGACGCTCGAGATGTTGAAGTTCAGGTTTGTTTCTCGCGCAATCTACATGACACAAATATACGAGGAAGAAAGAAACACTGACATAAAAATTGTTGTGACAGTGCACACTAAATTTTACTGTTTCCTATGTAAACGGGACAGCCGAGCGAAGAGCAGGAAAAATTCTTTATTTTTTGATATAAAACCCTTTTTTTCACCACTGAAAATTTCAAGAAATATCAGCACTGGTGAATTTATACAGTTCAGATAAAATTTCCTCCGAGAGTGAAGCATTTTTTTTGGTCAAGACGACTTACCACGAAGGTGTCCGATTAAATCATGAGAGCCCTATATATACATATATATATATAGTGACTGATCCTGTATAATATATTCTCATCTTACTGCATTATCGTGAAAGTTTGATGGCACCTGCATGTACGGAACTATAAATTTATTATAATAATTGTGAGTAATTTGTTTTTAAATGCGCATATCTTAACTATATTCTATATCGGCGTACTCGACTCACGCGCAAGCGTCACTACCTAATATCTGGAAATGTTATTATACATATTAGTAGAATCTCATTATTCACCGAAGGCAAAAATTATTAACGGCCTTTGAATCGATACTCAAATTTTACAAAAGATGCGAGTTATTTGTAAAATTTCGAGTAAACCTTTTCCAAAATATGGAAATGTACCTTAATGATTTGAATGAAATATAATTCAAAATCGTTAGAAAACATATATAGATTTATAAAATTAAGTGGATGTGTATTTTAGATTAAAAAAGAGTCAAAAATTCATAACCGTAAATATATGCTATGTGATACTTCATCGATAAATATAATTTAAATGAATGATGTAATTAACACAATGTTTTGAGTAACTTTATCGAAAATGGGAATTTTATTCCCATTTCGATAAAGTTACTCAAAACGTTCAAATTTTACTATTTATATTTTAGATCACAAACAGTTTTAATAATTTGACACTTGAATAAATTGGTTGATGTTGCTCCAAAATATGAATTATTTCAAATGAAAATATTGTGTAAATATAAATTAGACAGGCTCCGATGCGTTGCGCCGCTACGTGTGCCCGATATAAGGCACCAAAGTATTTTTTACCAGATTGGCAAAACGCGTCTACCTGTTGGTCGGACCTTTCTCATGTTTGGAATATTACATTTATTTCGTGTGTACTTTATAGGGTGTATTGCTGATTTGGGTGACGGCATTTTCCTTCACGCCCCGGGCAAATGTATGCTTTTCATATGCTTGGACGTACGCATTCAAATATTGGATGGGCCCGTGAGCCGGAACATGTAAAAAGCTGTAAGGGACAAATTGTCACAGGGTTACCACTTAACTTGGCATATTGATATAATGGTAATTGGATAAATGTGCTACATTATTTTAGATATTAATTTTTCACTTATTTTACTTTCTTGATGATTGATCAGTGATGAAGAAATCGTCTTGTGATATACCGTATACATTATCGTGATCGTAATGTGACGCAAAATATATTGTTTCATAAGAGAAGAAATCTAAGTACATAAAAAAAAAACAATAACTGATATCAAATTTTTGTACCGTGTATTTTGTCCCTTGCAGAAAATCTCCAACATCCAAATGAATATATAAATATTAATTTTACTTTCTTGAAAGATGTCTATTGCTATAGATGACTATTATATATTTAAATACTAAATTAATGTATTAATTATAAATATATATATATAAAATCAATTTTGTCGAAAAATATTGTTTTAGCGTCACCGGGATTCGAACCTGGATCTTCATTTCCAATCCGGGGAAGTGCACTACCTTTGTGCTATAACGCCAGTATTTTTCTTGACAAATTTTCGAACCTATATGTTACATTTTTCAAATTAATACACCTGTCGTTCCATTATTTGAAAGCCATCTACATTATTTTTACAGAATCTCAAATACCTTTGAGTAAACCGACTTGTAATACAAATACATACATTTTAAATACATTAATTTAGTATTTAAAATATCACAGACCTATGTTCTGAATAATTACAACTTCACAATAAGAATGTGTTTTCCTTAATAATATTATATATTTATTTGGGGTAATCTTTTTGTTGCAGTTTGAGTTTTTTTATTACCAGTTTTGGTCAAATGTAACTGTGGCACTTTGTAATACCGAGATATCTCGAAGTCAGTGAAATACCACACATCGTATATTGGTATAGTTTTATTAATTTTGTCGAACAACTTCAAACAAATGGTTAATATCTGTTCTATTTCATTTTTTCTGATCGAACGCGACAGTAAGATGTTCTATCTTGTTCCGGTCTTCGTTTTAAGCACCTTAGGTTTGGGTGCTTGGAATGGGTGTGTTATTGACTAAAGCGAAGACCGGAATAAACCCCTGCCCTTGCGAATACTGGGCCCAGTGATGTCGAGCAGTGTCGATAATTTGTGACCTGGACACCGTATGACTGACTAAAAACACTCTGAAAGTGTACCAATCAGTGGCGTGCGGTGCATCGGGGCTCACGTCGTTAGGGTCCCAAAAAGTCGGCGCCCTACATTACTTATGATATCTTTGGCATCGACTTAATATTTTAAAAATACGCTTTTGTTTTTTTCATGAAATTTACACTATTATTTAATACAACTGCGTAGTACTTAATTTTCTTATATCCTGTATACTATATATATACACGGGCCCTTTTTTGCATATCGAATTGGGACCCATTTGCTTTAGTTAAGCCATTGGTATTAAAAAAGTTTGAGAAAGATTGACTTTCGTAATACATCTACAGCTCACTCGTAGTTTGAAATACTGCTAGATTAGTCAGTATGGATCATCAAGCAGGTTTCAAATAATGTATTTCTTTTATTCTGTTTCTGTTCTTTCATTGCATCGGATCGTCATATTCAGAAGAGAGAAAACTATTTAAACGGGTAGTAGCAAGGAGCAGAGTGACAAGAATACCTACAAATATAGCATTTCAACCAGGTTGGAACCAGAATTCGCATGTGTGCAAAGAGAAAAAAAATACAAAATTTTCTTAACTATGATAACAGTGGCGGTCCGCAGACGGACGCCGATATATTTAGTAAGCCTCGAGCTATCTTGTGAATTTATCAAAGATTAAAAAATTGAACTAATATCATATCATTAAACAGCTGTAGTGATTTTATCGAAAATGGTACCTTTGTAAATTTTAAGATTATGATTCTACTTAAAAAATATATGTATTAGTAATATTATATACTCCGTGTGATAAAATGCCGTTGATGCTTTGTAGATATGTTTTCAAAGAGATTAACAGTAGTATTGAATAAATTTTTCAAATCACTTTCAGACCTATAATTATTAATATACAATAATATAATTTCCACCATCCGGCTGAGAGATTTGTTCACTTCCATTAATATCGTGGTAGTCAGGAAAGAACGTGCGCCGTGTACTTTTTCAAGAGAAACATATAATGGTGCATATTGTCAATGTTCACATATTTCTCGCCCTCTGTACGTCGGTCACACTTTTAATAATGTATTTTGAATAAACATATTCTGGCACTGAAATATTTCTCTGGACGTTTCATTTTTTTCTAATTGATCAACTGAGTTTTATCTATCCTATCTAGATAGGTACACACCTCCCATATGTCAATAATAATTTATTTAGATACCAGAGGGTTAAAACATTTTTTCTATCGTTATCGAAGGGCCTAGTTTATTTATTTGAAATGGTAAAATTAGCATTATTGAGTGGAAAAAATTAAAATTTTGATGAAAAATCCTTCTTTTCCTGATTACCATTTATTATTTTTTTTTGTTAGCGTGTTGCATTATCGGAAGATAATAAAAAACTGTAAATGTTAATTTATTTGTATTGAAAAAGTAATATACTGTCTTGTCTCTTTGGAAATACAATGGTTTTTAGTCTAGATGTTAGAGTAGGAGGTAGTCGGTTTGATTGTTTCAGCATATTGTCGTGGCGGTGTTAACTGCGATAGCGGGATTTAAATTTAAAAATGCTCACGTTAACTTTGAGTGCAATGATAACCTATATAATACTATTGTAAGGATACAATAAATCAAAATATTAAATGCGGACCTAAATCATTTTCAATTTCCAACATTAGGAAAATAGATTCGTGGCGTGCATTTTATAGAATATCAGTGCGGTATATTTTTATGTAAATATGATTCATTTCATGTACCATCTATGAAATGTGTTTTGTAGCGATTAGAGCTAGATTTTGTTATTGGAAATATTCTAATTTTATTTTAAACTGGTTTTACATAAAAACCATTTTGTCGATTTTTTTTTAAATTGTGAAATAAAAGCCTTTTAGTAAGTGAGTGAAATAAAATATCGGTACCTACTTAGAGTATGGCAGCAACCAGATATGAACATTTTCTCTAGGGGTCCACAGTAAAAACAATATCAATTTTTCTTAAAATTAAATTCACATTCAGCTGTACATTACATTTTTCTGCGTAGGTATAATTTATACTTTATTTATTTATTTATAACGTTTTACGAGACAAAGAAATATACATTTAAAAATTGAAAAGAGATTGTTGTATTTTTTAAATTTTCAAAAAAAACACCTTTGCTGTTCGCCGTGTGGACAAAGGTCGCCATCCACCGGTAGTGACTTAAAGCTTTAGATGTTCGTATCGTGGGCACTGTGCGAAGGTTCAATGTACCCGTATCAAACTTTTGAGAGTATTTTAAAAATAAAGTCTGTACTGTAGTCATTGTTGTGTACTTCGTAATCCAGTTACTTTATAAGAGAAATCATATCGTATTTATTCATGATAAAATAAAATAATTTGTTTTAAATTTTATTTCTTGTTTTATTACTTGTGGCCCCGACCCGCAACTCTTAGGACCTCACATCCATTTTATGTTTATGCACATGTCAAAGGGCACGTGGTTATAGCAAACTGTACGTGCAGGCAATTGAGCTCACCAAAACAAGTGAGCAGTGAGATGATATATGACCGAAAATAAAGACAAATGAGGCACGATGGAACCATAAAATACCAAATTTACTCTACGCTTGTTACAAATATTTAAGTACCTACAGGTGGCTAAATTTTCCCCAGAAAATGGCATTCAATACAGAAGATTCTGCAACCTCAGTGCACATGTTACCTAACAATTAAAGTAAGTATGTACATAACCTATCTAAAAAATAAATTCAGCGATAAATAATATTTGATTGACATCGCTCCATGTTTGTATCGAGTTCCTATGAAACATAAAATATACTATATTAACAGAAGGTGTAAGTGTGACCTTTTTTCTATTAAGATGTATTTTTTAATTTTTATTATTATTAAAATTTGAAAACTGGAATTGGGAAAAAAAAATCTGTTTGACATGATATTATAGATAGGTAATTTTATAATTCCCTACCAACATGCTTTTTTTTACAAGTTTATTTTTAAAGAAATGTCTTGATCATAATGATCGATTTTAATATTAAAACAATTTAAAGTAAACTATCTTTCTTAACAAATGTTATGAATTATTGTCTTGAAATCACGACAAGAAAAATTACACTTTAGTTCATGTGCTCGTATTAACGAAAAGATCTACATATCGTCATTGTAGCAGCCTTGGTATTATCCACAAATATATTCTAATATATATATAATAATATTATAACCATGGGTTAAAAACAGTTCATAAAACTCTTCAACTCAAGATGTTGCATTTCCATGACAAAGAGCGTAAATACGTACGTATTATTAATTAGGTAAAACGACAAACCTAACCTAACTTAACTGACAACAGTTGCGAGCTAATATCTATGTCAGTTTCAAAATTGTGAGTCTCGAACCCAAAGAATGAGAGGACAACTAGAAACATGCTGTATTATGTATATTACACGTATATTATGTTAAATTTGTTAACGCGCTATATCTGAGGCAGTTTATGTGACTAATTTTATTTACGAATTAAAATATTGCTTTTGCGATATTCGCTGTCATCATGACAGAAGCAAGTTATTGAAAAAACTTTCACATTAAGCATTTTATTGAATGAAAATACAAATTTGAAGAAATATCTTGGGTATACACTGCAAAACAACCACGTGATGATGTTTGAAAAATAAATAATATCGCGTAATTGTAAATAGTGTTCTCCTTCACCCGACCGTACCACCCATGAGTACTGTCATCAAATTAACCTAACCTAACCGAACTTTTCAATAATTACGATTCCTATTATGGAATTTACTGTTAAACAGTAAGTTTGAAAGTGGAACATATCGAAATAAAGTTTAATAATAATATGTTGGAGTTTAAAATATGTTTTCAGTGTTGAGTATTTGATGAAGAAATCAGAACGAATCAATTTAACGTAAATACTCAACATTTTATTTGACAACCATTTATAGTTTAAACGAAATCAAATTGTTTTCTATAACCCGTAGGAGTCTTTCAATGAATATAATATAATTAATAACAATAGTGACATACCTCGTAATGTTTCTTTATCCCTGCAAAGGAGAAACCGCTAACGCGATTTTTCTCACTGCTCCGTACGGCGGTTGTCTGTAAATATAATACGTACGTATATTGTTATTATCCCTTACTTACTTACTTACCATCACGCCGTTTCCCCGTGGGGTTAGGCAGAGAGAATAGAGCGCCACACTCTTCTGTCCTGACACACAATTCTCGCCTAATCCACATTCATACATCTTGTCATACAAGCTCGCCGATTGTTGAGGTTTCTAACAGAACCATCCTCCATTATCTGGTTTATCTGGTCGTGCCAAGTCTTCCGCGGACGTCCTCTATTTCTGGTTCCATCAACACTTACGTCATATATCTTTTTTACCATTCTCTCCTCATTCATCCGTTCCATATGACCAAACCACCTAAGTGATCCTTTCTTAATCTTACTCACTATACTAACATCAGCTTTACATTCTTTCCTTATTTCTTCATTCTTTACTCTGTCATAAATAGATTTGCCACAAATACGTCTAAGTGATCTCATTTCCACTGCATTCAGTCTACTTTCGTTCCTTTTCTGCCAGCTCCAGGCCTCACTTCCATACATCAGTGTCGGTACCAGGATTCCATTGTGCACCGCTAGTCTTGCCTCGTTTGACAAATTCCCGTTAGATATAATTCCATTCAAAGCGCCGTTTACTTTATTTCCTGCAGTCACCCTCCTTTCTATATCATTCTCAGCCTTTCCGTTTCTATCAAACATACTTCCCAAATATACAAACTCATTTACTTGTTCCAAACATTCATTACCTACAAGTATTTTGCATGGTGTATTGCTTTCCTCCTTCTCGAATACCATCACTCTCGACTTGTTAACATTCATCATGAGGTCGCTTTCCTTGCATACATCGTACATTCTACTCACCAGATTCTGTAGTTCTTGTTCATTATTCGCCATTAGTACTGCATCATCGGCGTACAATAAACAGCATACAATCAAATCGCCCATTTTTGCTCCTACATTCATACATTTTAGTTCTTTCACACATTTATCCATATACAAGTTGAAAATTATCCCAATATATTATATATGATATATCATCCTCTTGGAACAACAGGGTATCATTTTTCATTTACGTCAAATTTGTGCCAAAAAGAAAAAATTTGTGCCAAAAAGTTTAGAATGTAATTTTTTCTATTTATTCGATCATTGCCCATGAGGTGAATTTTTTTACTAAAATATCGCTAGTAGTAACGGAAACTGGTTCCCGATTTCAAGCACGAATTGTACAATATAAATCGTACATTTTATTCGTAATAAATCAATAGTTATTGTAAAAAATATTACATGTGTCACTAAAATATAAGTTTGTTTTATTGTTTTAAGAAAATTGAACATATTTCTAATATAGCTTTTAAAAAAATAATAATGTGAGTATTTTTATAAAAAAAGTCAATTTTTATCAAAATTTCAGACGACACCTTGCTGTTCTAAGGTCGTGATATGTAATATGGGAAGAAACAAAAAATATACAAATGTAAGTATATTTGTTAGTGGTAGTTTTAGATATTAAAAAAAAAAGTTGTATACAGATTTTTCAATACATATTTTCTTTATAATATTGCTTTGGGAGGATTATTATCAAATCTACAGTAGAAGTTTCATTATCTACACACTCTCCGTCAATACGCCGTTTAAATTAACATCAGATAATACCAAATTAATTGCATTTATAAAGCGAACAAAGATATTGGAGTCCGCCAGAAAAGGCTACATATAATTTAATTTAATTTTTGTTTTCGTTAGTTTTTAAAAATAAAATATATTTTAAAACCAGCTCTACCGTCAATGCTGCGAACTTAATGTTAGCTAAGACACACACCTGAATTTCTCGGACGCCGACAATTTTCCACAGGTTAGGGGCGGCTGCCGTAGTCCTCAGCACGGACGCATTACCCCTCACCAGCACGGCACTGAACATACGTAGAGACATCTTGCGACAGGTATCTGAAACATGTACGTTTGAAAGTTTAATGAAGAATTCACAGATGGCAGACACGGTGACATATCAATTAATTTATCTTTAAAATGACTCCATTAGCTTATCGAATAATGTGAGGTGCATTGAATCGATATCTGAACGTACTTCTAAAAATATCTATTAATAACTTATCGATAAATATGTTGGGATAGCGCGATTGTAGGGACAGACATATGAAAACGAAAGAAACGATATTTATACCTGATTATCGCAGATTTGATAAGATAATCTTGTATGGACATTCTGACATTCATAAAATTCATCTAATTGCATTTTCATTTAAAAAAAGAAATATGATTCGAGTCACCTCGGCATTAATGTGTTCAAAATATTTATGTATTTCCCTGGTGCAAGAAAGGCTGTTTGATAATGGCTATGCTATATTTTATCTATTTATTAATATATTTATATAATACATATTCATAGTTGTAGTTATACCTGTCTCACTAGAAAAATTTATGTCGAGACAACCATAGTTTATACATAGTTCATTTAGTGATCAGATCTGAATAGTCTGGTTTAAAAAATGCGTATTACATAATATCTCAAGACACATGACTCGAATAAAAACCTCTGCATAGAATTCGTTTTTTCCTACACATTTCTTTCCTACTACTACATTCTAAAATGTTACTAAATACGCATAACATGATTATTAAACAACATTTTACACACCACCCGCAAAACTCCCATGTTAATGTTACGAAATTTTCTAACACCCCATTTTTAACGCTATTTTGAGACAGTCATAGACGCAAATCGTAAGCACCGTCCTTCTCTACCTGATTGTGCTCAAAAGTGTTCAAAAGTGCAACTGAACACAATCCAAATTATTTTCAGCTGCACTTTTGAATCCTGAGGAAAATATAGTCAGTCACCTTACCCCACTCCCCGGATATCTCACTTTCCTCCTCCCTGGACCCGTTTTTGCATACATCATCCTTATTTAACTCCGTTCCCCCTCACCATATTTTAAATTATAACTAAACTAACTATCTGAATACCGATCTACGCCAGAAAGGGACCGCTAATATAATAATAAAGAAAGAACACTGGAAGTTTTACCAGCACAGTTTACCAAGAAGTCTCCTGGCAGACCCTAGCAGGAGAAAAGACAAATTTGGATGATAGATTGCAGTCTAGTTCATATTTCGGACGTGATTAATACATCCAATTTATTGTATTATTGATTCCACAGTTACGTATTACTTTTGCTTCGCGCGCGTTGTTCTGGTATCCATTATTTCCTTATTAAATACTTGACTATAATTTTTCGCATTAATTTTTAAATTTTCAAACAAAACCGCAAAAATTGTAGATTCGCAGAAGTAAATTTTTTAATATATATATTCTGGTTTTGAAATATGTCAGTCCAAAATAATATGTTTACCTATTAGATTGATTAATGGTAAGATATTTTAAAAACTATATATTAGTAATATTTATTATAAGGTTTAATTCAATTATGTTTCAATTATTCGAGCGTAAAAATGGTGTCATGGAAATTAAGTATTAATAGCTTTTTTGTGATAAATTTAAGCTAACATATAGACAATCGGCAATGCCTATTGCTTTTAGCGGCCTCTGTTTCCGTGCCGATTGATTGCTAAATATGGCCACTGCGCTGTGTTTTCGTACAACGTATTTTTCAATGTTGAAACGGAATTAACGCACGCAGATACGAAATAATACATATTTTCCCGTTCTGGCTGCGTGCACGCGTGCTACCTAGCGACAAATTATGTATATTCTCTCGCTGCCTTGGCAACGATTATTTCAAAGCCTGCTTTTAAATAAAATGATTTATGTCTTGGCTAAAAATAAAATGATTTAAGTCGATGGCCTAGGATTTGACACTGCTCTCACCTGTTTACTTACGGTGTCTTAGATTCGACTGCGATCAGTAATATGAAATGCATCGATATTACGGTATTTATAACAAATATAGACTGCACGACTTTTTGAATAATTCACACGCAATTTTGGATAGACATTCAATATTGTCAGTCCCATGCACATAAAATAAAAATCAAAAGTGCACATTAACTAGGGGACCAGTCTGAACGGAGAGTTTGTTACGCAGGTGGTACCGTTTACGCACACATTATTAGGCATTCACTTCCTTGACCGAACGGACTATATTCTGAGCTATTTTTTTTCGTGTTCCAGTTTAATCGGTCAAATTTCATCTAAATCCTATTATATTGAAAACAAGCCAGAATAGCACAAAATATTCTGTAATATTATTACTCTCACATATATTGACAAAATTGATGAAAGTGTCATATGACATTCTTTCATAACACCTATCTCCTTATTCCGTCACAGAATATATGAATATAAAGTGGATGAAGGGTATATGTGACAGATGTGGGTCAATTCTTTAGTGGATAACAGTGTTATATAAAAAAACGTAAGAATAATAATTTAAACTTCATCCTTTGATGCTTTCAAATCAAAATCAATAAATAAATTAATAATAATACTACAATGTTCAATGTTCAACAATATTCACAGTACACAAACTTCACATATTTAACAATACAACTATAAATAACTACTATGAATTTGAAAACACGAACCTAGACCGCCGTGTTGCCAGTATACAAAAGAATTTTTAATATATGTAACAGTTTTTCCGGACAAATTTTATCGGTAGCAAATATACAATCGTTGATTTGACAGTTCTTTACAAATTTTCATCAAAAATTTCAATTGTTTCAGATAAAGATTCTACACTGTCATTTAAATATTGTTCGTAGCTACTTCTCAATTTTATTAATCTTCTAAATTAATGCAAATAATTAATAAAACAATTATTCTCTGAACATTTTTCAGGTTTAGTCAACATAGCGTGTTATAAACTCTTTTTGCTCTGAAATTAATCACACTACCTAGTCAATGAAGTTCGCTTATAATTGTCGATTTAATTTGTGTGGACAGGCTGTGACGTCACTGCCATATTTATATCTTAAAATAAATACGATATTTCAAATTGCTCCCATGATTAAAAATGCTACGTGCTTTTCACGTGTTCCCTGAATAAGTCTAAAACTAGTAAACGTAGACGGTTCCAGACACATTGAAAATAGATTTTCGCCGGTTACGTCGGCCCGTTACGTGGCATTTATAAAATAGCAAAGAGAATAAACCTTGTGCAAGATTCTGTGAAAATTTTGTCGGAATCTGACAAATAATAAAAAAGTTATTATAAATTTATTTCAAATTTATCGAGCACATTTACAACGAATCATGTTCTAGACATGTGATCATATCACGAGTTTCCATTTAAAATAATAATTGTGGGTTAATTGTTTACAGATTTCTCTGTAAAATATAATTTTAACTCGAAAAAATGAGAGCGTTATCGCCCATAGACAATACGTAGATATTATTATATTACTACTAGTATGAACGTAAGTACACATCTCGAATAATATATTATCATTAAATATTATAAAAACAAAATTTCACACAATTCTACTTAGAAATGGAATTGAAAATTCGTATGAACGGGATGTAAACTTCAAAGAGTACCTATTCAAATTTTCCAATTAATAATATTTAGCAGAGGCGTGCAGTGCATACAAGCAAAAAAGCTGGACGTAACTAAAAATTCTGGGAAATAAGCAAAAATTTAATAATTGTATTCAAATAAGCGAAAACATTATTTTTCAATTAGCGTCATCTGTGTACCAGTAGAGACTTCAATTGCTTAGTTCTAAAAACTCACGAATTCTCACCGCTGTACTCATGTCGCTATTTTTTATTCACCACATCGTGCTATTTACATTACTCAGTTCTGTCTTTAAGCTAGTAAATTACTCAAGTCATTTAAATAGCTATTTACTCAATTGAAAATTCATTTCGTTTGATCGTTACCTATGCTGTTTTTTAACAGAATGACATTAGAAAGGGTTACAACTGCGTGCATATAACTGAAGTGTCTACTTCCTCTTTTACTAATTCGCGAATTTTACTATATTACTGTTCTTAACGTACCGATTTCATAATTGATCTTTTAATTTGGTGCATGGATTGGTTTTTGATTTGGGAAAAACAAAAGCCAATTGGCAGAACGATTTCCTACGTTAACCTTTAATAAAAAATATTATTTTCTTTAGTTATTGCGTGAATGATTTTCAAACAATAAATTAATCATGTTCAGTCATATAAAGTGTTCTTAAAAATGTCCATACATTTTTATATGAGTAAGAAAGTATTATTTTACGTTAAAACTTAAACTTTAAAAACAATATTAATGGTACTCTAAAATTATAAATAAATACATCGTAGGGTCGTAAAAACGACGAATTTATTTTGTCCAAAAACGTCGGTTAAACCAACGTACATATATTATATATGATTGTATAATATCATCGGTAACAGCATAACCTAAATCTATACCTACTGCACGCCACTGATATTTAGTGCTGACCGAACTATAAGATAACCTTATCTAAAATTCAATATTGCCGTAGATAAATACATGGATGCTGTACGGGTAATGAAAAAGCCGTCTAGTAATTTACAGGTACATTATAATTTATTTGGATAAATAATGGCGTATTGTGTTTCGCGAACAATGAAAGTATGATAAAGAAACGCTTTAAATGCGTACAGAAGTTTAGTAGAGAAGATTACTAGCATGTCAATATGTTATAAAAGATATATAATTGTCTGTGACATCACCTGCGGAGAGTCTAACACGTATATACTAATTAATATTTGTAATTCACGTCATGACAATCTTGTAAATAAACTGGTGATAATTTATTTAATACATAATATAAAATTGCATATAAAATATAACATGCTCTTGAGTTCTAATAGTTTTCGAATTATAGATTACATTGTTATATATAGTTTTCTGGTTAATATAGGGTCTTTCAACGAGGACGTTCGATTTTAAAATGTGAGTTAAACAGGTTGTATGTGAGATATTCACTCAATTTTTCTTTTATTTGAAAGTATATTTTATGGCATTAAGTGTGAAATATAACGTTGTTCGAATATCCGCTGCGGCTTTGCTCGGTGGCATATTTGGGAGGTCCAATTTTCTATGACTTTATCGCATAAATCTGGCTAAATTTTCTGGATGGCATTTGTTATGTTGACTTTGAGGGGATCAATTGTTTGCGGCTTATTCGTAAAGACTTGCGATTTAAGATAGCCTCAAAGGAAGAAGTCTAAAGGCGTTAAATCGCACGATCTCTGTGGCCAGTTCACGTCACCGTCGCGCCAGATAACCGTGCCCTCAAATCGATTGTCAAATTGCCCTCAAAATTTGATGATTTGCACACGTTGTTTAACCTTCCGTGGTGATTTGCCGTATACTACTTAACAATTGACAATAAATTTGACAGATGTCACTTTAACAACATGGCTGCTATAACCTAACAAACTTTGAGCGTCCCTATTAAAAGACCCTTTATATACAAGATGAGAAAAAGTTTTAATATTTACCTAATTACTCATTGATACATAAAGCTAAGAAATTACAAATCACATTGAAATGTAGAAAAGGCATTTCATGTTTCAGACACATAACGATTTTTTAATATTAAAAAAAATAAGAATGTATTTTTCTGGTTTTTAAAAATATTCAAATATAAGATAGTGAAAATCCCCGACGGATAACCGAATCCCGAACTCCTGTGCGACAAGCGGGGATATAATATATAAACTTTAATATATAATGAAAATAAATAACTAATTATAAACAAACCATCATATATGTACCGCGCCACTATATAATATTATGTATAGAGTATTACGGACAATTTGAACGTAACTTGTGGAGTAACGTATTCAGCTGAAGTACCAGTCTAATTCTTGGTGATGGGAAATGTCATAAAATAAAAATGAGGGAATAAATATAATAAATATTAAATAAAATAACGATCACTTTGTTTGAAATTTATGTATGAAGCTTGAGATAAGCGAAACCGGTTGACGTACAATAAATTTCGCGGTTTTATACAAAGTAATTATTATTTTATTTAATATAATATGCCAAACCACAAAGTGATTACTTCCTACGAAAAAAAAAAATAATAACGAAATTTTCTAACGCAGTTTATATGATAAATTTAACTAAAACTTATTCTATGTGAAAATGCAAAACAAGAAAAATAACACTCATTTATACAGTTATTTAACAAATATTTCAATATGTTAAATTCAAATAAATTATCTCTGCATATTAACAACAGAACACAGTCATAAAGAATGGCATTCTAATGAAAATTCTTCGAAGAAGGTAGTTATTGCTTACGTGTCTACAAGAAAACAATAATATTTGTTGCTTCGAACTATTAACTTGTAACCAATAACATCCCCTGAGAATAACTGTCTTCGTATAATACAATTCGATTAGAAATATTTTTTAAATTGTCGTTCTCTTACAATACCCTACTGAGTGTCGTTTACTATATTTTTTAAACTACAATGAAATGTCGATTACAAATAAAGTAAATGAATTTACGTTATGTTTTGATAATTTTTTTTTTTTTACTATTTTGATTGTGAATCTGCGTCCCCGACGTACTTAATTAAAATCATAACAATTTTAAAACTGCTAATAACGTTGTGACAATTTAAAAATACACAAAAAAGGGATTTTTTAAATATTTAAAACTTAATTTATAAAATTTTAGTAAAATAATGTAAATTTTGAAGGTCTTTCACGTAGTTAGAATTTAGCCATCTTAAATCATAATTATATTTTAAAATAACCTCTAGTAATTGGGCATAGTCCAAATGGGATTAGTTATACTCGTACATCAATCCTCCCTAAGAAGCTTACATAATATTTTTTTGTTATTCTGTAATATATACAGATTTGGCATCAGTTTCATAAATAAAATAATACACAGTAGCAAGTAGTCCGGCCGACATATAGACATACTTTACGAGCCTGGCGCTTGGAATTTATCTATTGAATTATCCATAAAGATGGGATAGTTTGGTGAGTTTCTAGAAGGAAGATGGCGAGTCCATGAGGCTGACGGCTGTAATGAGATTGCTCTGATTTAAATTGTTCCTAGGCGCCCGGTTTTACACAATCGATCTTTCGGTTCATGTATAAAATTCAAGATCGCTAAAGAACAAAATTCCTTAACATGGTATAGATTACGTAATCTTATTTGTGTAACCTTCAGAAAAGAATATATACAGGGGGAAACAGACCTAGTCCACGATATTTGAACCTTTATTTATATAGTTTGTTTTGATATTAAATTTTTATGTATATATTCCATGTTACTTGTGTAGCTGCTCATGTGTTTTTTGTATTTTTTATACCGAACCTATTTTGTAAAAGCCCATAAACTAATAAAATAAAATAATATTGTTTGAAATTTTTTTTAAATCGTGTTAAGCTTGAAGTCTCCGTACTTCGAAATAAATATTTGCGAAATTGTTCTATTATTAATCGATATCTTTGGTTCAAGCCGTAAATCATGTAACAAAAAATAGTCTACCAGCTCGAAATTCGATGACCTTAAATGTTTTGTATTCAATATATCATATGGAATCAACAAAATATTTTAATTAATCGAAATAATCGCATACTTAGAATTTTTTTGAATACTTATATTTCTGACATGGTTGAGATTGGGCACGTATCCGTTGAACATTTTCGACTCGTAATATTGTGGACTAGGTGTGTTAAACAATGTATATATTCGGGTATTATTTTTCATTCTTAAATTAATGATTAAATTTCGTACTAACATTATTCTGGCACCTGGAAATAGCTTCATTTCAAGTCTGTCTCGTTATGTAATATGGTTGAGTAAGGTCATTCCATCAATCACAAATATCGACTATTATTATGCATAATAGTAATACTATTAATTATTTATTTCTTATTTTTATAGTGTGCTGCTTTCAAATAGGATTTTCTGATTAACTGTTAGAAGAACGTTCTTTCATACTTTTAGATAAGGACGATAGTTTTTATAGGCATAGTTGTTATTTAAATATTCTTAAAAAAGGAAGAACACATTCTTATTGTGAAGTAAGTTGTAATTATTCAGAACGTAGGTCTGTGATGTTTTAAATACTAATTAATTAATTAATTATAAATATATACATATAAAATCAATTTTATTGAATAATATTGTTATTGCGCCTACCGGGATTCGAACCTGGATCTCTTTTTTCAATCCGGGGAAGGTGCATTACCAACTGTGCCACGGCACTAGTAATTTTGACGACAAATTTTCAACCTATATGTTACACTTTTTCAAATTTATACATCTGTCGTTCCATTATTTGAAAGTCATCTATATTATTTTTATATGTATATCGTTATAATTAATACATTTAATTAGTATTTAAAACATCACAGACCTATGTTCTGAATAAATATCAATGTGTCCAAAAAAATTATAAAAAATGAATTGTTAATTCTGGCGTCTGCTATCGGTTTACTCAAAGGTATTTGAGATTCTGTAAATTCGAAAATTTGTCATTAAAATTACTAGCGCTGTAGCATAGTTGATAATGCACCTTCCCCGGATTGGAAAAAGAGTTCCAGGTTCGAATCCCGGTAGCGCAGTAACAATATTTTTCGATAAAATTGATTTTATATGTATATTTTTATAATTAATACATTTTATTAGTGTTTGAAATATTTTTTGTAAAATTAGAAAGAAACTATTATTTTATAATTTAAGTAGTATTAGTAAATATTTACTTCTTTACCAGCATCCCATCTTGCAAATCTCTGTCCGAAAAGTTTTTCTCTATCATTATAATCGCAGCCATGTCGTAACAGTCGTATTTGAGTTATGTAGCAATAACACTAATAATTATAAAAAAACTAGTTAATCATTTTTGTAAGATATGCATACTTAAATGCATGATAACAATGATTAATATTTCAGATTAATTATTTCATGCAGAATATAAATGTGTACTATGATTGTAATTTGTGAAATTATATTATTATCCGGAATTATGATTTAAAAATTAAAATAAAAAAAAACAGGATATTATTTATTAAGGAAAACACATTCTTATTGTGAAGTTGTAATTATTCAGAACAGACGGTCTGTGATATTTTAAATACTAAATTAATGTATTAATTATATGTATATATTTATAATTAATACATTAATTTAGTATTTAGGATATTATTTCATATTTTTGAATACACACACTCGTCAATAGATAATCTGTTTAAATGACAATACGTCATTTATAAGCAAATAAATTAGTCGGTTTTAGACCTTTCTAAACACGTGTTCCTCGCTTTATGACATTGAAATATGCACGTACACCGCCAGCCAACCTGGCGCGGATGTCGCCGAGGTAATTTCCTGCGGGAATAGAACGCCGTGGAATTCGTCGCGTGACACGACACGCGATCGGCTATACCTCGCGGCTCAGGTCGCCAAAGGAAACCATTTTATGTAATTTTTTTTGCGAATTCTTGCACGTTTAAAACTTGTTCACATATACACAATCCATATAATAAATAAAAATTATATTATTATCTCACAAATATTTCTTCTTCTTTTAAATAGGCAATTCACCCTTCAAGAGTGATTTGCGCCATTAATCAAGTTAAAAACTTTGTTTTATAGAAAAAAGTACAATAATATTATAGAATAAGAAATACTGTATTACAATTCAATACCATTGTCGTTCAAAAAACTTGCTATTATATAGATTAAACGTGGCGAGTTAAGGGAAAGTAGATGACACAAGTTAACCGGGAACTGAAAATCACCATTTACGAGACCACTGTAAAAAAAACCTGTGATCCGCAATCGACAGGCAAAAAAGACAGGGTCAAGGGTTTCCTCCTCGGCACCACACTCGCACATTGGGGAATCTATCAAGTTCAATCTGAACAAATGAGAGACCATCTGGCAATGCCCAATTCTCATTCTAGATATTTGATACTGTTTTTTTGGAGACTTTACTTTTTGAGAACCAGGGGGTGCAGGGAATAGATCCTTGAATTACTTTAATTTTATGATTATTTGGATCCCTCCATTGTGCAGTCCAGATATAATTCGCAAATATTTAATTTAGTGAAAAATTTAATTTTGAATTGAATTCAAAATAAAAAATGAGGAACTGAAAAGATGTTTAATTTAAAAGGTACTCTGTTTTACTATGATAGTAGACGATAAACCCGTGCCATGCACGATCTTAGATTTTAAACATATTTAAATCAATTTCTTAATAATAATGAAAAACCGTATTAATAGTCCGGCACGTTAATTAACAGCAGAATATAAACTCGCGAATAGTATTTATTCAACACTACATCATGACGTGAAATGATAAAAATTAAATTATTACTATTATTACAAATCAAAACTATCTAAATTATTATCGACAATAATGCACAGATGGGGCGACATCAGTTTAGAGATTTTGCAATATTTTGTTCTCAGATTGCACGATGTTCGGAGCGTTCCGTACAGATCAGGATGTTTATATTATTACCAACATCAGTAGGCGAAGGAAACAGAACACCGAGCTTCTATATATGATACAATCTTTTTCTCTAGATACATCTTCTACATATATTAAAACGTCAATAAAAATCTTTATGCAAATGTAAACAAATTCGTTTTATCAAATTTATTTTTTCTTTTCAAATAAATTATTTTCTTACTTAAGTGTCAAAATCAAAACCAAATCTTTTTTGTAACATTTAGCTATCCACACACTGCCTACATATACGAGTATAATGTATCTGTTACGTTTTACCCTTGTAAATAATTTTAAAGTTCACTTTCATAACTGTATATCTGTATCTGAATCATTACCGCGAAATTATTTTGGTATATCGAATTATTTTGTTACATTTCTCTTTAAAAAAAATACAATGAAAATATACTCACATATTACAAATTTTCTTTGACATGTTGCGTTATTTTTTAAAGATAATTGCCCCCTGAGAGGTAACCTAAAAATGAATGAACCTTAACCACAACCCAGTGTACATTTGCATCATGTTAATTTAATATTAAAAAAGTAGTAATGCTTTTTATTCATCAAGTTTCTTCGCACTCAATAGACCATTAAATCTATTAGTTGTAGAAAATGACCAACAGATGGTATACATTTCAAAAATGTTTTAATTTTAAATGTTGTCATATATAGTTTTCACAATCGAGTCATTTGTAAACCATTCAGTTCAAAAATAATACTATACTTATAAATAAATGGCTAACGTACAAATACAAGCACCATGTATATCTTAACATAATACTTAAAACTAAAAAAATTATGGCATTTTAAATATATACTAAATTTTTGCTTTATTTTTTAAGAAGCTCTTAATATATCTTGTCAATTAAAAAAAAAAACATGCACTCTAGGGTTAAATACATTTAAGGAGATTAATTAGATTTTTTTTTAAAATTATTTCCTCGCTAGTAAGTTTGTTTCTGAAGTGTTTGCCATGAGATCAGTGTCAATGTCAAAGAATGTCTAACCGCCCATTACATTTTATACCAACGATTTCTGCGAACTTGTTAGTGATTGATTCATACAAAATTCAATGTTAATGTACGATGGTATTATAAAGTATTTATATATATAATCTAGCCTCGTAAAATACAAAATCTTATTTTTTTATAATGAAAACTATAATATTTATTATACGATAAATTACTAGTGTACAATCGTCACGTACATAATATATGAAAGGATTGAGCGCCATAAACTTCAGTCAGGAAAACAGCTGACGTTTTCAATTTTTTTTTATACACTTGTGCATCTTTCACGCTAGCATAATATAATTTATTTAATACTTACATTTTGTGATGAACAATTCGATGTATGTACTACTTCTAACACAATATATATTTAAATACTGTAAGCACAATATTATTTTATCAATTTTAGTAGAGTTATCTTATTTCTCCCGAATCTGAACACTTATCGCATCAGTTGATAATATTTTTCCGATAATTTTTAACACAACTTAACCCACGTTTAAAGATAGTTTTAAAGGGAAAATATTTTTTCTCAGTAGTATGAAATAGAAAGTTATAAAATAATCTCTAAATCCGACCGAATCAAATTTCTTAATTATAAATATTTGATAAGACTCAAGTTTACTGGTATTGCAATTTTTTTTTTAAATTACTGTACTTATTTTCAAAGGTTTATATAGAGTTTTATTTAGTTATTTTTTTTAAATAAATATTTTTTCCCTTTAGCAACCATAATAATGTGATGAATCATTTATCTGCTTTTGAATTTCCTGTAAATGTAATATTCTATATTTCTGCTATAATTATTTGACTATCGACTTAAAACCGTGGTTAATATTTACGAAAAATATCCATTATAATCGGGTAATCTGTAGTTAATCGATATTTTAGTTAATCTTGCAAATATACGAACTAAACCAATCGACATTCTACCATTTAAATTATTTTCTAATAAATATTGTTAACTCACTAAAAATTTCAATACTATTCTTATTAAAGTGCTTTTGTATACATGGAACTGACTATCATTTTGAATTACTTCGTAAAATTAGTAAAAAATATATTATTTAGTAAAATATTTAATATTTGCGTTGATTTCAATGATATTAAAATGATACTAATTATCCACGATATTTGATACAACAAAATAAAAACTTGACATAAAAAAAAAACACAAACTATTTTAGACTCGAACCAAACTACATCAGATATAAAACCAAAAATAACTAGAGCCATCTATGAATAATAATTCACCGCAAAGCTCAATCGACATTTACCAACATTATAATTTTAATATAATCGCTACTCAGCTTAAAACATTAATATCTACTGTGATATCTGGAAAAAATTACATGTTTTTACTGAATATTAAACTTACGATTTTTCTCTGTGTTCTGGATTTTTTACAGCAGCCTAATCGTTAATTTTATCAATCGATATTTGTATTATAATCGCGACAGTTGTCTGGGTGCGGGCCGTACTAGGGGTGCGAATGTAAGCGCGCTGGCGATTCGAAGTCTGCTATCGTACTGAGCCGGCGATAGCAGATCGTATTTGAGCCATGTCCCAGAGTCACCCTGCGATATTATCTAGCGGGACTGTCAAATTGTATTTTCTTAAACGGTGTCAAAAATCGAGTTAGTATTTTAAAACACTTGCAAAAGACTTAGGTCAATATAATTAACAGGTACATTGTAATATTCTAGCCAACCTAACCTAACATAAATATACGTTAAGTTTTCTGTTACACACTTTCTTAAGTATTGTTTGGTTAGGTTAAACCGAACGGAATGGTATGTTAATTAGTCAGTAAAAAAATAGTTATTGTTTTATAATCGATTTGGTGAAACTAGAAAACACTGGGTATTCATTGCATAATAAAGAATTGATTAACTAGAGTTTGATTTTAATAAGTATTCTTGGCTCTATGGCCAAACACATTCAACTCTTTAACTCTATTCAACGAAACCGTTTTAAAAATATCTGCATTTAGTATACATACATAATTTTATTTTAAAGATCTCTTAAGATTATCAATAATATTATTAGATATGTATTTCCCTCCTTTAAAATGGGACCTGCGGATTAGGATATCTTTTGTTGTATTTTTCTTTGAACTTTCTTAATTTGTAGAAGGAACGAAGACATCAACATACCAATCTGAATAGAAGTACGAAAGGTAATATTAAAAGACCACAAGGCAATGTGGAACACTGCGAAAAATACTGTGTGGTCCGATATCTGAAATAGGGTAATAAAAACGGTTCGCATTGATGACATAATACTGGCTATATATAAACAATAAGCTGAAAATGCACAATCTTAAATCAAAAGCAAGACGCGAGATTATAACCTAAACTAATATGCAAATCTTAATTTTAAAGACTCGCAGCTGTTTTTCTTAGACAGTAATCGTACAGACTATCGTAAGATCATATACAGCAACGTCACTTCGTCATGACATGCAACACAAATATAGATAATTCATCATCTCAATATCTTCAGCCTGTGCCTCTTCAACGCTGGATATAGACCTCTCCCAAGGATGGCCGATTCTCTCTGTCTTCATTCATCTGTTCTTCTGATTTAGTCGCTCCATTAAGATTGAAGACTACTTCTACTAGCGTGAGACCTCCACTTCAGAACGTTCCATCAGCATCATGCACATTTTTAGGGTAACTTCTATTTATTGCCTTGGTTCTCTTGCGAATTTGTTCATTTAATACACGATTTCTCAAAGATTCAATTGCTCTTTGGGCCATTATTAATATGTGTATGACATTGACGGTGAGGTTCCATGTGTTCCGTATGTATATATTACTGGAAAGTTGCGTTAATTGTATTGTATTTTATACAGGTTAACATTCTTGAAAACAGATAATAAAATGACTAATATAACTCTAGGTCCTCCGAAATTTTGTATTATTTTTAAATGCTAGTTTAATTTTCAATTCTAACTTAAGTATTATTTTATAGCGTTAAGAATTGACCAAGTAAAAATCCTCTCAACTTCTGTGTTAACTATCGTGATCACTTTCTTCTCTCGGTCCATTTGGCTTCAAAATATTCTTAATATATTCAATTTGCTTCGTGTATTTTTCACGCACATTCTTAGTATGGTAATTTATGTAATTAATTAAAAATAATATTGTAAGATTATTTTTAATGTGCAATATCAATTTTTCTAGTGCAACATCCTCTATTGATAAAATAGCTAATAGCCGCCCACAATCCGCTAAGAATGACCTCATTATTTGTGCATTTATATATGTTTGTGGTTGGAAGGAATTTCCGCAAAGAAATCCATGTTTATAGAAAATGTCGATCAACTACCTGATTTTCTCTCAGTCGATCAAATGTGTGACCTACCCAATTCGTAATAGTTATAAAAATACAATTCTTTTCCATCAAACTCAAAAGTAAAACTCGTTTCTCACACCACAGTTATTTTCCGATACATCCTGCGTTAACATTTCCGAGATAAGGATAAATCGTTGAGTTTATCTTTTGATAAATTGTGCGTTATCTTTTATGCGCTGTTTTACATTATGTTATTATAGCACGACAGAAAGGGCGCGCACGAGGTACGTACATCAGTCTGTATATAAAAATTTATAATTTATAACCGATGACTCACCACGCTCAGCGCTAGTACAAATAATAAGTTTAATTTCATCGGGACGAGACTCTTCTCTAGATTGCGTGTAGAGTTGAGAGCGGAGCGAGCTGTAATTCATTTCTATTGTATTTTGTACGCGGAATAGAATGACGCAACTGACACACGATTTTGGCGACAAACCTCTGAGATCAAAGAGTCGTTCTGTGAACATGTATCATAAATGAACACAATGGATTTAAAAATTACAGAATATTATCTATGAAACGTGATTTTTTAAATATGAATTAAAAAATACTGCTTTTGAAATGTAGTTACAAAAATTTTAGTAAATAGGAAAAAAAGATGCGTGTCCATGAAAATTTAATCATTTTTAAATAGAGTGTTTCATACTTACATTTCCAACCGAGATAAATAAGTAAATGTAAAAAACTCACAAGATAAGTTCTTCAAAATTTGTACATTTTAAATAGTTGTCCTAAAAAAATTAAATATTGTTTTTGTCATACATTCAACAAGGTTAAGACAAGCGACTGTTAGTCAACTTTGACTGAGGTGGATATTGAATTATCAATATTAATTTAGTTTTGTATGTTTTAAATAGTTTACAATGTTTGCATATTGTTCGCGTGTTCCGGCGAACAGTTCGACGAGGCCAACAAACAACCTATTTGTCGAGAAGTTTGCTTTAGAATCTTCTCTTGTTTATATTGCTTTATTCAATAATCTATGAATCTTGATTTTGTAGCCTCTGAAGTCGCCCATGGAACTTCTGCATTCCTCCAGGGAAGAATATCATCGAAGGTGTGGTCCATGATCAGCGGAATATCAAACAGCACCTATTTGTGTTAGAAATATGCAATAGTTTCAAGGCACACCACCGCTTCCTCGACAATAAAAAGCCAATCGTATATCAATAAGGATATTCTATCATGGCCGACTGTGAGATGTCACTTTATTTTGTTGGAATCGTTTCACTGCTAACATTCTACCGTGAAAACATCAACGGTGACTTTCTGACCTTCGAGTCAGAGACGTGACTTAAGACGAAGATGTGAAATATAATAATTTTACTATTGATAGAATCTGCGTTTACTTTGTAGAGTTTAATCATCAAAAATGATGGATAATATTATTATAAAGGTGAAGTATTAAAGTTACTGTTTCTCTCGAAACTCGAGTAGTGCCTATAAACTCTCGTAGAGTTATAACATTGTTTTATTTATATCCATCTTTTTTTATAATAATTTTACTTACGAATACAAGCACTGATTGAAAACTACTCTTGTATAGCCATACTACGATATATTCATCCCTGCTATGGTGCGGTTGAAAGAAAATATAATTATTAAATAAACAGCTGTTTGTTTCGTACCTGATAAATATTTGAAAATCTGACGTAACGAATAATAAGGCTTGTTGCAGACTCGACAAGAAAGTGGTTAGAAACAGTACGAATCGCTTACTGCCACAACTTAAAGAATCTCTGCGTGATGGTGGACGGTGTGATCCTTATACTGGAAACGACGACTGCCTGTAGCAATTCAACGGACCAGTTATACGCGAAGAAGACAATAATCAGCTCTTTGAAAGTGCATCCCTCCCAAAACCATGCAGTAACACAGGTCTACCGCCTCAATTAAACATGAAATTTTTTGGTTAATATGCGCAACATAAAATTAATTAGAACTACTCTTAGAACTAACTATTGAAAACCCAATTATGTAAAGTGAATCCTATAAAAATAATTATTTTTCAATTTAGTCTGATGTTATATTAACACGCTAGCAAACATACCATTTGTGGTAAAATAAATAGATATGATACATTAATTTCAAATTAAAAATAATAACCGACGAATATATGATCTCTCTTTCTGACTAATTTAATGAAGAGAGATAAGAAAAAAAGTCTTTTTATCCGAATTACATTAGGATATTGATCCTATTTTTGCATTTAATGCTTTAAACCTAAAAAAAGCTTTTTTCTCATTAAAAATGTTAAAAATTTCTTACGCTAACACGAGTTGACAGCATGGCTGCAAATGGGTATTTTATGTCACGGTATGGTAAAGGTTAATTATCTACGAGTTTGTTGGTTTAGTGGTACGATTCTCGCCCAGTGATCGAACGGTTAGGGGGTTTGAGCTTCTTCCAAGGGGGCCACCAAATTAGACCTACTTTGGTAGCACTAGATTGAAAACAGTACGAATGTAGATGTGATACGTATTCCATGTACATATTTTTTTTAAATAATACTATGTAACTTAAAATTTAATACAATCGTTAATTACATTTGTGAGAAGCTTATTTGTATTTATTAGATAGCAATACAATTAAAGTTGTATAAAAATACAAAAATAATAGTTTTTTACCAGATGTTCGTCTAACACTTCTTTTCTGAATACTTATTTGATACATATTGGTCTCAATCGGTCGAAACACTGCTAGTATTGTACACCCAAAAGTCTCAATACTGGGTCGCCCTAACAGATAACTCTAGCTAATTTAAAAAATATTTTATTATCTTAATGATGGGTAATTTTTGGTTCACTTTGTCAAATTATTTATAACGTATCTGTTTTGTATGCAAACAGCCTGCATCGCTTGCATTATAAAACTTCGTAATATGTTCACGTATTGGGTCATCGATATTTGACATCTGATGGTTTGACAGTGATCGCTACCATTACTCGATGGTCAGCCTTGTCATTGCAAAGGTGGACTCGTTTTCTAAACAAGAGCTGAAGGAAAGAACAAGAAACTGGCTGTGGAACGGTTTTGGCTCGTCCTGCCTGAATATCGACTGTGAACCGTTATAACATTGAACATTGGAGATGATGTAGGGATGTGCCTATGGATATATACTGTATAAGAAGGATTAAGCAGGAGATGTTTTGAATGATGAGGCGTACTTAATTTGAGAGTGGTCAATGCCCCAATATTCATCCACCATTCTCGTCTCCAATTGATAGTCGCGGGATGTATTGTGTATATGATGAGTATGTTATCAGACCAGGCTATGAAAATGAAAAACAATTTACGGTTGATATTTGATTTATTGTTAGGCATAGTTTACAAATATGGAGAAGTTAAGCTCTACAATAAAAGTAACTACGTGTGAATAGTTTACGGATACGATTTCTGCACCTGTTGTCAAGGAGGCGGCAGTTAGAAGAGTGGCGTTCGAGAGACGGCCTTTCAGACGGTTGCTATAGGTGTATTTATGTTTTTGTTTCACGCACTGGTATTGCTGGGTGCGTTCAGTATAGCTGGGCGGTGATGATAAGGGTGAGTGCGATAGATCTCCTAACGTGCAACTTGTGACTGCGGGCTGGGTCCTACGAGATCCAACGACGTGGAAACCAGGATTCCTTAGCAATTGTGAACATTTCAGACTCAAATCTGTTCAGTATTCTAGATAAATGTGAGCCTGATGTGCAATCACTGCTTAATTGGTAGTTAAAAAAATATTGTGGTAATATAAGCTAACAAAACTAAAGAATTTCTTCATTCAGTGTGGGTCTGAATAATGACTCAACACCTGTATAATCTACTTTTTTTTTTTTTTAGTTTAGTTTATCAGAATATTATCAAACTATATTATGTGTATATTATAAGTGTCAAGATATTACTGTAGTTTTATCAGCCCCAAGGTTATTCTGGTAAGAATCAGAGTAAGGATTCCAAGTTGATTCCACCACCAAGTCACGTCTCTGAACAGTGCGTGGTATAATATTTTTCATTTATATGTATTTTAAATTCTTTAAAATGTTAGACATTAATGAGTTCTCATTTATTTTTTAAACTTAAATGTTTATTTATTGCATTAACTAAAATTGTCCATACAGTGTTTTTGACCCAGCTCGTTAGGCACCAGTTTTGTTCAGATAGAATTCCAAGTATAACAATATAAAAAAATACAGAATAATATTACGACTAATAATACAAAAAAATAATATTTTGTTTATAGGTATTTCTGTGATCTATATATACTGTAAAATTAAACCAATCTGCGAATGGATTAAATACTAAATGTGAGATGAATTATCTTCGTTTCAATTCAATTTAAAGATATAATAAATGAGCTGTTACTATCTTGTCAACATTCAGTTCATCATTTCTTTAAGGCTGATCTTTCATCGTAGACTATTGATATTACATAATTCTCAGGTGAGAAGCCAACTCGAGTATAACTCGATAGTATAGTCTGTGTCTATAATATTATAAATCTTTTTGCTAATGGTACCTACGTAAACAAATAAATTGCATTTAAGCATAAACATTTTTTTCAGTGCTCCATTTATTTATTTTAAAGTATAAAATAGAATTTGCGCGGAAAGTTTTGCTGAAAGTTTATCTATGTAAATATTTATTTTGAAAGATCATTAATGTTTATACAAAACAGTAAAGGGCCCAATTGAGATACTTGTGGTACGCCTGATGTGATTACACTAGTAAGGATTCGAACCCTTTTAGCATTACTAAGTTATCCAGTATACCACGTAGTTAATTGATATTGGAGGAATTGTTTTATCGAATTATTTCTGAATGTTGAAAATGCGGAGAAATATCAATTTTTATTCTACGAAAAATCGTTGTAATTAAGTTGGTGTGATAGGCGAAATTCACTGTACTGGTGGAGACAAGGTTTCAATTTTCTCCAATTTCCAATTTTGAAAAGGATTAGAAGAATAAAAGATTGTTGAAGGTATGTAAGAGACGCAGGTTAAAAAATGAGAAAAAATTAAGACTCAAATTCTTGTACAATGAAATCAGTATTTAAGATACAGTATCATTATTGAATAAATCATGAAGTAAATAATCTATTAACATAGATCATGTATCCTCGTACTTTTATCTAGGATTGAAAAAAATCAAGATGCTGCAAAACTGACTCTAGCATTCGGTAAACTAGCTACTTCCAAAAACCTAATAATTATCACAAATACATGAAAACAAAGAATTTAATTTGATACATACTATATGTACTTACATGTGAATTTAAAGCAATATCACTTAACAACTGGTATATGCAGAAGTTAATAATAACACAGCGAGCAGTGTAAAGAATAATATTGGGTATATGTCTTAGAGACCATAAAACTTATATAAGAGATCAAACGAAAGTAAAGGATCAAAAAACAGTACGTCAACTAAAGTGAAGTGGGCAGGCTACGTGATGAGACGTGAGAATAGGAGGCGATTGAACATAAAACACTGAAGTATGGCTCGTCCCAAGACAAGATGGAGACACCTGGCATAAAATAAAGAGGGCTGAATAGAGAGAAAAGGAAGGGCTGATAATTATGAAATTGGTACGATAAATATATTATCTAAAAGAAATAATTAATATTTATAAGGTACAACATTTGAATCATCAGATTTTTAAAATTGCACGTATGTACAATGTTACGTTTTCTAGGAAACCGTGGCATTCGTCAATATTCAAGATCGGATGATGAAATCGAGTTGCAATCAGAGACATATTTAATTCAATCAAATTTATGCATTTCTCGGGATAATTTTATTCATATCAATTATTTTTTATGACAAAATGACATCAGAATATTTGCTGCGAAGCAAATAAAATGAGGAACACTAAAATTAAGAATTATGGTTGATCAATATTTTTGAAATCTCTTAAACCAGTCTCGTATAAAGTCGGTGACAAGTCTGGTCGGTGACAAGTCTGGTCGCAAGTAGTGCCGACAACATTTGGCCTGTTTTATACTCTCTTATATTACCGGTATTACTGATAACAATTTATTAATTGTATAGTTAAGTTGGACTTGTCCAGTGGTGGTGTGTTTCCAGCGTTTCTCGCTGCATTTCTCAGATCACAATATGCGTACCAAGCAGACGAATTATTTTGAGCAGAAAAGTTATTTCTGGTCGCTAGCCAATTAAAACTTTATCGTTACCGGGAGAAAATAAACAAATCTCCAGAGGTGTGCGAGAATCGGCTATTGAAAGTATCCCGTCTGTACAGCAACCTTGAATATGAAATGTATTTAAAATTTTCTACTTCATAATAGGATAGAGATGATCCAGCTACAGTACCATCTAATTCTGCTATTATGGCTTATGTGTATACGAATGAGATGCGATAGATCTGAAAGATTTGATAGTTGAGATAAATCTTTAAAATTGTATTTATATTTAACTTTGTTTAAATCACTGTGTTGTGTTTACATCAATCGGTTTCGTTACTAACGTATCTTCGTCAGGACTGGCGTACGACAGGATAAATCTCAGTACCGTGTTGAGATTTCGATTTGACAACGAGACTCGACACAAAGATTACCAAGAGCCGTAGACACCTACAACTATTTATTCTGAAAGTTGATAAACAGAAGACATTAAATTACACTCTTTAACTTCTGACAAACAGAAAATCAAAGGTTAATGGAATGATATTTGAAAAAATCTATCGGCTTATCAATACCGCAAAAGAACTATCCTCCTGGCAGCTGCAAGCAATATTTAGCAATGGTTCGCGCGCGATATTACACTTACTTACTAACACCTTTAATTGTGTTTAAAATGAATATTGAAATTGTACAATTTGTCCGGAATTTGGAGTTGACACACACATTATGTAACAGAATAAGGAACTTGATTTAATTATAGTAATTTTCAACTGTTCTGATCTTTACTATACTGAAAACAATTTCACATAACATAAGTTACATCATCTAATAACGCTACGGCGCAGTGATTTTGGTTTTGTTTAAGAGATCCACGTGACCTGCATAACAATTTTTAATCCAAGAATAAAATTATATTTTTACATGAATATTTATACGTAAAAAACCAAATGAATCATTTTTTTGAATTTGAGTTTTGCTTTCAATTTTTTTTATTTTTTTTTTATAATATTGTTTTTTTTCTTTGGTTTTCCCATTTCGATTGGCACTCTGCGGTTACCCTAAGTTGCGCGTGAGGCAAGTTGCGAAGGATCGATATTCCCGTACATAGAACAGGGCCACAAAGTCGTGCAAAGGTCAGGATGTTGGGACGCGACCTTAAAGTGCCCTTCTCAAAAATACCCCCGATAAAATTTAAAAAAAAGAATTAAATACTTCCCATTAGAATTATTATAAAAATTGTATCATATTTATGAATCAGACGATCTACAACATAATATAATATAAAAGTCGATTGCAAAGAAAACGCTATGATTTAGTTTAGTCGAGTTGTACACCATTGTGTTCCTACTATATTTGGTAGGTGATATATCAAGTCTTATATTTCCGTAAATTTCGTTTGAAATCTGTTCTATTTGCTTTTATTAAATTAATAAATGTGTCAAAGGAAATTCAATTTTGTTGTAATCTATTTTATAAAGCGTATAAATTTTATTTTGGCTAAAATATACTTTACAACGACTTTGTGACTTATAATGACGCCAAAAAGATACAGAAAACCTTCTAAATAATTAAATTGACGTTCTTTATAAAAAGATCTTATGATTTTATTTGTATTCATTGAAATTAACTCTCACAAGTCAATCCCTGTTTGTAAATGCCTCGTACTAATCATTGTACAGAAGGGTGAATTTGTTTTCTCGAAAGCGACTCAGTTTCCATTTAGGGGATGTAGCTTTAGCAGAGAAATGAACCATGGGGGTTTGAAAGTATATTTATAGTTCGTTATAGGAAATCGATAGATGGCGATAGATTTAATGTGCTTTTAATACCGATGTCGCCGCTTTTACATCGGTTTCTTCCGTATCTTTTAGATTTTTTTCATTGTATAAAATAATTTACCTAATAGTTTATTAACTGAAGCGATATATTATCAATATTAATATAATTCTCGCCATCTGTCCGTCAGTCACACTTTTAGCAATGTAAATAATACGCACGCATATTTCTAATAAAATAATCATATAATCGTCTGGAACTTTGTCACTTGATTGTATATAAAAAAACTGAGCTTTGTATGTCCGACCTAGGTATTTCCTTCCTACGTGTTAGGTAGTCATTTAATTCGATACCTGAAGATGGGTACCTACAAACTATTCTGTTTATTATAGAGTGTATATATATTATTTTATTATATATAATCTGTCACTGCATATCTATTATATGCGACGTGCGTAGGGAAAATTGAAAGGAAACTGATACGTTACATAATAGTTTTGTCAATTCTCTTTGAAATATATGAGTTAGGTGGATATTTTATTTTATCTGAAAGTAAAATCACTATTCCAATTATGTTTAGTTATTTAAAAAAAATTAAAAACACTAACGCTATCGTTCTGTAAGGAGATAATTATATATTTTTTTTTTTCATAGAAACTTACCTTTATACGTCTTTCGCACCCATAAATGTGATAATAACATTTTATTTTATAAGTAAACAAAATTACTGATCTAATAAAATTCGCTAATAAAAAAGTCATTATTGCTAGTTATTGAGCAACACCAGTATCTATGTATTGAATGTTGCATTTTTCTTCTATGTAGTTGTGCTAGTATGCCATTGAAGTGAACTTTTTTCAATGTTTTTATATTAAGCATTACAATTTTACATAAGTTTGTATGTTATTTACTTATTTACTCTTACTTTACTTAGTTTTTTAATTTTTTATAAATGGAACATCGCATTTTACATTATATTTATATTCTATTAATTGCATCCTGTTTTACTCTTTACATAATATTTTTTTATATACATTGAACATGGTATTTATATGCTATCTAATCGCGTATTCTTTATGTATATTTATCAATATATTGAACACCACACTTTGTTTATTACTATACCGGAAGGGCACTGTCTGCTGTAATACAGTAAAATACTAGTGTAGCAGGCAGGGTACCCAAATGTATGTCTTACTTTGCTGCAATTTTATTTGATTATAACAATATAACACTGTACTATGAATCAAAAAAATAAATTATTATTATTATTAATTATAATAATAATTAAAATTTTACATAGAAAATTGTATTTTTTTGTTTATAAAAAAAATCTTTGATTATGAAAATAAAAATTAAAAATTTATCAAATCACGTACGAAAAGTATATTATCTAATATGATTAAATATATACATACAAGTACATATAAATCAGATATTTTCACTTTTCCAAAGATAATGATTTTTATTCTTATCTTTCATTGAAATTGTTGTAAGCTTTATCTTGAATTTCCCACTTGTGGCTGTTAGTCTCAGAAGTATACTAAAAATGTAAGCAAGGTAAAATAATCGTTCCTAAGGCGGCACCGCGCGTAAACCTTAAATGAAATACCAACTGCATTTTAGATATTGTGTTTCATGATGACATATTTTTTATTTAGTTGGCACTTTAACATATAGACGGTGGCTTCTGGCCAGATTCAAATATTAAGATTTGCTACACAAATTCTAAGTAAATTCATCATTTTTATTATAAACACAAACTAAAGTCTTACTTATTTTATTCCACTTATTCTGACACAATTCTCACCTCATTCATATTGCATACCTTCTTCGTCGATAGTTGGGGTTTCCGGCAGAATTTTCCAGTGTCTGATTTACCTGATTATTATATTATATTCTTTTTCTTATATTTTATTCTTTCTCACCATCCTCTTCTCCATTATCCTTTCCAAGCAATACAAATATTTTACTATAGTAATAAATCTATTTTTTTTATAAAATGGATGTTTCGTTTCGCATTGTTACCGATATATTCTATTGTCACAATTTTTTTACTGTCATAGACATTCAATTGTCACAAATATATCATTTGTTTCCGATACTCTATAGTAACCGACTTCTTATGGTTTAAATGACTTATTTTTAATAAATGTCATTTGCCTTAGTTTCCACACAAGTTTATTTTTAACCCGTTCACGCAACTGCATTCAAAATAAACAGGAAAATAATCTGACAAAATGAAATCGTTGTCCAACTTGTGACTTAACGTGACGCGCGTGATGTTGACAAGATCTATTTAAGCTAAATATTAAAATAAACACAGAATTTTGCTATTTTAATTCTACTGGATGACTGGACACGTAGATTGCTTTGGTAAAGATTCGCGTGTACAGTTTCGGTGTACATCATCTTATATGTGGCTAAACTTTTTCTAGTTTAACGACAGTTTAAGATATAATATGATAAAGGTTTTTAAATAAGATATTGATTCAAGTGCGTTTAAGTGTACTTATAAATATAAAATCAAAATTAATATTACACCCACACTTATCTGTTCCCGATCAATCAACTGTGGATCGTTATATCCGACGCTGGCTATAGTGATCTAAAATCCTCATCATTATCATCATATGGCAGTCGACCTTGACACAATCCAAGTCGATGGTCGAATGCATTAACGTTTTGTAGGCTTTTCTATCTTAAATCTTATAATATTTTGAGTATGTTCAAACCTTTGTAGGAACTGATTACTGGGTTTTATCCCCTGGAGGATTGTCATCAAGATTAAGAAGTCTCACAGTTCCTGAATGTCCTATACACATAAAGGATATTGCCTCCACTTCAAATTTAATCTCAGCTTCAGCGACATCTATACTATTACTTGAGAAAGAATATAAAATTTTCAAAAAAAAAAGTCAATAGATGGCGACAGCATAATTGATAATAAATAAGTGAAATGTTCCATCTTGATTTAATATGTATATCTTCCAAAAATTTGATAGATGTGGCAGTATGGGTAAATAGATGAACGTTATATTATGTAAAGTGATCACTTAAGCCAGCCGATGACAGATCGCAAGCCCTGTAATGCCCGAGACTTCCATACTTCTCATATAAAAATAATAGCTTCGTCTCTGTGAGACATCTTAATCTTAAATCTTGTACCTCCAGTCCAAAATCTGTCATATTTCCGTAACATTCATATGATCGGGTCCCGAGTGGAGTTCTCTCAGAGTTTTTGGAGACTGAAATCTGGCTTCACACAACCTAGCTCTTCAATCTCAACTCTCCGCTAACTATTTTAGAACTACAGGGATATTAAAAAAAAATTCTTCCTGCAAAAATCGCATAGATTTCATCGACTTCAGGTAAATTCAACTAAGCGTCTTTTACTTTTTTCTCTGACTCAAATATTAACAGTATTATATTTTTTATATTTTTGAACAACCAATGTTTTTCAATACTTTAGTAAATCAAACTATTTAACGAAATTAACCGAGATATTTACCAGATCAATTTAAAAAAAATTTGATCAAAATGTGATTGGAACTACGGGATTTTTCGTGTCCACAATATTCATTATATTTATCTCATTTACTCTATGTATTATGTATATTTTTTAAATATTTGCAAATAAAATATCTAAACATCTACCACATAACATTAGACTGCCATTTTATACAAATAAAAATATAGGAAAATAACTTCCAAAAACAAGCATGATAAAATTAATAATTCCAGTGTTTATAAACTTAACTGTACAATTTTCTGTTATATATCGGATAAGCAGGTCAAAATTTTAACAAAAGAGTCGAAGAACATTTAAGATATTTAAATAGTAATGGTTTTTTAGAATTTTCTAATAATTTATTAGAAAATGATCATACTTTTCATAATAATTTGGGACTCTCTGTTTTACATATAAACGATATTGGTATTAAATTAAATAACTCGGAATCATTAGATATAAATAAGATGTGTTAAATAAACCAAAATATTACAAATAATCAACTAAATTTAACCAAAAATCCAATTCTAAAAAAAAATATAAAAAATTTGAATTATATAAAGAATTTAAGTAAAGTACTAAATTTATTTTTAAATAACTATTGTATAATATATTTTTTAAAACATTCGAATAACGTGACATATATGGTTTAGTTATTAATTAATTTGACATCCTGACGATGAAAATGGTGTTTTCAGAAACCGGTTGATGTATTAAAATAACTCATTAAGTGGTTAAAAACAATGTTAAATAATTTTTATTATTATATATATATTTCTAAGGAGGGTGGTTCCTAGTCATGATCGAAGAAAGTGCATTAAAATTTTCAGGAAGTCGCGTCATGAGACATTTTGCAATATTTTTAACATTCATATTTTTATACTAAAAGGATTCCATTTCATTTTTACGATTTGTCGCTCAACTCGACCTCGAAGACAAATAATGTACTAAATTGTACGTATTTGGAACACCCTTATTACGGTTTGCCGATAAACAGGCTACGTGACCGAATTCACGGTGCGGCTCACTTTACGTAATCTGTATTCGTATTGTACACTCGTTGTATTCACATTTGCGCGTGCCTGTGTGGGACGCTGTGACGCCTTATGACGTCACTGGCACGCTCCGCCCGTAGCATCTGTGCGGTTTATTGTCCTAGGATTGGATAAAACGAAAAATAATCACGTCGCCAGGTTCTGTTTCTGCAATGATGACGCATCGGTCGCAAATAATACGTCGGCCGTGTCGACTGCTCGGACGAGGGCTGTGTTTCTGGGCTTCTTTAATTATTTAATTTGTTTAACTTTATTATTAGAATGTATTATAAAATATATCGCGCAACGTTTTTCTGGTTCGTCTATATATAGAATAATATTTTGAAAAGGGTTTAATTAATACATCGTTAATAAAGATTAAGATTATCATCGGTAAAGACCGAACACACGTTTGTGTATTTATGTACAAACAACACAATGTAGTTTAAATATTTTTAATACTTAATTAAAATTTTTCCGAAAAAGATTAGCTTTTTTAAACAAAGTTATTGTAATTTTCTTCTTCTTCTTTATCGGTCTCATGAAACTCGGAAGTCGGCTGTCTTGATCTTGTTGACTTGATTGTGGGGGATTTGTGCGTATTACGGGACTCATCCGCTCTCGATTCGTGTCCCGCCCACTGCAGCCTTCACCTTCCTCATGATATCTAGGGCAGCATTCCGTTCCCGAAGTTTCAGGTTCTTTAATCCCCTCCAGTCTAGGGTGAGAGGATGTGTTGTGCAAAGAATAATTAACAAAATCAATAAAAAATGATGACACTCCAGGGACCACCTTAAAATAACAGATTCTTATTGTGATAAATCTTAGATTAGCACCAGGTTCCCTTGGGGTTCGATCCTCTGATTACTGTCTAATTTCTTGGGTCCCAATTCCTTGTAAGTGAAAATCAGTCTTTCCAGGTAACAATATTATAAGTTTATTTCAACACGTTATACAGTAATATAAATTATACATCCAGAGATAGACTAGTTATTCAGAAGAAGCTGGGATAGAAGAGAGTTGTTCCCTCAGATACGGCCTCTTATATGGCTCGCCCCCACCACTCATCTACTCACTTTCATGACACACACACACACATACATTTACAAAGTGACAGTTCTCACACTTATCTAATTATTTATTACCTTGTTGTATTATATTATATTCAGGTATCCACTCATAAAATACTGTGGACTGTGTCTGTTATACTCCGTTTGTATATTTTTTCGAAAGATTGATTTCTTCTTCATATTTTCCTAAATAATCAATCTAACATTTTATATTTTGTTGTTATATATTAATTACATTAAAAAAAATTGTTTGTTTAATTATGTAAAAGGCAATCCTTGCCGTAAAACCGTCATGCAGTTTGGCAAAAAACATAATTAAAATGAATATATATGTATATCTGATTAGGTCATCACGTTTTTGGACGTAAATCTTGCGCAATACTTTATTTTCGAAGACATGCAACATATTTTCTTGCGCTAAACCCGTACACCCGTATACGATCGGTTACATCAATGTTGTATACTGTTTAATCTTTAAATTATAATTTTATTATACATAAATAATTAATGTGATAAATTATATTCTATACGCCCGCGACTGACAATTTGTGATGATAAAATCGTTATTTAAACTGTTATTTTAACTGTTATTGTGACTGTGATTATGTTCGATTGTAATTATGATTGATAACTAATTAACGTTATCTTAAATCTTAGTTACCAATCATCGACACAATCACAGTCATGTAACGGTTTACCTTCACTACTGACAATATATCGCACAAAATGTTCAAGTTCTGCATCTCCATCATGGTCTAAATAAAAATTTTATGAACATTAATAGCATCAGCGTCAAAATGTCGGCCATAAAGATGGCAGAATAGCCTGAAAAACTCTACACAAAAAATAATTTATATCTGGTATATGTTTTACTGGGGAAGTAATAATGGCAGTGTTGTCTCGCACTTCACAGCTTCCGCATCGCACTGCCACAGCTGTTCTGTTACTCTAACTCCGCCTGTGGTTGTCTGATGATTGGCTTCAGGTCAGTACTGGTGAATTTCTGCTGCCGTTGCTGCTGCCCGTCATTTCGATAGAGGACTGTACATGAAAAAGAAGATTTACAACAAACGTTGAAATGAGTACGAAATACCTGATGCAACATGTGTTCTCACATAATTCGTGCAATTCTAAAATACATGCATTTGGGGGTTATCAATTATGGATAATTGTGTTAGTGTATGTTGACTCCAGATCAGAAGGTGTGAAGAATGTGATTTGTGTGAGATACGGATGCCCCAATATACATCCAAATACACGCGTGTTCTTTTGTATCGCGAATTGTTGTATATTTTTCCCAAATATGTAAGAAAATGTATATGAACGTGATTTAATTTAGTTAAATTGATAAAGGTAGAAGTTAATATTATAGATGCGCTAACTAAGATTGGGGGCGCCATCTAGAGATGTTGTTCGAGCGACGTCAGTAGGTAGAATGCTCGTGCCTAGTGTGTATTGTTGCACGCAGTTGGTACTCGACGTCTTTATGGCTGGTGGGAGTTGTGTTGCAGGTATCATCTTTCTGGGTACGTTCGGCTCCTTTGTGCGAACTCTAGATGACTTGAATGGAGGTGATAGCCATGCACATGCGCATATCGACTACTTACATAAACAATTGTAATAGTTCGTGAATAGAAACTATAAGATGTAGGGTAAAATGAATACTACAACTGATCCGTTTCATCTGGCTGGAGGGGCCCTGGAGTTAGTCCTGAGGGTAACTCAGAGACACGTACAGGGTGAATATTATGTTTCAGACCGATGTCGTTTTTGAATAACTAAAAAATGAAACATAATATTTTATTTGATTCTTATTTATCGGTTTATTACAATTATGTATAAAATATGATATTGGCCATGTGACTACCTCTGGCAGCAGCACAAATGCGTGATCTTTTAACCATATTTTTTATATATTTCTCGCACATCTCACGTGTTATTTCAAAAATTTCATTTTGAATATTATCCTGTAGCATCGGAATTTATGTTAGCTTATTGTAGACCTTTCCTTTCAAGTACTTCCACAGAAAATAGTCTGGAGCCGTTAAATTAAACGATCGAGTAGGCCAGTTGTTATCACCATTCTCTGACATTATGGGGCCGGGAAAAATTTATTGCTACATTTAAAGCATAGCTCGGGCTGTGTGTGAGGTGGCACCGTCTCGTTAAATATATTACAGATCCAATCAACTCAATTCGGCCACTAAAAAGTTTTCCAACATGAATATAACGATCACCAATAATGGTTACAGCATTGCCTCTTGTGTTCTGAAAGAAATAGGGTCTAATGATTCCGCTAATGATTGAGGCGTTAAATACACAATAATAAATTGTAATCAACTACTCTTTACGACTACCAAATACAGACTAATAAAAGTTTACCAAACCAAAATGGCGGCTAAACAAAATCGGCCTGGAACATAATATTCACATTGTAAAAGCGTATTACTAGTTATAGCTACGCGCTAATCCTAACACATATTTAAGTATTATTTTTAATTTGAACATCCTCAAACAACCATAATGCTGAAAATCCAAAAACTTTTGAATCTTGATTCATTCCGAGTTGCGCAGTCTCTATTACAAATTTGAAGCTAGTAAAACCATAATTAATATCTGCAAGTTAATAAAATTTAGTATTTTCCCTCACCATCATTTTGTATTCCTTTATTTTATTTATTTATTTCCTTGAATTTCATAAAAAATCTATCACACCATTACGTACCCTTCATAAGCAATTTATTTTAATAATAAATAATTTGAAATGCCTCATAGATAACTTATAAATGTGAGAAAAAATATGACCCACTTTGAAAAGTAATGACTCGTATTTTGGGCTACTGAAAGTCTGGAGTTATTTTGGTTTCTAGTTATAATTAACGCTACACGGTTTGTTCCCAAAACACCATAAACACATCACAACTCATCTTGAGCTATCAAGCAGAGATTAAAAAACGTTACTCAGTTCCGTTAACTACCCCAGTCCAAATGACTAACTTATGGGGCAGGGGCATATATTACTAAAAATTCTGCAAATTAAAAATAAATTGAATAATCTTTATATTATGAAAAGACCCCATAAAATTATTGCCATTATTACCCAGATTATTGTAACCTTATCTATGGCGTCACCCACGACTTTTGCCAAAACGTGGGTTATTTGCGAACCATGTGTAACATCTTCATGTGAATTTTGGTCGGCAAATTACTAGCACTAAGGTCTTAAATGAACCTAACTATGAATCTATGTCGGCATCTTGACGTCTGCAGATTTTTTTCATTTTTCAAATAATTTGTTAAGTCTGCTGTTTTCCAAAAGAATTAATCCTCACTGAAAATAGTGTAGAATAACATTTTTAAGTAATTGTTTCACTTAACAGACTAAATGTTTTGTATTCTTAGTGTATTACAACTACTGATGGTAAACCGTCACGTGACTGTGATTGTGTCGATGATTGGTAACCAAGATTTAACTGTCGGAGACTTACTTTCTAGTCATTATCGCAAAGAATTACGTTAATCAGTTATCAATCATCGTTACTATCGAACAAAATCACAATCACAATAACTGTTAAAATAACGGTTTAAATATCGATTTTACCATCGCTAATTCCAACCTATGATTCCATATTCCATAAATATATTTTATAGGTTATGATTTATCATAAATCTGTCAAGCGAGCGAATTAGCATTTTTCAGGAGATTATTAAGTTAGATTTTTACCAGTATTAAATTAAATGTCTAAATACAATTATTTATTTTATGAGTTTCGGCGATGCTAATTTGTAAAGCTTGTTATTCAAATATATGTTTTTGAACACTGTTAACGAAACATTTAAATCCGCTGTCTGAAGAAGAAATCTTGGAAAATATTTTAAGCGAAGTCGAAAGCAAAGTGCGGTACCGAACAATAAAAGATCTTGCCCGTTTTAAAGTAATAAATTTAAAATTATATTGTAATTTGAAATTAATAGAATTGTTCTCAAACTTTTTATTATTTTTTATACATACAATACTTAGTATCATCGGTAACATCATAATCTAAGTTTGTGCTTATAGGTTTTAACTAACCACAGACAAGATGAGTGTCTTATCAATCATTGAATTACTGAATAATGAACTGAATCATCAAATATGTATTAATGTTTGTATATATATGTACATTTTGTTTCACACTATTTTAACTGTTACAAAAACTGGGTAACATCCGCTCACCTCGCATCACCAGCTGTGACGTAGCGATTAAGTGTCTAAATAGAAATCAGATTTTATGAGAACATTAGTTTTATCGAACTATGGACTGGGTGTTATTTTTTTTAACTTTTCTGTTTTTTAAATTTGAATTATTTTCATTTTTCAAAATATCCGTCGTATATAAACTTGGCGGGGAGTCTCTGTATATTATATATATATATATATATATATATTTATTATATTTAAGGTTTTTACGAGTAAAATAATTCGTTACATATATATATATATATATGTCAGACTCTTATATAATTTATGAATCGACAGAGCTAATCGATAAATAAGTGGTTCTGGAAAACATGGTCAAATAATGTGGCCTATTGTACCACATAACAGGAAATATGAATACGTTCGAGGTAATGGCCAACCCTATATACCTTATTTGAATTGAGCGACCGTAATCGTGGTGTTTGAAAACGTCTCCTCGGATGACTGGGCTGATCACGTGACTAGACGAAAAAATTATTACTTTATGGCTACATATTATATAAATATTAAGACAAAACACTTTGTTTAAACCACTATTTATTGATAAATCAACATGTTTCGATACTTCTTCAAACAATGTATACTAAAATTAGAAATACAAGCATAGATAATAACAAAACTATAAAGTATAAGTGGTGGGTAAGTAAGTAGAAACTACTATGAAAACAAATTTAAAAGATGACTATTTGCTGGAAGGATTTAGTTATTTATAATATTTAGAATTTTTGCAAATAATCACCCTTTAAATTTGTTTTCATTGTAGTTCCTACTTAGTTTACTCGGATCGGTAAGCAGCGCTCTGTGTCGATGCACATTTTTTGAAATGTTACAATATATTAAAGAAGTAAAATTATTTTTAATTGTTAACCTTGTTTTATTAACCGTTTAATGAATTAAAATACATCTACCGGTTTCGAAAAATACCATTTTCTTCTTCAGGATTTCATTAACTAACCAAAAACATATGTTGTTATTTCTTTAAAAAATAAACTTAGTACCTAACTTAAATTGTTACTTGATGATACAGAATTACAAGAATAATTTTTAGGAAAAAAAATTAGAATGGGACTTGCGGTTAAGTTTAGTTGATTGTTTATAATTTTTTTGATTAGTTTTACACGCTTTATTTATCAGCACCTTTTACATGCAAAATTTTTACATCCCAAATTTTTATCAAAACCATGACCATTTTCTAACAAATGATTAGAAAATTCAGAAAATTCACTATTGTTCAAACATCTCAAATGCTCCTTTTACTCTTATATTAAAATTTCGACCTATTTAATCAATATAAAAAGCAGCACAATCCTTACAGCTAAGTTTATAAACACCAGAATTATTAAATTTATAAGCTTTGTCTTTAGAATTTATGAGTAAATTTCCTATATTATTATTTGTATAAATATCGGTCTAATGTTTCTTAGTAGGTGTTTAGATATTTGATTCGAAAATTTATCTATGAATAAAACCTTAAGCCAATAATCATTATTATCATTATGTTTTATCTGTGATTTATATTTAAAAAATGGACTAATTAATATCTTCTTTTAATTTATTTTCTCAAATAGTATCTATTAAATCTGTATTATACCCGTTATTAATTGCTATTTTTTTAATTGTATTCAATTCAATATTGAAATTGGATGTTGGCATAAGAATATTAACTAAACGTTGTATCATGGAGTGGAACCCTGAATGCTTGTATGAAAATGAATGATATTAGTATTGTGACATTTAACCTTCTGGAGGAAGAGATCACTTCTAGTACGGGGCGTGGCGCCTGGACCGTAGCAAACTGGGCAGAAATTGAAGTGTGCTAAATCAATAACATCGGTGTCCTCACTAGGAGGAGAGTTTAACATGAAAATAGAAGATGTCAAAGACAGTTATCGTGCGTACAATGTTGGGTTTCGTTTATAGTATATAATTAAAGTGTAAATAATCTGTCATCATTATCTGAGACCGTACCTATCCTTCCGAGACAGGCATACCGACACCACACATTACCTTACTCACAGACTAGGACTAGTCGATAGCGTGATGCGCTGGCATTCTATCCACCGGTGCTAGCACACAACGTAAGAGTGTATTAGTCAATTTGTATATAAATCACAGATACTTTTAGTGGTGATTTTTAGCATTATCAGGAAGAGTACCAACAGCCAACATCTTGCTGAGAAAATATAAAGAAAAAGGCGAGCAAACAGGACGCGGAAGTCAGCCTGCAATCTTTCATTCCTAACATGTCGCAGAACTCGTGTCTTCAACCACAATTGTTAAGGTCTTAACACAGTCTTGCTCTTACACGAATAACAACCGACAATGACGATGTACTGAAAAATGTACTTAAAAATGGTTGCCTGCCCGGAACAAATGTTTTTATTGCGCCTCAAAGTCAAAACTTATCGAAGAAGAAAGAAAAAATACCCAGCAGGCTCGGAAAATGTTTTTTTGACCACGTATTTACGTTTTTGGACGCTCAACAGGTTTGAAGAATTCAGTGATTTTCCAGTCGCGGAATACCGGTATCTTATTTAATTTTGGTACCGGTGTCGCCATCTGTCGAAGAAAATCAGAATCGCGTTTGGTTTGACTCAATCTATCTTAATATCGGACAGACAAGGGAAATTGTTTTTTGTTTGGTAGATGTCGCTCATACAATTCTAAATGTTATATTATACCACTCAGGAGTCCCCGATCACGGATTATCAAATACACTAGATATTCTTATTTCAAGTAGATCGTGTTTATCTTCCTGAGAATGCTATTTTTTTTAATACCAGGATCTCCAGGATGATCTGGACGCAAAACTATTGTTTGCATTTGAGAAGTATTATAAAGAATGTTTTTTTTTGAGGTATAGAACTTTAAAATTAAATAAAACATGAAAATCGTAGAACGATAATTTTATGCTATCAGTGTTTAAATATAATTTCGCGCATATGGGCGCCGCTAAAGTCCAATTTTCGAGCACTTTTTGAGCAGCTGGGGACGTATATCAGCAATAACGCGACGAATGTTGGCTTCCAAGCCGTCAATCGTCTCTGGTTTATCGGCGACATAGACTAGTGGCTTCACATATTCCCACAGAAAATAATCCAAAGGTGTTAAATCACGCGATTCACAGGTCCATTAGGCGAAATTATGCGCTCATCGAATGTTTCCTTCAATAAATGGATTGTGGCGCGCGCTGTATGGCATGTTGGGCCATCTTTTTGAATTCTTCCACATTAATGCCATTCAATTGGGGAACGAAAAGGTTAGTAATCATGGATCTATAGCGCTCTCCATTAACTGTAACGTTCTGAGCGGAATCATATTTAAAGCAATAACAAGAAATATTTGGTTATTTGAATTACTTGATTGGATGAAGGATTATATCGACTGTAAAATAGACGTAGCGCACGATAAGTTTCGCGTACTGAACCACGATTTTCGGAATAAATTTGCGAGCTTAGTTCTAACGTAAGTTTATTCATGGTGAAATAACATATTTTCATGTGTTTTTAGATATTTTAGACCTAGCTCATTTATACCAGAAGATTTTGCTTCATATAAGCCGTCTGTCTATTCTATCAACTAGTGTTGAGAAAGAATACTACTCTTGACTCGCAGATGTAATTGTGATTGGTATTAGATAACATCAGTGATTGAAAACTGTGACTGTGATCACTATCATGACCATGAGCCGCACTACATCACATTACATGAAAAGACCGAACGTATTAATTGCGTTAAAAATATATTCTAGCATAATTAATTAATGAAAATCTAATTTAAATATCATCACGAAGAAAATGAAATCTTTATGTAAAATAAAATTGTATTTTTCGGATCAAATTCCCAGCATTTGCTGGCATTTTTGACAGTCAAATTCCTTGCAAATGTTTAGCAGAATTTACTAGATGGCGCCAGTCATGATTATGGCGTCATTCCTTCATAAACTTTTCGCATCAATTTGTGAAATATTTGAAACGTGCCATTCGTTGGAAAGTTAAAAAAATAATAATGATAAAAAATCAATTCACGAATCACGATGTATTCAAATACTTGAACACTGATAGTGAGTGTGACTCAAAATATCTGCAATTAACTCGCTGTTCGTGACTTTATGCTCATCATAAAATATAATATTCCTATTACTTGTTTGCACTCCTAATGTATTATATATTATAAACATATTTTATCATCTTTATGATTTCATTTAATGCAGTTATAAAAATATTTACTATCAGCAAAACGCCTGTATAAGACAAATTACTAACTCAAGTGTTGTGCAGATTGCATATACTAATAACAGCGGCGCTGGCCATCTCGCAAACAAAATAAGGAAAACTGCCTACATATGTTTTAGACTAGGAAATATCTTATCACTTACATATCTGAAAATAATATATTACGCGTTTGTACAGTCACATTTGCAATACGGTATTATTGGATGGGGAGGTGCATATAAAACTTCAATGTCACAATTAGAAATCACTCAAAAAATGATAATAAAAATTATTCTAAAAAAAAAAGACTATCCAAGTGTACAACTTTTCACAGATTTTTAAAGTACCAAAAATAGTAGACATATACAAAAAAATTCAATAATTCAAATTTTCAAAATTAAAAATCAATTAAATTTCAGAAGCGAATACTGATCTACAAGATATAGAGATCAAATTGATGTCCCAAAACTAAAATATACCGCAACTCAAAATCAATATATTTATCAAGGTATCAAATTTTTTAACAATCTCCCCATCACAATTAGAAAAATTACGGACTATCATAAATTTGTAACTGAAGTAAAAAAAATATGTACACAGACTAACTGAAACATAAATTAACTCGAATATACTCCTTCTCTATACACGAGTCTTACTCTCATAGAGAAGAAACAAATTTAAAAAAATATATATCCACTGATTATTGAAATTGTATTATATTTTTAATATTAATAAAAAATAAAAAATAAAATTTATATATATACATAAACTATTATTTATATTCATACACACGAATTGACTTTGCATTAAATATCACGGAAACGTGAATTGAAAATAAAATTTATTGAGTCACTTTTAAAAAATAACGTATATATCAAACACTTATTATGACACTTGAAAAATTAAATTTTTAATAATAATGGACGGTTTAGATATTGTTTATAAAGATTTGATCTCACTGCGGTTCACGGAATAGCTCGTTAATTAACAAAGCTAATTTAAATGTTTAAACATAACCTAAATATCAAATTCGAAAACAAAATCACAAATTTACTACATGGACCTAGTTATATAATTATTAAACAGTGCATTGCTATATTTCTGCCGAGCGAGCGGTGAGATGTACCAAATGTAATTAATTATTAAATCAGTTTTTTAAACATAACTAAATTACACACTTCTGTTATCAGCTGACGTGAAAGCGATATTGTTTATCTTGCGTGGGTTAATTGCTCGCTCTCCATAGGTCAATTTATTGTTGCTCATCTTTTAAAGGTCAAGTCTTCATTTTACGCGGGTCATTAATTAATCACTGAGGTTTTCCAGATCTGGCTCATATCAGACTCGAGTCAATACCTGACCAACGATATCGTTCAAAAAATTATATTTGATTTAGATGTCTCGATGCAAAATTGAAACAATGATCATTATGTCCGGAGTGGGTTATGGCTACCAGCAAAAAATATTCCACCGGTCGCTGTCGATTTTCGCTGCTCGCCAGTTGATTTGCACCATGTTGTTGAAGTCCGCTACGACGACGACCTACCAGCGAAGTGTTGGTCTCTTCTTATACACCACTCAGAGTAGAGAGATACTGCTGGTGCATTGTCTTCCATACCCTGTACCTGACCAACATTAATCAATTGGACCATCGAGCTGCACGTATTGCGTGTCAGGACAGAATAATATGGCGCTCTATCTATAATGACAATAATAATTATTTATTTATTAATTTGATTCCTAGTACAGAGTGTGTTATAGTATAATCGGATAAACATTTGAGCACAGTAAGACATTTGGGTACCCTGCCAGCTAGCTACACTAGTAACGTACTGTATTATGGCAGACAGTATTCTTCCGGTATAGTAGTAAACACAATGCAATGATCAAAGAACAAAATTATATATATATACATGTCATTAGATTAGGTAAACACTTTATAAAACTTAACGTACATGCATTGTTCAATGTATAAGATACAATATACGGTATATGTAAAGAGTAAAGCAAGATGCAATTAAATGACATATAATTAAAACGTAAAACTTAAAGTAAGTCCAATGTATCAAAGCCCAAGTATCTAACTAACGTATATCCACGTGGAGAACGGCGTAATGGTAAATTAGTTAGTTTTAGATTCATGGTGAATTTATAAGTACAAATTATAAGATTCGATACCTACTGATTTGACATTTTTATTCGCGCCATTCACAGAACACAGTTCCACAAAATTTCACCGTATTCCATTATTTTAGAATCACTTGGCTTCATCAGTTGACATCTAGTCAGTCTTTGGCAGTGAAACGTAACGCACCTCATCGTGTTAGCTCCCGAACGGTATTTTACATATTTAAATGTACCTTATCTTATTAAGAGAACACATTCTAATTGTGAAGTTATAATTATTCAGAACAGACGGTCTGTGATATTTTAAATACTAATTAAATGTATTAATTAGAAAGATATACATATAAAATCAATTTTATCGAAAAATATTGTTGTTGCGCTACCGGAGTTCGAGCCTGGATCTCTTTCCAAACCGGGAAAGGTGCATTATCCATCTATGCTACAGCGTCAGTACTTTTTACAACAATCATGGAACGATAGATGTATTAATTTGAAAAAGTATAACACATGGGTTCGAAAATTTGTCATCAAAAGTACTGTCGCTGTAGCATAGTTGGATAATGCACCTTCGATTGTAAAGAGATCCAGGTTCGAATCCCTGAAGCGAAACAACAATATTTTTGATAAAATTGATTTTATATGCATATCTTTCTAATTAATACATTTAATTAGTATTTAAAATTCATTGTCTTGTTTATTTGTAAGTCATAAATGTCATGTAGGCGTACTGTTACTTCCTGAAGTTTAGGATAAAGAATTAAGAAAGATCTTACTTTAAAAGAAGTGTATTACAATGTTTTTCTTTATCAAAGTGGTTAAAAAAAAATATTCTACTGTTTCCGATTTAAATATTCTTCAAGAATATTATCATCTTAATTATTATACGAATATTTAAAATGCATTTTTTTATTTGAAATTGTATTAATAATGTAAAGGATCTCCTGCCTGAACTGAAATTCTTCTATTGCAGAGAGTTAGCACATAATATAAAAAAATCAACAATAAAACTAAGATAATAAATAAAAAATATAAATCTTAACCACCAAGTTAATATTGCTAATTTTAAAAGTAAAAAAATCAATTGATTTACGCAAATTTATCTTTAATTTTGAGAATAGTATTTATTTATTAGCGTTAATTTGTTAGGTTAGGTTAGGTTATGTACTATACTATGGTACACTACATATTTGACAATAAATCATGTTTTTAATACCGATAAATAGATCTTATCAATTGTACAAATCTTAAATATATTACAATGATAAAAAAATGTTTAAAAAAAGAAGGGGGTAGTGCGCGATCAGAATCCAAATGGAATTCTCCAACAACATTGAATGACAGAATAATTGGGGGTACTAGCGGGGTTTTGCATTTTTTTTTTATCGCACGGTGATAAAGAAATCTGAGATGTCGAGACTAAACTGTCCATTTTAATATATGATCGCCGAATATGGGTCCTAACGGAGATTGCGATATCAATAATCCAAACTGCCGAGATGTAGAAGTACCAGGAGCAGCGGTGGGCTGCCAATACCTTAACAAGGAGCTCATTAATCCTAGAGCTGTTCGTGGTGTTCCGGAGAAGAGACGGATTTTTATATGAAAAGATTCACGTTCGAATCCCGGTAGTGACAAAAATATTTTTTCGATAAATTGATTTAATATGAGTATCTTTCTAATTTGTACTGTTAATTAGTTTTAAAAAAATATTTAATAATTAATATCAATAGCTGAAAAATTTACTTACCAACTCTAGATTGCAAGAGTGAAGAGTTCCAAGATTGACGCAGAAATATTTTTTTCGTGACAATTCCACGTTTCAAAACAGAACACTGGATTGAAATTTAAGTTCGTCTTAGTAAATAATGGTACAAAGTAATCAATATTAGGAACTGTCTGTAAAAATGTGAAGTATGAAGGACAATCATTCAAAGCATCGTTCACAAAAAGGGTGCGTTGAATATCTAAGAACATACGGAAGCAATATATATATATATATGTTAGACTATAGACAAAAACAAGTCCGCAAATTAATGTATATTACGAGAATTTTCATGCGGCAACAAAAGTCTTCTGTTTCATAATACGTTTAAAATCTACAGAAGTTACGGATAGATACCTACTGATTTAATCTGAGAATATTGTTGTTTCTTAATTCATCAAGGGACTCGCGCGAGCCCCTCCGAGCCCCCTCCAGTCCACCCCTGAGCATGAGTAACATTTTTAGACCGAGTGAGAAGTGTCGAGATAAAGTAGACCCACGACATGGCGCCCCTGCACACTTCGCGAATGGCTGAGGAACGACGTCTAAGATGTGACCCCTTGGCAACAGTGGAAGGCGGCTGGTAGGTCGCTCCAGACTAAGCGAGGATGGACATCAACGAAGACTGTATGAAGACAGATTGGATCTTGATTAGTAAATGAGTACGTAAACGGTGCAATACACCATTTTGTCAAGACTTTAGGACCTCCACCATCCTATGATAAGGAAGCGAAAATAATGATTGTGGTTAAGAAAAAGAAGATCCTTGACACGACATCGTTTCTGAAATATAATAGTATTTTCGCAGCATTCAATGAGCTCGCTATCACCACTGCCAACAATTCTGAAGCGCTAACACAGCACATACTGTATATTGTGTCTCGTACAGACACACTTACCGTGGGTGCTATTCGGATATCTCTCATTCAGCAAATTGCTCGAATAACCGCTCACATGCGGCGTGGGCCTAGTAATGAAAATTGATATAGGATGGCATGGAAAGCTGTGTCTGCTCTCTGCACAATCCTCTTTGACTGATCTAAACAGAATTTTGCATAGTTATTCTAGTTCATCCTCCCTCCCTCTATCCACCTCACCGAGTGATGTAGTGTTCCGGTACGGTGAACGTTGTTCCGGTACTTTTTTCCACGACAGCAACGAGTTGATTTGTTAGAACAAAATATTGGCAACAAAACATGTGTGTGTTTGCACGCATTCCATGAATAGCGTATTGGTTATTTTTACATTTTTCTAAGAAAGCTTAAATCCTAAGCTGAACTTGAACTTTATACGACAATAAATACATGTAATTTCATTCGAAATGTGCTTTCACATTATTTTGTGTCGAACCTGAATGAGCTAAAATTGAAAACTTTTTTAATTGAGTTAGGGGAGATGATTTGTTATCACCAACCTAGTGCGTTTTTATGTTTTTGAGGTCTAAGTTTTTATCTACGTTTTTGTTTTACTACCTACTATTTGTTAGTGTTCAATCATTTTGTAAAGACTTTTTCGTTATTGTTCGTAGACTGATTTTTGTGAGAGATGCTAGTGTATAATTACTATACGAAAAATACCTAACCATGTCTGTTTACGCGCCTTATTACTTCGGTTAGCACCGCATGGTTGATACTAATATGCACATGTGTGCGTGATTATTGCCGCCTCTAGTCGGAATCAGAGAAGACGGTAACGAAGGCGTGATTCTCATTACCTAAAACCATCTAACGATAGCAAAGTGAACAGGTTAGTGCAGGTCATGTATCATACGTGTACTTATTATTAATAGGAAACCTGAGAACCAGTGATCGAAAGCGTTTACATAAAAAATGTCCGAGAAAAGAAAACAAACTTTATTTTCATTTAGTACCGAAAGTACCGGAACGATACTAAAGTAGCGGTCCGGTACTTATTTTTTTAGCACTACACCACTGATCTCACCCCCGCCCTTTAACTGACATAAATGTGTATTACATTAAATGTCACCTTTTTCAAATTTTGTGTTGATACTCTTTAGGACCCTGCGTAAAACAAAGATAACCCTCCCCGCTCCTTCTGGCTACCTCACCATTTCCACTATATAAAAGACTATTATGTTAAATGTTATCAATTCCAAATTTTGTATAGTTACTCTTTAGAATTTTTACGTAATATAACCCCCCCTCCACCATCACCACCACGGAAATTCACGCTCCGGATTGGAAGAGATCCAGATTCAAATCCGGTAGCAAGGACAATATTTTTTTATAAAATTTATTTTATACGTATATCTTTCTTATTAGTACATTTAATTAGTATTTAAAATATCAAATATGTTTTGAATAATTACAACTTCACAATAAGAATGTGTTCTCATTAGTAAAAAATGTATCGTTTTCATTCAGGGATTGTTTAAAAAAAATCACCCACCACCTCCTCATGACCCCTATTTTAAATTATAACCGAATCTGAATCTCGGGCAATGTCGGGCAATGGGTACGGACCGCCGAATGCATTGCAAATCACGTTAGAAGTTTCGGACAAATGCAACATGAGTCACGGGAAATCCCAGCTTGCGAGATATAAAAATACAATACAAGTATTATGTAGATTTATTCTGGCGTCGCGCGGCCCGCGGACGACGCTCCGGTGGCGACGCCCTCGCTCCACACGTGTTACTCAACTAACAAAACATTCATTCACGGTGTCCGGAAACTCGTGCTGCCGAATTAAAGGGTGAAAATATACACCCCACTTGAAGTCATATTTAATAACTTTCATTATTATAAACGTAACAGATATCGTTTTCATCATCATATCATAAAAGAACAACTTGTTGAAAAATGGAAAATACTATGTGAAAAACAATGTGATTTTAGAAATAATCATTCTTAATCTTATACTGTAAGATTTAAAAGACGATTCTGATAAGAGGAAATATATCATTGCAGTTTTCCTGGATTTTGCTAAAAGAGCTTTTGAAACCATCGTCAAAGATATAATAATAAAAAAAACTTTGAAAACTCGTAATAAGTGGAACACCTTTGAAATGGTTTAAGAAATACCTAAATAATAGACACCAAACCACTAAAGTAGGCGACTTAATATCTGATCCCCTTCTTATATCATTAGGAGTACCACAAGGCTCAGTTCTTGGACCTGTCCTTTTAATTATCTATATCTATAACTTGCAAAAACATAGAAAAATAAGATTATTTGCAGACCATGCACTCATATATATCGCGGGAGATAATTATGCAACTATACAGAAGGAATTAAACTATGACTAAAACAGTATATCAATACGGCTGACGAAAAATAAACTAAAACTAAATGTAAACAAAACTAAATTCATGAACATTGGAAATTTTCGAACCCATATGTTACCTTTTTGATATTAATACATTTAATCGCTCCATTTTTTGAAAGAGCCATCTACCTTATTTTTACGAAATCTCAAATACCTTTGAGTAATCTGATAGCAGACGCCAGAATTATCAATTCATTTTTATTAAATTTTTGACACATCGATACAACTTTATTATTAGGAGAACACATTCTTATTGTGAAGTTGTAATATTCTGTGATATTTTAAATATGAATTAAATATTTATATTAATTAGTAAGATATACATATAAAATCAATTTTATCGAAGAAAATTGTTGTTAAGCCACCGGGATTCGAACCTAGATCTCTTTCCAAACCGGGGAAGGTGCATTATACAGACCGTCTGTTCTGAATAATTACAATTTCACAATAAGAATGCGTTCTCCTAATAAGAAATTATTACATTTAAAGCGCCGTTCACTTCATTCCCTGCAATCATCCTGCTCTGGATATCTTTCTCGGTCTTTCCGTTTCTATCAAATATACTTCCCAAATACCATTACTTTATGAAATGATCCTATAAAATTCTTGTCATTATTACCTGGATTAGCGTAACCTACGGTTAGACTTTAAAATGTATCTATTTAAAACAGCCATTTATCTGAAACATCATTCTGATTCTGCTTTGTAATTTATCCTAGCAGAATATCGCACGTATCCAATATATTGATATAGTTAGCATAATAATCTTATTGCACTAATATTTCTTTATTGCAGCTGTGCAAATATAGTGGAATCTTTGTCTGCCTATTTTTAGTACTTTTCAGACAAATTTTACTTACTAAAAACTTCGTAATACGCCAAATTTCACTAATTCTAAAAACTTAACGTTTTGTTTTCATGGTGCGTTCCAACGTCACTTCTTATTTTGTATGGCGTTCGCATAGATAAAAGATATATTGGTGTTCGCGAATTATCTGTCAAGCGAGCGAGTTTGCAATTTTTGAATAGATTGTTATCAATATGTTCTAATTTGTAAAGTTTGTTATTTAAATATATAGTTTTGATTATTTAAAAAAAAAAAAAAAAAAATATTTATTATCTTTGTTTTATTAACCACTGAATTTAATTAATTAATTCAGTGGTTAATAAAACAAAGATAATAAATAAAAAATATTAATTTTAACCATAAAGTTAATATTGCTAATTTTAAAAGTAATATATTTTTGAGCACTATTAGTGAAATATTTTTAATATCCGTTGTCCAAAATAGGAATCGTAGATAATATTTTAAGCAAAATCGAAAGCAGAGTACAATACAGTACTACAATACGGAGCAATAATAGAACTTACTACTACTTAATGTAATGAATTAATTTAAATTGATAAAATTGTCCCTTCCTAGCATACCTATTGTATACCTAGTTAACATCGTCGGTAACAGCATACTGCACGCCACTGATAAACAGTATTCTGTCAACAATATATTTATAATAACACGAGAAAGTCATTTTTTTTCCTCATCCGTTACAACATATTAATAATCCATCTGTCAATTTCGTTTCCTCGCTACACGAGTCGACCTTACAAAATGTATAACGATAATGCATTAACATTAACGTTGGCTACACGGAAAATTGTTTCAATTTCACGAGCGCCGGCGGAGATTGCCGAACCGCTTCGGCACCGGCGAGTTTTGCCGATGTCGACCGTCGGCATTTAGAGCGGTTCCGTTTCGGAATGGCGTTTCGCCAGATGTTGTAAATAGAGGGCATTCAATAATTATGTATTGCTAAAAGATAACCACTCCAAATTGAAAATAAAATTATTTGGCATGATGTAAATATATTATATATTTTATAATATTAAATTAATAGTATTTATATTTTGTTTAAATTTATATATATGTGTGAACTTCTTATTTATTTATATTTTCTCTGATTTTCTTTTTCATAACGTTATATTTATTTCGTAACTTTAATGTATTAATAAAATTGATCAAATATTGACAACAGTGTTTGAATATTCGTTGCCTTGCCCCTTAATGACGCCTCCGCGAGAAATGCTTAATACTTAATGTATTTTGACATTATTTCAAATTTCTTTGCATTTTTTTCAGTAAGATTGACGATAATAAGATATTAAATTGAGTTGAATTTCAAATTAAACAAACCGTCAGGGAACCTTGACTTCCGGGTTACCGGTGAGCGTCTTACTCTAGATCAAATAAGCTGTGTTTTTAAGTAAAGGTATAATCTGAATTTATTTAAATAGTGAAAACAAAACACTATATCTTTAAAAATATCACAGACGCTTATTGTTTGTCAAGACGTGACTTCTTTCATCGGTTTAATTGCTTTTTTTCAAAATATATACTGCGTTTAATATATGTAATCATTTATTTATTTCTTTTAGTTATTTTTTAAAAGATTTGAATGCCTTCGGAGTTTAACGTCTACCATTCAAACTGTCTGGGATGCAGAGCTTTTGAAGATACAGAGGCGCCATTTTTAAAATGGAGATATTATCACATACCTATTATCCTTGCTGACGCATTCAGAATAGGATATAATCTATTCAGCTGAAAGACAGGTCTGCATAACTATAATTATACACTTGACATCACAATGCAGACATAGAAAATATGTCACCAAAATTAATCTGCCTCAGTTGATAAAAACATATAGTGACAGTTTTGTTAAAATACATACACATCGTATTTTGTCTTCACATCCGCGATAATTTCAGAGTTCTCTCCATAGCGACGGACGAAGATTTGCCTCCCCTGGCTGGCCTAATAAGCAGCATAGAAATACGCATAGCATTGCGACATCTTTAACCAATAGACTGATAATAGGCCCGCCAGTAGTTTGACAGATAGCGCTCTATCGGCACACTCCGCAAGCTGTTCTACGAGTTTTTTTAGTTTCCGACTGGCGCCGAGCCGAATCCCTTTTACTTTTCAAATCAAAACAGTAAACAAAGAATCGTTCGCGCGGGAGCGTCCGCACGGACGTGGAAACCGTCTTAAAAAGTGGCAAAGCAGTGTGGGTTTGACACTTGTTAATTTGATTACGATTTGTTTATGCTTTTAAAATTACACACCTTCGCGAATTTGTAATGCCGTTGCGACAGCGTGTCGAAACGGACGTCTCTCGCGCAAAAATATTGTGGCAACAGGACGTGATTTGTTTTTCATTCATGTATCAAGATTAGTTTAAAAAGTGGTCGATCGAACGTTAAAGTGATTTTGAATATTTTCCATTGTGTTAATTAATATTTTCTGAACGCCGACTGAATTCCGAAACGCTCGCGGCTTTTCGTCTGATGTTTCTGGGTATGTTTGTGCATTGTTTATTTTATTATCGTGGTGACCTTCACGTCTAGCTCCGAAGGAGCATGCAGTGTGTGGCTCTACCCATTTCTGTTTTCGTTATTTTTAATACACTCGGTATTTAGGTGAACGGTGTCATTAGTCAGCCGCGATTCTAATGTTTTGCACTATGTAATCCAGATACATTAATTCTGGGCACAAAGCACTCAGTATCGAGGAATATTAATGTTGGAGACAACATGTGATGCGTGTGTGAAATTACATTAAGATGGTTGTAGTATTTAATAAAAAAAATACAGTTTAATTTGATTATTTTCGAATCTGTAATATATAGATACATAGTTAACTAAATGTTAAAATACATACTTTTAATTATACAGAAAAGTTTACTGTAGTATTTTTATAAATAGTGTATTTGTCTGATGTTTCCATACAACTAGCACCAGAGCATGTTCTCGGGTGTAATATATTTTTCTTGTTTTATTTGTGCTTTAAGCGTGTGAGTTTTGATATATTTTTATTAATATTAATATTTTTGACTAGTTAATACAATAAATACAAAAAAAAGCGTGAAATAAATAAATAAATAAATGAACTAGCTGTGAATCTCTGACGCGTGTGTAAGGATGTGTGTACAAATATTGCTCTCAATATTTGTATAAAGGTTAATACTTAAATACACTTACAGGCGATGCTGAGCACGCTGCATTATTTGTTTACTATTGTGTAATATTTTGTGTGCAGTGCAAACTAATTGCATCCGTGTACACGCACCCTGAGGAATGCATAATATATTATAAAGTAAACAATTGACAGATTATGAATCCATACTTATCATCACACTATGATAAACACAGGTACTCGTGTTTACGTGTCTTGTCGAGTGCAATGCGCTAATGGGTTTTACGACAAGATCACGTAAACCAGATATCGAAGAAAAGTTCTGCAAGGAATCTATGAATATGGATAAAATAATGCAGCACAGATCATATCAAAGTATGAATTATGTAATACGGGGTGAATATTATGTTCCAGGCCGATTTTTTTTAGCCACCATTTTGGTTTAATATAAATTTATCAGTTCATATTTAGTATTCATAGAGAATTATTAATTACAATTTGATGCTTTAACAGTGCTTTAAAGTTATTAAAACATTTTACTAAATAATATTGGCAATACTGTAACCGTTAATGGTAATCGCTATCGTCATACGTTTGAAAACTTATTGGTAACCGAATTGGGTCGATTGGGCCTACAACACATGCGGTTTCAACAGAACGGTGCACCTCACACACAGCCCGAGCTACGCTTGAAATTTTGCTTGAAAGTTATGATATCGACTGACCTCTTCGATCACCTGATTTGACGGTTTCCGACTGTTTTCTGTGAAGATACTTCAAAGGAAAGGTCTGCGCCAATAAGCTAACAACGATTCCGATGCTGCAGGATAATATTCGAAATGAAATTGTTGAAATAAAATGCGAAGTGTGCGAGAATGTCATGGAAAATATGGTTAAAAGATCACGCATTTGTGCCGTTGTCAAGGGTGATCATTTTGTCAATATCATATTTTATGCATAATTGTAATAAATAACAAAATTGATAAATAAACATTAAATTTAAAAAATATGTTTTATTTTTAATTTATTCAAAAACAACATCGGCCTGGAATATAATATTCACCAGTATATACTAAATATTTTAAAGTGTCTATTTTAAAGTATCTATTTTTAAAATCGCTTTGTATATATAGAATATTTAAAATTTTGGAAATTTTATTTAAATTGAAAAAGTTTAGAAAAAAACGCGTAATATCTGATAATAATGATGTCGTAACACAGACAGACAGTTGATAACATGTGTGTCCGTCCACAGCGTGTGAAACTCTCCGAGAGCGAGATAAAGATGTGTAGGTGTACAAATAGCCGTATGGAGGTAATAAATTTTTTTCAATTCTTTACTCTACGATATTCTGTAAACTCTACACGTGTCTACACCGCCTTATCTACTTCTACAAGTGCGTCATTACTTCGATACTACTATCTACGAATACCTTAAATACCTATTTAATATCAATACATGAATTTTTATAAGTTTTAATCTTCCAAATTCTAACAAAAAAACGCAATACAAGTACATGTGATTTAGACACAGTATGTTTTCTGGTTCGCTCCGCACCACCTCGTATACAGATCATTGTATTTGGTTTTAGTCTCTTCAAACACCGTCTGAATTTTATTTCACGTTCAGATTATTTTTTGTTTGGAAAATCGAAAGATATCGAAATATATTATACATTATTTTTTGGGTATTTCTGACTAATTTATAAGTCGAAAATATTCAGAGTTATGTACAAATTCTGCACAAAATTATGTTTAAAGTACGTAATAAATAAATAAGTATTTATGAAATTGATCCTTTATTATTCTATATCTTTGCCTCGGGCCCTAAAAAATAATCTGGCGGCTCGAAGTTCGATAAACATATTTTTTCGTATTAAGAATCAATAAAATTTTCAATTAATCGAAATTATCAATGATAATTCAAATTATCGCGTTTTTTACGAAAATGTGGGTTTTTTTATTATTCATTTATATCTGAAGTTATACACTAATTTTTATTATTACTTAGATAAGACCTTTATACTAATATAAAATTAATAAACTGAATGTTATTTGCCATAATTAAGACAATACAAGCATTATAAGTAAGACCGCGACCACTAGATGCATTTTTCGCATGCTACAAAACTGTGTTAATTGTAGTAAATTATTGCATAAACGAAATATATTTTCTTATAATCTTAAAGCCAAGATTACGAAGACAAATCTCAATCGAGACAAATTAACAAAATGTTAAAAATTAATAGTGTTATATACCATTAAATTTTCAGGACATATTATCAATTTTCGACGTTTTCATAATACTTTGTTTTAGTGAAAATATACGTTTTAAAATAATACATTCTATTTATTCACATTATTTTTAAAGGACGATATTTTTAATTGTCCATCGAACTTCAATACCAATAACCGTCTATACGGCCATGACTGATATTGAATCCGCGCTGTCATTATTTTCGTTACAAAATGCCGAAAATATATGTTTTCAATATTAAAATTTCATAAATTACATGTTTTTTGAAACAACGTTTTATTGAACAAAGTGAACATTTTATGTAGTTTATTTTTATGTATGTCGCAATTAATTATTTCGTTTATACATAACACTGTTGCATTTTAAACACGAGCTGTCTGTTTCATAAATAATATGTAATTATGAAACGGACATATCACCAAAACGCCATCGTGGCGTTTTAAATCGATAATATTTAACAAAATAACAAATTGAAGCTGTTGTAATAATTTTAAATTTAGAACATTGATTTGAGCGATCATCTAAATATATGTAGGTATTTTGTCTGATTTCAAAACATATTCATATGTATGAGTTAGGTACATCAATAAATGATTTAATTTTCCATTGATTAATTCAAATAGCGATACACATTTTTATTTATTAATATGAAAAACTTGGATAAGGCCATGATAAGGCTCGTAACACTTTGTATCGAATGCGAAAATCAACAATTTTATTGTCGTGTACGTTTACGTAATAAATGACGTCATTAATTATTTATCTAATACTTATAAGAATTTAACTATTCGCCTCATCTTGAAAGCATATCTAATTCGTGTATAATTTCTCGAATTTCAAACTGGAAAAAGTATCTATTAAGGATGTATTATTGAATGTGTAAAAAAAAATATTCATAATATATTGGTAGTCTTTTATATTATATATATATATATATATATATATATATATATATATATATATTAAAAAATAACAATTAATTAAGAAACACATCGGAAGACAAAATAATTATTTTCTAATAATTTTATCCTATTATACTTAAAATTTGTTTTTTTTTTATTATCATATTTTACAAGGAAACATAATTACCAGTTTGAACAAACCGATAAAACCATTCACTTCAGATTTTTTTGTTATTAGTTATAAATATCTGAGAACTAATTTCTCCTTAATGCAAATTTTTATGGCTGACCATGTAAATATATGTAAACTTTCCATTGTTTTTATATACTTTCACACGCTTTCACAATATTATTCATTGGAGTTCTGAAAATTTCTAATCACATGCAAATAAAATTGTATAGCTGTCCTCCACTATAGATATAAACACAAGTTGTCGTGTTTAATTGTTAGATTGATAATGCCATTACAAGGCGAAACGCGTCTCAAGTAAATTAAACGAGATTTTATTTTCACACGCGTGATTATGAAGTTCTACAATGTTATCTCGGAAACAGGGAAACAGTCAGTGTATGAACCAAGTTCGCATTATTCGCTTTAACATTAAAAACAGTCGCGTATCACGTGATCATATTTTGTTGACCTTCTAACTGACCCGCTAGTAGTATAAAATATGTTGTTTATTCTCTTAATCATAAAAAAAGTGAATTCTGTGACATATTTTTCTGTCAACTGTCTTTACATATTTTTTACGTTACAATGTACGCCTTAATGTCATATAAATACTATCTAGCAAGGTCAATAAAGATGTGTACATAATTTTTATTTAAATAATAAATATCTTTAATTTGTAATTTATTCCATTTTTTGTTGCTTTTACTATTTATATATTAGGAGATTGGACCAATTGATACTGATCGACTGTCGAAGGCCCGTGTTAACGCACCTTGATAATTTTTTTTTACACTCATGGTCAACGACGATACTACGTCGATTTTTCATCTTGTCCCCGTTTGTATTAGTCGATACAATACATATTATGTAAATAATAAGACAAAACACTTTGTTTAAACCACTGTTTATTAATTCCGTGGTATTTTCTTCAGGAAACAATGTACACTAAAATGAAATAATTATAAATATGTAGTTTTCATAGTAGTTTCTACTTGTACTTTTATAGTTTTGTTTATTATCTATGCTTGTATTTTTAATTTTAGTATACATTGTTTGAAGAAGTATCGAAACATGTTGATTTATCAATAAATAGTGGTGTTTAAATACTAATTTAATGTATTAATTATAAATATATACATTTAAAATCAATTTTGTCGAAAAATATTGTTTTTGCGTTACCGGGATTCGAACCTGGATTTCTATTTCCAATCCGGGGAAGTACACTGCCAATTGTGTTATAGCGCCAGTATTTTTTATGACAAATTTTCGAACCTATATGTTACACATTTTCAAATTAATAGATCTGTCGTTCCATTATCTGAAAGCCATCTACAATGTTTTTACGGAATCTCAAATACCTTTGAGTAAACCGACTGCAGACGCCAGAATTATCAATTCACCTTTATTCAATTTTGGACACATTGATACAACTTATATTAAAACATCACAGACCGTCTGTTCTGAATAATTACAACTTCACAATAAGAATGTCTTCTCCTTAATAATAAATAGTGGCTTAAACGAAGTGTTTTGTCTTATTATCTATGTATTATGTGGCTATAAAGTAAATTTGCTAACATTGAGAAAATTAAATGTATTAATTAGACAGATATACAAAAAATAGCTTTCAAACAATGGCACGACAGATGTATTAATTTGAAAAGTGTAACATATGGGTTCGAAAATTTGTCGTCAATAGTACTGTCTGCTGTAGCATAGTTGATTAATGTGCCTTGGTTTTATATGTATATTTTTCTAATTAATATATTATGTCGCTGAGATCGTTTGTTCGTGTGAAACGTATGATCGGGGAGAGTATGACAGAGAAAATATGTAATGCGAATGTTGAAGGCAACAGAAACAGACGATACGAGTATCCGAGATATGATCTGGAAGACGAACCAAGTACTGGAAAACGACCCTATTAAACGCCAAAATAACTGAATCGGTGCATGTGAAGATGTACAAAAATAGACAAAACAAGTGCGATATAGCAGGATAGAAGAATCTGGCTTTCTATATATGCTTACCCTTACAGAACACGGTGCGATGATAAATAAATGTTTTAATTTTGAAAATATTTTTCGAGCATGTGGTGTCATCAATTATTGTAATATTTTCCCAAGTAGTTTCACTGCCACTGGATCGATGACTGAACATATATTTCTATCTATGACGACACACGCCACCTTCTATCTGCGTAGCACATGATTTAATAAAGCGATACAATTGACTTATATGTTATGTTAACACTTTCTATTAACATCGCACACACACCTCGCATCGCCAATCGTAACGCAGCGGTTGAGGCGCTTGAATAGAAGTCAGATTCTCTCTAAAATCAGAGGTTCGAATCCTGTCAGTTGCGATTTTCTTTAACTTGAATCATTTTCTTTATTTTCACGCAATCATTTGCATAATTATCTATGTACTCGTTTATGTATTTTGACCCCTTCTGTCGTGACTAAGCATAACATAAAATAAGTAGCTATATAATATCAAACAACTAAAAATTATCTATTTGTTAATTAAAATATTTTAACTGTGAGTGCCGCCTGTAATGGTTGAGTATATTAAGCAAAGACACAAACCGCTTTTTTTCTAAATATCCATCAAGTGCGGCCGATAAAAGCTTACCGACGATATTATAAAGTGCGTAACAATATTATTAGAAAATTTCATATATAATTGTACATATATACAAAACATCGTTCTTGTTTTCCAAGGCTAGTTTGGAAATATCAAGGTACTTTGGAAATATTTTTTTTGACATATATGTCAAGGTCAATTTAATGACATAGTATTATTTTTATTGAATACGTTTTGAATTTTCAATGTGTAGAAAGTGTGTTAATTGTTAGCTAAAGAAAATGGAGTGTCAAGTATAAAAAAAATTAACATTGTCTCTTTTTTGGAGAGATAAGCGAAAAAAACTATGTAATTTTAATAATGTAAAATATGAAATTTAAAAAAAAATGGTTTATTGCCAAAAATTCTGTCACTGTGAAGACGGCATCAAGTAATTATTCAGCATTATAATGCCCGTCTATGTTCTTCTAACATTACAAAAAAGGCTATTCAAGAGCTCAGTTGGGATTAAGGATTCTGTATTCTCGACTTTTTTCAATTTCCGGGACTCGAGAGCCAAAATTATCAAGTCCCGGGAATCGATACCATGATTTTTATTTAATTAAAAAGAAAATTATTTTAAATAAATATTCGTATTTATTATGTACAGTAGCTATTAAAGATATTATCTGTGTAAAAAAAATATACGTTTATTAACGAAAAACTACTATCACATTATGTGATAGTAGTTTTTAAATTAAGTTAGGTTTGCGTATATATTGAATACAAAACACATTCATCTATAAAAATTACAATACATAAACAATCTGAAAAAATAAAATAAAAGGACTTAGAAAGAAAAACAATTTTTTAAGAAACATATCGGAAAGCAAGTCCCCCAATAAAGTTTACCAAATAATTTCATCCCAAACAAATTTTGTTTAAAAAATGACAATGAATTTATTCTAATAATAAAAGATCACATAATACAATGAAACATGATCCATTGTTTGAACAAACCGACAAAATCGACTTCTTCACTTTCAAACCTCCAAATTTCTTCAAGCTCAGAATCAAAAACTGCCAGAAAGTTAAAGAATATATTATATTATTGAGTAGTTTATTTGAATTATGTAATGCAGTAGATATTGTGATCATTAAGGAAAACACATTCTTATTGTGAAATTGTAATTATTCAGAACATAGGTCTGTGATATTTTAAATACTAAATTAATGTATTAATTATAAATATTTATATACATATAAAATCAATTTTGTCGAAAAATATTGTTTTTGCGTCACCGGGATTCGAACCTGGATCTCTATTTCCAATCCGGGGAAGTGTACTACCTTTGTGCTATAACGCCAGTATTTTTCTTGACAAATTTTCGAACCTATATGTTACATTTTTCAAATTAATACACCTGTCGTTCCATTATTTGAAAGCCATCTACATTATTTTTACAGAATCTCAAATACCTTTGAGTAAACCGACTGCAGACGCCAGAATTATCAATTCATTTTTATTGATACAACATATATTATTAAGGAAAACACATTCTTATTGTGAAGTTGTAATTATTCAGAACAGACGGTCTGTGATATTTTAAATACTAAATTAATGTATTAATTATAAATATACACATATAAAATCAATTTTATCGAAAAATATTGTTTTTGCCTCACCGGGATTGGAAATAGAGATCCAGGTTCGAATCCCGGTAACGTAAAAACAATATTTTTCGACAAAATTGATTTTATATGTATATATTTATAATTAATACATTAATTTAGTATTTAAGATATTGTGATCATTTAAAAATGATACGTATGGCCGAGCCCCGAACAAAGATTCTATGTAATCGCGTATTGCTTATTTTAATAATTCCTGACTCGGTTTCGCAAACTTACACGAGCGACCAGTCTCGAAGTAACACTCCAACTCTGAAACCTGTCTCTTTAAATAGGAGCGAGCCCGAAAGACGGCCGTGTCCTCGCCTAAAGATGACCAGAAGACAGATGAACCGTGGCGTCTATTTCGGGTTTAGCCGCGGATCATATGATCATTTCAGAGCAATTTAAGAGTGAAATAAAAGCGTGAATATCGAACAAATTTTATCTATTCAACGTTGTACGATCGAGGTCTGATTCATCTGTCCTTTGTTTGATATTTGTCCACCCTTGTCCCTGAACTATATTTCATAGGGTTATATATTATATATGGGTACCAGTTGCAAAGTCAGCGATCTTTATTTTTATCTTTTTTCTAACTTTAAATGCAGCTTTATTCTCACACTTCTCTTTTACGTATTTTTTAAATTAATTAAGAATCAAACTCAACTCGTTTCGATGAATATTGATATTTTAAAAATGGTGTTAGTAGCAAACGGGAATTTGTCAACCAGCGTTGCACAATGGAATCCTGGTACCGACACTGATGTATGGAAGTGAGACCTGGAGCTGGCAGAAAAGGAACGAAAGTAGACTGAATGCAGTGGAAATGAGATCACTTAGACGTATTTGTGGCAAATCTATTTATGACAGAGTAAAGAATGAAGAAATAAGAAAATAATGTAAAGCTGATGTTAGTATCTTGAGTAAGATTAAAAAAGGATCACTTAGGTGGTTCGGTCATATGGAACGGATGAATGAGGAGAGAATGGTAAGAAAGATATATGATGCGAGTGTTGATGGCACCAGAAATAGAGGACGTCCGCGGAAGACTTGGCACGACCAGGTAAACCAGATAATGGAGGATGGTCTATTAAAAGCCTCAACAATCGGCGAGCTTGTATGAGAAGATGTGTGAATGTGGATGAGGCGAGAATTGTGTCAGGACAGAAGAGTGTGGCGCTCTATCCTCTCTGCCTACCCCCACGGGGAAACGGCGTGATGGTAAGTTAGTTAGTTAGTTAGTGTTAGCAGCAATGTCAGTTGCTTTTGCGCGCCGCCATTTATATTAAGATTCGACCAATAGTTTTCGCTACTCTGAAATTTAAATGGCCGCCGGTATGGAAACTAACTTATTTTTAAAAGAAGGTGTTGCGTTTGTTTTAAATTTTAAACCAGATTATAGCGATCGTCATTCTTCTATCAAGAGTTTTCCTTGGTATTCTACAAATTAAAAAATATTGAGGTTTCTGAAATTGCGGCAAGTGTACATATATCGTAGAAATTAATTGGCAAAACGATGCGTTATCGTATTGAATGTCCACTACTTAAGTAATAAAACCAACCATAATACAATATAAAAATTAGGATTCACTTTTAACAATCCCGGGATCAGTTCCGGGATTAGAAAACGTTAATTTTCTCATTAGTATAAAACAAGGGCAAAGTAAAATGTATGTAACATATTTATATTTAATATGTAAGTAAGAAAATTTTGATTTTATTATTCTGAATAATATGCCCAAAGCAATAAGTTAAAGGTTTCATCATTTAGTCTTTATCTAATTTTGGTACCCCGAAATCCAAAATATTAATTTGGATTTGCACTAATCCCGGGAATCACAAATACTATAATAAACTGGGCTTAGATTAGATTCTCTATTCCTGTAGAAAGAATGCTGGGTGATTATGAAATGCTATACATAATCGATTTTGCCTGTTTTCCATGACAGTACAGCCCGGGGTGTTCCCCGGAAACCCCTCCATCCCCATTGCTCGTTGTCGTCAATCTCGAGAGCACTCAGGTCTCTCTGGATCCCATCCAGCCAAAGTAGTCGCGGTCTACCAATGCTGGTTTATAAAATGTTAGATGCGTACATAGTGAAGACTCCTCCATTCGAGCCCGATCCATCGAATTTGACGACGTCAGGCTGATCTCCTGTTTCCTGCATCCTGTCACGTTGCATATTTACTTGTTCGCACTCTTCGTCTTAGTACACAGTCTTCATACGTGTACATATACTGGTTTTGAACCGCGGCTGAGATCGAACAAATATTTCGCATTGCACAATTTCACCATACGCGATTGGGACTCTTCAAAACGAGATAAATATTGACAAATGTATACATTATATTCATACCAAAGCATTATTCCAGCGGTAATCTGATTGGCACATCTGAAAATAACAATTGTAATGGTGTGTTTGTTATCCAAACTCCAAAAATAGGATGAGGACGTAGACCTTTACGTTCGTGAAATGTTTATATTTGAATATTTCGACACAAACTGTCGTCTAAATATATCGGCAAAAGTGGTTCCAAGACTATTAAAATGAAATCACAATTATGTAACAATACGTTCCATGTTTATACAATGGCAATCAAAACTTCGCATTGAATATATCGCGAATGACTACTGTTTGAGACTAGGCGTGATGCATGATGTCATTAATGCTATTAATTATCGTTGATAACTACCATACGTTTGAGTTAAAATTATTATTTTATTTATAATATCATTATTAAATCCGACATCCATAATTCTTTGCAAATGACGTAATGTCGTGTAAATTATCTTTTTTACGAGTAAAAATGATGATAAATAAATTAATACAATAAATTAAAATCTCGTGTTTATCTGTTTTCAAATGACTGCTATTGTACTCTTTATTATTGATTTCAATGGGCTTGTTAGTAAAACTCCGATAGGGCCAAATATTACGATCGAGCATTTTACGTCCAGGGGCGGATCAGATCGGCCCGAAAACATTCCATAAGGCTGTCATTAAAATAGGGTAAAATTCCACATTCAAATGTCTATCACTATCTTTATTGTTATATTTACGAAAATAAAATTTGTTTTATGAAATAGTTTGTCCGTCCTGATTGTCAATACCGGTCGACAAATACCGCATTTCCTCGATTATAAGACGCTTATTATTACGATTATTTTAGTATCTCTGGATTCGGGGTGCGTCTTATAATCGATGGCGTCTTACAGTCGCAGTAAAATTCCGCAGTCGTGATAAATAATTGCCGATTACTAGTTGAACTGAGTCGAAAAGTGATTCAGAAAAATCGGACACTGAATCTGAAGAAATGTCAGATTCTGATGGTGATAGTACACAAAAAATATGCTTATTTTTAGATACATTATATTGTAATTGTATGACTTTGTTTAAATACAGTTTACATAATGTTTTTATTATTTATTATCGGTATATAAAAATAAGGGTACATCTTATAATCGCTAGAGTCTTATAATCGAGGAAATACGTATTAACTTATTAGTATTAAATTATTACTAAAACTCATAACAACGTTCTTATATATTATACCTCCCACAAAATGTTACGCTTCTTTTTCAGTTTGGTGACGCATTTTCCTCGGCCTAAGCCTCCGATAATAATTTATGTATATGTAAAAAATGATACAGTGAAATAGTTTGCAAATTTGCGAACAGCGTGAATATTATGTTCCAGGTGTTGTTTTTGAATAACTAATTAATTAATTTGGTTATTATTTATCCATTATTTGATATATTTGTTGATGATGTTTGTAATCGGCCTAATGGCCGCCTCTGCCAGCGGCACAACCGCGTGCTCCTTTAACCAACCATATTTTTCATAACATTCTCGCACATTTCGCGTGTTATTTCAGCAATTTCATTTCGAATATTGTCTTGTAGTATCGGAATTGTTGTTGGCTTATTGGTGTAGACCTTTCGTTTCAAGTACAAAAAATAAACGGGGGCCGTCAAATCGATATCGAAAAATTTCAAGCATAGCTCGGGCTGCGTGTGAGGTGGCACCGTCATGTTGAAACCGCACGTGTTGCAGGTCCGATCGACCCAATTCGGCTACCAAGAAGTTTTCCAACATGTGACGATAGCGATCGTCATTAATGGTTACAGTATTGCCATAATTATTCAGATAAAATGTTTCTGAGACATTAAATGCTTCACAATAAATTGTAATCGACATTTCTCTACGACTACCAAATACGAACTAACAAATGTTTGCCGAACCAAAATGGGGGCCGAGCAAAATCAGCCTGGAACATAATATTCACGCTGTGTCTTAGTCAGCAGTACGCCCCTGCCCACGCTACTGATGAAATGAATTGCCCCTTACAGTCAGGTGCGCGTGACCTAGCAGTAAAACTGGCTGCTTGAGAGATATCACTGTGCCTAGCGTTGCGCCAGATCGCTACTAAACTACGTAAAAAAAAACCGATTAATCATAATATAGTGGTTTACTTGGAGACCGAGTGGGTGCGGACTTTGCTACTGATCCAACTTCGGGGGTTCAATCACTGTATCCTAATTAATTGTACTATGCCTGTCGCACTAGTTATCTTGCCTTCTGTTATGACCCGCGTCCGCGGAATGAGACACGATGAGACGAATCTCAGAGGTTTATTTGATATAAATCTCAACATCCATATACGCGTGTTGAGATTTTGATCTGGAGATAAACCCAGAGATCACCTGGATAACTGAAAGAGATAAACAATCAATTCCATGTACATAACGCACGGACGCGTGTGCAAAAACGTCATCTAGTACCTACTAATTATTCTGAAATATTAGACAAACGATAGTAATAAATTACAAATATTTTAGCATTATTTGAATATGTCCAAGAACACACAATTACTGAATTTTGACCTACAAAGATCAATTTAAAAAAAATCAGATTCTCGTATATATACATATATATGACATATATACTGTTTCAAGAAAAAATGAATTATCAAATTTGGTCCATATATGCCGATGGTGTAGTGGTACTCGAAGCGAGTCCACATATTAACATATATACAACTTTCAAAAATTTGATAGATATGGAGATTAATGGGGTGAGAATGGTGAACGTTATATTTATATAAAGTGATCACTTAAGCCAGCCGATGATAGGTCGTAAGCCCTGTAATTACCCCATATTTCTATATATTTTCCATTAAATATAATAAAAATAGCTACGTCTCTATGAGATATCCGATGTTTATTTACAAATATTTATTCCGCATGAACTGCTGCTGGGGAGATTCAAAATCACCCAACGGAGCATCAATGGTTAATAGATTTGACTTATAACGAGTGTAGAGTGAGGCGCGAGACGGCGAATCTCCGAAATTTGATGTGTACGCGGTGGCCTACGAATCTCTTCAGAGCATTATCCCCATCTAAGAGATTGTCTCGAGTCGAAAATCTCATAAAAGTCTCATCCGACACAAATAATGGGAGGCACCGCGCTCATCTCACGTCGACCGTCTCCAGATATACATCGTAGCACGCATTCACATACTCAAAAAAAAAACTTTCAAATTTAAAAAATATTAAACCGCATAAATTGTTATTTGATTATATGTCACCTATGATCGTGATATCTGAATACAAAATAATTAATTTGACATTTCTGCCGATAAGAATACATCAAACAACATTAATATTCTTAAATTATCAGTTCTTTTGAAGTTTGTTTACTAATTATTTGTAGTAGACAAAACAAACAAAAAATCTAGAATCGTAAATAATTCAAAAAATCATTTCCGGCATTTCTTGTGTCTAACCTAAAACTGGTTTAATTGTTACTACATTAAAAAAAAATTCTTTGCTATGTTATCGAGCCATTTATATATGTAGGTACATGGCATAATAAGAGGCACTTAACCCTTCCCAAACAATGCAGTAACACATGTCTACCATGCCAATTGAACCTGTCATATTTCGGTAATTACATGCTACATAAAATTCATATTTTATTTAACCCTAAGGAAATCATTTGCGCTTAGAAATGGCTAGTGAAAATGAAAAGAGAATCTTACAAAAATAATTAAATAAATTCAATTCGTTGTAAAATTAATACTTTGGCGAAAATACCATTTGTGGTATGATAGAAAGCGATTAGACTTTAATTTCATTATATAATTATATCTCTTTCTCACCAATTGAATGAAGAGAGAAAATAAGAATGGTCGCAATGTATAGAACTTGATGAATGCTTCAAATTACATATATATAATACTTTTTTCTCATTTAGAATGTTAAAAAACTCAATTTTCTTACGGTAACACGAGTTGACAGCATAGCTACGTGCGGATATTTTATATCACGGTATGGTAAAGGTTAAATAAACAGGACGGTGTTACAATATGACTACTTCTGCACTACTTCTCAATACGTAGACAAATGTAATAACAAATTCAGACAATAATTGTATCTAAATTAAATTTTACACATTCCTTACTCTTAGGTATGTTCGTGTGCATGCAGCATGCAACACTTGTATCATTACTATTTTTTATTACGGAGAACACATTCTATTGTGATATCACAGACCATTTGTTCTGAATAATTACAACTTCACAATTAGAATGTGTTCTCCTTAACAATATACAACTTCTATCAATGTGTCCAAAATTTAATAAAAATGAATTGTTAATTCTGGCGTCTCCTATCGGACTACGCGAATATATTTGAGATTCCGTAAAAATAAACTAGATGGCTTACAAATAATGGAACGATAGATGTATTAATTTTAAAAGTGTAAAATATAGGTTCGAAAATTTGTCATCAAAAGTACTGTGCGCTATAGTATAGTCGGTTAATGGATCTTTTCCGGATTGGAAAGAGATCCAGGTTCGAATCCCCGTAGTAACAACAATATTTTTCGATAAAATAGATTTTATATGTATGTCTTTCTAATTAATACATTTAATTAGTATTTAAAAACATTATTTTTTATTTAAAAAGTTAATAAAATATTAAAGTAGTTTCTTTAATTATATTTAACTGTATCGACATTATCTGCAAAGCAGCTAACTCCACCCATGGTCAAAAAATCGCGTTTGATGCCATTATTTTCCTCTTTTATTGTTCTATGGTACACTAAAAGCCAAAAAACCCCATAAATTTTAAAAGACGTATTTTATAATAATAAATTACTACCATGTTCTGAAAAACCTTAAATGTTTACCTGACACAAGTGTTGATTGCACTAAAAATAGAGGACGTCCGCGGAAATCATAATCACTACATTATCATGGAAAATCACCTAACTCCCAACGACGTTTTACAATTTTGGTAAAGAAATTCAGCTAACTCCAAATATTCCCTATAAGTACGAGACAAATCAAAATATCAATAAAATTTCTCAACCACCCTATTTCTGCATAAACAATCTATCAAAAGATATTTTGGAATTTTCTTAAGCTGTTTAATTACAAAATGAAACCGTTTTTTGTTGCTCCTGAATATTTTAGAAAAATGGAGTTAGCTGCTTTGCAGATTAAGGTAACTATATTATTCTTACAAATCAATATTCACAATGTCTGCCTTGAGACACGTATTTGCCTAGTAGGGCACGTGCTTGCCTAGTTATTTGATTACATGAATAATATTAAATATATCAACATGTGATATATAAAATCGAGTGGGCCAATGAATGGGGGTAGGAGATATTCTTAGACACATCGATTTCTTAAAAAAATTAATTAATGGAAGAAGAAAGAAAGGCGTAGACAGAAATGACATAATGACCAAAGTTAATGCAAATACCTACATACAACTTCAGAATGATGTTCAGGACAGAGATGAATTGCGAGCATTACACCTACAAGAAAACAGTTCCAAAACATGAAAGAAGTTATATATAATTTATCATTATTAGCAGGCGTTTCCCACTTTTCTTAGTTCATTATTATTCGCACGTATTTCGGCAGATTTCGTCCACTTCATTCCCTCGAGTATCATTCGTCCAACGATTGTCCGCCCTCCGAGCGTTGTGGCTTGCCCATATATAATTTATATTATAGCATATTTATGCGAAACCAACAGTTCTTAGTACTAAATTCGACTACAATATAATTTAAATTGTAACTATTATATAACTGTTATTGTGACGTTATTTAAATACATATTTAATCATACAATGGTCCTCGAAATCACACACAACGGAGGAATTATTTTTTTTGTATTGTAATATGTCCACGAAATTGAGAATTTTAAATACCTTATAGTGAATAGTACTCAAACAAAGTAAATTTCTATAATTCTTATAAAATATCACAATAAAATTTATCGTTTTATACACGGTAGATACCTATTTCTACATGTGTATTCCAGGTGTTACATTATGAATATGCAGTGAATCGCCATCTGAAGATATTTATAGTATAATAGGCTTTGTTATTATATGATGCATCCCTCCTTGCGAGGATGACGTCTGACATGATTGATCTGTTGTGAGTACATGCATACTAGTACATAATATACAGACAGCAACAATAAACAGGCATCATTCGTTTGGATTCCTGTACATAAAGCAATTCATGGAAATAAATGTGCTGATAAACTGGCCAAGGAGGCCAATCTTTCCAGAGCTTTCCCCATCAATTCTATATCCCGATGTATGACAGACTTAATAAGGTAAAAAAACGTACGAATTCTATCTGGACTGCACAATAGATGGATCCAAATAATCATAAGGGTGATCGGTTTAAAATAATCCAAAAATCTATTCCCCGCACCCCTAGTTCTCCAAAAGTAAAGTCTCCAAAATAACTATCAAATATCTTTAGAATAAGAATAGGGCATTGCCAGGTAGTCTCACTTTTATTTAACTTTTTTGCCTGTCCATTGCGAATCACAGGTTTTTTTTTTACAGTGATCTCGTCAATGGTAATTTTCAACACCCGGTTAACTTGTGTCATCTTCTTTCCCTTAACTCGCCACATTTAATCTATACAATAGAGTATTTTTGATCGACAATGGTATTGACTTATAATACGATATTTCCTATTCTATAATATGATTGTACTTTTTTCTATAAAATAAAGTTTTGACTTGAAGGGTGAATTGCCTATTTAAAAGAAGAAGAAGATAATCAAGTTTTATTTAATTGTGGAATGCTCTAATGAAAAGGTCTACCACTGATTTCCGGATGTAATATAATGTATATCTAAACGATATGTCACGATAATTTGACGAGCTAGGTCAAAGGATCCATCACATTATATTATTTGGAATATCAGAAAATATCTCGCATCGTCTGTTTTTGACAGTTGCCCTGTGATAGCTCAGATTCAAGAGACCGGACCTTGATGGGTGTAGATTTACACCAGGGGCGTGCAATCCGTCTAATAAAAAAAAGTGTGCAAAAACTATCTTCGTATAATTTCTGCGAAATAAGTCTAAACGACATATTTATGTGATAAATATACCATGTTTTAAATATATACATACGATTATGTCAACGCGCAAATAATTTCAATTTCGCGTGTTAATGTGTTAACTAGAATCATCTAGTGGAATAATTAAAAAATACTCGTACACACAAAAAAATTAATGTCTGTCTGTTCTCTATATAACCCCATACGTATTGACCGATCTAAACCAAACTTTGTATAGTTACTCTTTAGGACTCCTCCCTCTGGCCACTCCACCTCCCCCCCGATTTAAATGTGTATTATATTGAATACCGTTCTTTCCAAATTTTGCTCAATTGCACTTTAAATCCCTGAGGAAAATATAGTCAACTCGCCCCGCCCCTCTCCCCGACATTTCTCTAATTTGTCTATAATATTATGTTATATGTAAAATCTGAATATCTTTCTGTATATTATACGGGGAGAAATTGATCCATTTCGATTAACATTAAAGTATGACGTGACCTTTTTGTTCTAAAGTATATTTTTCAAAAAACTCTATTGTCTGGAAACTTTGAATAGGTAGGCAGCAGGCGCGGTCCCTTCATACATGATTTGGATGCTCTCGCTTTGGACTTTTTGTTTCCAGCCCAAAACTGCACTGCACACACTGCGACACGGCGCGCGCACGGAACGAGTCAAAATACATATACATTCTCAACAGCATACGTATATATATACCAGCAACAATGGATTCTATCATTCGTTCCGTATCCACAAAGTTTAAAAGTATTCTACTTTCGCGCATGCGCATTCAGTTCCTCCTGTTAATTAATGTCTTCGAATAGTGTATACAAAAAACGACTTTGCACAAAATAGCGTATAATATATTACGAGCGGATTGTATTGATAAATTTATTTGTGTGCCGCATTTTTGACAGTTTGGCTTGAATACTTGAAGTCGAATTATTGAAACATTTTTTTTAAGTAGGTATAAACTTATTTTCCAGCATCTCTTCTACAAAAAGTCACCGACCGCCACTGGTAGGTAGGTAATTATGTATTTGAATTAATATGACTATTTTTGATATTAAATATATTATTGTAGATAGGTAATTATTAATTCATAACGATCCTTTCAAGTGGTCGGTTATTAAAGTGTATTTGTGGTATTTAAATAATTTGGAAGAAGATCGAATTCTGAAAAGCAGAACGTTCTAGAACGAACTTCAGACACTAGTGTAAAATATGTAAGCACTGTTATAATGTTACTAAATATACTATGTTTTTAATTTGGTTATATTTAATCGGCCAAATTTTATTTGGATACACGTATTTGTAATTCATTTAAATTCATTTCAAATTCTTTATTTTCCATAAAATTAACAAATAAAGATACAGTACGCAAGGTATCGCTCTCAAAATTTGACGTCAAGAGTATCTTCTATCTAGATTATTAATCTCATAATTCACCTCTGTATCTTAAGTTTGGCAACACTTTGATGTTTCAAGCCATTTGTGTTCGTGAGATAGCTCATCATTCGATTGTATGAAAGATAAGGCAACATTAAAATTCATAATATGACAGACTTATCCATTTTTAATTATGTAATTACCGAGATTTTCAATCACTATTTAATTAAATGTATTAATTAGAATAATATACACATGAAATCAATTTATCGAAAAAATATCATTATTTCTAGCGGGATTCGAACCTGGATCTCTCCTTATACGGAGAAATGCATTACAACACTTACATGTTGTACTTTCAAATTGATACATGATATAAGATTATATTAGATGATATCTTGTCGTTTCAAGGGCACGTATGACAAATATATAATTTAATCAAATATTTTCATTCAAGTCAATATTATCGGCGTAATCGTTTCTAGGATAACTGTATTGTTGTGTGACTTGTGTGGCTGTGAATTGTGAATAGTGACAGTGCTAGTGGTATCAGTGGCGTAATTGTACAAATTGGGCCCCGGAAAAAGCGGCTCCGGAATATGTATTGTATATGAGATATAAAAATATTAAATACAACTTGGTTATAATAGGGAATAAAATTGAACTTTTGTATCCTACAATTTACACACTTATCATCGTCTTCGTGCCCTTATTCTATGAGGGTTTATGGTTTTGGAAAAATTGTATTGTAGGGTGCGAATAGACTTTTGGGCCCCTATCTAATATGGGCCCTAACGCGCCGCATTGGTGTAGCTACGCCACTGGGTGGTATCCTCGTGTACTAACTATTGACGCCTACGACACGCTCCCGTTGATGATAACAATAAAATGTATTATTCCTTGTCGTGCTTTATCTGCTTTATAATTTATCTGCGTCCAGCTCAACCGCGAACAAGCGCCACGTGTCGCCTCTTGCTTTGTAAACGAAACGCGATAAAACAAATGATAATCAATCATGTTGTTCGTTCTAAAGTACTTTTGCAATTCAAAATAGGTGTTTTATATAAATATAGGTGTATTATATAAAAATAGGTGTATTGTATAATATAATATAAAATTGTATATAATTGTATATAATAATAGGTGTATAATATAAAAATAGGTGTATTATATAAAAATAGGTGTATTATATAAAAATAGATGTATTATATAAGAATAGGTGTATTATATAAAAATAGGTGTATTATATAAATATAGGTGTATTATATAAAAATAGGTGTATTATATAAAAATAGATGTATTATATAAGAATAGGTGTATTATATAAAAATAGGTGTATTATATAAACATAGGTGTATTATATAAAAATAGATGTATTATATAAGAATAGGTGTATTATATAAAAATAGGTGTATTATATAAATATAGGTGTATTATATAAAAATAAATCGCCACACAGATGAGCAGAAACCTTTCACAGTTAGATAATAGGTATGTAATAACATAGTGGTACTTAATCTTTGGTAGCTTATTATTTATTCTTTCCAAAGAGATTAGCGGAGAAATAATACGTCGGTTTGTTTTGCACACATTCATTATTTGAATATTATTAAAAAGAACACATTCTTATTGTGAAGTCGTAATTATTCAGAACAGACGGTCTGTGATGTTTTAAATACTAAATTAATGTATTAATTTACTACTACTACTATGCTACTTTAACACAGACTTTAGTCTAGCAAAGTAGCCAGGACAACGCTGTATATATCAGAGGTGAAGTCTACTCCATCCCACACATTAAACTATGTATTATGTATGTTATGTATACACCTCTGTAACTACAAATATATGGATGTCAAAATATATATAAATAAATATAAATAAATTATAAATATATACATATAAAATCAATCTTGTCGAAAAATATTGTTTTTGTGTCACCGGGATTCGAACCTGGATCTCTATTTCCAATCCGGGGAAGTATACTATCAATTGTGTTACAACGCCAGTATTTTTCATGACAAATTTTCGAACCTATATGTTACATTTTTTCAAATTAACACAATTAATTTAGTATTTAAAATATCACAGACCTATGTTCTGAATAATTACAACTTCACAATAAGAATGTGTTTTCCTTAATAATATACGTTGTATCAATGTGTCCAAAATTTAATAAAAATGAATTGATAATTCTGGCGTCTGCAGTCGGTTTACTCAAAGGTATTTGAGATTCTGTAAAAATAATGTAGATGGCTTTCAAATAATGGAACGACAGGTGTATTAATTTGAAAAAAATGTAACATATAGGTTCGAAAATTTGTCATGAAAAATACTGGTGTTATAACACAATTGGTAGTGTACTTCCCCGGATTGGAAATGGAGATCCAGGTTCGAATCAGGTGACGCAAAAACAATATTTTTCGACAAAATTGATTTTATATGTATATATTTATAATTAATACATTAATTTAGTATTTAAAATATCACAGACCGTATGTTCTGAATAATTACAACTTCACAATAAGAATGTGTTTTCCTCAATAATATATCAATTTTTAAATCTACTCGTGTCGGTAAGTGCGACCGGTTTTACAGGGAGTATACATTTTCAAGACTGTATTATTAGCCCGCTTTATACACGTCCAGGTTTCGAGGAAAAGTTTGGTTTGATTTCTACAATTGTATACATCAAACGTCAAAGAAATTTCGTTTCCAAGTAAATATTTGTATTGAAATGTATCCATGGTTTTTGATGTATGGAAGTAGCGAGACCTGAATACACGTACATATATCTGTCTAATGGCAGAACTTACATTGGATAGCAACATTATCCACCGTGGTGGAGTACCTACTTACTTCATTTTGAATAGTTATTATCTGTTGGTCATTCTTTTTACACGTAATAATTAGCCTCTAAAAAAGCAGTACGTGTGTGTACGTAATACAGTAATTAGTCTTCAAGCGAAACAGTATAATAATATTTATAAAAAACTCAATGGAAACTTCTGACAGATCGCCATCTTAGAAAATGGCCGCCATCAATTATGTTATCGAGCATAACTAGGAATGCGAAAATGTAAAAAAACTTTTTTTTTATGATGAAGGTTTTGCCGTAGTGTAATCATCATTATCATCATCTTCATCCTCGTTATTACCATCGTTAACATGATACTATAGTCTAGGGTAGGCATCAGCCGCCTTAAGGAGACGTCATTCCTCTCTGTTCTGCGCTTTGGTTCGGCAGTCTTCGTCTTGGAAGCGTCTAGGTCTCTCTGATTATATCTGAGACGGAGTATCGCGGTTTACTGACTGTCCGTCTCCTTCCTGGTTTATCTTTCTCAGGATTTTGGCTGAAACATTTGCAATTTCAGCGAGTCTTATCCTTCTTCTTTAACCTTCTCCTGGTCCTCTCAATATCGTCAATTCAGCGTATCTGTGGCCGGCCTCCACATTTCCTTCCCTGCCATGGATGCCACAACAGGATTTCCCCTAAACAAAGACTATTTCCAATTGTCGTAATGTTTTTCAGAAACCGGTTTTTGTCAATCTTCATGTGACTTTGTACGGTAGGTTATATATCAGAGGATTCAGGATAACTCTGTCAATGAATCAAAAAACTCAGGTTATTGTTATACGGCAGATTTATCAAAGCCAACTGAAGCTAAAAATGTTCGGTGTGCTCTTTTATAGGCAGATTTAGAATGTATGTATTGTCCACGTGTTATTTACTCTCATCGAGCAGACGTGATATATTATAAATAGAACGTTGTACATACGTACTAAATAAGTTCAGGTGTTATCTTTAACGTTTGAACTCGTATTTCTAATTTGACGTTGGCGCGGTAAATATAATACATTGAGTGGTGATTGAACCAGATTTAAATACATTCGTAGCACCACTGTTCGTCAGTCAGTTTGACCACGTGTCCGGAATAATCCCACTTCAACTTGACGAAAGTTACTAAGTCTTCAAAGAGTACAGCGAATCTACAGAGCTTAAAGTCCAAATTTTTCAACAACATAGTCTATCTTTACTAACTTTGGTATTGCGTAATATACTGGTGGACTTTAGATGGCCTTTGGAGACAAAAATAACATCTTTCGGCTGATAGAATCCGTCCTGTAATTTCATCACTGGCTTTGATATTGTCATTGACCATAAAGACCCCAGATACACAACTTCTTGACCCTTTCAAAATGCTGGCTATCGGTTACACGACCCTCCGGTTGAGGTCCCGCTATCACTTGTGCATGTACATACGTAACTCTAGTAATTTTTGTTCTGTGGGTTATATTAATTTTCATGCGGCTAATCATTATATCAAACAGCCTTAAATTTCTGATTTTCCTTACTTTGTTATCTCAATTTTCAATTCTTGGGTCACCGTTATACATATCCGTAAGATTAGACGAGAAATCAAAATTGACTAAAAAGATACGAAAAATGAATAATAATATTTCATTCCTTCTTTCCTCCCCAGCAAAGCTGTACATTTAACTTACACATTGTATTTTCTTGATTTTTTTGACACATCAATAATTTTAGTCGGCTGGGTGCGAACCCTTGACCACGTTACTGTATAAATTGTATTCGTAATCAAAATGTTTAATTTGAACTTTTCAATGCCGTATTTATTTTGATTTACAGAATTTTATGGTGTTTTTGGTAAATTGACAATAATAAATAAACATATAATACAATGTAATTATCACCGAGCAATTGAAACGTTGACACGCAAACAAAAAAACAAAAAAAATTTGCTGTAATATACTTTGCCCATTTTGAAAAATCTATAAAATCAAATGCCAACTAGCCTAGTTGTAATATCACATTAATAACAAGTTCAACAGTTCAACTGTCTGCCTATAGTCTTCTGAGTATCATATATTGAAGTTAACACGAGCAGTCTAAACGTCATAACAATGGCAATAACCATAACAACGTATTACTGCTCACGTTAACGATATGTTTCGCTGGCGTAAAACCATTTCCCATAATAATTCAAATTGCTGCTCCTGTAATTGAACAAACGGTGTTAATACGTATTAACTTTGAAATATATATATATTAATTTAAAAACATTAAAAACATAATTTAACAGTTCTACCATAACCAAAACTGTGACCACAAAGGGCGACGCGATATGACCATAAGAGATGACAGGATGACAGATGTTCAATATATTTGCCAGCCGTAATACGATTTCGCGAATATATATATATATACTGTTATTGAATATATGAAAGAGAAAACATTTAGCTTGTCTTAACCTTACTTAAAAAAACACGTTCGTTTTTGCCCAGATAGCGTCTTACAGATCTGGTCGCTTAATCAAGCACTATATAGCCATAATTACATTACATCCTAGACGCCTATAAAGTCATAGAAATAGACTGAGAGACGTAATATTAATAATATTATTTTGGATTATAGTCAAACATGACGCGTATTGGTTTGGCTAGTATTAAATAAATATGAACTGAATGTCTTAAATACAAATATATATTAACAAAAAACATTTATGCTTGTGGTATCTTTGAAAGTACCACCAGAATCTCTCGGAGTTCTATCCTCTCTTTGTTTTCTAGAGTTGCTTTGGAGTGAAACTCAGTAGATTCGTGTAACAATACTCATTTATTACAACAGCGTATTTACAGTAATGAACAATTATATAATTCAGATATAGATTAATTACTATTGCGAAATGGGGATGGAAAAGAGCCCCGTTCCCCCAGTGACAGCTTCTTATAACCCCGGTCCCCCACCACTCATCTGACACACACATACACGCATCCAAAGTGACAGTTCTCACAATATTTTTTCACATATTATTTGCCTGTAAAACTGGCTTAAAACCCTGATGTTTTCCATAGCTCTGTACTGAGTCGAAACATGAACCCCGAGGAGGAAAGAAAAAAACATGTTCGACGCCTTCGAAATGTAGTCTTGGCGTCGTATGTTGCTTGCGCTGTGACTGTGAGACGAACTTTGTACACACTGACGAAAAGCTATCCACAGAAATAATTCTTTCGTACTTTTAAGCATGTTGTTAGAAAATATGGAAATAGCCTGGAGAAACTGGTGATTACGTAGATACGAGGTCTTTCAATAAGAATGCTCGATTTTCAAATGTAAATAAAACAAGTTATGTGTAAGATATCCATTCAATTTTTTTTTCATTTGAAAGTATATTTTATGGCATTAAGTGTAGAATATAACGTCGTTCAAATATCTGCTTATCAAATATTGCTTGGTGGCACGTATTCGGGAGGTCCAATTTTCAATGTCGCATAAATCTGGCTGAATTTGCTGGATAGCGTTTGTTACGTTGACTTTGAGGGCGCCAATTATTTGCGGTTTATTTGCAAAGACTTGCGATTTAATATAGCCCCAAATGAAGAAGACTAAAGGCGTTAAATCGCACGATCTCGGTGGCCAGTTCACGTCCTGCCGCGCGAGATAACCGTCTCCTCAAATCGCTCGTGCAGAATGTCCATCGTGCCATGTGCCGTGTGGCACGTAGCGCCATCCTGTTGGAATCGCATGTTATCGGTATTCATATCATCCAGTTTAGGCCACAAGAAGTTGCTTATCATCGATCTGTAGTGCTCGCCGTTTACGGTTATGACAATGCCAGTTTCATTTTGGAAGAAGTACGGACCGATGATTCTGCTGTGACAAACAGTGACTTTCTCGAGATGCATTTGAAGCTGGCACATCTCGTATGGATTGGTATTGCCCCAAATCCGACAATTTTTCTTGTTCACGTATCCATTCATCCAAAAATGGGCCTCGTCGCTAAAGATGATTTTTTTGGCGAAATTTGGGTCAACTTCCAACTGCTCCAGAGCCCAATCAGCGAACACACGGCGTTGTCTATGGTCGTTTACCTTAAGTTCTTGGATTAGTTGGATTTTATACGGGTGCGTACCTAAGCCCCAACCCAAAACTCGCCAAGTTGAAGTCACAGAAAGGCCAAGTTCTTGTGAACGACGAAAATTTGACTGCCTTGAGTTTTCCCATACTTTCTCACGATGTTTTCAGCAGAGCTTGCTGTGAGCTGCTGTGCTATGAGTGAGTAACAGCAGTGACATACTGGTGTTAGCCGATTATTTACCGAACCGGTTGACTCGAATTTGGCCACCAAACGTCGAATAGTCGACTCGGCAAGACGGTTGTGGCGAGGATAAAAATTACGTATTGCGCGGAACGTTTCTCGAACGGAGTAGTGACTTTGATAATAAAATTTGATACTTGCACACGTTGTTCAACGCTATAACCTTCCATGGTGATTTGCCGTACGCTACTAAACAATAAACAATAAATTTGACAGATATCATTTAAACAATACGGCTACTATAACCTAGAAAATTTCAAGCGTCCCTATTGAAAGATCCTTTACATTAAGTCCGAGACATGACAAGAGCCTTATTAAGCTGGATTTTCACCAAACAGACTGTTTAAAAAAACAGTTTTATTTTCAGAAAACAAAACAAACTCGTTTTGTTGTCTTCAAAACATTTCTGGGAGAGTTGTTAGTGTTTAACCTCTTTTTCCCATTTTGTTTATTCCCGCCAATGATGTCCTTTGGTACTATGGTTGGTTTTAAAAAAATTTATAATACGATATTGAGTTGAATGGAGACTTGAGATCTTCCTTCCACAATTTTACCAGAATGTCAAGTACCGATTTTGAATTGTTAATTAATCTGATAGGGTCTAAAGTCGCCTAGAAAAATACAAATAACCGACGCTAACTCGTGATAAAAATCACATTCACAGATAAGAGTGGAGTACAAATGTCGCAGATAATAAAACTACGTACATTCGCGTGTTTCAACCGAGCAGACTAAACAGCAAGAACAAACTTGTTTTTCTTTGATGTACCGAATAAAGATGGAAAAGTTCTGAACTGTTTATTTTTTTACAAAACATGGCCTTTTTTGTTGAGAAAAACAGTTTTTGTTTCGTGTTTTGTTCCTTTGATGGAAACCCGGCTTTACACATCCGTTATAATCAAGGTCCAGGACTGCGAAGAGTGAAGACGATCAGTCGTGTTTTAGAAGAGGAATATAGGACCACGATGCTCAATCATAAGCACACATTACCCGAGAGAAAGAGAGAGAGACTATAATTATTTCTAAAAATTAAATATTTTTTACAATATTTTGAGTATGTCCAAATCTTTCTAGGAACTAATTACTGGGATTTATCCCCTGGGGGACTGTCATCAAAATTAAGATGTCGCACGGAGACGAAGCTATTATTTTTACATGAGAAGTATGGAAGTCTTGGGCATTACGATAGATATGGTAGCATAGGTAAATAGGTGAACGTTACATTGTGTAAAGTGATCACTTAAGTCAGCCGATGACAGGTCATAATCTCTGTAATACCCGAGACTTCCATACTTCTCATATAAAAATAATAGCTTCGTCTCTGTGAGACATCCATAATCTTGAATATTTTTTGCTACCAACAAAGTTATCGAATAAAACAATGTTAGCTTTTATTCTTATTATATCAAGCATTTTACATTTTGATAACTAAGGCTAAATATTGTTTTCACGAGTATTTTTATCAGCGCATAAAATTTAAAGTCCACACGCTCGGTACATGACAGGTTCTCAGATGGCGCTAAATGATACCAATTGTATTCCGTAGTCGAAAAACTCCAATGACAGCCGATAAAAAACTGTTATAATTTGATTATAGATAATGGCGCGGTGATATTCAAAGGAATTTACCTAATCGTCATAAGCTCAACTCTTATATAACCAGCTTCACCACCCATCCGCACGATTGGTCAGCATTGAAATAGGTTGCAGCCAAAGAGGTTAAATTACTAAATCTCTTTGGTTGTAGCGGACGAATCCCGTGACATGCGCAATCTACACTGATGGTGAACTGTATAAAAATAGACCAGTAAGAAAAATAAGTTTTGAATGTCTAGCAGGCAGATAAAGAATATGGTCATATTTTTTCGTGTTACGTAATGCCATGAAAGAAAAATGTGTATCGAATTGAGTTAATTCATAAATAAATGTCGTTTTACTATTGTAATTGAATATTTTTTTTAAATGTTACAATCAATTTGATGAATTATGCATTCACCATTATTTTTTTTGATTTAGATGATAATTTATTAATTTTAAAGGTTCTTAAAAGGAGTATTAATGAAGTCATGATATCTATTGGGGAAAGGTCCGAAGAATATGTAGGGTGTGGTAAAATTGATCACGAAAATCGTATCGTCCATTTCGGGATTTTATTTTGTTAGGAAATTATACAGTTTATCTGTAAAAACAAAAATCATAATGAAAATGAAACAACAATAAATTGTATTAGTAAATTCAAATCCTTTTTAAATAGTCCTCACTGTTTACTACTATTATGTAACGATGTTTGCAAAAAAAGTATTACTTCGTAGCTGATGAATACCCAAAACTCTTTTGTATTTTAGAATAAATAATAATTCTCTTAATTATAACGCCACATATTTTCTGAATCAATTCAATATGTGTGTGCATTAGAATTTTTCCTTACCTAAACGAATATATTCTTGAATTATCGCAATACTTAAGATAATTGTTTTTTTTTTTCAGATAGCAATAGCGCTACAATGCTACTTCCTCCTCACAACCATGCTGTCCCCGGTAGGTGAGAAAGAGACGAAGCCATGACTATTTCAGCTCAACACATCGTCGCGTTCACGTAAGTAATTTTCAAAATTGAAATTTACATAAATGGATGCGTTTTTGAATTCCTGCTATGGCCTAGCCATAATTTTTTAAATATATCTTCCAGCGAATGTGATTTGCAAACACACTAATCGCGAACTTTAATTTGTCTTCCACCACTCAGAATAAGCCAATGTTTGTCATGTCTTCCACCATTCAGAATAAGCCATCGTTTGTCATGTCTTCCACCACTCAGAATAAGCCAATGTTTGTCATGTCTTCCACCATTCAGAATAAGCCAACGTTTGTCATGTCTTCCACCACTCAGAATAAGCCAATGTTTGTCATGTCTTCCACCACTCAGAATAAGCCAATATTTATCATATTTTAAATCACAACAGCCATGTTTATTAATTAAATAATTTAAATACTAATTAAATGTATTAATTAGAAATATGTACATGTAAAATCAATTTTATCGAAAAATATTGTAGTTTCGCTACCGGGATTCGAACCTGGATCTGTTTCCAAACCGGATAATGTACATTATCCATCAACGCTACAGCGACGTCATTTTTGATTCTATATGTTACACTTTTTCAAATTAATACATCTATCGTTGCATTAATTGAAAACCATCTATTTTGTTTTTACTGAATCTCAAATACCTTTGAATAAACCGATAGCAGACGCCAGAATTAACAATTCATTTTTATTAAATTTTTAGACACATTGATACAACTTATATATTATTAGGAGAACACATTCTTATTGTATTAATTAGAAAGATATACATTAAAAATATAACAGACCGTCTGTTCTGAATAATTACAACTTCACAATAACAATGCATTCTTCTAATAATTAAATAATTAATTAATTAAGCCTGAAAGACGTGTTTGACTTTTAATAATTCAATATTCAGTGTATTTCAAACTGTGCCCCGCGGCACACTGGTGTGCCACTAGTGCCCTAGAGTGCCGCCAAATTTTCTGCTAGCTAGACGCAATTGAGAGAACATTGTTTGGCAGCTCATCTACATGTGTATTAGTTTGTTAGTTTAGCACGACGATCTATCAAAAAACTAGTCGACCCAATGCACAATTAAACATTTATTTTATTTTATGCGTCCGTACTCTACCGCCGAATTGCCGCGATCTGAATGAAGCGAAAACTTTGTCAATCGCGCAGGATTGACAAAATTTACTAGCAGCACTTTGTTCATAGGAAGCGTTGTTCATCTTAATGCTCGGTGCAATTTGAAATTGGCAAAGAGTCAAGTATGTTGCAATAAGAAGTACCAACAGTTAGTTACTAAAACCTTATGGCTGTCATTATTTTATTACATCCAGTTATTAACATCTTGATACCATCATAGGTTGGCTCCGGTATCATTGTACCAGAGCCGCACCTACCTGCACAATTTGACATGAGACTCGTTATCATATTAATTCAGAAGACAGCCCTATATAAGCTTATTGAAAGCACTAATAACGCTTTACCCTTCTTTAGGTCATACGTTGAAATACCCTCATTGAATTTGGTACTAGCCGGCGCCGTGGTACCAAATATATAAATTATTAAGGACAACACATTCTTATTGTGAAGTTGTAATTATTCAGAACAGATGGTCTGTGATATTTTAAATACTAATTAAATGTATTAATTAAAGTAGACGGCTTTCAAATAATGGAACGATTAATTTGAAAAGTGTAACATATAGGTTCGAAAATTTGTCGTCAAAAGTACTGTCGCTGTAGCATAGTTGAATAATGCACCTTTCCCGGTTTGGAAAGCGATCTAGGTTCGAATTCCGGTAGCGAAACAACAATATTTTTCGATAAAATTGATTTTATATGTATATCTTTCTAATTAATGCATTTAATTTGTATTTAAAATATATAAATAACTGAAATAACCGAAGGCAGCGTATTTTCATTTATTTATTTTTTCAATGCACCAAAGTTGTATAAAACTAGCCATAAAGCTCGTCCAAGGACGTGCAGAAACAATAAACAAATATAAATTTGAATACTGTTAAATATTTGTTCAACAAATTTTTAGTGCTGATGTATGTACTGCGATCGTGAATGTCAATAAATTGTGTTCTTGGATTTTCACGGCCTTTCAGAATCTTCTTTCGGATCCTGAAACGTCGGCCAGAAAGGTCAAATATACCCGGTAGATTAGTCCAGAAATCTGCTCATTTCAGTATTGTTACCAAATTATGTATTAAATAGGCTACTCATATAAAAAAAGATTTTAATGATCTATTCAATGTGACATATTAAAGTAGTCACATTCTAGCTACCTATCTAATACAACGGTTTGAATTTCTAACTCTGACAACCAAAGGTAAACAATAAATAATATCTAAGCTTTTCAAACGTTATTATTTTCTGAAAAAAATACTTCATTTTTTAAATTTAAAACATTTTTAATTTAATTCAAAGACTTGTCTGATATTTTGTAAGGCAGCTCGGAAATAATTTCTGATGTCGTTTACCATCAATTATTAAGCGATTTAGCTTTTTTGCTCATTTGTTGCTATTACAAAATATATTTTAGTCGCTTGACTTCCTTCAAAAATTGAGTCCAACATTAAGACTTTTTTATGATAAGGTTAGTTATAACTGATAACCCTCGAAACATTGTCTTCTCATCATCATCGTAAAAAATAACTTTATTAATTATTACATTACGTAATGAAATCATGTGCGTTTGTAGTGATATTGATAATTGTTTTAAACCTCCGGCCTTTAATGAAATACATACTTTAGTAGAATAATTCTAATTTAAATGCTTTTAGAATAAATCATGATAGGATGTGATATCGGAGAATAGTTTGTCAACTGACTTCATTATATGTATGAATCATATTATGGCTTCGCATAGAGCCGTACAAGTTGTATGACACACGACGGCATCCTATCTTGAAATTTTAAAATTTGAAAAATTCACAAAAAACATTAAAATATGTTCTAAATTTTGAAATTAATTATTTTTTTAAATACATTTAAACTCTGTATTTGTCACCTATCAGAATATACGGGCTTAAGTATAAAGTGTATTTAGCTTTTTATACTTTGGTGGATTAATTCTATTAAAACTTTGAAGTCACTAAAAATTCACTGTACTTGTGAACCCAGCATAAGGGGAAATTCAATCCCGAGCCAAATTTTGATGGATTGTCTTTTTTTGATACCGAAATCCCGAGACTGGTCCCGGGATTAGCATTTTTTTCGATAGTTAATGCGTTCGTTAAATTTTGGAAATAAATAGGTTTAATGGAGTAAATAATATTGTAATATAAATAATAGTGTGAAAGCAAAACAGTTTTACTTCTTTATTTAAGGAAAGATAACAAATACAAGTTCAATTAAAATGAAAAATAACATATTGTGTTGAGAATAAATACAATACAATATTAAACAATTAAAACCTTATTCTGAATAATATCCCCGAAGCAAGGTCAAAGCTTCAAGTGTTTCGTCGTATAATGTGGATCTAATTTTGGTACCTACGCAGCCTGCTGCTGAAAAACCATGTTCAGCTTCCACACTCCTTGGAAGTATTGTCATCAGATATGTATAGACTAATTCGAAGTGATGACCACGTAAACCCCCATTTTTAAATAATATCATTTTGAACTTTCGGTTTGCATGTCATTAAGCTTTTTGATTAAAAAAAAATGAATCCCGAAGGTTTCTGGATTATGTTTACTAATTCCGAGATTCATAGGTATCGAAAATTGTCTGGGATCCTGGTTTGGAATCTCTACTTGAGGGTACATACTCTAATCTGGCCAAGGAGGCCAATCTTTCGAGAGTTTTTCCCCATCAATTCCATATCTCGATGTATGATATAATATGGTAAAAAAAACGTACGAATTCTATCTGGACTGCACAACGGATGGATCCAAATAATCATAAGGGTAATCGGCTTAAAATAATTCAAAGATCTGTTCCCCGCACCCCCTAGTTCTCCAAAAGGAAAGTCTCCAAAATAATTATCAAATATATCTCTAGAATGAGAATAGGGCATTGCCAGGTAGCCTCACATTTATTCAGGTTGAACTTAATAGATTCCCCAATGTGTGAGTGTGGTGCCGAGGAGGAAACTCTTGACCATACATTTTTGCCTATCCATTGCGGATCACAGTTTTTTTTTACAGTAATCTCGTCAATGGTAATTTTCAACTTCCGGTTAACTCGTGTCATCTTCTTTTCCTTAACTCGCCACATTTAATCTATATAACAGCAAATATTTTTAACGACAATGGTGTTGACTTGTAATGTAATATTTCCTATTCTATAATATTATAGTACTTTTTTCTATAAAATAAAGTTTTAACTTGATTAATGGCACAAATCACCCGTGAAGGGTGGATTGCCTGTTTAAAAGAAGAAGAAGAGGCTTGACTCTACAATATTAATGAATATTTTGCGTGGTGCATGCGCCAATCGATCATCAGCCTGGTGTTGTGTATTTTTGACCTACAAATATTTATTATCTTTTTTCAGGCCGTATAATTAAAAGATAAATTTTGATAACAGAAGTAATTTTGCTCTTCCATTTTGTAACATCGCATTATCGGGACCGGGACAGTGCAGACCTCGACCGGGTTACCTGACTGACAATGGACGCGAGCAACTATTACACACTTGCCATTGTGATACTCACCGAACGAGCCAATTGATAGATGCTGGATGGTGGATGCTGTGCTTGCTACAAGTACAATAAACGGCAAGATGTTGGACACTTCAAAAAATAAATCGAATTCGTTTTTGATTCCGTTTCTCTCTCTCTCTCTCTCTCTCTCTCTCTCTCTAGCATACAGGCTAAAAAAGGGTATCTGTTATGGTGAGAGGGGTTTCAAATTACGAGTTGACAATATTTTTGTAATTGTAGTTTTAAGTGTTGTAATTATTCATTTATTTAAAAAAAATACGGAATACCTTTCGTACTCTAGAACTCATAAAAAATTACTCCAAAATCGCCAGTATCGGTGGTGGTGTACAACAACGACAGAGGTGAATATATTATATCACATGATAAACATAAGATACAATTATATTACAATTAGTATATACTCGTACTTTATTGTGAAGGATGGAGTAGACTCCACCTCTGGTATATGCAGCATTGTCCTGGCTACTGATCCTTTAAGTAGCCAGTTTTTTTTTTTTGTACTATTGTGGTGTTATTTAATTCAATAAAGATAAAGATTTGACAGGAATCAAAATAAAAATAGAGGAAAAAAAATGTAGTGAGATTGTTGTGGAACTAGTGAATTATTTGTGTAGATACTATATAATGATTATGTTAGAATATTAGATAGCGATGCTTCTGATTGATCGGGCGATCTTTGAATACGAAACGTGGCGGACGTGTGTCACCGCCGGAATGGTACATTATGTTTGTTTGTGTTAATCGGTGGTTAGGGTATACTGAAGTAGACTGCTTTCCTTCTATTTTTTTTTGTCAAAAATATGATATAATATATTACACTTTCATCACTGAAAAGTTTTTTTTTTTGTTTAAACGCGCGTGATAATTTATGTGCGTGCGGTCAAATGGAAAAAAAAAACCTATTACAATAGTAGGCCCGGCACCTGCGCCAACTCATCTTGACCTCGACACGAGCGAGACCTTCAAAACTTGTTTCGATTTAACATTAAGCAGAAATTCTGCGCCATCACCCGGAGCTGTATTTGATAAGTCTATCCAAAATATCGAACACGCCAATACATATTAATATCATTTGATCACATTATAATGTACCCATGATAAAAAACAAATCCATACGCCACTGGCGGCATGAAGGATTTCGTATTTGTGTGAATATATCTTTTTAACTTTTTTCTTAATAATTAAGATTTTTTTATGTTTTTGAACGGTCGCCATTTTGAAACAGACAATTTGAAACGAGATATTTAATTAATATTTAATCGTAATATGATAAGAACTACGCGTGTTATCGCGTTCAGTAAATCATATACTTTTATAAGTAGACACAGTTTTTAATGTTGATTTTAAGTTTGATGTCTCGTGGTGATCATGGAGAAAATGTATTGAAATTTTCCGGAAGCTGTCATGACTGATTGCAGTACGTAGTATTTTTTATCTAAACCTATACATTAACATACTCAATATTACCTTAAACTTGACACTTCGCAATATCGATTTTTGATAAATAATTCCAAATTGTGTTGAGGACCTGAACGTGCCTCACAGTTACTTGGTTGATAAACCAGACTTGTATCAACCTTAAAGGTAGCTTGTTGTTATGGTGGTTAAGATGCTTGTCTAGTGATCTAGTGGTCGGGGGTTCGCGCCTCGTTCCAGGATACCAGCAAGTTAATCCTATTTTCATAACACAAACGTTTAGCTCAGTTTGAAAATAGTAAGAAAATTGATGTAACATGTATTCCGTGTACGCATTTATATTTTTTAAATATAGATACACTTAGTACCGACCCGCGAACGAGATAACAACACATCCAGTAGCCAGCCTTAACCATTCAATTCCCTCTCGGCTGGCTTCCAGATCACACCTTCAATAAATGCTTCTCGCCATCATATACTTATTATTTCTACCTCAACTTGTGTTCTGTAAATTGTGCATCATACCTCAATAAACTTATTATCTTATTTCAACTACCACACACATACATATACCCGCGTACACGTCTAAACATACCGTAATATCATATATAACGAATACAGTGAGCCCTGGGGAGAATTGGGGCCCCCAGGTTCACATTCAAACAAATCCTTCTGATTCATCTGCTACGCACGCATTAACATTAACATACAGACAACGAGCGTAAACTCTTTCCCCAAATTTGTATCATATTTATTCATCGCGTAATAAATATGATAATTCCTTTCATTACCGTGCCCTTAAGGGTCTCGCTTCGGTTGCCGAGCAGTCTCGCACCGGTCAGTCGGCCCTGTACCTGAAGAGTTGAAGGTCGCTCCTCGAGGTCACAGCGAGTTGCAATGGCTGCGGACCGGATTCCCGAGCTGTTCAACACGTGCTCGTGTTTGTTGATTTCGCTTTAGTCGATCCAATATTGACATTAAAGATAGCTGAGAGAAGCACGTGATGCGAAAATGTTTTTTATGAATCATCACAGTGTAAATATGTGTGTACATTCAGATGTTATAATTACTAGGACCGTCGCATCCACATCGGTTATAAGAGCGAAATTTTATAATTAAACTAGCGTCATTTTAAACGTGAATACGATGGCGTGAAAATGGTATAAAAATAAAAATAATTAATGAAAATGCAAGAGAAACAGAGGACTGGCACGTTTGGGTAAAACAAATACATTCAACCTTGTTAAAAATTTCAACAATTGACGAGCGCGCATCGGAAGATGTATGAAAGTGAAATAGGTAAGAAAGAACGGTATGTTAAGACAAGAATGTGGCGTTCTATCCTCTTTACACCATCGGGAAAACAGCGCGATGGTAAATTAGTTATCCGATTCATAGTCGGTTAGATAGTGTCAAGACGGACATGCAAACTGGACCACAAGGTCTTTCGAGTAATTTGATCCAATGCGGAGAACTCGTGTTCTTAACCTTTAGCATACCATGATATAAAATACCCGAACGCAGCCATGCTGTCAACTCGTGTTACCGTAAATAACAGTTAGAAAAAATGTTTTTATTAGCTTAAATGGCTTTAATGGCACGAATTTATTCTAAATATTCTAAATATAAAAGAAAAAACGATTATTAACATAATTTAGAGCATTCATTAAGTCCTATACAATATGTCTTTCCTTCGTGAGAAAGAGACAATTATATTTATATGTTTGTTGTTTTTTTCACTGTGAAAATAGTGTGTGGTCTCTGTCTCTCATATCACAAATCGTATTTTTACCAACGTATTAACTTTACAACGGATAGAATGGAAAAAATAATTGTTTTTGCACGATTTCCTGTTCATAATTAGTTTGTCACTGGTCATTCCTAAGCGCTAATATTTTCTTTAGGATTATCTAAAATATGAATTTTATGTTGCATGTATTTTCCGAAATATTACAGGTTTCATTATGATGGTAGACCTGTGGTACAGCATGGTTTGGGAAGGGTTAATGTCGTCAATTTTTTACTGGACAGAAAATGCTGAAGACACCCATGAGAGTCCTGCGAGGGCGTAATAAAAAGTAAAGAATTGAATGAAAGAATAGTAATTTTTGTGAATATTGTAATATATTTACAAGGCACGCAACGAACCAACAAATAATCATTAAGGAGAACACATTCTTATTGTGAAGTTGCAATTATTCAGAACAGACGGTCTGTGATATTTTAAACACTAAATTAATGTATAAATTATAAATATATACATATAAAATCAATTTTGTCGAAAAATGTTGTTTTTGCGTCACCGGGATTCGAACCTGGATCTCTATTTCCAATTCGGGGAAGTACACTACCAATTGTGTTATAACACCAGTATTTATCATGACAAATTTTCGAACCTATATGTTACATTTTTCAAATTAACACAATTGGTGGTGTACTTCCCCGGATTGGAAATAGAGATCCAGGTTCGAATCCCGGTGACGCAAAAACAATATTTTTCGACAAAATTGATTTTATATATTTATAATTAATACATTAATTTAGTATTCAACAAATAATCATTCTAAAATGTTGTCCTTGTATCAACTACATTTGATCCTGGCTCGTCGTTTAATATTTGTATTTTACTAATAACAAAAATTTTCCATTCCCGATACTAACTCGATTGATTTAAAAATCGGTATTGGAAAAAAAAATCTAATTAGAATGAAATATTTTTCAGTACATTGTGGCACATGTGTAAATAATTTCATGGTTTGTTAAATTTTACCGTTGGATTGCAAATTTTTCTGAAAAATACGCAACAAAAAATTACATTTGACCGAAAACACGTCACGCTGCACAGCTCAACAATGGCGTGTTATACAACAAGCTATTGTTCGGAAATCTATTGTTTTCAATGGAATGTTTTCAAATAAAAACATATGAATGTGTTTCGATAAGGTAAACCAGATAACTCTTAACTCAATGGTAACTAATCTGTTAGTCCATCAGTATTTTCTATTCCTGAAACTGTATTTACGTATATTATTTTCATATAACAAATGTTCGCTAAATAAAGTGAATAGAGCTCTGAACGCATAGGATCAGGTGATCTGGGTAAAAGCCTCAGTTCATAATTTAAAAAAAGCATATTTCTCCATGAAATAATTGTTTTTAGACAGCTCTTATTAATTTAACTTAGGCGAGCCCCTCGTTAAATTGAGAAAAAACCATAATCTTTGATCAAATCAGTACCTACCTGCAATTGTTTAAACGTATAATGAAACATAAGACTTTGTTGCCATTTGAAAAATGCCGTTTTTTTTTGTGTGCAGTCTACAATGTTTAAAAATGCCGATGTGTGATATATATTGCTTTCAGATGTCCTTATATATTCAACGCACCATTTTTGTGAACGATTATCCTTCACACTTCACACGCGCACATTTTTTCCCTTTACCGTAACTGTGCACAGTTTTGAGGAAGACAGATCCTAATATTTATTACATTGTATCATCATTTACTAAGGAGAACGTCAGTTTCAATCCAATAGTACAGTAGGCTTTTCATACAAATTAAATTCATTAACTAGAAAGATATATGTACATATAAAATCAATTTTATCGTAAAATATTGTTGTTGCTACCGGGATTCGAACCTGGATGTCTTCCGATTCGGGGAACGTGCATTATCCAACTATGCTTTACCAAAACAGTGGATTGGCGACAAATTTTTAAATGTAAATGTTACATTTTTCAAATTAATATATCAATCGTTCCATTATTTGGAAGAGATCCAGGTTGAAACCCCGGTAGAAACAACAATATTTTTGATAAAATTGATTTTATATGTATATCTTTCTAATTAATATATTTAATTTGTATTCAAAATATCATAGACAATCTGTTCTGAATAATTACAACTTCACAATAAGAATGTGTTCTTATTGATAAAAAATAGGTGCGTGTATCTGCGTCATTCTTGGAACTCTTCACTCTTGCAATCTAAAGTAGATAAGTACATTTCAAAACAATTGATATTAATTATTTTACGGTACATTGCGTATTGTTACATAATGTAAGTATATTATGTAAAATTCAATTACAATAGTTATTACAATATAATTATATGAGAATAAAAAAAAAATTCACCCCTTCCACGGAACACCGCGAATAGCTCCGACGTCAAGCGAGCCCCTTGTGTCGGCAACCCGTCGCTGTTTACATGGACTCGCAATTGTAAAATAATCGCTTTAAGTTCGCTTTGCAGCCAGTTATTTATTATTTTCAGGAATCTACATTATTTCATTGAAAGTTTTTGTTTTCACTAAATGATTTGAAAATTCAGAAAAGTTATTATTTGACAAGTCGTTTCATTTCAGTCTTGCACTTGCGACCATTATAATATAATTTATATTAGCCGTTTATTATTAATTAGTTTATTTAACTGTAAGAAAACCATATTTATCGTTAACTTGACAAAAATTTACTTAGGACAAATTTTTTGTCGGCTCTTTATGATACACACTTTCATATCCTAATCTTATTTATATTAGTGTATATAAATATATTATAAAATATGTCAGCCGCGTGACCCACAGAAGCGCGCACACAAGTGAAAATATCAATGAACAGATAAAGCAGTATTTGAGACGTTTGCAAATAAATTTATAATATGGTATAACTATTTATTCTACTGATTATACATTACATCATAACAAAGTGCCCGTCAAGGCCTGGCCTCAGACTGTTCAACTCGACATGTTTTTAATTTTTGGCATAATATAATATACATATATCAAAATTTTCATAAAAACTGCGTTGAAAATGTCGCGATAGAAATTTTTTATTTTCATCTTTACCGATACCGGTATCGGGAGCGCTCTACCATCTTGCTATTTCCCCATTAACCTGTGGTGTCATAATATGGTATAACTATTTATTCTACAGATTATACATTACATCATAACAAAGTGCCCGTCAAGGCCTGGCCTCAGACTGTTCAACTCGACATGTTTTTAATTTTTGGCATAATATAATATACATATATCAAAATTTTCATAAAAACTGCGTTGAAAATGTCGCGATAGAAATTTTTTATTTTCATCTTTACCGATACCGGTATCGGGAGCGCTCTACCATCTTGCTATTTCCCCATTGACCTGTGGTGTCAAACTGTCGTATAATGCAGATTTTTTTTGTGTTAGATCTTTTGTCTTGACATCACATTTTAATACTTATAATGAATTTTATTAGAATAATAGTAATAATTAAAGAATAAAGAGTTTAATTATTATTGAATAGCTTAAGATATTTGCGTACGTCTCGTTCATATCTATCGGTAGAGTAATTAGTTAGTAACCAAAGTTGTTAAGCGGAATATCGGGGTTCGGTTTACCGCCGGGGAATTTTTTTTTTTTGATTTTATTTTTTTAAATAATTTTTTTTTTCTGAAACATGTAATTATTATTTTTTTTTGTTGAATATATTAATTTCGCAAATTACGATTTTTGTCATTTTTACCTTGGAGGGGTATTTATAAAGCAGGAGAATAAAATGATAAAATAAATTCAGGAAATTTCTTTTATAATAACTCGACATGTTGTCCCATCCTGCTGACATTGTCCAAACGCACTTTGCACTTTACAAATTGTTTCCGCGAAATTTTCAACGTTTTCGTAGCAAATTTTCACAATTTCACTTCTCCGCCCAGTCATGTGTCGACTCATTTTTGTCAAAAGTATAGTTTATTTTTAACATATGTCAAATATGACATTTCTAATTATGTAAAATTACAAAATAGAGTGATATTTAATATAACGCTTGAGTTTGGATCACCCTTTATTATTCGATGATTTAATAATGGATTTATAATGTTCGCCGCTCGTGCGTAGGTATATTATAAATAAATTAAAAGAATTGACAACCTGTAAAAATAAAAGCCGTAAAGAGGGTAGATGAATGAATGACGACTGACGAATGTCATTAATAGATACAAATAATCGGTTAGAAATATTTATTTAGTGAAGTGTGAAATGAAATAACACCCGCGTTACTCCTTGGCATTAGCCGACATGAGCGACCTTCAGGTGTGAAGCCATACGACGGACATCCACTGCGTAAAATGTCCGTCTAATCCAACATTGTACTTGCGTCACGGAATATCAAATGCCTCTGCGTTTACAAGCCGCGGAGTCGAGCGTGAAATATCTGAAACGTAACCGGCTTGATATAGATCGGGTTTGAATGTTTTTCGTTTCAACTAGCTTCATTTGCTGACCAATCAATAGGAACAAATCTGACAAGGAACAATAATTTCTGACAATAAATAAATGAGCAGTAAGAACATTTTTGCGTTACCCTGCCTATCTCTGCGAAGAACGTGCAAAATTGTAAAAAGATAAACAAACTGAACACGTCAAAACTAGCGACAGATAGCGCGACCGAAAACTTTAGCTAAAGTAATGCGGTTCATTTGAACAAGGTCAGGGTAATAGTAAACATAAAATTATGTAATCCGAGATTTATGAGGGTAATTGCTGACTATGTGCCACCGAGAAATACACGAGGAATTAAGTAGTTTGATGACACTATTAATGCTTGTTATTTGACTAGATTTCACTTCGATTTTAAAGGCCGAAATAGATCTCGGTACCGTGTACACACGTGTAGAGATTTTGATCTAGGAATATACTCAGAAATAATCTTAACTCAAACCCGCGTACACGACGTTCGATTCGACAGCGAGATTCGACCCGTGCGCACAAAAATTATCGACGACGTTCAACAGTCATTCTAAAAAGTTTGAAATTAAAAATATTTATTCCATTTTAACTGCTGCAGGGGAGATTCCAATTCACCCAACTGACGAATGGAACATCATTGGTCATGTTTGACGAATAACAAGTGTTAAGTGAGGTAAATCCCTGATATTTGATGTGTAAACGATGAACTTTTAAAGCCGAAAGTTGTCTCATCAAAATCTCAACAGTGAACTGATGACCTTTGAATGAAAAATAACCGATAACCTTTGTCTAAAACGACCTATAAATAGAATATACAGGGTGGCCCAAAAAAAGTGAGAACATATCGTAACACATAAGTTATTTCAAAACATAATATAATTAATTAAAATTCTTAGTTAAACTAATTTTGATGTAATTATATCACATTTTACGAAATGTTTTCACATTTTTTGGACCAACCTGTATACAGGCTGTCCTAACAAGAGCGGAAAATTTAAATTTTAAAACTTCAAAAACACCAGGGAAATAAGTCCAAAGGCGTTAAATCGCACGATTGAGGCGCGCGCGGTCAATTCTGGTCTCCTAAACGGAAGATTACACGGCCAGGGAATAATAATAATATCTCGTGCAATAATGCCATTGTGTCAACGTGATGTGTGGCAAGTGGCGCCGTCCTGTTGGAACCACGTGTCTTCGAGATCCATAGCATCCATTTGAGGCACAAAAAACTGGGTTATCATGCCCCGATACCGTTCCTGTGCAATGATGCACAGTTGATGGAACATTTTGATTACCAAAAATTGGACGCAATTTGTGAATCGCGGCAGTCAAACTTTCACCATTTTTGAAATAATGTTCAACAATAAAAATGCGTTGTTGTATCGAATAGCGATCGAATTTTAATAATTGCGAACTGTCTGCTATCGAACTGCCATAATGGTTTGACTGTCAAAGCACAACAGCAAAAATAGCGCCAAAGTTTAATTTTCCGCTCTTGGGACACCCTTTATTTTAATGTTATGGTATATATTTTTAAATCCTCACTAAAAATATCGGCAGAATTTATAAGAACAATTGAGGCAAATCAACACGAGCACGAACATCGTGCAAGAGGAAGAGACAGACTGAGACTGCCACCCCGGAAGAAGACTAAATCTCAGAAATCGGTGATGTGCAGTGCGACGAACATTTTCAATGTATTGCCAGATGACATAAGAAAGGAGAAGAAATTACATAAATTAAAAATTATAGTAAAAAGGAATATATTAATATTATTTACATTAGAGCGTGTATATTTTATATATACAAGAGTATATTAAGAATAAATAAAATGCTTGAATAAATAAAACTCTTTCAAAATTAGCAATATTAACTTTGTGGTTAAAATTCATATTTTTTATTTATTATCTTTGTTTTATTAACCATTTTTTTAGAATGGGACTCGTAGTTAAATTTAACTACGAGACCCATTCTAAAATTTTTTCCTAAAAATTATTCGACTAAATTTGTATTAAGCAACAATTTGAGTTAGATACTAAATTTATTTTTTAAATAATTGTTTTTTTTTTCTTTTCTAAAAAATAGTTTCTGGTGAAGAAACAATGATATGTGTTTTTAGTTAGTTATGACATCCTGAAGAAGTAAATGGTATTTTTCGAAACCGGTTGATGTATTTAAACTCAATTCAGTGGTTAATAAAACAAAGATAATAAATAAAAAATTAAACTCTGAATACAATAACCGGCGCCTCTGTTTTATATTAGCTTTGCAGGTTAAATAACAGAAGCAACCGGTCCTCGGCTTCGCGCACCGGCTCCTCTTGAGCCACTACTCGCGTGGGACGTCCTACTCTTAATAGTACGACGAATAAATCAATGATCGCGACTGACTACACGCCTACCGTATACAGACCGCCGAGACAGCTTCGCGAAATTCAATATTATTTACTATACGAACACACGACAATTAGATTTGTGTTATTTTTAAGCACGCGCGTGTATGGCTCAAACGTCAATATTATTCTCGACATAGAGACGTCAACGACATGTACGCGAGCCAATTTTTAGTTTGTTTGAACAATTGATTAATTATAATGTAATTCATAAATAATAAAACAAAACACTTTGTTTAAACCGCTATTTATTCATAAACCGACATATTTCGACACCTATGGTATCTTTTTCAAACAATGTATTATATTAAAATTAAAAATACAAGCATAGACAAAAAACAAAACTATAAAAGTATATGTGGCGGGTAACTAAGTAGGAACTATTATGAAACAAATGTAGAAGATGACCGATGATCGCGAGGTGAGACAATCGCAATTGTCGATTCCTGCTTTAGGGGTCAGGGTTGCAAGATGTTCTTGGATATCGGCAGTGGCGTAACTATGCCAATGCAGCGCATTGGGGCGCACGTTAGAGTACACGTCCTACAATACATTTGATTCGATACTCGATATTTGTACGAATATCGTTCGATACGTTCGATAAATATATATATATATATATATATATATATTTTGTAGCATAAATAGTGCGTATGAAAAATAAAGGTAATTGCTTTACTAGACGTAGTTCGTTCTAAAGCAATTACTTGTACAGTTTTTAAAAGTTGTAAATGTTAAGATGTAAGTAAGTATAATGAGTGAGTTATAAAAAGTTAATGTGAAAAAAAGTATAATCGGAATTTATAAAAAGATATTGAAAAAAGTTATGAAAATATTATTGTCAGTAATATACAATAGTCGGTGACAAGAATATGCGGGTAGTTAGGTTAGCACAAATGACTAATTGGCTTCATTCTGCTTTCTACCCACATCAAGCAACCACTTTGTTAATTTTGGTTTGAAGTCATTAATCACTTTGGACCCTTTAAGGTTTAGTGGCAATTTATTCAATATTCTCGGAGAACAAAATAAGAAAGTACGTTGAGCGAATTTTGTATAAAATTTTGGCACTGAGGTTTTGCTCCTGGTTTCCTTTCGATCAAATCGAGGAAGTAATGTTAATTTTTTCTTAAAAAATAGATTTTAAAGAAGAAGTTAAATAGTTGAACTGATAATGCCTGAAATCCACTACAGCAAGAATTTAAATTATAAAATTTAAAAAATAGTGTATTACCTAAACATTATCAATGTATACACGGGCATAGGGTTAGGGACTAGACCACCACTGTAAAGCGAAATAGGTATTTTTTTTTAATTTGCAGTTGTTGGATAAACTAAACTGTACTAATATTTGTATATCTTATATAAAATACTCATTTAATGGGCCCTTTTTCCATTCTGCATTGGGGCCCAATATTTGTGGTTACGCTACTGGATATCGGCCTATGTTATTATTGCACGTCATTCTTATTATTTACGGCACAAAATTTACGTAATTTTTTATGCGGTCCGACCGAGGTGCCCAGGGTATGTCTTCGTACTTACTGATTAATTTATTGGCTCAGCTTCTTCAATGAAACTCTAGCTGTATGTAGAATGGCCCTGTCTTACTGAAATTGTGTTCTGTTGTTGAACCCGGGAAACAGCTGCAGTTGCGGTACCAAAAACTCGTCAGTCTCTCGCTGGTTAAAAAAATAAGGCACTATTATCCCTCGGGCAGAAATTGCACACCGCACTGTCGTTTTTGGACAACGCAAACGTTTTTGATGGTGTTCCCTTGGGTTGTCGGAGCACCAGTATTTCATGTTCTATTTATTAACATAGCCATCGATATGAAAATGTGCTTCGTCAAGGTTCGTTCTCGCTAAGGTTTTACGTAAAAAATAGTCATTTTCATTGAGAAACTGCACGATTTGCAGTTTGTATGGGTGTAGCTGTAGTTTCTTTTTCAAAATAACGTGCACTGTTGATTTTTTATTCCAGTGCAGGCTGCAATCTTCCTTATCGATTTACGCTGATTGCGCATAATTTCACGTCGAACTTGAACCACACGTTCTGACGTCGCTGCTGACGTTGAAGGTCCCGGAGGAGTTCGATTAACCATTGTCCCTTCTTGTCTGAACTTTTGAACCCAACACCGGATAAGTTGCGCGCTCGGCTCATCACTTACTCGTCGAATATTAAAGTGAGTACAAAAAGAGCGGCGCGCTCGAACCAATTAATCACCGCACTTTAAATATTACTCAACCGCGAACGCGCGGTGTGCTCGCGACCAGTTACTCATTGCGACTGGCAAACCATGCGCTTCGGATAATCCCCTAACACTTACCTCACCCTAATGGTTTACGAGCAATTACAATTAAATTTAAAAATTTTCCGCCAGACACCCTATACATATTCCCATCGCTAGAATATTTTAATTTTTAACCGGAGAAAAAAATTACGTGTAATTTATTCACAATTTATAAATACATGTACACGCAAATTTATGTTTAGCTACTCTACGTTGATTCATGAAAAATGATTTAAATAGGTTGGCTTACAGAAACGTAATACTTCCTTTTAATACTTCAATAGAAACAGCTGGCGTGTAAAATAACAAAAACAGTCATAAATAACATTAAAAGTAAAAGTAGATTGACCGAGATTATAACGAAATATACCAATTTCTAGCGAAAGGTCACGCAAAAGTTAGGAATTCTTTGTGAGAATTTTCTTTTAATAATGTAGATGGTTTTTTAATATCTTATTAGATTGAAATCGTAGTTAGTTATTATTAGTTCTCTTCATTCGTTCATAGCATGCTACAATATGTAAGGGGGTAAAGAACGACGAAGGGAACATATTACATCACCAATGAGTTACAGAAATGCGCTATATTGGGAAAGATGAATTCGGAACTGTTCATAGTATACACCCGACGAACCGTAGTGCACATGCCCTGCGCGTAGATGAGATTACCTGTCGACTATTTTACTTAAATCAGAAACAGGTGATCGATTCTTTCGACGTATATTTTATTATTAGAAATTCAAACTATTTTTTATTGTAACACAAAATATTGATCAATTTCGATTGAAATTGATTCCTTTTTATTTGATTTGTGATAAGTGATAATGTTTACTAATACTCTTTTATTTTCGTACTAAATACTATTTTACAAATTAATTAAAATATTAGAACACATTCTTTTTATGAAGTTGTAATTATTCAGAACATAGGTCAGTGATATTTTAAATATGAATTAAGTATATCAAATTTGTATCAATGTGTCCAAAATTTAATACAAATGAATTGATAATTCTGGCGTCTGCTATCAGATTACTCAAAGGTATTTGAGATTCTGTAAAAATAAGGTAGATGACTCTTTCAAATAATGGAACGATTAAATGTATTAATATCAAAAAGGTAACATATAGGTTCGAAAATTTGTCGCTAAAAATATTGTCGCTGTAGCGTAGTTGGATAATGCACCTTCCCCGGTTAGGAAAGAGATCCAGGTTTGAATACCGGTAGCGCTACAACAATATTTTTTGATAAAATTGATATTGTATGTATATCTTTCTAATTAATATTTTTAATTAAAATATATTGCGAAAGAAAAGTCAACTTACGAACACATTAATAAATAATGTAAAGAAGTTAATTATAATTAAATAAAAGTACACTCGATTAAATTTATCTTATTGTATTCAATTACATATATAAATATATATAAATATGAAACCGGAATTTTTATTTAGAAAATACACGTTTATTGTATGAAAATGAAACAAAATATTTTTATTGGAAGTCTTGTCCATCGCTAGCTATACATTTTTCCCATGTCTCTGACAATGAGAATCGTAGTTCCCAGACACAAAATTCGACATGTTCAACGCTATTAAAACTATGCTATTGTATGAAACTTGTATTGTTAGGAGTTGAAAATCTTTGTCGGATGTCAAAACAAGAAAATGGCGCGGTTTAACGGTAACTACATTGTCAGCTAGAGTCATCTATGGGCAAATTCCGGTTTCATATTTACATATTTGGTACGTAACATTTGACTATGTTTATTATAAAAATTTAATGATAACTGATTTACATATTGTATTGATCATATTATACTCTAAATTGATATAGGATTATAATTTGTATTTTTATTTAAATTTCTGTGCATAATGTAAGATCTCTCTCTCTCTCTCTCTCTCTCTCTCTATAAATATTATATATATGTATTTCTTATAGAGAGGCAGCACGTGATATCTGTTTTGTATTAAATTGAATTTTAAGTTAAACCTAACTAACACATGTACATTATATTTCTATATATATATTTAAAAACTAGAATAACTTCCACATCCACGATCATTACGAACCTTTAAGAGCTTTCGTGCGCATGGGCCAGGAAGGTAAAATAGTCGTCCAGGACAGAATGAACATCCAGCTCTGTATCCTTGTTCCAGGCGGCTCCGCGTGTCGGCGCCCAGCCTGCTGTGCTGGGCGGCCCTGCGCGGTGGACTGGCGCGCCTGCTGCCCGCGCTCTTAGCCCTGTGGACCAGGCTACCGGCCTTGCTGCAGTTCGTTTCAGGTGAGCTCCTGCTCCATCTCGGTTCGTCAATCTCAAGACAGTTCACTGTTATTATTATTATTATTAATTAGACAGACAACTCAACTGACACATAAAAAAAAAAAAACTCACGACCGCACTCAAAACGAAAGACAGCTCGGACAAACACAGCTCTCTCTACACCAGCAATAAAACCTTTCTCCAATCCACCCGATCCTCACATAAACGAGCCCCATGTGGGCAAATCGACAAAGTGCACCAAAAAAATTCAAACATTCTAGAACAAATGTCCTTCATGCCTCGTGGTTCGTAGAAGAAACACAATCCACTGGAACGAAAACACATTCAATAAGTATTTCAAATTCATTCGCCTCAATTCCAATCCCACAATCGTTTCACTCGGTCGTCATGTTCTCTCCACTCATACAACACACGCCCTCCCGTCTACTCCACGTCTAATAGTCTACTTTTTTTCTTAATTTGTTTGCTAAATTCCGCAAGAGTTTGCCAAATCTTACGCACTCGCAACGGAGTAGCTAAACCAGAAATGTAATCACCGCGGAGGCGCCTTTGTTCAGAAACGTGTTTTGAAAATTTTGAATACAGATTAATTTCACCTTTTCTCGACAGCGATTATAAAATGATAATCGATTATTTATTTAAAATTAAATCAAAATGCAATCAACAAGCGAGTCATGATACAAGAGAACGATCAAAGAATACGAATGTGCCTATAATTTCACATGTTCGGATACAGTGTTCAATGGTTGATAAAATATCAACTCATTTGTCTCGCAACAGGTCGAGATATATTATAAATATCTGGTACTTTTGCTGGTCTTGGTAAAAGACCTAATGAATCACTATTGGCCAAAATCAATTGAGCTCACTTGAATCAAATTATTAGAATTTTATAAAATTATAGATGCCCTGAAAACAAAAAAGCATGATAAGTAGTGTTTATAAAATTATTAATTTTAAGTTTAAAGTTATAATAATTTGTTTTTTCGGATCCCCAATGTATATTCGTATTATGGGTCCTCTTCAAAAACTTTTGGTTCCTCTAAATATTCTTATTTCGTAACATTACACACGCAATACTACACGCAATACAAAACTGGTGATACAGAACTGGGGAATACAACCAAATCTGGGCAAGGCCAATTCCTCGATTTATGTTATTTCGAAGATCTGGACGTTCCTTCTTCGATGACAACCATATCTTTAACTCTGTCCTTAAAGCCTTCGCAATACAGATTCCATTGAAATGCCCGGAATCAAGAAATAACACCAGCTCAGGTGGAAGCTGGGATTCATACAACTAATACATCCATCATAGACCGATTACTGTATCTCTGTAGCTTCGACAGTACATAAATGAATACGCCATATTTTTATCAGTACAAATTTAAAAGACGTTGGATTTAATTTATAAATTAGCGTTTCGACCCTAAATTATCAAAAACTCTTATCGAAGTTTCAATATAATCCAAATACTTATTAATAATAAGCATTCATTTAACTTTTTCTTTAGTTTTATTGTCAATCGTCGATATTCTTGTCGTGGATAATTGTACTAAAACGTTAATACTACAGTTATCTACGTGCAGGTTGTTGGTAATTTTGTCATATTTTCAGTTCCTGCCCTAGAGAACGAGAGCTGTTCAGAAAAGAAGACGAACGAGGGGAAAGGGACAATAGAAGATGAGGACGGCACAGTAGTGTGCGAGCTGCTGTACTCACCTCCCCCGGGACTGTGGGAGGTGGATGTTATCTTTATCCACGGATTGCACGGTAAGATCCATTTGCTTTTAATTAAAAAATTTATTATTTATTCTTTACATTGGACCGGAATTGGATTGGCAGATCTATTGCTCTTCTAAATGACTTGACTTTGATCTATGGTTTAACGGAGTACCGGGTTCAAAGAGCTCCCTGCTCCTCAATCTAAAGTTGCCACTGAGGGCCAAATTAAAAGATGATGGTGTTTATATATTTAGGAAAAATAACAATTATGAAAATAAAAAATTATCTAACGAAAATTTATGAATAAATTATTTTTAGATTAAAACGTACTTATAACGAGAATTATGACGAGAATTCAACTGCTTCTTGTGGCAGGAGATAAAAGAATAGATTTTGGCCGTTTAATACGCGAACGTTGAAAATATTGCTGTTACGCCATTGGGATTCGAACCTGGATCTCTTTCCAAACCAGGGAAGGTGCATTATCCAACTATGCTACAGAGACGATGCTCTTCTAAATGAACATGAACATATAAGTCGTTTATTTCCAAACCTCTCTATAATCAAAAATGAAAATATATATGTATTTGAATGAAAAAAATATACTTGCTATTGGTTCAAATATTGTAATAGAAATAACAAAAACCAGTTTAAATTTCGTGTCAAAACCTCGTAATTGAGTACTTAACCTCCAAACGGCTCAATAATGAAACTGTCTTGTACCAAAAAATATCAAATAATGTGAGTTTCAAACACCTCTCATAAATAATATAAAATGGAAATAAATATTGTAATCTCTCAAAATCGACAATATATTTCTAATTTATTTTTTTTGCATTTCCTGTAGCACATACACCGTATCTTCAAAATATCTATTGAAGCATTTAAATGAAAATTCTATTTTTATACGTTTTTTGTGATTTCTGGGTTTTGTTAAAATTCCGTTACAGAGGGGTTTCGAATTAAACGACTCGTATACTAAATTATCTTGCATATTCAATAATGAATACTTCGACTAAACAATTATATATATAATGTATGTATCGTGTATGCGTAACTTCAATTATTTGACTCAGATTGACGTACCTTACTACATTGTACATTGATCGATATTGAATTACGATCGAATAAATAAGGTGTTTTGACAATAATATGCAGATAAAGCTTCAAAAGAACCTGACGTCTTCCTTTACAAAGTACTCAAATCAGAACAATATTGTCACATAATTCCTCCAGCTGAGCTGACTTTCATCTACTTATGTTGCCTACACCAAGATGTTGGTCAGTAACGAATTAGCGCTTGCCTTGTTAACATCGTCCAATCAAAGTATAAAATGTAAACCCAAAAATTAACGATAAAAATGTGCATTACACGTTGTTTACGCGCCTTGTTATTTCGATTGGCACCACTAGGTTTCTTGATTTTTAATAATGCACACGTGTGTGAGTATTGCCGCCCTTTTTTCGGAAAGCTAAGAAGACGGCAACCGACACGCGTCATTCAATTACATTTCGTGTTTCGACCAGTCCAGCGGTCCAAATAAACCACCAGTGCGCGCTTCGGTCGGTCGAAATCTAAAGAAGACAACCCAACTAAAAGAACAACATCGAACCAGAAAGACAAAATTAAAAAACAATTAGTGCAGTTCATATATCATTTGTGTGCTTATTGTTAATCGGAAACCTGGGAACCAGCTATCGAAGGCATTTACATAAACACACGTTACCCATTTTTTTCATTTCCGTGGTCGGTTTTAATACACCCTCCTTAGTCTCCGGACCTTGCCTCTTATTCTAATCGATTTCTACTTGTAATATGATAAATTATGCAATTCATAACATTGTATACTAATTAATTTTTATGACCACTAAAAGTAGTTATGTTCTTAGGTCGTAAGGCCCTGTGATTACACACACTTCCATATATTTTTCATTTAAAGTATAATCAAAAAATATCTTCGTCTCTATGAGATATCTATTATTTGTTTAATTATATATTCTCTATTATTAAATGTCACTTGTTCCATTTGTTTGGTAATTTATTAATTCCTTTCGAAGAAAAAAAAGATCTCCAGTCACGAACTTCTGCACATTTTCAGAAAGTTTCCCATTCAATGCATTTTGCAGTGATTTATGAAATTATTGTAAGGGTTTTGAACAAAGTCCGAAACGTAGGTAAATTTAAAAAAAAAATTATTCACATAAACAATCAATCTTGAGTAACGATCTTTTATTTTCTTACTGATAAAATTCGATCGATTAAAACGCATATCTTAGACGTCATATATATTAATGACGTCATTAACCGGGTCGGATTAATTTGAATTATAAAATCAATTGTAAATTATTTAAGTATTCGTAAATACGCATAGTTAATAGCGAGGAGTAATTTTAAATACATATATCGATTCATTAATGTTATTATGCAGTATATATATAATTCTTAACGTAGTGCGTACATAAGCACTCATATAAATATACAAAATAAAAGTATTTTCTTTTACTAAAACTCATATTTTACAAATTTGTTCGGTTTAATTTTAAATCTATTCAATTTCTCCTCCTTTCTTACGTTTTCTGGCATTTCATTAAAAAAATTCATCGCACTATACCTCCTCAAGCAATAAATCATGGACACAACACAAGACAAACAACAAACATCCACACACCAGTTCCGAGAGCAACAACGACATTTTATCAAAGATTCTACATGTTCTTAGCTCCGAAACTGTACAACACACTTAGTACCAACTGGAAATCGCTTAATTCCAATAAGATTACACAAATATGGACCCAATATATGATTCAGTCAGGTAAAGATGAATCAGAAGCATGGATATCCAACATTCTAATATAATTTATACAATACCTTCACTAATAATTTACTAGTCCTACAACATTCCCAATACATATATTTTTATGATATTTTTATTTTATTTTTACTTTTTTATACATATTTGTAATTCTCCTTTTATTCCTGTCGATAAATAACACCACAACAGCACGAAAAAAAAAAACTGGCTACCTTAACACAGACTTCAGTCCAGCAAAGTAGCCAGGACAACTCTGTATATATCAGAGGTGAAGTCTACTCCATCCCACACAATAAACTATGTAATATGTATGTTTATTATGTATTCAGCTCTATTAAAACAAAAATATGTATGTCAATATATATATAAATAAATAAATAAATACGTCATCGATTTTTGAGTTTTGGGCTTCTTCCTGAATGGCAGTCTCAGTCTATCCCTTCCTCTTGAACGATGCTCGTGCTCATGTTGATTTGCATCAATTTTTCGTATAAATTCCGCTGATATTTTCTTATTGAGGATTTTATAAATAAATACCATTTATTCAAATATATTTTCTGCTTAAAGGTCATCATATTCAGATCTGCACCGATCCGAATATATCTATTAGTATGGTATTATACTCAACATGCTTTATTTTGCAACACACACAGTTATTTAATTTCTTTGTCATTAGCAATACTATTATGGTACATATTATGGTTAATGGTCATATTATCGTCTATGATACGACAAGACCGACACCCAGAAAGCGATATTTTTTATTGTGTGTGTGTTCTGTTTCGTGCCTCGGTTCACCCGTTATCAACTTCGAGAGCACGCAGTTCCGCCTGGATCTCATCTAACCAACTAAATCATGGTCTACCTACACTTCATTTAAGGAATGCACATAGCAAGTCATTATAGGACACAGCAAATTACGCCTAGTTCCCACCGTCCGCTAAAATATTTACAAAATTTTAACAAAATTAAAGGTATTTTTGTTGTTCATACCTTCCGATTGCGTAGTATAATGTGCGTGATCCTTATTGGATGCGCATATATTTTACAAGTTCAACAACTTGCTTAATACATTCAACGAAACGGACGTCTTCAAGGGATGACCGCATTATTTACCGGCAAATAGATCGTCACATTTTACAGAAAGAGGTTTTATTTTAATATTCTTAGTTGTGGTATATATATTTAATTAAAATAAAAATTACATTTTTATATATCATTATCTTACGAAAGACGTCGACGAAATTTAATAAAGATATTTATATCGTGTTTTGTTTGTTCGAAAATGTTGCGTTGTTATTCTTTGACATGTTTTCAGTCGTTTAAAATAATTTGACGTCATATTTTTATTTGTTTTATAGTGCACTGCAATCTTTAAAACTTGTTTTATACTAGGGGTCAGCCCGCCCTAAAACGTTGTATCTATTTTAAAAATCTAATTGATTAATAATTAATAATTGTTGTTTTTCTAAAAATAGATTCTGGTGAAGAAACAATGATATATATTTTTAGTTAGTTATGACATCCTGAAGAAGAAAATTGTATTTTTCGAAACCGGTAGACGTATTTAAACTCAATTCAGTAGTTAATAAAACAAAGATAATAAATAAAAATAAAATAAAGATTAATAATTTTATTATACACACACGAGCGATCATGATATCAATCAAATTAAAATATAATTTAAATCGGATTCCATAACTTAACCTTGAAAATTTTCAATTAACTTAGATTTACGTATCAAACACGTTATTAATCATCAAACTTCGTGTAAATTGACATACGTCAACCAGAAGTTCCCCCTTTTTAGGTTTCTGGTTATCACGTAATTTCACCTGATCTAAATATCTTGAGCGTCTCACTTCAGTGTATTCAATTACAAGACTGTCGTATCAGTTCGATCATCCCCATCTTATCTGCCGACAATCAGCGATAATTGCTATCACGGCTAATAATAAGTACGACTAGTTGTAGATAAAAACCTACGTATATCTCATCATAATCATATTTACAAATTACGTACTATAAATATAAATTAAATGTATTAATTAGAAAGATATATAAATAAAATTAATTTTATCGAAAAATATTGTTGTTGCGCTACCGAGATTCGGACCTGGATCTCTTCCAATCCGGGGAACGTGCATTGACGACAAATTTTCGAACCTATACTTGTAAATACATGTTTTTATTTATTTACTTTTGTGTCCAAAATTTTATAAAAATACATTGTTAATTCTGGTGTCTCCTATCGGTTTTCTCGAAGGTATTTGAGATTCCGTAAAAACAAAGTAGATGGCTTTCAAATAATGGAACGATAGATGTATTCATTTGAAAAGTGTAACTTATAGGTTCGAAAATTTGTCGTCAATCCACTGTGTTGGTATAGCATAATCGGATAATGCACGTTTCCCGTATTGGAAGAGATCCAGGTTCGAATCCCGGTAACAAGAACAATATTTTTTGATAAAATTGATTTTATAAGTATGTATTTCTAATTAATACATTAATTTAATATTTAAAATATCACAGACCGTCTGTTCTGAATAATTACAACTTCACAATAAGAACGTGTTCTCCTTAATAATACATACTATACTTATTCATTACAAGCGTGAGTATATTTTACTTCTTTGAAGTCGTTTTCTCATGATGCGAGAATCCCAGTTTCCATGGAGTCTCTCAATCCCTTCTGACGGCGTTCCTGCCGAAGTATACCGCAAGAGCAGTGCCTGTTGCCGTGTTGGTCCATCGGTACTCCCTCTGGATTCCTCCACCACAAGCCCATCCAGGCTGTCGTGTATTTGGAAATGTCGTTTGATGGACATTTTCAACTCCTGCGGTCTGGAGTCATTGGGGCGTCGAGCTGTCCGCGATATTGTTATTATTTTCTATTTTCTATTGATGTCTGGCCCGCGTTCTCCGTTGTTAGCAATTACTAATATGAAATCATGAAATTATTTAACCGTTTCTGACTCAGATGATGACTAACACACCTACATACATTATTTTAGGGGTACATATATATTAAAAATAATCAATAATGGTCAAACTGCACGAGTCCAATCTTAACCATGTCAGAGATTAAAAATCGTAGTCATGCTATTTCGATTAATTGAAATATTTTATTGGTTCAAAATTATATATTTAATGCAAATAATACACAATATTTTAGGTCATCGAACTTCGACGGACTATTGTTTATTAGATGATTTGGAGCTTGATCAATTTCGTAAATATTTATTCCAAAGTACGTAGTAGCTTATCATGATTGTGTAAAAATCTCGTACACTAATATTTTCTGTAATAGTACAGAATTTTTACATATTTCTTGAACATTTTCGACTCATGATTTAGTATTATTATACCCATAAAATATTTTAGACTAGGTTTGAACTCTAAGCCACTCGTTGCGACGAGTCATAGTAAGCATTGTTTTCGTTTTATAATAATTTATCGTATAATATTACAATAATGTTTATATTATTAAGGAGAACACATTCTTATTGTGAAGTTGTAATTATTCAGAACAGACGGTCTGTGATGTTTTAAATACTAATTTAATGTATTAATTATAAATATATACATATAAAATCAATTTTGTCGAAAAATATTGTTTTTGCGTTACCGGGATTCGAACCTGGATCTCTATTTCCAATCCGGGGAAGTACACTACCAATTGTGTTATAACGCCAGTATTTTTCATGACAAATTTTAGAATCTATAGGTTACATTTTTCAAATTAACAATATTTTTCGACAAAATTGATTTTATATGTATATATTTATAATTAATACACTAAATTAGTATTTAATGTTTATATTGATATAATAAAATAATATTTATTGTATTTTATTATTCCTGACATGGGTCGCGGTAGAGAAGTGCGTCAGCACTTTCACAGTACGCGATTACAATTCATAATTCGGTAGAAATAAATTCAAGGCTATGAAAATTAATTGAATTAATCTTATCAATGTTTAATGTTGACTCGAACTACAAATTACTCAAACATACACATGTCAATATTGCCGAGAGATAACCCTCGTTTCGTACACCCGGTAGTTCAAGTTCTGGACACGAAAATGCACCGCGCCATACGTCTCCAACGATTTAAGTAATTCTAAAAATAAAAATATTCTTAAATATTGCTGTACAGGCCTAGATTTTTTGCCGCCACAGGCGTGATTGTTTTTTTCCGCCCTAGTAACTTAAGTGAATAGAAGTGTTTTCAATTTTTATAAAACCATCCCCATAAATTGGCCGCTCGCGTGCCACGCACGTTTTGTTAGGCCGGCATTTTGAAACTTATCCAAGGGTGGCTTTTTACCAAAAGACATTCAGGACAAATTACAACTTTATTAAGAAATAACTGTAATGTTTTTTATACTTAGATTATTTTTATTATTTGTGATTTTATTTTTCAATATTTATATATTTTTCGGCTGCCCCCTCTATTTGACCGCCACAGGCAGACGCCCGCTCCGCCTGTGCGTAACGCCGGAGCTGGTTCAGGCAAACAAAACAAGACTGACGAATTAGACCTTTGCATATGTTTAATATTTCTATTGTATTTGAAATAAACCATCATGTTATATATCAATATTTCTCTCGTTGGTTCCGTGACTATTTATACCTGAGTAAGACACAATTGATCATTTATATACGTATAATTTATTATGACAATTGAGCAAGTTAAGGGCCTTTTGTCGGCAGTACTAAATAAAGCGGTTAGTGTCTCGGTTAAATATACAGAGTGAAAAAGAAAATAAAAATGTAAAAATGAATTTGTGTTCCCAAAGGGAATCTGATTTCTAGCCAGACACTTTAAACTGCTCAACCACGGATGGTTATGCGAGGTGTGTGTGAATATTACCGTATTTTAAATTATATTTCAAACTACCATTATTAATATGACTTTATTGTATACAACAAATATTTAGATGTTATTTTTTATTTAATATTAAAATTTATTTTTTCTTTGCGTACAAGTACGTAATTTATATAAACAACCTGAATTTTTTTCGAATGAAAATTTAGACAGATGTCCACCATTATGTCAAACATTAAAATTGTGAGTTAATTTAATTTAAAAAAATTAAAGAGTACTTTTTTGAACCATCGCATTAGATCCCTGATGCTTCATTTGTTGAGAGCATTTATTTAATATAATTATTTAAGCTTTATCTTCTTTATTTCTATTGTATATAGATAACGTATACATATGTACTTGTAATAGTATGGTAGATGGTAGATAGCCAAAGAGTTGAATCAACCCAAATGAGGCTTGAATGGCTGCTCCGCTCCTATCATCGGAAGTTCATAAACATTGTTTAGAACTTCATTTTTTTCGCTCAGACAAAATATAAAAAAAACAATTTTTAATGTTGTAACCAAATTGAGGAAGCGTGAATTAATCTTGAACCGAGACGACCGCGAGTCATGTTTTAATCATTAAGAATCAATATCTATTGAAATCAGTGCCAGGCACATAACACAAATGAGAATATATGTATAATACTTATGTATTTTCAATATTTTGTACTCTTGAACGGGCGTAGTGTGCTCGCTAATCATATTTCTTATATTATATACTTATACTGTCTGCGCCTTTAAGATGTTTAACCGCAATCAGCATAACACATCTGTTCATCAAATAGTGAAACTTATAAAAAAGGCGTAGTTTGTTTAATTATGTAAATGCATTATAAAAAAATAAGAATTATTGTAACACTACATTATTATTTTAATTAACAGTATTACTAACTTCAAACAAATTTTTAAAAATAAGGTTTCCTCTTTTAATACATATATTTTTTTAATAAAAATGAAATGAATCAATTAGAAATAAATATTCGAATATCTACACAAAAAAATCTATTTATCGAAAAATATTTTAGTTGCTACTAATAAATAGAATTTTTCTGTATTGTATGACAAGTTGATTAATTTAATTAGTATTAAAATATGTTCCGAAAATGCTACTACACAACAATAATGTGTTCTAGTTAAAAAAAATTTTTTTTATGATACGGTAATTCCAATTGCCAACTAAATTTAATCACATCTATCTCATGTACATACCTCGTCATACCTAATTCATTCCACAAAATGTCATCGATTAACGAATTTATTAATTAACATAATTAATTCCAATTTCGAAAATTAAAAAAAAAGATGTATTCAATCAAAATTTATTTATTTATAATTAGTATTCCCACGTAGTATAGTGAAACCTCTATCTATCGTTTTTGATGGGACCCATTGAAATAAACTATGAACGCGGGAAATATAAAAAAAAGTAACATTTTTCATACTTAAATGTATAATACATATTCTAGAAAAATACATATTTCACATGTAAATGAATGTGTTTAAATAAAAATAAAATAAGAAAGCTACACTGAAACAATTTTTTTTAAGTAAACATTGTATTGTATGATGTCGAGCGTCAGTCTGCAGCAGTATTCTCTCTCTTTCTCTCTCTCAATCAAAACCAAGTATTTAGCTATGAAGTATGCTGCGTAATTTAAACGATTAATGCGGTAAAATGATGCACAGAAGAACGATCCATGTGATGAAATTAATTTGGGATTGGAAGAAATAAACGATACATGCGGGAAAACGATTATTCGAGGAACGATCAATCGAGATTTCACTGTACTTAATATTCCTGTACCATAGGTATATACAATACAATATACAGGGGGCTTTTATCCATTTTGCATTGGAGCCAAATCTTTATAGTTAAGCCATTAAATATTTAAATGAAGAAGAATGTGCACAGGTCTATGATTCAAGAGTACGGTATCGTCCAAGCCCAGAACATGTCTTGACTTCATGCAAACTGACGACCAAAGCCCTACTAAGATTACACAATAACTCTGATCACAGGGCTAAGGCTTTACAATCACACAACATTGCCCATGCGCCCGTAACGTCGAGGGGTTATGCATATTATTAACCTGTCTTGAATATAAGCCGACATACATTATTTAAATTATTTTAATAAATTTTAATATTCATGTAAACTTCCGCACTAATGTTTTCCCGAGCGCCAGTATTCAATAATAAAATAACCATTAAAACTTCATTTTAACAGAGCGTCCTATTCTATGCTATCCTCAGAGCAGTGGGGGAGCCGCCCCAGATCCCCCAAGCCCCCTTCGATTTATGAAAAAAAAATTAACAGCGATAAACTGTAAATAGAGAGAAAAGAAATAACAAGAATTTAACAAATGTCAGAATTCGCCAAATTTATTAAAAAATATCTATACAACAGAAGATGCACGTGATCATTAAGTCGTAGAATTTAGTTTCTTTCTATTTTGCATTAATGAAATCATCAATAATCTCATAATAATTCTAATAATTCAAAACTGCACGCTCAATCGAAAGCAATCCGAATGCATTCAACTTTTCTCTGCCCCTCAAACTTCTTTGATAATTCTTTATATATTTCAACTTTGAAAAAGATCTCTCATCCTCGACATTCGTGCAAAACAATCACAAATAAATTCTAAGAAGAGTTTCAATATTTGACATAATACAAACTAAGCCAGATGGCGGCGGCCGCTAGGGTTGTCGTATACAACGCATTATCACGATTTTATATTGAAATGTCTGCCCCAGGGCCCTGAAATTCTTAAAACTTAATTGATGTACATTTATAAATGTATGCATATTTTATATACATTCTATACTGTTATACCGATCTAAATCATAGTTACTTTTAGGACCTCGTGAAAAACAGATATTGTGTTGAAAACATTGTAAGAATGTATTTAATGATTAATTAAGTTATTTTTTATCAGTGACAATACTTCATAAATAAACAAGATTGATACTTTTTGAAAATGTTATTATTGTGCACAGTTATTAAATGCATTTTATAAATATTTTCCAGGCTCCACAGTTAAAACCTGGCGTCAAGGAGACTGGAATTCAAAATACACAGATGTTCAGAAAGTTCCACTCAGAAAGCACTCAGCCTCGTCTGTTATCAATGAAAAGATTGACATTTGTCCAAATTGCCATATGCTGAAGAAAAAACCGGCACGAACCTCTTCCGTGCCTAACGGCATCTGCGAAACTGACATAAAAACACAAGACTCGGCAGATGAATTAAACACAAAAACAAACAAATGTCAGATTTCTACTCTAGAAGCTGAAAGGAATTCTACATGTAAAAGTCGTAGTAGAATTAAGGTGAATAAGATGCAGGGTATCCACGAAGAACTCGAAGAATTGAGTGATTCAGATGATGATATATTATATTTTAATGTTGATGAAAAACTAAATCATAACCTCGAACATAGTTTTAAAATGCACGATTCAGTTGTTAATAGAGACTATGAAATGAAAGATAAACTCTTGCCCAATGATAATCAGTCAGATTTTGACGAAAATTGTGAACGAGTTTACAAACAACAGAGAAAAAGTAATTTAGTTTCAATTGATAATGAAAATTGTATCCATGTGATTAATGAATTCAATTCATTAAACAAAATTAACAGTAATTGTTTAAATAATATAAAGAGTGATTCTTTGACAGAAAATTATGATTCTCTGGCGGAATCAATTACTGACAATTTGTTAGCAGAAAATAATATAGACGCTTACGTCACAGAACCAATTGAGGATTCAATGAAAAGAACATTAATAACGATTGGTGACAGCATTTGTGTTGGCAAAAACTGTGATCAAATTATGGCAACTGCTTGTGATATTAGGAATAATTTTAGTGATAAAGATGAAAATGCCATTTTTTCAGTCAACTGTGATAACTGTGCCAGAAATTATTTTGGTAAATGTTTAAAATTACAGGAATTAATTAATATAAATAATAAAACAATGTTAGCTAATGATTTAAATGAAGGTGAAATTAGAAGTGAGTACGCACCGATCGTAGTAGATAAAGTAAATGATATTGAATGTAATGATTCAAATCGAGAATTAAACGAATTTGATACCTGTTTCTACGGAGAAAACATACAAATCAGCGGACCGATGAAAAGAACGCATCATTTCGCAAAATTTTGCAATGTTCCACCTGGTTCGGGGACCAAATTTACTCATACAAGTAACTGCAAAGTGAGAAAAATGAATGCTAGTAATGATGTAAGCAATCATGGATCACAATTTAACAAATGTAATGACCTCAATGATGATTTTAATGACTCCAAATCCAAATTGAAAAATGTTGAACTGGAACAGTTTACATATGATTTTTTTAAGAATATTCAATACCTTAACAATGATGAAAAATATTCAATTACTGATGAAAAACACATAAAAAACAGTGTTTCAGAGCCTAATCTCATGAACGACAGGTCAACAAAAGAAATTTTAGATTTAAATTTAAAAGAAAGCAATAATAATTCTAATATTGAAAAACAAAAACATTTGGCAGATGATTTGAGTGATAGGCATTACAAGAACTATTATTGTACTTGCGATGTTGAAAACAAATTCGATGGTCGTGAACAAGCGGACGGAAAGGTGGAGGAGTTGTTGTCTAGCTGTTGGCCGAGGGATTGGATTCCACTGGACTATCCCGGAGCGAGAGTTATCTCATTGACTTACACGACAGATCAGCACCTTTGGAGACCCATTTGGATCAAACCTTATAACAGGTTGGTAGACAAAAGAACTTTGTACAATTATTCAGTCAAATTTGTACCTTGTACGTACTATCATACTGAGATTACGAAGAGACACACTGTCACACGCCATTCTAAAACTTAACAGGTTGGTACGACTCATTACTTTCATAAGTTTCTTTCTCACTAATTTCTTCTTGCGGCTTCATTAAACGGTTAACAGAAAGAAACTTATTTAAAACATTATAAAACAAAGCGCAATACATATTACCAAGACTGGATTTACCCTTGAGAGGCTAACACACTGGAGATTCTAAATAATAAATTATCAAAACATCTTATAAATGTACTCTTGTTGTTTTTTATTTGCTAAATCACTTATTACTTCATAAAAATATGAAAAATATTTAATTTTAGACTATTGACATTAGAACTTCGGAATCTCTATCAATTTGGGGGCCCTGGACTATACTCCCTTTAGCCGTACAGTAAATTCTGGCCTTAATATTAGTTACACTAGCGAAAGGGGGAGAATTGTTAAAAATGTTTTGATTTTTAATAGTGGAGAATTAAAAAATATTAGTAGTATGTAATTGTATGTACATATTCATAAATAAATAGTTATAGTACATATAATTTGTTTATGTTCCCTGATTACATATTACAGTTTTAGTTAGATTTAATTACATATTTATTTTATTTGTAAAGAAATTGTGCATTTTACAGAGAATTATTAATCCTTTGTAAATGAAAACCATAGCAGGATACACTTTCTGCTGCAATAAGTGAGACTACTCCTACAACAACACTGTATATCGGTTTTGAGCGGATTTAAGTTATGAATATGAAAACATTGTATATCTTCTCAGGCATCGAGTAGTATATTAAAACAACAATATGGTATAAATAAAAACATTATTAAACGTAATTTATAAATGAGCTTCCCTGCAACAACATTGTATGTCATTCAATATGGCCGACGCTCCATTTTCTATCAACATTTGTAAAAACCAATATACATTGATGTCTCAATTCAATATTAACAGTGTTACGATAATGATACATTGTGTCTTTAGTTTACTTTAAAGTATAAACCTTTTTATCTTCCCATTCATTAAACATTATCCAGGTTTATGTATAAAATATATATATTTTTAAATATATTGCTTTTTTACTTTGTTATTAATACAGCAATGTAATAAAGAAAACTGTGTAATGTTTCAGGAGCTCTCTAGAGCAACGATCGAAAGACATGATCAGTCAGTTGGATTCTATTGATGCCGGGAGTAGGCCTATCATTTGGGTGGGTCATTCAAAGGGGGGATTATTCATTAAAGAAATGTTCGCTGATGGTAAGAGCCAATTTTTCAAATCATATATTTTCAAGAATGAGTTGTCCGACTTTAGGGCAATATGGAAGTGGGTTGCTTATTGTAATATCTTAAATTATGATAAAGATGTTGTGTCCTCGATAATATCTCGGAATAATACTCAGTTTATGGTAATAAAAGTATTTATTCCTGATGCTTCTATACAATATTACACAGGTCAATGTTAGATGTTTACGGTATCACAGAGCTAAGAAAGAGCACCATTTATCTCTTTGGGGGTTAAGTCAGTGGTTAAATGAAAGAGTGATGATGGCGTGTTGATGCTTATTGTGACAGTACGATATAACAAAGAATAGAATGAAGAAATAAAGAGATGCAGAAGGTGAGTCGGCGGTCTCGCTCGGCGCGCTTGAGTTGGCAAGCCCACCGTTACAGAAGAAAGAGATCGTCGGTGAGGGATCGGGCTAGACCTGTAGCTGCAGCTGGCAGAGCTATGTCTCTGATGTCAATGCCGGCTGAAATGGCAATGCATTTGAAATCCTGTCCCCTACATCTCTTTCACACGCTCATTTGTACCAACCTACGCATTCGTCACCATAGATACATCACACTTATTAAATCTGCATTTAAATATTTTCAATTTCATAACAATTTTTATTTCTTTCAAACCTTTTTAAATATATATTTTGTACATATATTTATTTACATCATATTTATTTTATACTACAAGTGCATTTCATCTGATCCCTACCCGCTTTGTCACAGATCATAATCCACGTAGTCTTTCAATTGGAGTCAGCCCTCCTTAAAGCATACGCTGTGACTTTCAATCATAGGCATAATTTTTAATAATCACCATAATTTTTAAATCTATAATATTGTAACATGGAAGATAAAAACTGACTGTCTGGATAGGCATTATTTATCCTACCAAAATCATTGATTCTGTAAAAATATTTGATACCTCTTAAAATATATAAATATTTAAAAATATATACAAATGTAAAAGATGTAAATATATCAGAGTCTAAAAATCTTATATGTATTAATATTTCTAAAACTTATGATGCATTTTTTATATAAAATGTACATTTCGCCAGTCATTTTCATTGTAACAATATGAATTCATACATTTATATACACATCATTGATGCTGTATAATATAAATACAAAATTAGTGCTCACAGCTTAGTCTGGTAAAGCAAATAATTGCAAAAAAGCATTATTCTCAACATTCTGAGATCGTTTTACTACAAACATCATTTTTATAAAAAGTGTTTTCCTTTTATTTAGTCTTTTACAATTTTTTTGAAATTCTTCTTTAAAAAGATTCGTACATTTTCTTAAAGAAATAAATGATGATTTAGGTTACGAATGTTGGAGTAAGGATGGCCCCGAATCTGCAGGGGCGCGGATCTACCTGAACAGCAAAGCTCTAGTCTTCTACTCAGTGCCTCACAGGGGGTCCCCTTTGGCCAATATAACACTGCCTCCCCTTCTAAGGGTATCTTCCGAGTTGGAGGAAATACAGCACGGTGAGTGTTGATAGCATTATCCAGAATCAAATCAAAGTAAATGTTGAAAAAAAGGAAACCACAAATTATTCTACTGAAAAAAATCTGTGCTACTGATCTGTATCAGCCATAATAAATTTTTATCCGATTTTTGCTAGTTATATTCAGCTATGCATCCATTTCTTTAACGACACATATTTTTTTACCAGTACAAAACAGTTTTTTATTTTTTATAATTATTTATTATTTTATTAGTAACTATATAATACTATGTAAAAATCTGTTTGGACTGTGCCCGTCTCACTAGAGAAATTCTGTGTCGAGACGGGCAATGTATACTTCTCAAATTTAACTTTAAATGAAAACTGCTAGGTGGTGTTGGTATTTACGGTAGAAAATTTGAACTATTTTTACGATTAATGATATTAAATTCACGTCTTTGAGCCTTAATTTTTTAGGAAAATAGACTTGTCTTTTCCTTTTTTAGGTGATATAGTTACTTTGATTTTACTATATAAATAGTATACATGCTGGTGATAATGTTCAAATTACGTTCTACATTTTGTTGTCAATTTTATATTTTAAGATGACTGTCAATGTGCAGGATGTATGGTTCAAAGAATAACTTCTTGCTTAATGACAACTTGATTTAACAGCGCCCCTTAATATTATCACCGTGCTCTCCCCTCTTTACACTGTGAAATGTTGCGGGATAAGAAAGGACTCTTGCAATCCTTGGCCTAAGACCATCAATATAGACCACAGTCCTTTTACATCTCCATTACGAAAGCATTGGGCCTTGACTTGATTGATGACTGTGAAATTGTAGATATTTCTTTCTCCCTCAGATTTCTTTCAGTGATCCCTCTGTCTTTATTATTTTTTCTGTATTTTCCTCGTATGTATTTACAGTTTTATTATGTATTATATATTCTTCTTTACAATAAATAAATATTTACTGAATCAAGTAAAATACATTTTGTTGATACTGTACAATTAAATCAATAATAAATACGATTTTTATTACATTAAATCTTTGAATAGTGTAAACTTATTGTAATTTTTTGTTTCTTGTAGTTTCGCTATTTGTTTTAATTGCAAGAGTTATTTATGTATGAGGATTGAAATGTAGTAATGTACATATGTGTAAAAAAGGCCATACTTCGAGCAGTGTACTTTTTCAGTTCACTATTCCTTGCTTGGAACTCAAGTATCCATTGTTGTGAGGCAAGTTCACATATATATTATCCATCACCAAAGAAGTCACTCGTACTGAATTGAATCAATTTGACATAATATGTCTAACCTGTGTTAATCGTTGTATAATATTATTATACAATGATTGAAATACGTTGAAATAAGCTTGCACCAATAGTGTGTGTGTAGAGTAAATGGTGCCATCTTATAAATTATTACAAAGCTCAATAATTTTGACAATAAGCAAAATGAAAATACTATAAAATATTTTTTTATGATAAATGTGTTGACAGATATCAAAATTAAAATAGATGAGTATAATTTTTGTCTGTAATTAGTTAATTGAGATTTTACTCTTCCCTGACACAAGAATTGATATCTCTTTTTTTTAAATAGAGATGCGTACACGTCAATATTCTTACTATTTTCAAACTAAGCTAAACGTTTGTACTATGAAAATAAGACTAACTTGCTGGTGTCCTGGAACGAGGCGTGAACCCCTGACTACTAGATCACTAGGCCAGTGTCTTAACCACTACATTAACAAGCTACTCAAACATTTTTACTTTCTATGACTAAAGTGTTGTATTACTTGATTAGTTTTTTACTATAATTTTAATCGCTTCTAACATTTTAGCACAGTGGTATAAAAAAATATTACATTTATTTTCAAGAGAGTGAGTTCGTTCTCAAGCTGCACGAGAGGTTCCTTAAGGCGCTGCATGGCGGGGAAGTGAGCCCGGTCGTTCTGTCCTACTCGGAGACCCGCAGGACCCTCATGGGCGCATTCTATCTGAGGATTGTGTCCCTACAATCTGCCGGTGAGTGAAATGGTTCATTTTTTCCACCAAGTTTAAAACTCACTTAAGAGAAAGTAGTGAAGAGGAAAGAAAGGTCATCCATTATTGAAGAATTAATTGAACTGAAAGATGAAACAATCATTTTAAGTTCAAATAAAATTCCAGACGTAATGAGATAGTACGGTACAATAATTATTTGATAAATAAACAAATATGTAGTTGGATTATTCCTAATTCTTAATTATCTTCATTTACATGCATAACTTGTATATTTTTGCTTTTAATATATCTTGATGCTGAAAAATTGTTTTTCCTCGTAATCATTTTATTTTGTGTTTATCTTTAGCTTATATCTACATATATATAATTTGATTTAATGTCACTAACATAACATAAAACAAGCATATATTATTGACAGCTGTCCATGTTGCATTCTATCACGTAAAAGTGTGCGCTAATCATGTCAAACAAATTACAATTGTGAATTAAGATTGTAAAAACATCAATTCTCAAATTGGTCATTTGTTCTAGTTTTATATGTATAATATCAAACTAAAACCATTCATGTAAAATGTATGCGTAGAATCCATTTCACTGATATTATTTTATTAAGAAAAATATTTTTCACTTTTTGAAGAGATGCATTGGTGCCTATTTAAATTTGCTTTGTGTTCGAGTATAATTTTGTGCAACATACCTTATCAAGCACACTTGTGACCGCATAATTAAAGGCTTTAAATTAGAAGCATTTTATTTTGCAGTATTAGTTAATTTCACTTAACAAAACAGTTTGTAAAATTTTCAGATCCAGGCGTGGGGAACATGTATGGAGTTTCTCTGGACCACCGGGAAATCTGCAAACCAACTTCTCGCTCATGTTTCCTTTACAAGGAACTGCTCGGTGTCATTCGAGACATCAGAACTACGTACTGTATTTAATATCTTTTCTAAAATTCCTGACATCATTCTAATTTATTATTTCTAATGACCAATTCCATTCGAACAGTCTGACAATTGATTATATTCAAAGTTTGTTTGATTTGATCAATCTTTGAGTTAGAAATAGTAAAGAAACTTTTAGATAAAAGATTATTTCATATATGAAAATTCATAATTCGATGTCGAGTTCAAAACTTTGCATACTTTAGTGAGTGTGGACAACGCCTCGTGAAACGTTTGATGTAAGTGTTTTATACAGCAATACCCTGAATTATGTAAATAATATGTTCCATAAACCTATATGTAACTTGAATTAATATTTATTATTATTATGCCTATGTATGTATATACATTATTCACATAATATTATTTTATAAAAGAGACTTCATATATAAACTGTAAAAGTATTAGAAATATATAAAATAATATAAAAACTAGTCTTGCGACAGCTTGAGATTTATTACATAACTGTGAATATTACATAAATCAAGTGTTATGTAATTCAGGATGTTGCTGTCATATATAAAGCTGGCTTGAAGATGAATGGTGTATTTTAAATAAAAAAAATTAATACACTATATAAAATAAAAATTTTAATTAGCATCATTGAAAAAAGTTTTATTTTTTTAGCAACAGAAAAAGGAAATTACGAAAAAAAAATGTACTTTATAAAATCTACAGATTAAAGTAGGTTGCAACCACATATCCTATTATATAAGTACCCACCGCAACCTGTGTATTGCAGTATAACGTAACACACTCCAATAATCTAATCTGGAAAAATTAATTTTTCAATTCTTACATCATATCATTCTTGTCCTTAATTATTATTAATTTTACCAGAGAGTTCCTGCATTGTCAAGCTCGTGCAGTACCCAAATAGCCTCTCCCCAGACCTTACCAATTTCTTTCACATGTTTTTGCACTGTTGACCAGAGACTAGTTTATTAAACAACCCTAGATGTTAATTTTGGATCTAATTAGATTCCTGCTAGTAACACTGCATCATTTAATTTTACAGGCCTTTTGAGCTAGTTTGGAACACGTCATCAAGATACATTTCCTGACTGAAATATTATAAATTATTGTTATCATATTCTCAAACACTCAATTTGTTACCATAAACATAGTAAATGTTTTTATGGCAATGGTAAAGGTAACAGAATAATGGAAATTAAAGCGTGTGCGCAGCCTACAAAATGTTTTGACGGTAACTTTTCTGTCATTTTAAATGTAATGGTCAAAATTAAATAGGAAAAACACAAAATGATGAGACTCTAGAATCTATACAGCCAATCCATGGCATAAAACACTGTTGTGGATTGACTGTGAAGCTATTATTTCAAAGGTCAGATGTCAGGGTATTGTACATACTTTGCAATGAGAAATGCAGGAATTTTCTAATACTATCTATTACAGTCTATGCAATAAAATAATTTGCATATGTACAAATCCATCTCTCTAATTTTCTGAAAAATTGAATTTTATTTCTGAAAAATCTTTCTTTTTTCGTACCGAACACAAATGTTAAAATAAATTTTAAAATTTATACATAACTTGATTCATTTATAAAGTAATACAAATTACTTTATATTTTCATAGGATACAGTTAAACATTGTCATATTTTGGTCCTAGTTAACTATTTAAGGTCCTATTATCTGATAAGTTAGCCTAAATAAAGCCTTGTGCCTTAAGTGCTATTTATAAGGAATTATCAAAATCCTAGGACCTCCTAGCTGTCAGGTGGAAGAATAATTATATTAGGATTAATGTTAGGATCAAGAAATCAATGGAGACAGTTTTAAGATTAAAAATTAGGAATTATTTAATTATTTAATTCCAAACCCTGCCCTTGTATATTCTTAATTTGTAGTAAATTGCTAAAAAATATTATTAATATTGAGAATTCTGAACATTTTTGAACTTAGCTCAATATGTATTGAAATGAAAAGGAAACTAAACCACATAGTTATCTTTACATCAGAAGACAATTCATGAAATAGCATTTCCAATTTCCGATGAATTTCCGATGAAGTCTTGGCAGGTTTTTGAAATAAGCAATTCAATAATATGCATATGTTAATCCCTTACTAACTGCGAGGGATGATAAAAATGATTTATTTGAAACATTGTTTATGATTAAGAAAAGATTTATTTTCACGACCATCCTTGTGAACAAAAAATATTTTATCAATTTACTAGCAATGATAGTAAACTGCTTAATATTTATTGATTTATTTTAAATGGATTATTAATATAAATACGGTGAATTCAAACCAAAGAAAAGTTATTCATTAATGTAATGTATCTCTTATTTGGCATTGAAAGACTAAAATGGAAAGCATTGCAATAAAAAAAATATTATTTTGTCACACGGCTAGATCGGGATTAATCTATACACGCAATAAAAAGAAAGACAATATTTGTTGAATACATATAATTATGAAAGTAATGAGATATACATAATTTACATCAGATTAGCTCAATTTCAAGATTCTGAACGTTGATTATCTTTGACTAAATAGTAATCAACTTTTGCTTTATAAACTTGATTGATGTAATATAGTTATACAGTAACACCTCATTTGACGATTGTGATACATTAATCAAAATCGTCATAATGGAGGTAAAAAATTACATGTGAAATTTCACTATATTGAAAACTTTTTTATTGACAAAATATTATTTAAAAGTTAGTAATATGCAAATTTATTATTTATTATTTTTCTTCTTTTCATGTAACATTTCATTGTAGCAAGTTAAAGCACTTAATTTGTTTCCTTTTACTGCACAACTTTGCGCAAAACCATATTCATTTTCTGATAAAATGTTTAACGAATGAGACACTTTATTGAGACACTCGGTTAATATTTTTGTTGTTAAAACTTTAGCTGGTGGCTCCACATCGATATCAGAATGAGGGTTTCCTTATTCTAAATTTTCATGTGGTTTCTCATTTGTGATTCTCAACGTCATGTCTGAATATCTTCAGCATTAACTTCATTGAAATCTAGTTGGTGCACCATATCAACACGTTCATTTGGAACAATATTATTCCCGAGTTCGATTATTCTGCTGCATGTAGTCTTATTTTCTTCCAAACGGCTCTAAGACAAAGTTGTGGTAGATACTTCCATGCTTCTTGGATAATCTTCATATTAACTTTTCCAGAATTCCTTTATTTTGAGTTTGTGAACTTAGAACAACAAGGTATTATCTAACATTTTTATCACAATTTACTACATACAGATGGCCCAAAAAAGTGAGAACACCTCGTAACACATGCGTTATTTCAAAACATAATATAATTAATTATAATTCTTAATGTAATTTTTTTGCACAATATTTAGCTAATCAGAAATCATCAAACCACCCCATATTGCATAATCTACTGGGTTTAAATCTGGGCTGTTCGGTGGCCACGTTCCTGGCTCGATGAAATTAACATTCTCACGACGAAGAAACCTGATTGTATTTCTGGTTGTGTAGATGGAGCTCCGTCACCCCGGGCACCCCAATGTTTTTCAATTCGCAAATTTTTGATCAGAATACAGTCTTCTGCAGTGATTTTTGTCATTCTGGGCAACAATTTGAAAAAACTAAATATAAACAATGCGAAAATTAATAATCAAAGATGGCGACTGGATATTGTCGAAATAAAATGTAATATATATAAATAGGTTAGTAAGTAAATAAGTTAACTATTTAAGCTATTGTCGGTATAGTTAAACTAGTTTTGATGAAATTATATCACATTTTACAAAATGTTCTCACTTTTTTTGGGCCATCCTGTATATCAATTGATTGTTTTATATCAAAATTCTGGCAAATCTTTTTTAAAAATTTTTTAAATCGTGTTACAAGTATGTCAAATTTCCTAATAGTTCATGGATAATAAAAAAACAAAGTTATCTTTTAGTAGCATTGTAATATTTTTTAGAACAACTGTTGATTTAAATACAAATAAAATGTTCAAGTTATATTATATAATATGCCCGAAATCAGGAAACAGTTTAATTCATGACTGTTGCACCATTTTTGAAAAAATTTCACCTTGTAGTTCGAATTTGGATTTAAACCAAACTCTGCCAAAGAAATAGATAAATGAATAAAAGGTCAATATCTCAGTTTGATGCAAATGACAGATGATACCTTATTATTCCAAAGGCACAACTTGATGATTGTCAAAGGGCAGTAAAGCTTTAAATGCCGACTCATGAACTGAATAATAAATGTTGTGTTTGGTGGAAGAAACACAGCTTCAACTGGAATGCATATTTCCAATTGATAAATCCATGAATTTCTTAACTTGCAGTGTGATATGTATACCGACTTGGGGAATTATTTGTTCACAAACTAAAAAATATTAATACTTTTAAAATTAGCAATATTAACTTTGTGGTTAAAATTAATATTTTTTATTTATTATCTTTGTTTTAATTAACCACTGAATTGAGTTTAAATACATCATATGTTTTTAGTTAGTTATGACATCCTGAAGAAGAAAATGGTATTTTTCGAAACCGGTAGGTGTATTTAAACTCAATTCAGTGGTTAATAAAACAAAGATAATAAATAAAAAATATTATTTTTGTCATATAACGTTATGGCGAGGAAGAATTTACAATGGCAATGTAAAGTGAAGTATTACTATAATTCAAATTCAAATATTATTTTTAAGTTTATACTCACTAAATACATTAAGGTTAGTGCTCACCCACCAAAGTTTTTAAATAAACTGCTAAAATATAAGATTGGTTCTTGTAATTTTGTCAAATTGTATTGCCTACTTAATTAATTATTGCCAGTGATCTCTTGATTATCTATATGATTGTGTTGTGAATTTAATGAAAAACTAATGTTGACATTTCTTACCATTATGGGGTGATTTTATTTATCTAAAGTGCTACATAGGTACACACAATAATGGTCTTTATCTATATTGTATACTGTAACTGCAAACATAATATATTCCGCGTACAGTGTACTGTCATTACAACATAAATTTATGATAATATTGACACATCCTTAAAAACTGGCCGCAGTTGAATGAGCTGAGGCATCTGATAGAAATCAAGATGCAGGATTAAACCTCCAGCTGGCCAGCTTTTCACTTTTTATTAAGATTCCAACCAATTTATTAAAGTAGTATTTTAAATAATCGCTGCCTATGTGACGAGACCCCGAATATAGTTTGTCGACAGGCGGCGTCATGTGCATTACCGGAATGGTAAATTATATATTTAAATCATTTTAAGAATATGTCTGATTGAGTACATATTTGAGTTTGATTGACCACCTCCCTTTTTTTAATAATAAATTATATTTTTAACATTGAAAAATAGATTTACGGAAACAATGTCCGTGGCCACGTAGCCGCTCTTATTGGTTGCGAGGCAGCAATTACCTAGAATATTAATTTATGTATTATTATAAGTGTTATTTTATGTGAATACCCAGATATGTTTTACTACGTTCCCAGTTTTCTGATCGAGACAAATATTTCATAGGAGACTAGAGACAATTTTACAATTTTGTCCATTGTCCTATTACTAACACATCAAACAAAATACCTACTCCAACTATTAATAAAAAAAAATATTATGTACATAGTCAAAGTCATATCTATAGCGTGATGCGATTGTATATTAAATTGTGAACATTGAATACTAGCGCTTTTAGTTTTTATAGAGGTATTGCTAAATGTCAATCAATTGACATGAAACATTCTAATTCGATCACTAATTTGTTTTGTTGTAATGAAAATCAACACTGTCATTGCAGCGGTGTACACAAAAATGTCCAAGTATACGATATTTTTCAGGTTTTCATTTTACATAAACTGATCAGGTACTTTACATTCATTTTATTAAATACTTAAATGCACTTGAACCTCAATTTTCCAAGTCTCCGTATAATCTGAGCCAAAATTAATTGCAAATTGCTTAATAATTGGTGTTACCTTGGATAAAAATGGTTTCACTATATCAAAAATCTTAATCAAATCTATGTTTTGGAGACTGCAAAACTGATTGCGCAATTCCTCTCATCGGTAGGAATTGAAAAACATTCCTTAGTTATTTGGCCAAAATGTTTTTGGCCCTGTTGCTTAACGTTAGGATATATTTAAAAATGATTATAGAATGTTCACACTGTTGCCACTAGATGGTCAACGTCAGAAAAATGTCACAATGATACCTGGTCCAATGATTTTATTTAATTTTTCATTTTAAGCCGCCGCCATAGCCTAGTCAAGTTTACTATTATAAATACATTATAGTTTCCTGAAAACATATCACATTTTTAACTATTTTCATTATAAGTGCTTGAATTGTGAAAATTTAATAAACTTATAGCCACCAGACGGCTCGAAAGTCGGGAGTTTGAAATTGCTCAATCTCGCGTAAGTTATACATAATAAAAATTACATATAATTATAGCCATATACATATTGTGCTTAATTGTTAAGAACACATGCATTTTTTAGATTCAGCTTATCGGTTATTAGAATCACATTCTTAAATAACTTGTATTTCTAAGTACAAAAGTATTTTGGAATGAAATAACAAGTAATAATAGTATCACCCAACCTCTTCAGGTACCTACCTAATTCTTTGTGTAACTCCTCGCAGTTTGTAGCCAGTAATGCTTCATAAATTTCAGATTACAGACGTCGGTCTCTACTTTCTTTCCTTTACAATTTTATGTTAAGTATTGCTCATAGTCAAAAGCACCACATTGTTTTATTCAGTCATCGGTTCCTCTAGCTGTCACCAGACATGCTTTGATTTTCTTTTTACAATTTAGCATGTTCTTCTAAAAGAGAAGCTGTTTAAATGTGCACACGTCAGTCATTGATAACAAAAAATGTTATACTGTATTGAAAATCGAGTTTAATGACTAGCAAACAAATTAAAATTAGTTATTATATAAATTAAATGGTTATAAAATGTGTTTGATTTTGTTTACTTAAATATAATAATAGGTGTTTTAAACATTCATAGCTTGGTGCTGTATTCACATAATAGAATGGCCAAATGGTTGTTAGAATCAAAATTTACAAGAACCGATGCAATCACAATAACTGGCGATTACTGTATTACCCATACATATTATATATTTTATTTTCTCTCTCTGCTTGTCCTTATTCCCATTATGATTGATTATTAAGGTTATTGGTAATTATTGATTGAAATATGTTATTTAGTGAAATCATATCCTCATACATTTTAATTTCTCTACTCCCTCAGCTTATTCCACCCCGGAATAACGAGCCTCGTCTTGTCATGGCTATATCGGAGCTAATAAATTTTAAAATGTTTTAATTTCTTTTCTGTCATATTGTTCCAGAAAATTTATATCTAAATATGTGTACAATTATATTTACGTTTTAATGTTATTCTAGATTTTTAATATTACATACGGGCCTCATTCCTTGCAGCAAAAATATTATATTATTTGTAAATGCTTTTTCTATTTCTTAAATTTCTTGTTATGTTTGTAATTTATTAAGGTGTTAATTTTATGTCAGGGACCAATAAAAAGTACCAAGTGTTATACAAATTGTTTTATTTTAAAATAAATATGCTCTCATAAATTTGTATGTAATTTTATAATGTTTATCATGAAAAGCAGCAAATACAACATTGCTCTTATGTAAAAGCAGCATCCCTTAGGTCCATTATCCTCTTCTTTTCTTCTTTATAGCCTCTTTTAACTGCTTCAGCAGACCTGAGTAGTACTGTTCAGTTATTGTGACTCCCTTATCTTTATAATCGATAAGTATTCCTTCCGTATCCATCACCCATTCATTCCAAAATACAGTGGTCAAGATTTTTCCTGATCATAATTAATAATTATGAACCCAAGTTACATCTCTAGTGACAATCCAATTAAAAATCAATTACAAATCTTTATTGTTTCCGCAGAGGTTCAAACACTGAATCCGCTTTTGTTTTTAAATTAGTGTGAGCTTCTGTGGCACCAACCTCGGATTGTTTTTGACATCACGTTGAGTCACGGTAATCACTCTCCAGCGCGGCTGCAAGCCAGTTGATTTATCCCATGTAGTGAAATCTGCTCCAACTTCATTCTGCCAGCGCATTCCTCTTGACCTCTCCTGATAAGACACACTGACGGGACAATGTTTCTAGACAAAAGTCTTTTGTTAGTTCCTGATCTTCCATACATTCAAACTTTGATTATTGAACCACGCTGACATCTTTGTTCAGGCGCTAAAACTTCATCGCCAGGTAGTAGTAAAAATATATCATTTCTTTAATGAATTAATTTTGTATGTCAATCCTGCCACGAGCGACTAAACTAAATTGTTTACATGACATCTAGAGGAATCTATAACAATCTTTATAAAATTCGACGACATAATGACAAGCTAAAAAATCGCCTGTGGCGATTTTTTAAAATTTGAATCATAAATAACATCTAAAGTAAAACATTTTTGTAGTCCTTTGAATGCCGACCTAACCTAAATTTGGGCAAACACAGGCATGCCGAAATTCCTCTATAGTCCCTAATCAGAATATTAATCTTGTCATGTACCCACACATTCATTCAAATTTCTCATCCGGTCTTTATTTCTAATAAATGATAAGACGTCATATTCGTCCCATAGATAAGAGAGAACAGAAAAAAACAATCATAAATTTGAATACTATCCACTTGAACACAATTTTAGCGCGCAATTATCTTCAATTGATGGTCACGTTGCTAAATTATTACATTGTTTGTTGTGTTGAAACAAGCTTTTAATTTTTTTAAATTATTTATTACTCAATTTTAAATAACAATTATTAAATAATTTTAAAACTAAACTGACATATTGAAATCTCTCCGTAAACCCTTCACTCTAAGATTTTACAAGTACCATGTGTCCATTCTTTTAACTGTTTGTAAAGATAACAAAAGATTTTTAGATTTGTATTTATTTTGGAAACTTTAAAAAAATCTAAATTCGGCGATACCTGATCGCGAGCAATGAAGAATATTTACATATTCTTCTTCTTTTCGCGTCTTATCCATTCAATGGACATTGTCTATCATGTTGGCTGTCATCACATTATATAGTGCGGTCCGGTAAAGCTGTACAGCAGACTGGCCAATCATTGTCCCAGGTTCTTCTTCCAGCTTTCTCAATATTATGGATCAAATATATTGAAGTTTTCGTATTTTTATTGTTTTAAATATTTATTTTTCTTTATTCATACGAACCATAACATAATCATTCACAGCTCCATCTGTCAAGCTTATTTTGTGAATTTTTCCGTGGATCCAAACACCAAAGCAGCCTTGTCATTTCTTCCATGCTTCCATAGCATCTGACCATACATATTAGTGATTTTTAATTTAATTAATTTTAAATACTAAATTAATGTATTAATTATAAATATATACGTATAAAATCAATTTTGTCGAAAAATATTGTTTTTGCGTCGCCGGCATTCGAACCTGGATCTCTATTTCCAATCCGGGGAAGTACACTACCAATTATGTTATAACACCAGTATTTTTCATGACAAATTTTCGAACCTATGTGTTACATTTTTTTTTCAAATTAATACACCTGTCATATGTAACATATAGGTTCGAAAATTTGTCATGAAAAATACTGGCGTTATAACACAATTAGTAGTGTACTTCCCCGGATTGGAAATAGAGATCCAGGTTCGAATCCCGGTGACGCAAAAACAATATTTTTCTACAAAATTGATTTTAAATGTATATATTTATAATTAATACATTAATTTAGTATTTAAAATATCACATACCGTCTGTTCTGAATAATTACAACTTCACAATAGAATGCGTTTTCCTTAATAATTAATTTTACATTGAAAAATTAATTGGGATATAAATCGATAGCGTTTCACGACAGTGTCGACATTTCGTTTAGGAAGAAACTCACGCGCGCGTCACAGCTGTTCTTTTTCATTAACTTTAATTAATATTATTGTAAAAATATATTTGATTAGTGTTATTTTTGCACTGACGCAACTGAACGCAATTCCAGCGCGCAATTATCTCCAATTGACGGTCGCCGTGCTAAATATTATATTGTTTACATAATGGGAGCGTCATTCGTTATCCACGTCAATGAATAAATTAGGAATGGTCAGTGAAATTTACATATATCTATTTTTGCCATTTGGCTGACGAAATTCAACCGATGTTGCGTCATCTTGCAACCCCCTGAGCGCTCGCCGACAAAGGCGTAACTTAAAAAAAGCCTTCGGTTTGCAGCGATGGTCTGGTCCCTAACACGACACATCAGCGAGGCAGAATTTATAATTCCATTTCTTGAATACATTTTCAAAATAATAAAAAATCCAGAACTGCTCAGGATGCGTGTACACGCTTGAGACTCTATCTTCACCATCAATTCCAATGCCAGTGATATTGGAATTGATTAAACAGAAAATATGTACGTATTATGTTATTAATCTATATTTTTTGTGCAAGGTCTCGTGAAAAATAAAATACGATAATGCAAATAATTCCAAACAATACTCGCAGATAAGATTAGACTTATTTAATTTCAAATGGTGAGCACGTGTGACCTACAACGAATCACATTGTTGGCGTGGCGTGCGCACATTCTATTCAATACACAAAGTTCACAACACGCACTGAACACGATCAGGGGACTTGAATTATCATCTATTGCTTGTGTTAATCTCACTTTCACCCCACGAATTAATTTAAAGATATTAATCTAATCTATTATATTATATATCTCGATTCAAACTGGATTTAATTAAAATGATTATGAATGAGTGAACAATGTTGAAAAAAAATGTTCCCCATGTCAGTCATTTCTAAAATTTGTCAGTCATCGGTTGTTGCCGTTGTCCGCGCACGCGCAAATGATGCGCCTCGATTCAAAATCTTCGATCAGCATCGAAAATATAAATGGGTAAATTTCATCGATCATAAATTTCCGATCAACATAATAATATTTTATAATTATTATTTGGCTGTGTTTGTTTTGAGATTGAACTAGCATAAATTTACTTTATATTAGTATTGTAGAAAGGATAAGATAAACACTCTGAATATTATGGTACCGTATGTATACATGTATACAGCGGCGTAACTACGTTAATGCGTCCCACGTTAGAAAGGGGGCTCAAAAAATCCGCGCCCTACAATATTTTTCATACTTTTCTTTTTTACTTTTCCCATGTTGTATCCAAATGGAGGACATATACCATTTGGTAACCCTTCACCTGTATAAAACGCTCATAAGATCTGCGCTCATATGTTCTAGAAACATAGACTATGAAAGAAAAAATTTCCGTAAAATTTACAGCCCCGTAAATGATTTCAGTATCTGGAGACAAAGATGTGATGCGGATACGCCAGAGTGGTCAAATCAATTAAAATTTGAAGCTTACCGGCTGGAGCATTCGCATTCAACATTATTCTTTATTATATACAAAACATAGAGGCCCTAATTCTTTCACTTACGCCACTGTTTTCTAAGTATAATATAACAATATGCAGAGTCACACATTGCGCAATATGTTGACGTTTTCCACTTGTGTTAAAGATAATATAATACTCGATGCATGGAAAGTTACCGACACCAATAAAAGATAAATTATCACTCAGCCCACAGCTAGAGCGGAATTTTTGTAGACAATTAACTGCGATGACGAGTGACCGCGTCTCTGCATCCTTAATAAAACTTTCAATTCAATCCTTGATAATAATAATTGCTTATTTCGAGTATTGCAAAATTTGTTGTCATTTTGAGTTGCAAAATCTACCGTTATTTAAAATATACATTTAATATAAATTAAGTCCACCTTAAAATTGTTCTTCATATACACCTTTTATATGTTAATAAATCTTTCTACTTGTAATTTTAACCAATTGAACAATTGCTTGTAAACTATGCCCGTCTCGACACAGAATCTCTCTAGTGAGACGGGCACAGTCCAAACAAATTTTTATATGTATTATATAGTTATAAATAAATAAATACCACAACGAGTTGACTAAATATGAAACGAAAGTCGTACGAAGCCGGTTTAAAGTAAAATGAACGTGCAGAGATTCGTGAAAATTCAAACAGCGGAAAACTTTTTCGTGACTGGCGAAAAATGAAACTGTCACTATCAGAAATGCCAAAAATAAAACGGACAAATAGCGGAATCATGTCATGTTTTAAATATATACACCAAATATTATAATAAAGTATAGCATTGTTTTAAAAATATTTTATATTTTATTTAATGAGATAAACGTCTCAAAGTTTATTAATATAGGAAGATTTCGGTGGTTGAGCTACGCGGAGAGAATGATCGAACAGAGATAATCGAAGACCTTGAACTTGGGATAGTAAAAGCTTAGATGGGGCGACAATGTTTTCAAAGACTGTGTGGTGTAATGAAGTCAAAAATGAGCTTTTGTAGTATGTTAAAAAAATAAGAAAAAAATCCGGATTACCATGCTTTTAAAATTTTTTCAAAATGTGCAATACTTTCGGTGATATTGGGGTTCAAAGTTGGGCTTGTTTAAAAACGCTCGGATTATCGTATCCACGTCGATGATTGGTAACTGAGATTTAATGATGACCGGTAACTAAGATTTAACTGTCGGAGGCTTAGTTTCTAGTGTAGCAGTCATTGCTCGAAGAATTGCGTTAATCAGTTATCAATCATCGTTACAATCGAACATAATCACAGTTAAAATAACGATTTATATAAGGATTTTACCATCACTACCGGCCAGTACTAACAATATTAGTGTCGAGTGCCGACTTGTCGACTCGGTAGATGTGACGTCGAATGATAAAACCGATCGTTTTTAAAACACGCAACTTTAAACATCTATAACTCTGCCATATTTTAAGATATCGAAAAAAATCTTTCAGTTTTGCTAATGAGTTTTTTCGAAGAATTAAAAAAATGACACAACCACCTCATTGCAAAGAATTGGATGCAATAGAAACCATTGGAGGAAAATTCTTGAGGAGACCGCTTACACTTTACCTGGGAGTACAAAACCAGTATTATTATTTTTATCTTTGACTTATTTATACTAGCGCCGTCGATTTTGACGCTTTGAAACCTACAAAACTTACCTTCGCCTTATACTCGAGTATTTACAACTCGGTAATCAAACAACATGATATGAAAAACCCACCCACATTGCCAGATCATTGCACGGTCAGGGATTTATTTCCTGAAGCCGAAGTGACAAATTTAAAATCAATTGAGTCAAAAAATATTTTAAAATTTTCATCTCAAAATATTGCAAGCAGGCGATAAAATCATCAAGGCCAATTTTTATTATCTATTAATTAATCCGCGAACACAAAATCTCTCTAGGTAGGTACTTTATCCTTATCTTAAATACTTTTTCGATATTGGCGAAAATTACAGTTTGTGGAAAATACTGGATTTAACATTAATTATTTTGATTTCTCGATAATATATTATTATATAAACGTAGGCGAACTTATCATTTTAAATATATACGAGTTGTAAAATGAATAAGGCTGATTCGTAATATCGTATTAAAATATTTTCTTAATAAGAATTTTCTTTAATTTTTAAATAATTGATGAACAGTAAATTAATTAAATTGTTTTTTTTTTTAAGTTATACGCACAGTACGGGTATATTTTAATTCATGATTACCAAATATATATTCTCACGGAGAGTGTGAGATTACGAATTCAGGCAGCAGAGATATCTTAGAGGAGTAGCGGGAGTAACGTTAATAAGGTTGCTTAATAACCCAAAAACTTAAGTAACAAAAATGTATTTTAGAGTTATTCATAATAAACGGTTCTATCTGTAATACAAATAAATATATTCCTAACAACTATAGAAAATGAAATAATCTAAAACGTAGCTGTTTAGTTTAAAGTTAAAAATTAACACGACACATCACCTGATGCGTTGTTTTCAGTCTCTTATCCGTTAATTTTTTTTTTGTTTATTATATGCTAAAAATCAATCGTCAATCTTGAAAAAAATGTGTCTTCACCTCTCTTGAAAACTTGACAGATATGTCGTAGACATGTTTTTCTGTTTTTGAGTGAGAAGTACCGCACTGAGAGCGAGAGCTCACCAGGGACAAAACAATCGTACGACAGTTCTATCGTTTTATGCCACCAGTCCACTCTCTGCTCTCGCCTTACATCGCCTATTCTCGTGTCGATTCGGGTCGTCTCGTGCCATCTGCCCTCGCCGCGAGTGTACAGTCGCCCCTCGGTTTCTCTCGGTCGAAGCGTGGACGAGGCGTGGCGAGGTGAGCAATCTCGACGAGAGTGTACTTTGTATCACTCGGGTCTCGGCACCTCGGCAAATGTCTGGCCCGAGGCGGCATTAAAATTTTGTCGCAATGCGCTCGCACTGAGGGAGACCCTCGGTACGAAGACCCTTCTTCTATATATAAAAATAGCGGTGGCTTTGACTGTCTCGAGAAGGCCAGAGGAACGATCACCAAGACATATCTTCATGACAACTGGGCTGCTGGTGAGTCGCCTGGGCGGCTGGGATAAATAAAGGCTTTATGAAGACAGATTGGGCCTTGATTGGTTATCAAGAACTGAAACAGAGCAATGCAGAGGAGAATCGAGACAATGGCCCTCCGATCCTTCTAGAATAAAAAGATGAAAATGAGTATGGTGACGAATAAATCAAATTTAAAAACTTTAAAACGTTCACCATAGACATTCATAGCTTTTATAGTCTGCACTCTGTGTTAATATTGTGTATTAGATGCCAGACAAGACGCCTTAGAACATTTTGGAACTGAAACATAGTACATTTTTTGATATTATACACTCTACTACAGACAAATTTAATGTTTAAAATTGTCCGCAACGCTCAACACTTCACTGACGCTGCCGTCCATAAATAAGAACGCTCTCAATCGTGAAAATTGTAGGGAAAACTATCTACTTATCTAAATTTAAAAATTTAATTAATTTTCTCTATTTTAAAAATTAAGTGTGAAATTACAATACCAATAAAATACTTATTAAGCGAATTAAGATAAGAATATTTTACACCAACAATATAAGAAAATACATGCAATCTACAAGTAAAGGTGATGAAATAAACCGTGATTGTAGTCACTATTGGCAACTGTAATTATTCGTAATTCTGCGAACAATCACACTTAATTCACAGTTACCAATCGCAATCACAGTTCTAAAATATCGTTACAATTGAACAGTTTATTTCATAAATACTAATTAATCCAAAAATCACGGTTAGGATTCCCGGTTGGGTCAAAAGAATATCCAAATTTTGACAAAATATAGAAAGACCGCTGTATATTCAAAACAGTTAAGGTCAGGGTCAGGGTCAGTCTCTGGTGCATTTTATATTTTTATATGGTGTGGAATCATGGACCCTGAAGGCAAGGGAAAGAAGACAAATTTATGCTTTTTAGATGTAGCGCTGGAGACATGTTGCGCATACAAATTCTTATAATGTCTTCATTCTGCAAGAACTGATAATCAAAAACAGACTTAACCATTCACTTGAGACGTATTCTTCAATTTTTTGGGCATCTTGCTAAAAGGGAAGATATCTTAGAGAAGCTTGTTGTGGTGGGCTACGTCTAATGATGGAAAGGAAGAGGAACATCCCCCACCCATTGGGGCGACCAAGTGGAAAAGGCAACAGGCACTTCTCTGGTGCCAGCTCTAAGATCTGCAGGACGCCGAGAAAAATGAAGGAAGGTAGTCAAGAGGGACCTACGTGGATGATGAAAACAGAACATGGAAAAACTAAATACATCGTCACATACACCTAATGCAATAATGACAATCTTCTTCTTTTTATGATGCTCTTGGCAGAGCAGTCGAAAACCCAAAACTATCCGGCGCTATTTGCTCTGATTCGCAGCATTCCTGACGGTTTCTTAAAGTGAGCATCTGGGTGCGGACTTCTCCAGATTGAATGACTATCATAAAATATCTCTGCGTCCACTGGAGCGCTGCAATTATCACTCACTAAATACAAACCCTCGTACTGGAGGTTCCAGAATAGATACCCGGTGAGGTCACAATACATCTATGTGATTTTCTAAAGCCTAGGGGTTTTGTGATGTGTTTCGCTGCAGTAATTGAGCCTTGACCAGTTGGTAGCATTATAAAAAGCGACATAATAGGCGGCGATATACAGCAGCGACTGAGTCATCATTTATTTAAGGGAACAATTTAATAGGGAATTATTTATTAAAATAAATACTATGTTCCATAAAACAAATTGCTTGTGCATTACAATAATAAAAAATCAACATTAAATAACTAACCTAACCTTGATAATTTTTTATTATTTTATTGCATAAATAATTCGTTCTTAGGAACAGAGTATTTGTTTTAATCTCGTTTTAATAAATATTGAACCAAACTTTAAGTGTCACATAAATAGCCTCACAGCTAGGTGTGGTAAATTTATTACACACACACGCGCACACACGCACGCACGCACGCACGCACGCACGCACGCACGCACGCACGCACATTAATAAGATTTTTTATTTTATCGAGTGTCGCCAATTTTCACAGTTTTTTTTTAAATTTGTTTTGCTCGTTATGCAAATGGCTTGTTATGAGAAGTGCTCGTTATGTGAGGTTCCTCTGTATATCTTTTTTGAAAACTAATAAATATTTTATAACGTTGTTTTTAAATAAATTTGGATCTGAAATATAATTTCGTCAAAGATATAAGAGTTTTAATTGAGTAGGAGGAGTTTTAATTTAATTGAGTTTCAATTGAGCAGAATATTTGGGATAAATCTTCCAGCATATTCGTAACCGTAGTGATAAAATTAATGATATAAGGGAGAAGAAGTTAACCAAGGAAAACATGCACGAGCTAGTTGCTGGAGTGGAACAGATACAGAAGCGACGAAGAAGTAAAATATCTGACACATAATAGGGATCGATGGCGACAGAACTAGTAGAACGAATGACTGTAAAAGAGGAAGAATTGAACTGTCAGTAAAAGGTTGTGGAGCACTTGATAATTCTTATACAACCAATCATAATACTATATTTCATAATTGAGATGGTACTAAACATGTGTAATCCACTAGCCTTCCTATAGTTAGTCACAAAAAAGGCTGTTTAACTTTAGGGAGAATTTTTTTACATAAAAATCTTGATTACGAAGGTTAAACATAAATTCTCGGTTTCTGATCTCCATATGATGGTCCATAAGACGACTGTCTTTAGCAGATTCCTTCACGCCATGTTCTGCAACATTTGTTCCAGTTTTCTGGCCCTTTTTTACTTCATCCGGCCGTATTTTCTCTGGTTTGTAAAAAGGTCAAACTTCTCAGAGTCATCCTTGCGGGTAATTCATTCAACTCAACGGAGACGCTGTATCGGTGACGTCAGGATCACCAAAGAGGTTATAAAATTCACGGCTCCTCCAGATACCATTCCTACTGCTGGCCTCAAACTCTCGCTACTGCCAACGTCCATGTTTCCGATCAGACTGGTCTTATTCAGATGAGCTTTGGTTTTGTGTAATATGCGGGTATATATTTTTATTTTATATATTTAGACATATATAATATTTGTACAGCTATAAAAAAAACAGTTTGTTACATATATTTTACACACATTTTAAAATGCATTTCCCAACCAGGCAAGCCTGTTTTAGAGCAAATTGGTAAACATATTTCCCATATGATTTTGAAATCCATAATAGCAATTCACCTCTATCAATCTATCTATCTGTTTTTATGTTAAAATCACAACATTAAAGTTCGAGTGGATAAATGAAACAATGTTATAACTCTACTTGAGTTTATTAGCACTACTTCCGAGAGAAACAATAACTGACATCGACATACTTCACCTGTCGATGAGAGTTACTATTTCTCTCGAAACTCGAGTAGTGCTAATAAACTCAAGTAAAGTAATAACATTGTTTCATTTATATCCATCCATTATGATGAAACTTGGGCCGATTCTAAAATTGGGCATAATATTTCTCATCTGTTGTTATGTATTTTAAAAAATAAATAAACTTAATTATTTGACAAAATGTAAATAGGTAAGTATACGCTACGTCTGTAATCTCATTATGGAAAATTTTCCAAGAATATTTCCGCAACCCCAAGGTCTCTATCCAATGCTGGATGAAGGCCTCCCCGATATATCTCATTATTCTCTGTCCACTGTTATTCGTTACCACGTAATTCCGCAAAGTTTGAAAATGTCATCAATTTAGTGCGGGCTGTAGATCTTTGAGAATCAAGAAGCCTTAAATTCTCCAAAATTCTTATATAAATATATATTGAATGTCCTTCCTTGTGCAGTAATTACGCTATTTGTGACTTAGAAGATTGTGACAATGTGTACTATCCCCATCTGTGAAGATTGTGACAATGTGTACTATCCCCATCTGTGAAGATTGTGACAATGTGTACTATCCCCATCTGTGAAGATTGTGACAATGTGTACTATCCCCATCTGTGAAGATTGTGACAATGTGTACTATCCCCATCTGTGAAGATTGTGGCAATGTGTACTACCCCCATCTGTGTACGATTATTGAATGTTTATTGCGATATTGATTGATTTTTAATCGAACAACATTGCAAAACGTGTGTTCGTCGGCATGTGAACTGGCTATTAAGCACTTGAGCCGATAAGCCGTATCTCGCACCGTGCGTATTATATTCTTATTAATTGCGTAAGTTATTAAAACACGTCAGGAGCGGACTAAACAGGCGGCAACATCAAACAGAGAGACCAATGTTGGCTAAATTGGTGTGACTGATAATAACATTTACTTCTTGAACTCTTGAACCGTCTAAAAATTAACATGAACTTTAAAAAACACTTTGTTATCGAAACTCAAGTAAAGTACGCCACAGAAATAATGTGGAACAAGCTATCATTCATTGTGCATTGGCCAACTGATGCATAGACCAGTCGTCAAAAGTTTCATCCGAGTGTACGTATCCAAACACCAGCGGGTCGTTTTGCCCGGGTACCAGGGCATGAATATGACACTTTCTTCTATACGAATGCCACCCCTGCTATTTTTAATCTATCCCTATAAGTGTGCATTATTTAAATTCGCATTGCCGTCTGAAATTGTGCTATTTTATGGCCATTATCTTTCTGGATAAAAAATGCAATCATTTGATGATATGATATGACATTTGGGTCTTGCCCGTTGAAATTTTCTACACAAATATATTTTTTTGTCGGATTGTTTAAGCACAATTCTGAAAAACTTGAGTGACTTTTAAATATTATTTTCTGTTTTTTTATACACGGGATGGTGATTCTATTTATATTCAATCTGATGGCCTGTATTCACGGGTGAGATTTCTCTCAGAGATTCACAAATCGTCTTATGAGCTTCGCTCGCGGATTAGAATTAGTGGATGCCAAAGTCTCATTGAGAAAGATCATCGCCCCGGTGAATACAAAGAATTTATCAACATAAAAATGCAATATAAATAAATACTGATAATATTTATTTCCCAAGACCAATTCGCCCCTGAAAAGTGTTCGCAGATTGTGGGGGGTCCGAATAACATATTATTGCAAAAAATACAAATTTACTTTATAACTTTAAATTAGCCAATTGAAAACATATTACACTGTCACTAGAGGGATGTCAGGGAAGTTTCTCGCAACAGTATTTTTCTCTCCGCGATATTTTCGACACTTTGTTTTTAATAATAATAATGGATCATTTTTATAGCACCATTTTCGTAAAAACTTTCACCTCAAGGGCTCTTTACACATAAACTGTTTATAGTTCTACAATTATCTTTATTTTTTTAATTAAAAATGGTTATTTTCACTTATGAAAATGACTTTTTGAAAAGGTGCATTTTTAGTTTCTTCTTAAAAAAAGTCTCTGATGCACTGTTTCTTATGACGGAGGACAAAGAGTTCCACGTTTTTTGGGACTGCTACCGCAAATGCCCATTCACTAAATTTAGACTTCTAGCTACGATTGGTCGGTCTACAACCCAAATAGAGGCTGACCTGAAAGTTTGACGTCTACCATTCAAATAGTCTGGGATTTTCAGGGAATCGGAGCCAATGTAGCAGATTTAAAAGGGATATTATATGAGAGAATTTGGAAACTCCATATATTATCCGTGCAGCCACTTAATTACATTTAGAATGGATTGTAATTTATTCAGCTGAAATATTGGCAGGCTAGCATAGATGCTGCTACAATAATCCACACGTGACACCACAAATGCGTTTATAAGTAGACGGGCTGCCTCAATAAGAAGATGTCTCCGAATACTTTTAATCTATCTCAGTTTATGGCAGCATGCACTGACAGTTTTATAAATTTGTGTATTCACTGAAAGACCTGAATCAAATTTTTTTTCTTTTTTATATACTTTTTACTTTTCAACTAAATTTTAGAGATAAATTTACTACAAGTGTATTTCAAGTATCTGTCAACAATGTCACTGCGACTCTGTAAACCCATTTACAAGTCTAAATTTGGATTCTAAAGTATGTATAAGTGGTGTATATCTATCTCTATATAAAATTTGCAGATGATATTTTGGTTTAGTTAGTTGGTTACTCTGTTTAAATTGAAACATTTACGTCAATTTTGACGGTGTGTTACCATTGAGTTCGGCCTCATTCCGTTCGAGACAGTTGTGTAACATGCAATCATAATTAAGTCGCGGAATTAATGCAATTTATAATAATTGTCCTAAAATAAGATTTGCCGGTGAAAGTTGTATATCAACCACAAATTGCAGTACACGAGTTAATATCAATTTAATACGCAGGTTAAAACGAATGGCGATATCAGGTTTGAAGAATATTTTTGATTTTTTGACAGGGGCTAGACATAATTTAAACGTGTATGGCCCGTGTCGGCGGAATATAACACGATGAGATATATCTCAGAGATTTAGTTGAGGTAAATCTCAATAGGTACTATGTACACGTGTTGAAATTTTGATCTGGAGATAAACTAGATCAACTTGAGATTGGTAGAATATACACTACGACGTTCGATTTGACAAGTGTTTCAACAAGTGTGCTCAAACGACGCTCGTAACCATAGATACTTACTATTTACTATTTAATTATTTATTCTGAATGTTATACAAACAGGAGGCATTAATTTAGAAACATTTACCTATTCTATTTTAACCGCTGCTGGAGAGATTTCACCCAACTGATGAACATAAATTGATAGTAAACACTGATAAAGTAATCGAGACGGCGAATATCTGGGACTGCAAAAGCCGAGAGTTGCCTCCAAAGAATCTCGTGGGAACATGATTCATATCTCAGAGATTGTCTCGAGTCGAAGATCTCTTAAAAATCTCATTTGTAAATACGTGACATTACTTTAATGTAAAATATATACTAGCAGGAGCAATCGACTATCGCCGACTATGGTGACTTTGGCGCTCAAACACGCGGATAGCAGGGTCAGAGGTCGGTGCACATCAATTGGTTTAATCTGATCTATATATAAATCGTATTATTACGCACGTTTATGTGATGCATCAGCAACGAATTTTATCGCTGTTCTGAGCTTGTTTTGATTGGAAAATTTCTTCTATAAACACGCACTCCTAGGTTTCCCAACCGTGTGAAAAGACAACGATTTTAAATATAAATTGGAAAAATCCCTGAAACAAAATCGCAGATTTTCATCACTTTGATGCTCCAATGCCATAATTTTCTTTATTATGACGGGAAATTTTCCATTCAATTAAAATTTATCGACATTCTTTAGGATTTCCAGTAGGAATTTTTTTTAAATAATTTTCGATGTCATTTTTTAATCTGGCGGCCTGGGGCACCCGATAGCCTGGGGATAATGAGCAACTTCTAGATCCAAGTGACACTGCTTCTTTTCCCGTATCGGGGCTGAAAGTATTTCTGTTTTTTATAACTTTAACTCGCTTTCTATATTATGAAGGTCTTGAAATAAAAAATGTTACCAAATGTACTAAATAACGTGGATGGTAAGTAAAATTATCTCTCATATAACTTAATTCTATAAATTTATTGATAAATCTTTAGATATTTTTATAACTTTTATTGAATCTAAAATACGTAACAGGAACTATAATTGAAATTGAAAATATATCACGAACCGGAGCGGCGCAACGGTCTATTCCGAGCTTTGATATTATGTAATTATTCACATAATGGGCTCACAAAAAAAAAACTCTTGCAAATCATTAAAAATTGTTTTGAAACAACATCGCATATTACATTATTATTGTTGTCAATTTAAAGAGTCAGTGGACTATTAGCTGAACCCTCGCAGCGTATAAAAGCTACCGTCGGCAAATAGAATCCTCAATCAAAGTTCAAGTGTTCAGTGGAGAGTTCGAGAATTCGCAGAAAACAATCAATTATATACCGAGGTATGTAACTAATACATTGCAATACGCATATTAATTACCAACACCATTGTGACAAAACACACCCCACCCCACCCCTACTTGGCTGGGAAATAAATATTATATTTTTTAATTTTAGTATTTCTATTATTTTTTCACAATTCTGAAACATATATATATATATATTATTCAAATTATTAACCTTTAAATGTATATACCTATTTTAACATTTGTTTCTTCTCTATGAGAGTAAGACTCGTGTATAGAAAAAAAGTATATTCGAGTTAATTTATGTTTTAGTTAGTCTGTGTACATATTTTTTTTACTTCAGTTACAAATTTATGATAGTCCGTAATTTTTCTAATTGTGATGGGGAGATTGTTAAAAAATTTGATTCCTTGATAAATAAATTGATTTTGAGTTGCGGTATATTTTAGTTTTGGGATATCAATTTGATTTCTTTATCTTGTAGATCGGAATTCGCTTCTAAAATTTACTCGTAATTGATTTTTAATTTTGAAAATTTGAATTATTAATTTTTTTTTGTATATGTCTACTATTTTTGGTACTTTAAAATATATGAAAAGTTGTATACTTGGATAGTATATAAAGTCACGTTTCACACAAATTAAACCAGGCACTAATAATTCTAAACTATTACTCAATATTCAGACAGATTTAGACAATATTTTGTAATTTTTCAAAAATAACACAATCCCAACATTAATTATATTTTTTATTTAAATAAAATATGAGTGTGCACTAATAAACAATATCGGTCGTACAAATAAATGAACAAAACTGAGACAGGTGTTTGCGTAGTAGGGCGGACGTGATATTATATAATAAAAATAATTGTAATAATTATAATTAAACTGGCATTGCACGCATTAGATAAATCTTCCGTATTGTTTTAATTATTGACGCATTTATAAAAATTTTCATATAGTTTGTTTAATTTAATATTACCACCGCCTCGAAAAAGCATTGATAGAAAGATCGCCATGCAATCCTAACATATTTAATAATTTCACGAACTAGACAATTAAAACACTAATAGGTAGAACGCCATGCAATCCTAACATATTTAACAATTTCACGAATTATACGATTAAAACATTGATAGAAAGAACGCCATGCAATCCTAATATATTAAATAATTTCACGAACTAGACAATTAAAACACTAATAGGAAGAACGCCATGCAATCCTAACATATTTAACAATTTCACGAATTATACGATTAAAACATTGATAGAAAGAACGCCATGCAATCCTAATATATTAAATAATTTCACGAACTAGACAATTAAAACACTAATAGGAAGAACGCCATGCAATCCTAACATATTTAACAATTTCACGAATTAGACGGTTAAAACACTAATAAAAAGAACGCCATGCAATCCTAATATATTAAATAATTTCACGAACTAGACAATTAAAACACTAATAGGAAGAACGCCATGCAATCCTAACATATTTAACAATTTCACGAATTATACGATTAAAACATTGATAGAAAGAACGTCATGCAATCCTAATATATTAAATAATTTCACGAACTAGACAATTAAAACACTAATAGGAAGAACGCCATGCAATCCTAACATATTTAACAATTTCACGAATTATACGATTAAAACATTGATAGAAAGAACGCCATGCAATCCTAATATATTAAATAATTTCACGAACTAGACAATTAAAACACTAATAGGAAGAACGCCATGCAATCCTAACATATTTAACAATTTCACGAATTATACGATTAAAACATTGATAGAAAGAACGCCATGCAATCCTAATATATTAAATATTTTCACGAACTAGACAATTAAAACACTAATAGGAAGAACGCCATGCAATCCTAACATATTTAACAATTTCACGAATTAGACGGTTAAAACACTAATAAAAAGAACGCCATGCAATCCTAATATATTAAATAATTTCACGAACTAGACAATTAAAACACTAATAGGAAGAACGCCATGCAATCCTAACATATTTAACAATTTCACGAATTATACGATTAAAACATTGATAGAAAGAACGCCATGCAATCCTAATATATTAAATAATTTCACGAACTAGACAATTAAAACACTAATAGGAAGAACTCCATGCAATCCTAACATATTTAACAATTTCACGAATTAGACGGTTAAAACACTAATAAAAAGAACGCCATGCAATCCTAATATATTAAATAATTTCACGAACTAGACAATTAAAACACTAATAGGAAGAACGCCATGCAATCCTAACATATTTAACAATTTCACGAATTATACGATTAAAACATTGATAGAAAGAACGCCATGCAATCCTAATATATTAAATATTTTCACGAACTAGACAATTAAAACACTAATAGGAAGAACGCCATGCAATCCTAACATATTTAAAAATTTCACGAATTAGACGGTTAAAACACTAATAAAAAGAACGCCATGCAATCCTAATATATTAAATAATTTCACGAACTAGACGGTTAAAACATTGATAGAAAGATCGCTATACAATCCTAAAACATTTAACATTTTCAAGAATTAGACTGTTAAAACACTAATAAAAAGAACGCCATGCAATCCTAATATATTAAATAATTTCACGAACTAGACGGTTAAAACACTGATAGAAAGATCGCTATACAATCCTAAAACATTTAACATTTTCACGAATTAGACTGTTAAAACACTAATAAAAAGTACGCCATGCAATCCTAATATATTAAATAATTTCACGAACTAGACAATTAAAACACTAAAAGAAAAGACGCCATGCAATCCTAACACATTCAACAATTTCACGAATTAGACGATTAAAACGCTGATAGAAATAACGTCATGCAATCCTTAACATATTTAACAATTTCACGAACTAGACGGTTAAAAGTCCTTGGTAGGTTTTTATTTCTACAGCATTCTAACACATCTCTGTCTTAGTTCTGGCATCGATTACTCCGTCCATCGTACACATGCCCGAATATTTTTCGAATTCATAATTAATATTTTTGAAAAGTTTCTTTATATTTCTGTATTTTTTAGATTTGTTTATTTATCACGTTTATAAGGTAAATTAAAGCTAATTCATAATTTATTACATAACATTCTAATGTTTGGAATGAAATACATAATACGCAGCAAACATGTCAGGCGTTGAACTGATTTAAAAAAACTTCAAGTATGAAATTGAGAATCAACTAAAGCTTTTACAATAGAACCATCTAGTTTCAATATCGCGACCACTCGCAAACTCCACTCCCCCCACCACCGCCATTATAAAAATAATTTTTGAAATAGACAATTATTTTCATCACTCGTTTTCATAATCAGTTTTGAAATGTTATTAGAAACATTTCTCAATACGAATTAAGTACTAAAATATTATAATTATTATCATGATATTTTTACATATCTGCCCATGTATATTTGAATACACGTTTTCAACTTGCCATTAGTTTCTTTTAAAAACTACAAAATATTTTCACAAAATACTTATATGTTTATTTCATTTATTAATTTGTTAATTTACACGTTTGATGACAAATTAACAACGTACACGATTATTTAATAATTTCTTTATGTCCGTGCTCGTGGCGTTATAAAACAAACTTGTATTGTCAGCTGTCCGCGTCGCGTGGGAACATAAAAAAAATCTACGGTCATTCTATCGCGTGAACGCGTTCGTGTATCGCGCCAAATAAAGTGAGTAATTTAGCTATTGTATTTTCGTTGATTATTTTAAACAAATGGATGTTATAAAAAATATTAATTAACCGCAAACTCCGTTTGAAGTACTGTCTCTGTGACAACCTGTATAAATAAATAAATAATATTATATAAACGCTGTTTGTGTGTAAACGCGGTCGATATCTAGATCATGGGTTCCCAAACTTATTTTGTTAGATTGTAAGTTAGTCTTACGAGATTTTACATAAATTACGAAACGCATGCCGATACTTTACGGACAACCGCTCCAATTTTAACAAGGCATTAAATGAAACAAAAACAAACGACCCAACACGACATTCATATTTTATTAAAACTAAATGCAGTAGGTGGTGGATTATCACGTTTAGTGTTATTGGAATCAACCGCAATTTGTACTCAATTTTCAATGGAAAAAATCAAACATCAAAACACATGTATTTTTCATAGATTTTTAGACTCAGGTTATCAGTTATTAGGATACTCATAAACAATACGTAAACATTTGGAAAATGTCACAATGGTACCTACTTGGTCCAGTGGTGTATTTCATTATGCGTTTTATACCATTGCCTCGACAAGTTTACGAAAATATGTCTCATTTTTAACAAAAAATACTTGAAATATGAAAATTAATCAAACTCAAATAACCACCAGCCATAAATTCATAAGTTGTACACAATAAAAATTATGTAAAACGACTGCAGTAAGCGCCGGTTATTGCATTCAGTGGTTACTAGAGTCACCCGTATATTGTACTCAATTTTAATGGACGAAATCAATTCGGATTTCGGAACATTTACGAACAATTTTGGAACAAAAAACAAGTATTTTTCGTTGCTTTTTATAGCCAGATTATCAGTAAAATCAATGTATTCACAAATAACTCGTGTTTCTAAGTACCTTAGTACTTTAATTTTCTAGTTAAAATTACCTTTCAGCCAATTGATTAGAAATAATAGCTACACTCTAAATAGTTACATATTATCTCAATGGTTTTTTTATCTTTCTCAGAACTCTTTTGTTGAGTACACTTCAGTCTATCACAACTTGGAATCATGCCAGAAAGATTGAAAGCCGTCAACGGTCACTCGATGCAGTGCACCAGAGAGACGATCACCAAGGCGGCAAACGGGTGCCCAGCAATTATTAAAGGCAACATGGAACAACCTAAGTTGACTTCAGAGCGAATCTTCCAGAGGGAAGACAAATATGGAGCTCATAACTATCATCCAATTCCTGTTGCAATTTGCAGAGCTAAAGGTAATTGTGATGGTGTTATTAATAATAAATATAAAGACACCATCGCAACCATATTTTGAAAGCAAGAGATAGATAAATTTATTGACATCATAAAAAACATTTTTTAATATGATTCATGTTGGTTGTTGTAAGTTTTATTTCATATATTTCCCTTTGGTATTTATCTGACTATTAATTTATTGGAAAATTGCCCCACATATACACAACTCTATTTAATAAATCTTAATAAACATCTTAGCATAACGCATTCACTTCAGTGTAATGTAGCGTAAAACAGCATTAGATGACACTTAAAAGTTAACAACTTCTTTCCATTATTTTACTTACTTCCTCATCTCAATCGACTACACTACAAACCATCACAGTAATGCACACATCTAAAAGTGATAAGATTTAATTAGAGAACTGAATATGACTCTTCTTCTTGACATGGACATGAATACACTGAGAATTGTATTCATCTTTTTCATGCTCTTCCTAAACAGGTCAGACTAACAAGCTTTTCATCCATCTCGATGTTCACAACCGTAGGTGCTTACTCACTGTATTGCACTTTTCTCATAGAGCATTTGCCAAGTGTGATTGGTCTCCTTCTAGCTCAATGTGCTTCTAAGAATAAACACTTACCAGACATTCTGGCAACAACGAATTACATGTCCTAGACTATTTAACTGAAATTTTTTCATCAAATGTAAAAAGGAGTCCATTTTTGATAACAACTCACATTCCTTATTCTGTCCCTCTTTGAGACACCTGACACTCTTCAAATGTATCATTTCCATGCTGTTTGTATTCTGTATGTATCTATTATCCAGTTCTACGAGTGTTTGTATCATTATAAAATATATATTTTCAGGTATCTTCATGTGGGATGTGGAAGGCAAAAAATACTACGACTTTCTGAGTGCCTTTTCAGCCGTGAACCAGGGTCACTGCCATCCTAAGATATTGGAGGCGCTCACTCAGCAGGCACAACAACTCACACTCACTTCCAGGTTTGTATGTTGTGTATTATAATCAAAAATACAAATGTTTTGGAAAACAAGTCATCTCAAGGATGTTGCAGTTTGTATATATTTATGAAAATATAATTAAATAAATAAATATATATGTATATATACCATTCCACGGCCAACTTGTTGACTTGAATAAGCTTAACTAATACATACTTGACATGTACAGAGAGATTTTTTTTAAATTGTCAATAAAAACAACTAATTCTAATATGAACTTGTAGCATGTTTTAAAATGCTGTAGATGTAATATTTAATAAAAGCTTTATATGTCAATGTCTTCGAATAAAGTATTGTAACTAACAAATATGTCATTTTTAGTTGTTCTACAATTTGTGTATGTTTGGTACACATTTAAATGGGAGTATTATTTTTTTATTGTATTGAGTTATGTTCCATATTAAACACAACATAAAATTTACTGCCACTTTAAAATGTATCAAACATGTGGAAAAATACAATGAATAATGAACAATATATGTTTGGGGTTAGGTCGGTGGTTAAATGAAAGAAATGTTGTTCGCTTGTTGAGGTGTTTATTGTGATGGATGTAACAATGAAGATACATGAGAATGAGTATATAGTATGAGTGAAGATGTAGAAGGTGTGCGTGGATTTCAAAGTGAAGCCAGTCGGCGGGCTCGCTCGGCACGGGTCGGCAAGACCGCCGTGTAATGAAGAAACTGAAGAGATTACTTGGCAGTGAATGATCGAGACAGACTTGTAGCAGCAGCCGGCAGCGCTGTTGCTAGCATCGATACCGACTGAGATGGCGGTGGATATGAATTTTGATCACTACATATGTATTGGGATACTGATATTCTTCTTATTCTCTATTTATTCTCCTGGCATTATATTGCATTCTTTAACCAATACATGACATCAATTATTTTGGCACATTATGCTTTATTTAAATTATAATTGATTTATTTCTACTTTTCTCAGTTATTATTAATGTATGAATTGTAATTTTGTCTTTCTTATTTCAAATTGTAAACTATCTTCCTTCTAGACACAAGATTTTTCTAGCACATCTTGTTAGTTACAATACTTTAATAGCATAATTTTTTATGAATGAAGAATAATTTCAAGAAATTAATGTTAATAAGAAAATTGCATATTTATAGTAGATACTGCACCATGATTAAAACATGAAATTTTAATTAAGATTTCAATAGGAAAACAAAAACATATTGTATCAAATAATAAATAAATCAGTTTTGGTAGCAAATTGAGGAAACAATTTTGTAATTATCTGACCTTGAGTTCCACATGTTCTCGTCTTTTTACTCAAAATATTCTCAAATATATATATTACATTAGCAATAAACTAAGGATATTTCATGAGTCAATAAAAAAGATAATATTCTATTAATATCTGTATGTAAAGTAATTGACCTTAATATCAACTGTTTATAAATATTTTATTTTAAACAAATATAATCACGACTCTTGTGTGCGTTATTTCTGATTGCAACTGGTTTGTTATTTGCGCTTGACCTGAGTAAAGATTAAATAAACAGTTGGTTTTAGTGTACGCCATAAGATAGAAATATCTATTAATATTTCTCAGCAACTCAAGGTTTTTGGTCGACGAATTTGAACTAGTCGTCACATTTTTAAGGGTTGTTAACATCTCTCTAAGTCAATATGCTCATGACTGTGTTGTAGTCCTTTATTATGCTAGTACAGCGCAAACTGCCTGCCTCCACTCTTCATTTAACTTCATAGCAATACAGCGCTCGTGGCTTCTTACCCTTCTATCAATGCATAATATCTATGTTACCGTAGTGCAAAAAAATGTGATACGCATTCAAAGTAAATTCGTGATATTACCTTTGTTTCATTACAATGTATTTGCATACTGTTATTGAATACATAAAAGAGAAAACATATAAGTTATCTTAACTTAGAGATATTAAAAACACATTCAATATATTTGCTACTTTGGTATTTTATCTTACTGGCAACTGACACTAATGTATCCAAATACAGATCCAATAGCGATAATATGCAATCATATTATTGGATAGATAGTTGTAGGATTGTACTTAGCGTTAGCATATAACGGAATCTCAATTAATTTGTGTTTGGAATAGTATAAATTAAAATAATAACCAATCAATAACCAGGGCCCAATTCACAAAGTTGTAAGCATACATTTGTGTGCATTATATTATATTTTACTTATTTTAATTATATTTTACTCGAAAAAAGCACAAACTGTGGAAGCAGCATCACTGCAGATTATATACCCTGCACCTAACTACTAGCTAGCACAAGATAACAATTTTTTACATAGTTTTAATCTTTTACGTCCACTTGTGTAACAGTATTTTTTACAACAGCCATTTTGGTTGTGCAATATGAACCCACATTCAACCTTTAACATTTAAAATGAAGCAATATTGCTTTAGTCAATATATAAATGAGCTTTCTCTGCCACTTCTTGGTAACTATTTTTCTCAGTGCCGGTTTTGCTTTATTTGATTAATTGTATTCCGTGTCGTTTCCAATATTCTTCATCCATCAATATCAAAGACTTTTTGGAAATTTGGAAACACTTTCCATCCAGGGCCTCGTTTAATACAATGTGTAGCTGAGCTCCGGTCATGTCTCATGTACACTGTAGTAATAAAATGCACAAACGCTTTATTACGTTTCGTAATTTGACAACAATTATGATTTATCTCCAGTATGTGACCAAATATATTGAGATCATTTCAGATTACGAATCAAGGACTACCCCATCATTTTATATTGATAAAAACACAATTCTGAGATGCAAAGATTGATGTTATCCTTTGTATTATTGTTGTCCAGGGCTTTCTACTCAAACAAATTGGGAGAGTATGAGGAGTTCATGACTCGGCTGTTCAAATATGACAAGTTGCTGCCCATGAACACCGGAGTGGAAGGGGGTGAGACAGCCTGCAAGCTGGCTAGGAGATGGGGATATGATGTCAAAAAAATACCAGAGAACCAGGCCAAGGTGGGCAAAGATTATAACTGAGTTTTAAAATATCCACTAACATTTTGATATTTTGTATTCTATGGGAATGAACTTAAGAACTTCTCCATCCACACAATACACTTTTCGATAACCGAGAACTTAGTTTCTCACTTGGATAACATATATGTACCATCAACTTCCATTATTAAAATATTTTACTTTGGTGTAATTCCTTTCACAAACAAAAACTATGTTTTCTCTCACATTAAATCACTTTTGTGGTTGTCTATAATAAATAGCTGAAGAGATAAATTGATGTTCCCATTAGTATTCAATAATATCAAGTGTATGAAAATTGTGGCTATAACCACTGTTTTACGATTATACACAAAATAAATTAACCAAAAATTTGCATGAAAATTATGTTTAACACACTGTTTCATCATTATATTAAGTCCTTCCTTATCATAAAAAGCATTCTCAATTTCCAACCTCCTAGCACAAATGAGTATGTATATAAAAAATCAAACAAAAATGTAGTTAACCACAAACAAATAAAAAAATATTAATAAATTAACAAATCTCAATATTTTCAGACACTCAATCAGTGTTAGTGATTATGATATAGAGATATCAGTGAATGACTCATAGTTCGTGGTTTTGAACCCATCACTAGTATGTAGTATCAAATAAGACCCAAAGAAAGCACAGTTCTTTCCATGCTTTGTATTTTAACCCCTGCTATGTAAACTATCGTAACTAACAATCCGGTCATTTTTAGATGTTCTAGTATTTTGCATTCCAACTTTGATATGTTTTTAAGTGGAAGTATTTTTTTACATGTGATTAATAGAACATAATACAATGATGATATATAATAACTGCTACTTAAAATATATATTAAATATATGGAAAAATACTAGAACAAGTAAGAATGACCTATTTGTTACTTACAATACTTACGTAGGTAGATTTATTATATTAAGTAGAAAAAATAAGCTCCATAGTTGGCATCACTGCAGACTTATAAATAAGTATCGAGTAATGAACCATGTGTTAAATTTCCAAAATCAAGTCTCTAAATAAATAAATGTATTTTATATAAATTCTGTCTGATTTTCAGATAATATTTGCGGAAGGTAACTTCTGGGGAAGGACCCTGGCAGCCGTATCTTCCTCAACAGATTCTTCAAGTTACGGTGGATTCGGTCCGTACATGCCTGGATTCTTTAATGTCCCGTACAATGATCTTAAAGCGTTAGAGGTAAATAACCTATCATGTAATATAATTAAACTTTCCCTACAATTAATAAACAATGTTGAATATTAAAATGAACAGTATTAAAACAAAAAATGCAGCACGTGTATTGCAGACAGAATAGATTATTATATGATAAGATTATAAGATTAGACATCTTGAGTCTTAAGGGCTCTTCAATTTTATTTTCCACTTAAGATTTTAGATGACTGTCACAATACATATATTAATAATAGTTAACCAATGTTAATTTAAGGCTTTGGTGGTTGAAGATGTTATGCGATATTCTTTCATAACACGTTGTATCTCCTTATTCTGTCACAGAATAAGTAAATATAAAGTAGATAAAGAGGTTATTTGAGTTAATACTTTAGCGGATAAAGGTATTATATGAGAAGAATAACTTAAACTCAATTTACTACAAATTTTATATGTATTTGTAACATAAACCTTCATCATTTAATACCATCAATTAGTAACAATGTAATTTGTATTTCGAGTGAGTCGCTGGTACACTAAAACCGCATTTGTCTAAGTGTGGATAAATGCTATTAAATTAAAGCTATGTTTAAAAATAAGTTATTCAGAACGGAATGAATGAAAAGAGCAAATAGAAGAAGGAAAGGAAGATTTATACTGCAAAAGTAAAAGAGAAATATCATGAGATGCTTTAATATATTTTATTTTTCTCATTTATTCGCTAGGAAGAGTTAAAGGATCCAACAGTGTGTGCCTTCATGGTGGAGCCAATACAGGGAGAAGCGGGTGTGGTAGTACCTGACACGGGCTATCTAAAGGGAGTCAGAGAGCTATGCACCAAATACAATGTACTGTGGATAGCTGACGAAGTTCAAACTGGACTAGGTACGCATAATAATAATGTTCTAGAAAAACATATGGAAGGATCATTTATTGTATAGTTGGACAACTACAAGACAATTTAACATGAACTGTTGATTACTTGACAATGACGAATGTCACTCGCACGCAATCAATGGCACTCTCATAAAAAATTACATTTAATAATGATTTATGTACCTGTTTTCATATTTTACATCACAGGATTAATTAATAATAATATAATAATGTGTATTAAATAAACAATATTTATTTATTTACTTTGGTTTTATTTGCAGGAAGAACTGGAAAACTATTAGCTGTCGATCATGAGGGAGTAAGACCAGATATTCTTATTCTGGGAAAAGCTCTCAGTGGAGGGATTTTACCTGTAAGTAAATTCATTTACTTTGCATTTACATTAATAGAGTTACTTTTTTAAGTCCTAGCATAGCCATTTGAGATTTTTTGCTTAATTTCATATTTTATAAGTCCACAATAAATGTTAATATTTAAGATACCTAGATAAATAATTATTGTAAATCTGAGATCTGTATAAAATAAATTATATTTGAAAGTGGATTGATGAATATGTATATAGTATGTAAGCATTTGTGTGCTTGAAGTCATTACAAATTTAAAACTGTATATGTATAAAATATATTTAAAATATGTATATAAAAAATATGTATAAAATATATTTAAAACTGGTTTTGCAAGATTTTTAATCAAAGTCATTTTATTAAATATAAAAGTTACCAACTTGCTATGAAAGAAGAGTATTGCTATCAGAGATCACATACATATTGTGTCTCCAGGTGTCAGCAGTTCTGACAAGGGATGAAGTGATGATGTGCATCAAGCCTGGAGAGCATGGATCCACATACGGAGGCAATCCTCTGGCCTGTGCTGTGGCCATAGCTGCCATGAAAGTAAGTACTTTATATAATTTTCAATTGTTTTTCTTCCAAAATGAAGTTTTTCTTAATTTTCAAGAAAAAGCTTGACAATATTTAGTTACCAATAGGCACTAAAATTAAATAATATGTTTGCATTTCAGTTTGATTGTTGTTAACTTCGTTAAACAATTGCTTCATTCCACAGCTAGTTAACGTAAACACTATTATATATGTTATGAATAATAAATATACTAAAAATCACTATCGATTAATCATTGATAAAACACCAAATCATTTAGACAGCTTTCCTTCCTTCCAGAATTGAATAAATGATTTTTATTATTACAGGTTATTTCTGAAGAGTCACTGTCGGAGAATGCAGAAAGGCTCGGTCAAGTATTCAGAGCGGAAATGGAAAAAATTCCAAAAGATCAAATCCTCACTGTTCGCGGGAAAGGCCTGTTGAACGCTATAGTCATTCACAAAGGTAAGACTTTTTTTCTACTCTTTGATTGTTTTTAATTTGGGTAAAGATTGAAAATTGTCCAATTCATTTATACATCAGTAATTGTCAAAAAATAAAGCTCAAAAGGTTTCAGATACCAAAGTAAACCAAAAATGAATGAATTTAATTCATAATAGAATCCAACGGTCGTTTATAAAATTATTAAGGAAAACACATTCTTATTGTGAAGTTGTAATTATTCAGAACAGACGGTCTGTGATATTTTAAATACTAAATTAATGTATTAATTATAAATATATACATATAAAATCAATTTTGTCGAAAAATATTGTTTTTGCGTCAAAATTTAATAAAAATGAATTGATAATTCTGGCGTCTGCAAATCGGTTTACTCAAAGGTATTTGAGATTCTGTAAAAATAATGTAGATGGCTTTCAAATAATGGAACGACAGGTGTATTAATTTGAAAAATGTAACATATAGGTTCAAAAATTTGTCAAGGAAAATACTGGCGTTATAGCACAAAGGTAGTGCACTTCCCCGGATTGGAAATGAAGATCCAGGTTCGAATCCCGGTGACGCTAAAACAATATTTTTCGACAAAATTGATTTTATATGTATATATTTATAATTAATACATTAATTTAGTATTGTTTATAAAATTGTTTTATTTTTAAAATACGCTATTAGACATAATATGATGATCCACTTTTGTAGAATAATACTTTGATCAAACAGTCTGTGTGTAATTTAACCACAAAAACTAATATTTTTGACTGCTTTTAGAATTATTAGAAAATATCCCAAATATGTACTCTAACATATCTATATGTAGATTGTAAACAGAGAAGAGATGACAGAATCTTATATATCACTCTCTCAGTTGATATGTTCTGTACACCATGGTACATTAGTCTGCTTTTGCATTGTGAACTGTTTGTCTCAACTCTTTGTAATCATGGATCTATATAATTCAATATGTAACGATGTTCCAATATTTTCCAGACTTGGTCTGTTCATCTTATTTGAGATTGATCTCATGCTTTTCGGCCATGTACATTCTCAGCGATTAATAAATAATTTTGCCAGCCTCAGAATCTTATCGAAATGAACAAATATTCAAAATCGAGAGAGAGATGTTACTTAAACAAAAGCAGTTGCAGAAAAAAATATCAACTCTTTAGTTATCAGATTGAGATATTTGCTTTCTTACATTTCAGACCTGGATGCTTGGGAAGTATGCTTAGCCCTGAAAGAAAGAGGACTTCTTGCCAAACCGACCCACGGAGACATCATAAGATTAGCGCCTCCTCTGTGCATAACAGAAGAACAGATAATGGAGGCCTGTAAGATAATAAAAGATACACTTAATTCGTTTAGAAATTAAACATCATAATATCTAACTTATTGAATATAGCTCAATTATTTACTTACATTATTAATATAGAATAAGTAATTTAAAAGTAGATAATTATATGCTTTACAAGTAAGCTTTAACTTGTCTCTACTGTATTTGTAACCAGTCAACATAATATTGGAAGTTTTTTATGTGTATTGTAATAGTTTATAAAAAGGTGATCTATTAGAAATAACACAAAAGAAAATATATATTAACAAAACTGATAGTTGTAGATACTTTTCATATTTAATCCCACTACACTGCTGTGAACAATTTGCCTAAGAAAAATGTGAACAACTAATCCCTGATCCCTTTCTCAAATGAATAGTAAAAGTTCTAGCACCTATTTACCGTGTCCATAACTGGGACTAATGTTGACTCCTGTATAGTTATAAAATACAAAGCCAAAAGAGGCAGCTACTATAATTAGCTAAAAATGATAATATATTTATATTTAAATGTAAGTGTATATTAGAAAATTATTTTAAGTATCTGAGGCATATCCTCTAAGTATGTGAAATTATTTAATAAATTGTGTGTTAAATTTATTTTGCATTTTATTAATTTGCCACAACAATATTGTTCATTTCATGTCCAGTGAAAATGGTTCAGTTGCAAATATTTAAAGATTCACTTGGAATTATTTTCAAAGCTTTTGAAATTTTTCTCTTTATAATACTGTGAATATTGAAATGTTTACATATTATAACTAATGATATGCAATGGGTGAAAATAGACAAGGTACCATATAACATGGTTTTTTGCAACAATAACTCTGAGACAGTTGTGTTTGTGTAGGCTCCCTTGGATTAATTGGATGTTTACAAAAAAAATACAGATATTTATAAACTTTTTCTACTTTAATATTCTCAGTTCACATGTTTTTATAATTTAAATTATGTATCTTTAATATTTTCTTACATTTTTGGCTATCTACGCTTTTTACAGTAGAATTAATTTATTATTACATTTTTATTTATTTTGACATTTGTCAAAAATCCGTTTTAGTTTTAATTTTTGGGCCCAATGAAGGATTAAGACCTCCGGATTCTCCTGACCCTCTTCCTCCTCCATCACATCCTCTCATTTCCCAATACCCCCCTCAGAAGATACAGAATCTTCAGACGATTCCACTTTTTCAATATTTAAGAAAAGGAAAATTGAAAAAAAGTCAGTAAAGATAAAGAACTCTCTTAAGAAAACCAGCATCATCTCATCTCTTCCTATCTCTCCCACTCCAACTTCAACCATGACCTCTGATTTACCTTCTACTCCTCCTGTTAATATAACCCGTCCCTGACTATTGTACCCAAATCTGCTGTTTCTCCTTTCCTTGTTTGTGTCCAAAGAACAGAGCAGGGAACTATCCATCCGATTGATTTTGAAAAATATATTTTCCAGCAGAACACTCCTGGAATCTGCCCAGGTGGTATCAAAGCAGAAGGCAAATATAAAATCTCAGTTGAATTTAAATCCGCATTATTGGCTAATAATTTTGTTAAATCTTTTGATAATATCCAAAATAACAAATTCAAGGCTTTCATCCTGACCCACAATGTTACTTGCATGGATCTCGTGCGCGGTATCGCCACTGACCTTTCAGAAGAAGATATTACTCTATCTATCTCTACTCCGCAAAATATAGGCAAAGTTGTAAAGGCTAAACGTTTAAACCACAAAGATACTTTCACTGAAACCGTTACCTGGAAACCTTCTCAAACAGTTGTGCTCACTTTCGAAAGACAAACCCTCCCATCACACATATTTGCCCAACGCGGTCAAGGGCACGCACCAAACATTAATAATACAGCAAATTAGTTAGTTCCTTCATCAACAACTTCTCTATCCAACTCCACTCAAGAAAAACTCTTCCCTTATTCAAATTTTATTATGATTCTCATCAATTGTAACTCCAATAGTAACAATTTGTTACCATTCAACGCTGCTTTTTTAATTTCATCTGATGATAATAATGATCTCTGATGATAATGATCTCCAATGTACATCCATAGTGCTGTTTACAACAAACATTAAATAATTTTTCTCTTACAAACCCACCATATCCATAAAGCAGCGATCTCAGAGACCTGGCTTAAGCAGAGCTATCTGTTTGAGATTCCAGGATACGTCTGTATCAGAGATGATCATTCAAATGGGAAAAATTCCATCTCACTCTCCCAAATCCATATCCCTTCCTTTCCTTCACTCCAAATAATCGGTGTTAAAATTAATGATGTCCCCCCAATGTCTCATTTGATCTAAGTGCCTAGAATTATTTAATACCGCTTCTTCTTCCTTCCTTCTTTATCCTCGGAGATTTCAATGCTCATTCCCAGTCATGGGGTAGTGGGTTCACTGACCGATGTGGTAATAATATTCATTGACAACAATAATCTGATTATTTTTAATGACAGCTCCTCCACTAGGCTCATCTCACCGTCTCAACAACCAAGTGAGGTAGATTTATCTATTTGTTCTATTTTGTTAGCCTCGTCGACCAGTTGGTCAATACTAGATGATCCTCATTCTAGCAACAATTTCCCTATAATCCTCACATCTGGTATAAAATCATATAAATTTCCTATCATTAATAGAATTATCTCTAAATATATTTTTTTTAAATAAAACTGGAATCACTTCTGCAAACTTTTAGAATCCTCTACCACTCCCCTTCCTACATCAATTACCACCAATGAAATGCAATCATCTTTTTCTCATTTAATTTCAATCATTCAGTCTGCAACGGATAAAAGCATCCCAAAATCAAATCCTAATCCAAAATTCCCTGTCTCTCCTCTCTGGTGAACTCGTAAAATAGCTATCTCTACATATAAAAAAGATATGAGTATGTCTAAATTAATCAAGTACAAACATAAAAATTCTTAAAGAATAGAAAAAGTAAGGGTTGGCAACAGTTTTGTACTACGAGGGCCAAGTAAAAAATAAGGTTCCTTACGCTGTACACTCACCACGAGAGATGCTAGGCGAAATCCGGCAACACTGCCTTGATTGTTGGTCCCTTAACTACATCCCCACTACCGGGAGCAAACGCTGCGACGCTCAGTAAAGGCCTGACAGCCATCCGCTATGGAACCCGCCATCGCTGTTACCGCCAGGTGTGAAATCCGTTCGGTGATTCAATTTTTAAACGCGAAGAAGCTTAAACCTGTTGAAATTCATCGACAGTTAGAAGAAGTTTATGGCACAGCCTGCATCAGCGTCCAACACGTCCGCAAATGGTGCAGGGAGTTCTCCGAAGGACGCACAGACGTCCACGACGATCAAAGGAGTGGGAGGCCATCGGTGTCGGACGAAATCGTGGCGAAGATTGAGCGCATTCTCCTCGAAGATCGGAGAGTAACGCTTCGGGAGCTTGCTGTCCAGGTTCCTGAGGTTTGTGAAAAAACCATCGACAACATTTTGACCGACAAACTTGGTTATCGCAAGGTGTGCGCGCGGTGGGTCCCACACATGCTTTCAGAAACCCACAAAGACAATCGTGTCAAGTGTGCCGAGGGGTTTCTTCGAGAATGCGCCGAGAATACCGAAGAATTCTTGGACTCCATTATTACGGGAGATGAAACGTGGTGTCATTACGTCAATCCAGAAACAAAAGAACAGTCCAAACAATGGCGCCATCCTGAATCGCCTAGGCCTAAGTTTAAGCAGACGCTTTCCGCAGGGAAAGTGATGGCTACGGTGTTTTGGGACCGAAAAGGCGTCTTGCTGACCGAGTTTATGCCTAAAGGGACCACCATCAATTCGGACAGGTACTGCGAGACATTGACAAAACTCAAAAGAGCCATCCAAAATCGCCGGAGAGGAAGGCTGACCAAGGGCGTTAGGCTACACCACGACAACGCTCGCCCGCATGTCTCTCGACAGACCACCGCCCTATTGGACAAATTCGGCTGGAAATTGCTTGACCATGCCCCCTACAGCCTTGATCTTGCTCCCAGCGACTTCCACTTGTTTCCGAAATTGAAGCAACACTTGGGTGGACAACGCTTCAATACAGATGAAGAGGTGAAAGAAGCGGTCACCAAGTTCATCGGCGGCCTAGCGGCGGAATTCTTCGAAGCGGGTTTTCAGAAGTGGATAACTCGTCAGGAAAAATGCATAGAAAAATTAGGAGACTATGTAGAAAAATAGAATAAAGTACAAGCTTTCAGATGGTTTACTTATTTATTGCAATAAAAAATACCTTATACCTGAAAAAAATGTAGGAACCTTATTTTTTACTTGCCCCTCGTACTTTATCCCCATCTATTCCCATTTTCTCAGTGTGGACAATGATTTGTAGGTATCGCTCATCTTTTATATCCTCAGTTAAACGATCCTCAAATCGTTCCTGGTTAGAAGATTTAGCTGACCACCTAGCCCCTCCGCATGTATTAGTGAATCTCCATCTCTAATCCATTTTACAAGTTCCTCATCACGGTTAGAAGCTCCCTTTGACATTTAAGAATTAATCTACCCGCTCCAAAACATTAAAAACCCTGTATTTTTATACAACATTTTCCACCATCCACTTTAAATTATTATTTATATCTTATTCATAAAATATTTGAAACCGTTAAAATTTCCGATGAGTGGAAAGTTCAATTGGTTCTCCCAATCCTAAAGCCAAATAATGATTCAGATTTCGGATGTTCTTATCACCCAATAGCACTCTCTTCATGTTTATTGAAAGCGGTCGAGCATATGGTGAAAAACCGAATTGATTGATATGCAGAACACAATAAACTCCTTCTGGCATTTCAATTTGGTTTTCGGAAAAAGAAATCAGTTTTAGACAATCTTAGCATCTCAGAACCTCAGACATTTGAGTATCTCTGTCCCTCGGCAATTGTACCGCAGCGACTTTTATTGACATTCGTGGAGCCTATGACAATGTGAACCCTACCATATTAAAATGTAAACTTTTAAAACTGAGCCTTCCATTCAAATTAGTTCAACTAGTTAACAACATACTTTGTGAAAGGACGATCTCAATAGATGATTCGTCTCGTAAAATTATCAGGAAATTGTGGGAGGACTTTCGCAAGGTCCAGTCCTCAACCCTCTCCTTTACAGTTTTTATACATCTGATCTTGAAACAACCATCCGAGAAGTGTGTTCCATTCTCCAATATGTAGATGACATAGTAATATACTGCTCTGATAATCTCATGTATAAAAGAAGCTTGCTAAAGCTCTTTCACTATTGAACACCTGGCTTATCTCCAATGGTCTACAAATGGCTCCATCAAAAATCCAAGCTATAGTTTTCTCGAGAAAACATTATATTTCTCAGACATGCATCAGATTTGATAACCTAAACATCCTTATTTCCAATCATATAAAGTTCTTAGGTGTCATACTAAATAGAAAATTAAATTGGACCCCTCAACTCTTCGTACCACTTCAGGTGTATGGTGGGGGTCCCACCCCTTATCTTTAAAACTCATGTTTAATTTTTTATCCAGAGCTACATATTTCGATTAGGCTAGTTTCCTATTCAATCCTCTCCCTGAATATTTAGCAATAAAACTAGACAAAATTCAATCAAAATGCTTGAGGTTAATTATTAGAGCTATGAGATCAACGCCGATTAATGCATTGCAGGTAGAGACCTTGTAGCTCACATTTCTAATTAGAAGACAATATTTAGCTGTTAGATTTGTAATAAAATGTTTCAGAGAAACCAACCACCCTAGTCTTCGCGTATCTCGATCTGTCTCAAAACTCGTGATCTCAAATGTGTATTGGAAAAACAAGCCAACTTCTCTTCTATATCAAAGCTTATAAGAATTTATTCCTCGGGTTCAGTTAAACCCTTTTCTAGCAATATTTGAATACATCCAAGAATATACACTTGCTGGATTTTTACATAGGTAATAAGAGTGCCTTTATAGAAAGGCACTCTTATTACCCATTTCGGCCTATTTACAATTTTCCTTTCTGCCATCACATTTTTACTCCCAAAATCAATTCCTTCAGAATTGACAAATGTTCTCCCAACCCAATGGAAAAATTCTTAGATATAATTAATAGTGAATAGAGTGACTGAACCCAAATTTTCACTGATATATCCAAACTCCAATCAACTGGCTACACAGGAGCTGCCTATTACTGCCCTAGTGATAGTAATCAAGGTTTATTCAAACTACCCAAGCGGAATGCTCGAACGCACTGAAGAAATGCAGAAGTGTCTAATACTTTCAGACTTCCTAAGTTCACTAATAAAAATTAGATCCTCCCCTTTCACCGTCCTGATGATCAATTACGCATGGAAATCAGAGCCATAATGTATGATCAATGGTTAGATAAGATCGAGATTATCTTGGCTTGGATCCCAAGTAATGTAGGCATTTATGGTAACAAGATGGTGGACTCTCTGGCTAAAGAGGTAATCACACAAGGAGATGACACATTTTCCTCCATACTAGTTAGTGACCTTCTCAGAATTACCAAAAATGACATTGAACTCCAATGGGATAAAAGCAAAGTTTCAAAAGGTCGATGCCTCCATTCAGTCAACTATCCCAACTCGTCTCTGGTTCCACAGGATTAAATTAAGCAAGAGAGAGACGTCAATGATTTGTCGAATGCAGCTAGGTCATTGCTCTATCTGTTTCCACCTTGTCAAAATACACATCCTTGATTTCTCAATTTGCGAATGCCAACAAGAAGAGGAGGATCTAAACCATCTATTCTCTAACTGCCCAATAAATATTGGTACTTCATCCCTCTTTCAAGACCTAAGTGAACATAAAATTCATTTTTCAACAAGCATACAAGTATTACTTGCAGACTGCCGCTATTCAATTCTAAAATTAATAATAAATTTCCTAAAAATTAATTATATCCAGCTGTGCATTTAACTGGCAGTGAATTGCTTGACTATTGGGTTGGTCCATATGGAGAAATCCCGATCGCTAGATTCCTGTCTGGGTCTGCTCTGTCGAGCTCGACTAGTGTTTAGTAATAACACCCTATTCACTGGGTGACACGTCATTTATTTATTTAAAAAAGTATATATGTATGTACATATATATATATACATATAAGAAAAGTACATAGTATAATATGTAAACTGTATTATTTTCATTATTCAATAGTAGTGATTGTTTAAATGCTCATAAATCGTCTGTTCAATTTTAAGCCTTTAGTTTTCAAGTAACATGTGAAATAAGGTTAAGCTTTTTTTACCTGATGTCTAAATCACATTCTTCTTACGCTTTCTTTCTTTAACTTTACCATCATTTTTAATAGTACCCTAAAGGGTCAGACTATATTGCTCTGTACTTCAGTTAACTGTTTATGTTGAACCATGTTCGTAGTTCGCAATACGCATTCGAATGATATGTCGTGATATGGATGTGACTCAGGAGTACTACTAAAAGTAAAGCTTACTTACGTTGTGCTTAAAAACCACGTCACAATATATAAAGTGAAAGATTGCTAGCTAATTCTGTTAACTAACCAAGAATCATTGTAAATAAATATTGCTAGATGTTACCTGAGATAATGGAGCTAAAAATATTGCACTATGGTATCTGAGATCATGAAGCTAATACAAGGGATGAATGATAAGTACCCATGTTAGGGAAGGAAATCCATTTTATTTTTTTATTATCATTTATTTCTCAACATAGTCTCCTTTCAGCTCGATACACTTAATCCGGCGATATTTCAACTTTAAAAAAAATATCATTTGTCAAACTCAGAAAAACAGGTCTGTTTCGGCGATAACTTTGTCGTTTGATGTGAATCGCTATCCACCAAGTCATTTTTTCATGTTTGGAAACAAAAATAAATCACATGGAAAAAAATAAATCTGAAGAATAGGGTAGATGAGGCAGTAATTCATAGTGTAATTTGAAAAGTAAAATAAAATAAATTACTAGATAAAATCAAATTAGTCTTTGGGCCCCAAGACCATGCTGTGCGTAATGAAGATATGTAAACCATATTTAGTCCACTAGTTCAATCTATTAGATGTATTAATTGACTAGTCATCAATAAAAAAACACTTTGATCTGCGAGTGGTTACGATACTCGTCTAGTGATTTAGTGGTTGGGAGTTCGAGCCTCGTTCCAGGAGGCCATCAAGTTTGACTTATTTTCGTAGCACAAGCTTAGCTTAGTTTGAAAATAGTAAGAATATTGATGTGACACGTTTTCCGTGTATGTACCTCTATTTTTTGTCTTTTTTTTTCAAGGCCAAAAAATGAAAAAAGAACTTTGGCTTCAAAATTCGACATTCCCTGTGAGATTTGTAAACTTTTATACATACAACATTCATTACATTGTCCTTCCATCACATGATAAATAAATATCATTTCAAACTTATGAAAAAGTAATAATAATCTTAATTAACCAGATCTCAAGGTGAATACGATAATGTCTCTAAATCTCCATAAAAACCTTTATTGTAATCACATTACGCAGTATCTTAATTTTTTTAAACCTTCAATACACACAGGTAATGTCATCTTAATTAAGATGAAATCTGTTTCATATGCAATGCAGGACAAAATGAAATGTATGCAGGAACGCACAATAATTAAAGTAGTAATAAATTGGTTAATATTTGGGCAGTCGGTTGCACACCGACAGAGAGCGTGTTGAAGTCTGAAGGATAAGATGTGAGCTATGATAAAAGGATACTGGAAGACATGAATAACCATTTTCTTATAATGCAGCTTCATGTTTGAAGAATTTAAGAAAATGTTTTAGAATATAATTATTGTGTACTATCACATGCATATGCAAAAATTGTGTTGTACACTTTGCAGCATGTATTAAAGACACAAACCTTTCGGCTCTCTTGACAATGATAATTATCCAGAATTACAATCTTTTGCCAGGTGGTGAGTGTAACACGGGAATTTTAAATTATGTAATAAGAATATATATAATTGGATATTTGTTTGTGTTAATCGGTTGTTAGGTTATACTGTATAGACCACTTCCCGTTTTTGGTAATAATTTTTTTATTTATCATTGATAAATAAGTTTACAGAAAAAACGGTCAATATTGGCAGCAAAGTGGCCACTACCTAGCGAGAATTAGCAAAATGCAATCAACCATGCTGATTGCTTTCTGAAAATGGAGATCCCTCTTTAAGGTTATCCCTTTGAATAATGCGTTATGATGGCATCACTGTACACATTATGAATGTAATTTCAAGTTTATAATTATAATTGCACTAAAAAAAATTTGCACATACGATATCAAAAAATAGAAAAAGCGATGGCCGTGAATATTCTAATAAACTGAAGAACAGTTGTAACATGGCTTGATGTGAAGAACTGAAAAAAGTGTGTCAGGATTGGAATTATGGGTTCTCCGTATGCCAGATTATTATTTTACCAAATCGAGACGTTTACTATGTGAAATAAAAAAAAAACAGGATTTAGGAGCAAAAAGCTGGATAACTTAAAAATGCACAGTTCAATAATTCAAAATATTTATTTCTATGATTATCAATGATAAAATGACAATACGAACTACAAAACTCAATTATCAAAATATTAATATTAAATAATAATTTTTCCTGTGTTGGCAAAATTCAGCACACGAGTATATCATGTTGAATTGAACAAGTAATTCTGATTTTATCAACTGAACATAACATCTGAGAAAACACCCGTTCAGTATAACAATTAGATGTTGATATGCTTAAAATAAATTAAATTAGCTTGAAAATATTTTTACCGGCTTTTTCCGGGAATAACTAATGCCATTTCTTGTGCCTTTTGTATTCGCAATCACATCGATAAAAGGTTTCAATGGAGTAAAATTCCTCATACATCATATCCGTATCTACTTCTCCAGTCAAATTTAATAAAGATATCGCATTCTCTATACTTATTTCGTTATTCATGAATAGGAAACGAAAAAAAATCATACCCCTAATCTGCATATTGTTTGCAGTTTTCATAGAATTCTTTGAAATCATCATTGATTTTGTTTCTTCAGTACTGTCTAATTTATTCAACAGTTGTTTTGTTTGAAATCTAAAGAAATTATCGTGTAGCTTTGAATCTAATCTGACATAATTCTCCGTGCATTTCTGTTATAACTACATATTCCATTTGACTAATTTTATTTCATAACTGTACCAAAAAAACTCATGTTATGAACGAAACATAAATAAGCAAGAGTTTTTTGTCTTTGCCTACGTACGCATCGCATTCTTTTATCTTAACCTAAATGTTTTTTTTGTTGTTGAATAATCGTAAATTTAGCTGCCCCGCTTGGAACAGTCTGCTTTTTCTTAAAAAGCGGAACTTTTGACAACGCTGCTGCATGCCCATATTGGGAAAACGGTATAACCATTTGCATGCGAGGAATTATAAGTTATGATATTTAAAAATGTTTGCCTTTGTAATTTTCAATTCGCTCTGTCATCGAAGGTCTATCTACCTAAAGTTTAATTCGCTCAAGGATTTTTATGGTACAAGTGACATCTAGCCCTCTTTATTTCCCAAACTGACAGCGACTCGATAACGATAACTCGATAACTGTGCCCGTGACGTTTATTGAGTTTGTAGAGAAATAAAACAATGTTATATTATATTTTTGTATTTTTATTTAATTTTCTACTTCACAATTCAACATGTGGTGTACGTTTATACACACTTTCATCTCCTCTCGATAAATACAATAAAAAATAAACAATTGAAATGTAAAGTGAGAAACGTGGCATCTACTTAAAGAAAAAAATCAACACTTTATATTCAATAGGTGCCACGACTTCATAAAACATTTATTAATGATATAGTAATAAATTATTGCTTTAAGATTTAAAGAAATGTGAAAAAATATACCCTGCAGAATGAAGTACATAAATAAAATAAAACAATCATTTACTTATTTAGGCAGAGGAACCGACCGTACAAAAAAAAAAATCTATGGAGAAGACTCTATTCACCTAAAGCCATAGATATCTTAAGGGCCAACCAAATCTGGTTAATTTATTCATAGAATTTTTTAAATGACACCATTTTCGATATACGGCCTTAACATATTTAAAGTTTCAGGTAAACCCAGTTTTTTATTCATATTTTTGACCATTAAGTGAATTTTTATAAAACTACTATATTAACTATTAATACCATTTTCTAACAAAACCTGAAAAATAATAAAATCTCTCACAAATTCTGCAAGAAATCACAATACAGTTGCTCTATGCCCGTTTCATATGGAACAGGATTTCAAATTATTTATTGATTAATAACCTGACTCATATCAAACAGGGTTTAGCTTAATGTTTATGTGGAACAATTTAAAAATTGCACAGAAAAACACCTAAAAGTGGTATATTTTTAAAATATTCTACTAAATTTTTTACTTGATTTAATTCAAATTCAGATATATTATTACCTATTATTTTGCAAAATTCTAATAATTTAAAGCGTAGTGAAACTCCAAGAAAAAATAATGTACTGATTAAACATTATAATAACGTGGTTATGGATGAAGCCACTTGGCAATGGTCTCGTAATGCCTCACTGATAATTAAAACTGTGGATATATATAACTAATACATATTATATGGCGCTAGGAAACACAGATAATAAAATATCAATTTTTTATTTTGTGTTAGCGTATCGGCTACGTTTATTTATAAAATAAAAGTTAATTATAATTAATTTTAATAATATAACATGGTAGCGAAGAATTTGAACATTTAAATAAAAATGAAACTCGGGTGTATAAAAGCGAAGAACTATCCCTAGAAGTCTTAAACATATAAATTAGACTGGAATTAAACTATTTCAAACACAGATATAAATAATTATATTCAAAACTAATATCTTAAAACCGAGCAACTGTGTTCAATTTTACCCCACATTCATTGAATGGAAAAAAATATATTTACATTGTTCAATATAATCAGTTTGAAATTAGTTTTCGGATCTAATCAAGCCTTCTTGAGACAGTCCGACCCTCTGCTGACAAGTAGTATTTTCGGGGACCAGACTGCGGGAAGAGGAGCATTGGGTGGGAAGGTGGATCTGTGCACAAACTGCTTAGGCAGTCTTGCCCTCGGCTGCTAGCCTCTTCTTCATGGACTCGGGCATCTCTGGAGGCGGTGGGCGGGGCATGCGAAGGTATACCTGAAAAATAAAAATAAATCATTGCAAAATCTCATACTCAAGTTATTTGATTTTTCGAAAATATAAAAAATTTCTAAGAAATTAATAGTAACCTCACTAATAAAAATTAATCAATTATAATATAAAATATTATGTTATGCAGTTTGTTACACTGACAATATAAAAAAATCATTAATAATACCAATTTTATGAGTTATTAAAATATCAACATACCTTTACAGCATCATAGATGAACCATTGTAGAGCAGTGAGGGTACCGATCATGACAATCCTGGGTCCCAGACCCTTCCAGACTCCTCCCCAGCCAAGCTTGCTAACCACGGACCCTGCGGTAGCTGTGCTGTCCTGAAATCCCACATCATGTTCAGTAACATTGGTAAATAATCCGCAACACATTTCAAATTTACTAATTCCTCATCCATGATATTCTAATTTCCTAATCCATCAACTATTTGAAGAAAGTTGTAGACAAATTAACTGGCTCAAGATCATTACACTATAAACGGTATATATCTAGCTAGATGGCATGACTTGGTGAAAACAGAGACTTATCTTAACAAAACTGCAAAATTAATTACTAAAAGAATTGCCGAGATTAGAACGCACAGATAAAACAGGCAACCCCTGTATAACACGATACGGTATTGCTCTAACACAGTTCAAAAACCAAATTTGGATTGTGATAATATCATATCTTCATCCATCAAAGAAATAAAGCCGTCAACATTAAATGCCTGTTGAAAAAATATAGGGGATGAGTTCAACCCGGAAATCTAATTGGATCAATGCGATAATAGTACAGTAAAAGCTTGTTAATACAAACAACTTCATTTGAAACTTGGTTATAATTCAATTGTTTTAACAATTTTGAAGAATCGTGCCAAAATTTAAAAATCGTATTATGAAATTAAGGAAAGTAACACGCGTCGATACATTCGTCCGTAAAACACGAAAAACTGGAAAGTCGTGTGCGTGCGGCCAATATTCCAATTTCTGATCTAACTCTCATCAAAAAATGACGTTCATTAGCCAATGAATTGGGGGATTAATGATTTTGGAGCCTCTGACGATTGGCTCTACAGATTTAATATAAGGTAAGGTTAATTTAATAACATGCTTGTCAATATATGGAGAAAGTAAAAAAGTTGACGAAATAGACGTGGGGGACTTGACAAAAATAAAAGCAATATTGACATGTATTTAAAAATGTATATTTGTAGTACACTATGTTTAGAAAATGTTGATGTTTCGAAAACTTTATATGAAATTCTACTTTCCTAATTCGAAAATCTTTTTTCTTTTAAATTTTGGTACCTGCTAAGTCTCTGAAAGGGAAAGGTTTGATGATATGAATCCAGAAGATATTCAAGAATTACTGGTAGAATTCATGAAGCAGATTTGGTGGAAATAGCATTAATTAATTAATTCAGAGGACACAAAGTAAATGTAAACTTTGAAATTCAAAATTTTACCCTAAGTGCAAAATTCAAGAAAACTTCACAATTGCTTAGCTCCACTATGAAATTTATAAAGATGTCGATTAAACACAAACAAATAAAAATAACGCATTTAAAAAAAAAAGCAGAGCAAGAGAGGATATTTTGGTAAAAGAAAAATTTTGTATGCATTATAATTACTATTACTACCGTAATATAGTTACCAGTCTCTAAGCATCTGCGCGCAATTTGACGTGACATGGAAAAATAGTAATTGGTCATTTTTATTTTATTTATATGAAAGATACTCGAGTATGTTACCTGTAGAAGATAAAAAGATATCAACAATATATTACTTGGTTGAGTTTAGATACAACGGTATCAGCAGGATGAGATACGATGGCGCAGAAGACACCAGCGATGTAACCAGCGGCGAAGGTGACAACCAGCTGCTCAGCCTTGGAACACTGGTCACGTGGCTTAGGCACTACATATCTGCAAAGTGTCAACGGTGGGTTAATCAAGTAGGATGGTATTTCAGAAAATTACAGACCATCTGTCAGTGATTAAACTGCAGACCACGCCAGAGATTAAAAATCGGAAAAGCACTGCCTTTGGCACTAAATGAGATCAATTTTTTAATGAATATGAAAATCATCATGCACTATTTTTAAACTTTTGATCAAATTACTAATTTGGGTCATATCTCCTCAAATAATGTAAAAAAAAAAGAGAAGTCACAAACCTGTAGAGCAGCTCAACAGTCTTTTCGAAGCAGGCAAACTTCATCATGGTGTAAGGGATCTGCCTCATCCACAGTGGCACCAGCCCCTTGTAGAAGGTGGACATACCCTCTGCTTTGACCATCTTGGGCAGAGCTTCGCGCAGTGTGGTCGCGAAACCAGGCATGGTCTGGATGCGCACCTGAAAAGATTGCAATGTTTCCATTAGTAAGTAACCTCTATACCATCAATAATCCTTGGTTGTTTAGACAAAGTGATAAATGCAAATATGATTAACTAATCACCAGAAGCATAAACCACACAAGTAAATCTTTGTTAACTCAATCATATCTGAATCACCCCTAATTTTGTTACTTGCACTCTTATTGTATTCATTCTATTATAATATTACTTTGTCCTGGAAGATTCTATCACAAATCATAATCATATATATATATATACAATGTACTTTGCACCCCCTGCTACTTCTTAATCAATTATGCTATTTCAGTTTGGGGAGGAGCAGCAAAAACAATATTAGAATCGGCTAAAAGAGCACAAAAAACAATTCTTAGGGTAATAAATGGTCATCAAAACTGTACAAAACACTCAGCACCGACTGGAAATAATTTATTTCCAATAAGATTACACAAATATGGACCCAATATATGATCCAATTGGGTAGAGATCAATCAGAAGCATCGCTATCCAATATTCTAACAATTATTATACAGTGCCTACACTAATAATTCACTAGTTCTACAACACTCTCACTACATATATATATGTATTTTTTTTTTCTCTATTTTTATTCCTGTCGAATCTTTATCTTTCTTGAATTAAATAACAGCACGAAAAAAACTGACTACTTTAACACAGACGGCAGTTTAGCAAAGTAGCCAGGACAATGCTGTATACAGTAAAACCGGGATATAACGAAATTCAAGGGACCAAAAAATAAAAATTCGTAATAACGAATTCCCACATATAACGAAAAAAACAAAAAACCTACTATATGTTACGCGCCGTCGCAAAAAAATGTTGCGCGGCTTCAAAAAAGATCGCAAATTCTGCAAACAAAGGAGGAAAAAGGCCATAGGGAACTGAATACCTACATATTTTTAGTAGTTCTGTTATTAAAACAGATAAGCAAATGGATAATCAAAGGAATTAAATTAAGAACAGAATCTATTCAACACCAATTGGAAGATATTTTTGTAAATTCCAGAATATTGCAAACACAAACAATATTTTAATTGTGTTTAAAAGTAGAGCCGCTTCAAACATAGTTTTGGGCATGAAACATACAAAATAATTCAAAAATAACAATTTTACAGTTGAATCGCGGCATTTTTATAAAATGAGTCGTATATAAATTACGAAGGTACTTACAGGTAACGGCGGCAACCACTTCAAAATATATTTATAATCGTTAAAATTGTTCACTTAAAAATTATCGTTAACATTGTTCGCTTAAAATACACGAAAACAATAGTTAATAGAAATACAAAATGCCGTACAAAAATAGTCCGTAAAATATTTTAACGAATTATTTATATTATTGACGAGTTCACACGAAAACAATTGTCAAACGAAAATGAATTTATGTAAATATTCAGTTCGGTCATGCAATAATCGCGTTAAAAGCTGAACAAACTTAACTCTACAGACGTTACACTGAGACTGACATTTCCAATAAGTACATACTGCAACTTTCGGGGGGTTCCTGTTAATTTTTGTATTTTACAGCTGTTTGGGTCTGGGATTGCAATACATATTAGAGGCGTATGCGTACGTAAAACGTGTCTAAGTGAACGCCGCAAGAATTATGTCAAATGGTTTTATGGGCCTACTATGAACCCAAGATGAAGTTTGAATTGTTTTACTACCTTGTCGGCCGACCGCCGCGCACCGCCGAAAAGGCCACAAAACCGCTCGCATACGGCAGATGCATCGGCGCGGCTTTGTAAGTGCGAAATAATATTTTCATCTTTTAACATTTTTTCATTTCGTTATAAATTTACGTAAATGTATTGGCATTTTTTCGTACGGGACAAAAATGATTTTGTTATAAATATTAACGGGATTTCGTTATATAAATGCATTTTTCGTTATATAAATGGTTTTAGGGACTAAATTTCGATTTTTTTTCGATATACTTCATTTTTCGCTATATCGGGTTTCGTTATATCGCGGTTTTACTGTATACTAGAGGTGGGTTCTACTCCATCCCACAATAAACTATGAGTATATACTTAATTTCAATATAATTGTATCTTATGTTTATCATGATATATTATAATATATTCACCTCTGTTACAACAAAAACATGTATGTCAACAAAGTCTAATAAATAAAAATAAAATAATTACCTTTGATCAACACCTCACTTCAGTTGGTTACATCAGTTTTGTTACCATATTCACATCATACCGTGATTAGGATTCAAGTATACTTCCCAAAACAGGTAAAGTATGTAAATTTAAGAATATTTTAAGATGTAACGAAAAAAAGAAGTTTGCACACCTTGGCGGCTTCCATGGGGGACAGGGCAATGTCGGCGAAGAACTCAGCTGATGCTGATGCAGCCAGATACAAAAGTGTGCGGTATGTATAAGCTGTCTCCTCGGACAGCATGCCGGCGTACTGCACTTTGAATACCTCATATAGTCCGAACTTGCACATACCCTGCGGAATAAACGAGACAATGTTGATACAATATCTAAAAATATAAATTAGCAGCAAAAATGTATATTATTTCAAAGGCTTTTTCTATGTATTACCTGCATGGAGTACCCGAAAAAGGTGGGCGCCCATCCCTTGGCCAGTCCTCGTACGCCCTCTTCCTTCAGGGAGACCTTGAAGCCATTGATTACGTTCTTGTACTTGTCGGGGTCCACTTGCAGACGGCACTTGACCAGATCCAGGGGTACCACGGCAGTGTGAGTGATGCCTACAACCAATACGGAGAGAATATTTAGTACAAATAATTCAAATGGCAGGCGAGTTTTAAATTTACCTTAATCCCGTGGTCAATGACAAAACGGACCCTCTCGCAGCTTAGATACTTTTTAATTAGTGTTTGGTTTCATTCATAATGTAATCGCCATTATTTAATATCTGACAAGTAAAAACTATAGTTTATAATCTTTAGCATGTCTTCATGAATGGAAGTGAAAATACAGGGTCCGGCAGAAATAACTCCCTGATTTCCCACCGCAGCTGGTGGAACGTTAGTAGTACAGGATGTGGTTTCAGCACACCATTTGGTAGCCAATGTCTTGCCATTTTAGTTGCTGTTGCACACAGAGACATATTTTGATATATTTAATTATTGTTTTGTAAAATTTTATTGTTGTTAATTCTTACGCGGCGTGCCGCAGGATTGGGAACACAATAAACTTTGCCCACCCGTCGGTACGCCGTCTGTGTTTATTATTTAGTTATTGATACGGTGTCGTGAACACAGTAGAATAAACGAATGACATAGTCCACGGCACCCATATATGATGCCAGCGACCCTTCCAAAAGTCCCCTTTCAGGGCCACAGAAATGAGCCTTCAGCTTAAGTCTCGAGAGAGGCCCCTTTCAGGGCTGCAGAAATGAGCCTTCTGCTCGGCAGTCCGAAATGTCCCCTTTCAGGGCCACAAGAAATGAGCCTTCTGCTCAAACTCACGGAGAGGCCCCTTTCAGGGCCGCAGAAATGAGCCTTTTGCTCGGCGGCCCGAAACGGCCCTCTCCAGGAATGCAGCCAGTTCGGCAAACCCGATTTCCGGCCCTGAAAACATCAATAACTTTTGAAGGCGCGCTAGCCCCGCAATTCTTGTTTCGGGATATCACGAGGAACAGTATAATCTACCACATTCCCCACTCGTGATATCCCGCAAATAAATATTTATAATTTTAATTTAATAAAATGTCTCCGCAAAGCCGCTTCTGCCGGCCGCCAGCCCGTGACCGAAAAATGAGGCGGAGTTGTGCGGTTCGGCCAGCAGGCGGCGACGGCCGCCGTGTCGCTCGGGGTGCGGTTAGGGTTGTAAACGCGCCCTGATTGGCTCGGCGGCAAATTTTGGGTTGGCGGGTGGCGCAAGCGGAGCGCGCCCGCCGGACTTGAATAAATAGTGGCACGCCGCAGTACGGAGCGCACTTGTCTCGTCTGCGGCGCGCTGACAACACCTTAAGCAAGTGTTCTCATTTATTCGCCTTCTTCCCTTGGAGCATCGCCGTTCAGCTGTCCAGCCGCCTTCCAGCCTGCGCTCTCGGCTCAGTGAAGACATTTTGGAGCTGCGACCACCGGCGATTAGGAGCGAGTGGAAAAGCTTGACTTCGGTCGGGTGAATCTGCTCGTACCCTAGCGGAGCTACTCGAGGCGACCACTTTTTGTTTTGTTGGCAACAGTTGCCATCATGACATGGAGTGGTGACATTTCATTTCATTCCATAATAACGTGGATAAGACTCTAGAAAAGAGTTAATTTTGACACTTGTCTCGAATGCGAGAAAATCAACAATTTTATTGTCATTTCTTTCTATCATAACTTTCCTCTTTAGCGTGATTTATGTAACAAATAGCATCTTTTAGTGTTTAGGTGACATTTATAATATGTTATTTTTTCTCAGATTTCATATTACATTGAGTAAAGAAAGGGAAGGTTAAATGTATCAAATAATTTGATAATTCATAACATCTCACAAAACTTCAGATGAATCACACCCATTTCATGATACATAATATTATTGACTAATCTTGGCAACTCTTTCATAGTTTGGCAATGTATTTTAAAAGTGCAAAGTTCGTCTCAATTGGTGTTGCTGACCCACATAATTGTTGATTCAGTAGCGCAGCATCAGCAGCAGGCAGTCAATACTTTGAAATAAGCTTGTAATTCTTCTTAAGTCCTTAAATTGAATTTCAAACATCAATTAGAACTAACAATTCTCCGATTCTGATGTCGATGTCGATTCCAATACCAAAGCAATTGAAACACGATTCCAGGATTTTAAAAACATGTATTATTAGTGCAAATGTTATTATTTTCAAAAATAAAATTTTTTATAAATTTATTTTTCACATCACACTAAAATAAAATAAACTAATAAATTTCACGAGGCGCCATGGTGTATCCTTAGGGCCGGTTGTGTGATCAGTGGTAACTTTTTACTATGGTAAAATTTTTATGAAAACAGGTTGTTCGATCGTTGGTAAAAAAATGCAATGGTTAACTATGGTGGACTCTTCATAGCTGTTTCAAAAATCATCGGTCACATTGATACTTTGGAAGTTGCAGTATACAACAATTAATCATTCAATATCCCGCCATTTTGAGATTGAACATAGGTGAAGTTCATGAAAACCACGTAATAGCTGAGCATTTTTGCCGGAAGTTCAGAGAAATTTCAGTCTCCAAGACAAACCACGATTAGGTAAATTAATATATCAGAAATTGGAAATAATATTAAGAAGGGCATGGTTAGCAATATTCCATATATTCCAAATAGCACACGATTTGGCAGCATAGTGCACACAAAAAAATATAACCCGCATACAATTTTTAATAAAACTTATTCATGTTTCTATCGAAAGTTGATGCCCATGTTGCAATATGTTGATTTATCCTGTATACACTCACCAACATTTTGGACATCGAACCATTTTCTGAGGTAACTCAGCCAAGATAATTTATTCAACCTATGCCTCTGCTGCCTTTCATTTTGCCCTGCACAATGTATGTTGTAAAAGATCATATTTTTCATTGCGGAGAATATGCCCGAAGTTTACAACTTTCCTAAATAGATGTTATAGTTCTCTTGATTTATGTATGCGTCATGTAAGCACGGCACAAACAGAATGAAAGAAATTTCAATATGCTTGACTGCCAAAAAAATTATCTATTTATGGAGATTATGAGAGATAAATAATGGACATCTAAAAAAACACAAAGGAAACTAGGAGCAAAACTGTAGGATACTTTTCAGATACCAAATTTCTTGTTTTGTGCACTGCGTATTTTTAATAAATTGTCACTAGACCACCTTAAAGGGTCTAAAGTCATTAACGATTTTAAACCAAAAATAACAAAGTGGTTGCTTGATGTGGGTAATTAATTTGTGCTAACCTAACTACTTACACATTTTGCCTCCAACTATACTATAAGCCTATAAACAAAAATCTTTTTATAACCTTTTTGATAATAAATGTTCAAGCCAAAATCACCTGACAAGCACATCTGGCTGCAGGCGAAAATGTAATTTTAAATATTTTATAGTCTTGACATGTGCGGATAAATAAATCACGCATTTTAGTGAAAACCGGACGAAAATCCTGCCAATATCGACCAAGTTACAAAGTATTCAAAATAATTGTATTTTTTACATTGCACGCTCGCCCCAATCACAAATTCACGTGCGGATATAATTTGAGCAAATATACGCGTAAATATTACCTATCATTTTTATTTACTAATCACGTAGATATGATAAAATAATTGATATGTAAGACCGTAACAAAATATATTGCATAACTTACAAATTAGAGCAGTTTAAGACACAATTACTATTTTTTATCAGTTTTGAACATAATATTTTCACGGGCCGCTCTCAAATGACAAATCCGCGCACGCACGCCCCGCTCCAGTGAATGGACCAATAAGAAGCCACGTTTAACACCATATGAATAAATGCACTCACCAATGCAGATAGTTTCTTTTACAAACAAAGCATTAAATAATTCATAAAAAATAAGCTTAGTTAGGTGTAATAAAATGGCCTGTCGAAATATCTAGGAAATGACTTACTGGTGTAAAATAAAATAAGATATGTATGGAATCATGTCTAATTAAGTAATAATTTGAGATATTTTGCCATAAAAACCATGTTTAGAGTATAAAATAGGTTTATAAGGATCTTTTATATGTTTATTTTTAATTGCACGATTTATGTAAAGCTACCAGAAGATTATTACAGGAAACCAGCACTTGCAGGAGATCATTTCGATTACCACAAATATTTATCTATTATAATTACAAATTTGATTAATAAAATAAATATAAAATGAGGCGTCTGAAGGGCCACGCCCCCCGTACATTATTGTGGCGTATATATAGCGAGCGTTTAGCTCAGCAGACAGATTCGAAAAAATATCAAGATTCTTCAGAATATGCCTCTATCTTCGCCATCTTCTTCTTCTATTCTTCTACCAAGATAAACAAGTGCCGAGTTCCTGGGCTTCTGGTACCTACAGATGTATCTGTAAAACTAATAAAACTTGACCAGTCCAGGTCGAGAAGCGACCTACTCGAGAGTTCTTCTTCCTTATAACAACTGCTGTCCAGCTGAGTTCCCGTACCACAGGAACAAATAATAAACAATAACATTGTATAACTTCTGATTGTACCTTTACAATTAACAACTTATAAAAACTGTACAGGTAATTGCTTTAGAACAGACCACGTCTAGTAAAATAATTAATTACCTTTATTTTCATATGTATTATTTCATGCTACAAAAAATAAATAAATAAATATCTGAAACCACTGCCATTCGAAGGAAATGCACTCAATATGATGGGTACGTAAAGATTGCTCAAGTCTGGAGAAACCACTAATATGGAAAAATACATCAACAACTAGAAATCTGAAGAAAAAAAAACTTATATCATCAGATGTAACCAAAAATATCACAATTAAGTCTAGAGTCTATAAATGTTTTAAATATGCCGTATAAACAATCAAATATATATGTCCTAGTAAAAAGTAATTAAAAAATACCATCAATGAAAGTTGTGATCGATATGATGTAATAGACATTCAACTTGAATATTTATAGCCACGATACCACGGGCCGTTGTTCTCGATACACTTGGCCAGAATCCAAACTATTGCGTACATGTGTATGTGATGACATTGCGAGATAATATAAATAGACCTATCTATGCAACAATCCACGTGTACAATAAGGTCAATGGCGATAAGAAATTGGGGACAAATAAGGATGAAATTAAGTTAATTAAATAGCAATCTGATTGCTTTTCGTTAATTTTTTACTGATAATAAAATATGGCAAATAGTTAATTCAAATAAATCTTTTTTTTTTTAAAACTCACCGCAGGATAAGATGCCTCCCAGTCCGCACAGCAAGTAGTATTTGGTGGAGCCGAACTCGCACGAGTCACCGGGTGACGTGACCACAGCGGCAGCTGCTGCTATTGTGCGACCCTGTCAAATCATTCCATAAATTCAGGAGATGATGTTATGTATTGTTCATGTCATACTAGTAAGTTGTAAAAACAACTTATTCACTCATAATATTGAATATTAATATTACATTAATCTTAATCTACTCAGACAATAACATTTTACGTACATTAAAAATTTTCCTACTTATGTAGTTGTTGGAAATGTTTGATTGGATTCTAGACTTATTAACTGAATTTATGGTTTCGATAATATCTCAACAATCAGATCTCAAAGCATGACTATAAATTCTTCAGAACTGGCTGGAAACTGCTCAAACACATCATAAAATAAACACATAAATGTGGATTTCAGAGATCTTATAAATTGTTATAGAAGAATTTCCGATACCCAAACAAGTACTTGACAGTAAATCCATGGACTCAAAATATTACTGAACATTATAATTAATTAGATTTTTTTTTTATTACTACTCCTCTGAATACAGTTGATATGAATCTCGTTATGTAGTCTAATATATATAAATAGGTAGGTAAGATACTCACGGGCACAAGAGCATTGTGAAGTGCCTCCCGGGAATCCTGACAATGTGCGGTGGTCAGGGGTCCCTTGAAAGGGGTGTTGCGGGCGAAGTCGGCCAGGGAGGAGAACATGCTGAATGCGTGTTACCTAAGAGAAAAAACTATACCCTATGTAGATAAATGTACAAAAATAATAAACAAATCATTTATTTTTTACGAAGAACACAGAATTGTTGTGAAGTTGCAGTTTTTCAGAACATAGTTCTGTAATATTTTTAATACAAATTAAACTAATCAACTGAAAAGATGTCCACATGTACCTGGACCTTTTGCCTGGATAGGAAAAGGTCCAGGTTCGAATCCCATTAACAACTAAAATATTTTTTCTGTGTATCTTTCTAGTTGATTAATTTAATTTGTATTAATAAATAACTCACTAACTTTGTTTTTAACCACTGAGTTTATTATAGAAATAGCTTATGAATTACGCTGATCGACTATAAAATAGATTTTTTTAATTAACCTTTCAAAAATTATTCTCACTATCGGATACATTAATAGAATGCAATTGTTGCTCTATTCATAAAAAATATTGCTGTCTAAGGAATATTACATATATGCAGTTAGATGAAATGCCACAATGATATTGTCAGCGTTTAAAAACAATATTTGTTTTTAATAATCACATAACTACTGACGTATTTTCATTTCATTCATTCTGTAATATCTATGTGGAATTCAGAATTGGTAAGACGGCCCATTGATGACCACTGCATTAGTAGAATATTGAGAGAATTTTTAAAGAATTTGGAATCAAAATCTAAAAATTGATTTATATTTCAACTATAATCTAATTATCATTAAGGCTGCCAATCGCAATACAAAATGTGAAAAAAAAACATATATGGATGTAACGTAAAACAAAGCCATTGCACTGCACCCCTGCAGTAAAACTTATTGTGCCTTTCATAAATGTACCGGCAGATTTATAAGATTATAACTTGGTGAATTTTGAAAAATCATCAAAATGAATAGTGCATGAAATAGGGTACCAAACAGAATAATTTAAAAATGTAACTAAATGGATTTTGCAGCTTTTAATGTTGTGTGTTCAAAAAAATATTGTGATTGTTTTAGCATAATTATACTGTTGTTCAAAATTTACACTTGACCATCTGATACTATTGCAAATTAGTGGCTTCAATTAGAAATTCAACTTCATTTGAAATACTTTACCTTAAACACGTACTTAAATGGAGTGAACTATTACGCAATAATCGAGTTCTCTTTTAATTACCTTCTTACGAGATAAAGTTAATTTATTCACTTAAAATATGGCTAACGAAATTTCCAAGCTGCAGTGATAACTGAAAATCAATACATTTTGACAGCCGATTGACGCGAAAACGTCTATGAACGTAATTTTATTTTAAAATACGTGAAGTACGATGCATGTAGAATAATGAATACGCTTTATCTCAGTAATAAGATCGCCGTATAACCTAATACCACAAAAAAACGTAACCTTCGCCCTTGGGTTGCACTTCAAAAAACGTGACCGAGATGAAATTTGTAAATCAAATTACGGGTTGGCGTAATAATCTAAACTACAAAAGCGAGGTTTGACATGAAAATAGATTTGAAATCGAGAAATTTGCACGGGGAGTGCCAGAAACAACGATTCCGCCAGACAGGCGATGATGTCGTGTCAAACTTACAAGCACCGAAAGACAAGCAAAAAATGGGAGAATTATTGAACTGTAACACGTAAGCTAACACATTTCACTTATAATTTCCAGTTGTCAATGTTCACATAACAAAACAGCGGCATAATTACGCGTTACGTAATTTTTTTACGAAAGAATTGTGTCAAGATTGCTCAAACTGGAGCACTTTTTGAGTGGAAAAATAACAAATTTAACGCATCACTGAAAGAATTTTTCACTTAAATATGTGGGGAAAATGGCATGTGGATGTGAAAATAGCACAATTTCAACCGATTATCGATTTACTTACTGATTTAAGTATGGGTAAAGCGAGGAGAATCCGCCTCACTATGGATTTGACCGCGGAATCTGACTGAAAGAAAGACCCAGCTGAAGATAGAAACAGTCTGTCCAATTGCGGAAGTTGCATAATCACGTGCAGTTCACTACTGCCAATATTATATCATTTTATTTTTTTCAAATAGGTACTCACCCAGGTAACGTTTTCCTTTTTACCAATAACATAATTTATTTGGATGCTGTGCAATGCTGTTTGAGTTCGCTTTCATCCTCAATTAGTTTGCAATGATATTTGTACAGAATATCTGCATTATGAAGACATATTTTAATTTTTAATCAGAGCGATCCATTCGCGGAATATAACAATATCACTCAATAACAAATAATAATTTAGAAATGAAGCACAGTGACCATTTTAATTCAAAATTGTTTATGATAAAATAGACATATTTACCAGATTAATCTTTCAGAGAGTGAAAATAACGAAAATAAAGAGGAAAAAGTGAGAAAAAATTTGAACACAGTAATTCGTTGTCTTTTTAAATTTGGTTTTGTAGATCTTCTGTGAAAAGTGTTTAGAAACCGTGTTCATAATTCTGTATAATGCAAATAAATATGTAACTAACATTTTAAGAAATGTTCACAACTAGATGCTTCTTTATTTTAATCAATGCTCGAATAATTACCTTATTTTGGTAAAGTATTTATTAGTATTGGTTTTTCTTAATTCTTCTCAAGTGCACCAATTATAGAATCTACACAGTAATCTAAAAAATAAAAGAAACATTGGTGACCAATACATAGAAGGATTGAAGGGATTCTATAACTATGAATTGTACAATCATAGATGATTATCGCAATACACGTTAGATAAAACAAAGAAAAACCTTTCAAATAATTAAAAATAAATTTAATTTACTTACAATTATTTACAATTTATACAAAAATATTACACAAAAAAATTACATTTTGACAAACATAACTTAATTATCACCATGAGTGCTCATCTGTTCCTACAATGCAGTAGTACTATCATATTTTAATGGTCACATCTATCACACTTATTCAGTCCGTACAGTTTTCCTTGCATACTCATTTCATATGCTCTTTTTCCACAATAGTGATTATTGTTCAAAATAAAATAAAATTAAAAAAATTGCAATATTTTGCATTTTTTTCATTAGGGTCAATATAGATTACGAAATGCTCCTTAAAACGTTTTCAATATCTAATTTACTGTCCTGTTTCCACATTTTTCATATTCAGAACTGAATATATTTTGAATTGGGCATTTAGTACTTTAAATTTATCTCCACTTTCTTGATAAAACTAGCAATATAGTTTGAAAACACATTTTGTGATCAAGTTAGTAAATTTAAAATAAATATTTTATCAAAATATACTATCTTGCAGGGGAATTCCAAAGGAATACATTATTTTGCTATGGGTATTAGGTCTATGTGAGCGGCCATATCCTCTGTTAAATTACAATGATATTTTTATAAATAAATCCGTGTGATGATAAATGATAAATGCGTCTTCACACAAGCACAGAAAAACATGACAGTCATCAACATCACTCAGTCTGTAACTAACAAGTTTAGAAATGTAGCATGGTGACCAATATCTCTGTCTAATCGAGAGATGTAATATAAAATATGTCAGATTGAACTTTCGAGAGAATTGAATTTTTTGTCTCAAACAATTTCCACAGTACTAAATAAAAGCGCCGTTTAATTTAATAACTCAATTTTTAACGGCTAAGAAAACAAAACATGTTTTTTTCTTATAAATTAGTTTAAAATGGCCGAATTAATATTATTCTGGCAAATCAACAGTAGTATGAGAATTAATCCCTAGGGAGGCTTCAGTCAATTGCATTGTTATGACTATGGTGCCGTCCGGATATTGGTCTTGTCCGTGTGGTACTCCAGAATGTGACGTGTTAATGTGCTGGAGAAGCGGAAAACGCAGCTGCAGTAGGAGCAAGCGTGTCCCTCCAGGCGCTCACCCTCCGCTGTCTCTTGCACAGTATGTATGGTGAGGTGCCGATTTAGATTTGAAGTTCTGTAGAATTTTTTCTGTAAAAATCATGATACAGTACTTAAAAACTACAATTTACTATAACTACACACAGGGAAATTGTTATTCAATACAACAAAGAAAATTGGCTAGGAATACTTATTATTTCATATTTAAATTAAGAGGCTTAGCAGTCAAGCGTAGGCATCCATTATCTATTACATGTACTTAAAGTGTATCGAACAACTAATTTCTGAGGCTTTGGAACAATTGAATCAGTTCCATAATAATCCATAAATATAGTGATTAATAGTAAAGATTGTTTTGTTTTCCACAGAAGTTGACCAGCTGAAGAACATATTTATAAACAATGGAAATTATTAACATTTTCCCAAACATCCAGTGAAATTCAATGATATGTATCCTCAATAAAATAACCAAAATTTAACATTAATAAATGTATCAGAATGCATACCTTACAAACGGGACAATTCTTTCTAGCATTCTTAGATTTTGGTGGTGAGCTCTGAAATAGAAAAATAAAATAGTTTTAAATTCAAAGAGTAAAAATGTAATCACAAACAACATTACAACAAACTGTTCATTCAAAGCCGCATACACAATTTATATAATCATTTATTATTTTTGTTATGTATTATGTTATTATTTAAACACCTTATTTGTACGTTTTTTAATTATTTATCTTTTAATATTTACAGTTAAGTTTAAGCAATTAACTCTGGAAACTAAGTAAAAAAGTGACATAAAATATAATCAACTCCATTGAGCATATTAAATCCATTCCAAAATAATCCCTTTATCTGAAACCTCAGCTAGTATGAGCACAGTATGTCTTATGGTTTTCAGGTACAAACACCAATTGTCTCGAAGCAGACCAATGCGCTCAATCCTCCGTCGACTGTAAACTCAATAGTAAACTAAAATATGTAAGAAAGAAATGTGTACATATTAAAATATTTTTATTTTAATAATAACTTAATAAGGAAAAGTCTGAGGAACTCAACCACCAACTAGCATTTGTATAATAACAAAATTTCCAATAATACAAAAAAAAAAAGTATTATCTTCACAATGGAAACAAAAATAATTATGGTAATACGGAACAGTTTGGCAACCACTGACGTTCGAAAACTTTGAAAAATTGTGTTATCTAAAAGTGAATAGAATATTTGTTATCTTTTTTTAATCTGAGGAAACGAGCGAGAGAAAAAAACATGATAATTGACAAAAATTATAATAATAATTATTTATGGTTATCATCAGATAAAACATTGCAGCAAAGTGAGACATGTATTTCAGTGCCCTGCCTGTTACACTAGTATTTTACTGTATTATGTATAACAGACAGTGCTTTTCCGGTATAGTAGTAAATAAAATGTAATGTTAAATGTATAAAAAATATATATATAAAGGGTAAAACAAAATTGAGGATGCATAGGGGTAAGTCTTGGGAAGAGGTCAATACTCGTGCACAGGATGGTCTGAACAAGGCGAAAAAATGGTTTGACACGAACCTCCTATCACTTAATACAAAAAAATCAAAATATGTATGTTTCTGTATTAACGAAAGAACAACACCACGTCAAAGTCCTACACTCATCGTTCATGACTGCAAAGCAAACAAGACCACGGCGTCCGCATGCCAATGTGAAAAACTGACAAGAGTCAAAATTATTCGACATCTGGGAGTACTGATCGATGATCATCTTAATGGAAAGAACATATATCGAATCTAGCAAAACGCATAAGAAAACTAATTTACTTTTTTAAAGGAATTCGATGTATAGTTGATTGCAAACTCTTGAGATCGGTGTACTTTGCACTGTGCTACTCTTTAATTAATTATGCTATTTTAGTTTGGGGAGGAGCAGCAAAAACAATATTGGAGTCGGCTAAAAAAGCACAAAAAACAATTCTCAAGGTAATAATTGGTCGTCCCTTTAGATATCCATCAGACCTTATATTTAAAGAGTACAATGTCCTTGATATAAGACAAATCTTTATGTTGAGACTCGTTCAATACTTCCATACTAACAACAACTCTCCCCAAGCAATAAATCATGGACACAACACTAGACAAACTACAAACATCTACACACCAGTTCCGAGAGCAACAACGACATTTTATCAAAGATTCTACATGTTCCTAGCTCCGAAACTATACAATACACTCAGTACCAACTGGAAATCATACAATTACTATAAGATTACACAAATATGAACCCAATATATGATTCAATCAGGTAGAGATGAATCAGAAGCATGGATATCCAACAATTTACTATAATGTATACAATTCTTTTACTAATAACTCACTAGTCCTACAACACTCCCACTCCACATATTTTTATTATATTTTTATTTTATTCTTACTTTTTTATTCATATTTGATTTATTTTTTTATTCCAAATAACACCACAACACATACCAACACGAACAACAAATAACAGCACGAAAAAAAAAAAAAACTGGCTACTTTAACACAGACTTCAGTCTAGCAAAGTAGCCAGGACAACGCTGTATATATCAGAGGTGAAGTCTACTCCATCCCACACAACAAACTATGTATTATGTATGTTTATTATGTATCCACCTCTGTTAGTACAAAAATATGGATGTCAAAATATATATAAATAAATAAATAGGGCACATTTGTTATCATTTTTTAGTATACTGAAAATGAGTGAGAAAATAAACAAGCAAATTAACATTGTGCATCGTGAATCGGTATAGGGACGAGTACTACCCATTTGAATGGACTTTGAACAGGCATGTCGCATAGCGCACATGTACTTCTGTCAGCTGCTAACCTTTTCTTGTTAATTTGTAATTCATATTTTCCAGATTACGTACATTTATTATTTGACCAAAAAAAATTGAATTAGGCAAAAAATCGATCGACAAATTCATTTGATAGGGTCTAAAAATATGTTTGAATAACGGTTTTCGATTTATAAATACAATTTAGTATGAAGACCAAACTTTGCTCCAAAATGACGACTTATGCTGAATTTCGAATAAAGTTCGGTTTATTGTAACTGTTACTGTATTTGGTTTTACTATAATAAGGTAGTTAGCAAAAGTATCAAAGTGAATAGCGCTGATGCACTTGTAGTAGTAGAATAGGCAGTCTAGCCACATGTAGAGACGTAAAACGTACTCAAGAAAGTCGTAGACTCGAAGAAATTTGAAACAAAAGCACATTAGATGAAATGACTTACCGAATTATTGTCCCAAAGGTGATAGCTTGTGTCTGACGACCTAACTGCAACAATTAAAAATATATATATATTACATTTTCCGTAAGGTAGAAACTTCACTCACAAAATTAAATTTATTAAATTATTCATTCGTGGCATCTATGGTCTATTAAAAAAAAATATTGCTAACAAAATTTAGTCAGTTATCTTGGCTTGGGTTAAATTAAAAAATGATATGTAATAATTAATTTATTAAAAACACCTTTATCCATGATGATGACTTCCGTGGCATTGGCACCAGAATTTTTCCCCAACTTTATCACCAAGAAATTGCCGGTCTTCAGGACACTCTCCTTGTCGCAGTTCTCACCTGAAGGAAAAAAAACCAAATATTATGCAATATAATCTAACGGTAAACTGTAAGAATATGCTGTTATAGAATAAACTTTGGAAACAATAATTTTTCATAAGGAGAAAATTTCAAAAAGCCAAGACAATATTCTTAGGAGATTCGAGAAGGAAAGAAAGACAGCGTGGCAAAATACTTGCAGGTAATGAATGTTTGGAACAAGTCGATGAGTTTGTAAATTTGGGAAGTATGTTTGATGAGGAAAGGCTGAGAAAGATATTGGAAAGGAGGGTGACTGCAGAGAATAAAATGAACAGCGCTTTAAATGGAATAATATCTAATGGAAACTTTTCAACCGAGGCAAGATCAGTGGTACACAATGGAGCCCTGATACCGACACTGATATATGGAAGTGAGGTCTGGAGCTGACAGAAGAGGAACGAAAGCAGAACTGAAAACTGAATGCAATAGAAACAGGTGATAGAGTAAAGAATTTAAAGCTGATCATAGGGTAGTGAATAGGATTAAAAAAGGATCGCTTCAGTGGTTTGGTTAAATGAGAAGAGAATAGTAAAGATATATAGTGCAAGTGTTGATGGCATCACAAATAGGAGACTTTTGACGATTTTGATATCACAACCTGGTAAACCAGATTGTTGGTTGGTTGGTCCTGTTAGAAGTCTCAATAATCGACGAGCTTGCGTAAGACGTATGAATGCGAATGAGGCGAGATTTGTGTCAGGACAGAAAAGTGTGGCGCTCTATCCTCTCTCTCTACCCCCGCGGTAAACGACATGATGGCAAGTTAATTAATATTATTACTTGAAATATTATCATATTTTTAATATCTATCGCAAACTTTACATTGCGATTATTCATTTTAATATAAATTATTTATAACTTGTATCATTAAGTCAATTTCCATATCTTTCATCATCGTAACAATTTAAGTTAGATACTAGATTTATTTTTTAAATTGACCTTTAAAACATTAGAACAATTTAATACATGGCTTTTGTTAGTTTATTTTACATCCTGATGAAGGAAAAGGCATTTTCCAAAACCGGTTGGTGAAAGTAATAAATAATTTATATTGAAATCATCAGATAGTTAGTGCCAAATACATACAACGATTAACCTTACAATCGTTGCAAACGAAATATGCATTACCTAAATAATTCCTTGACAACTCAGGCATGTATATGAAGTGCCAATCTTCGGGTCCCTCCTGATCCAAGTTCAGCATGCGGCCGATGAAAAGCTTCTCCTTGTCAGACTCTTCCTGTAACCGCAAAACTCTAATTACTTTCTTTGTAATCATTGCACAGATCACAGATAAAATTGTAAACATATGACAGAGCACATGAAGCTTTGTAATTTAATGCAGAATTAGCTAACCATAAGTTTTTATTAAGTGATGATCTACTGCGAACAAGTGCAGAGTGCAATTTGGAACAAAATCCAAAATAACCTGTCAATAATAACTGGTAATTAATAGTTTTATAACCTTCATTTATTTAAAAAATCAATAAAACCACAATAGAAAAATAATTATAATTTATATATGTATGTATGTATCTACTCAATTATAATAAATATAAATATTAAATTTCAGTCACGGCTAATATTGTATCTATAGCTATTCTGCAGTCAATATCATGCTCCGGTCAGAGAGCCAGCTTTCCATGAGAACTCCGCTTGCACTAGAGAGTCGGTGTTGAGTCCCAGCCACAGCTTTATGCTCGCAACTTGATGTCTTAGAAACGGAACGAATCCACGCACCTGACCTTCGGCAAATATTGTATATGCGCTACAATAATGTGCCAACCCGAACTGTATTCCGTACGAGTTATTGTACTGAATTCGTAGATGATTATATGTCACTTGCTTGTATTTCAACTAGAGCTAGCAGGTATACATGCTGGTGAAGAACGATTCAAACAGGATCCTCTTCACCTAGTTATTGTGACAGATTCGAAGTTCGCTTATCAAAGTAAATTAAAATGTAAAATATTAAATCTTAAACCACACAATGCATACATTAATTTTTATGTGTATAATTATTTAATAAACATTGGATTACAGATTCTATGGCAGTGTTATCCATTGTATATAAATCACAAAGTAAGCCTTGACTATATTCTCGCTATGTCAATTTACCTTGACGACCAGCAAGTCTCGTGTGGAGAGGGGTGTAGCAAGATTGGGCACCTTCATCAAAGTGGATAATATAGTTGTTAATGATAACAACTGGTTCTGTTCAGGGGTAACTGAGGATAAAATAAAAGCATAGCTTAAAAATTTGTTTTCATGAAAAATGTGTTTGTGTTGTCAATTTATAATAAAGTATACATTATATGATTATAAAAAATATAAAACTAGAATAAATGTTTAAAATATTGTAATAATAATTCAGTCTACAGCTTTGTTTTCATTAAATTACGGGTATACAGTAGACATAGCTGAGAATGTTAGTTTTGTATCTATTTTTCCACAATATTTTGGTGGAAATTATTTTTTAATCCGGGTCAATTTTTTTACCTACCACCCTGGTTAATTGAATATGGGAACTAATAAATTCATTAAATCAGAGACACAAAGACTCACTGTCGTCCATTCCTTGAAGTTGGGGGTCAAGGTTCAGCCGATAGTTCACACGATTTGATGGTGACGATTCTGAAAAAAATACTGACATTTTTATATCATATTAATCTTTTTAGTATATGTGCAGTTTAATAAATAACCTACTACGAGGGCTGTATGATAAGTACCAACGCAAAATCTGTATACCATTGTTTAACGCTGTCTTTCTAACCACACCTGTGAAAATTTCAGAAAGATTTATAGAGTAGTTTTATTTTGATAGCCGTTGAAAGTGGGCAAGTTTGTGTTTGTTTGCTGCTATGGAAAAAGAGCAATATCGATCAGTGATAGATTCCTTTTTTTTGGATGGGAAGACGTGTGAGGAAATCAAAGTGAAGTCGAATGCCATTTATAAGGACCAAGCAACTTCGATGACTACCATCAGATATTGGTTTAATGAATTCAAGCATGGCCGAACATCCGTTTTTGATGAAAAGCGCCCAGGCTATCCGATTGAGGTGACTACAGAGGATATGGTCAACAAAATCCATGTAGCAGAGCATCGGGTGAAGATCAGAGAAATTGCTGAGATTGTAAACATCTCAATTGAATGCGTACAAAATATCCTACACAAAGACATAAGAAAGCTATCGGCGAAATGATTGCCGCGTTTGCTCACAGTGAAACAAAAATGGAATAGCATGACAACTTCGAAGCATTATTTGGACATGTTTAAGTACAATCCGAAAGAGTTTCTGTCGCGTTTCATGAGTGTTTACGAAACATGGATCCATCACTACATGCTTTAAACGAATGAACACTCAAAACAGTGGACTTCACCTGATGAACCAGCTCCAAATAGGCGAAAATGGCTACATCTGCTGGAAAGATCATGGCCACCGTTTTTAGGGATTCGCAAGGCATCATCTTCACCGACTATTTGAAGAAGGGAAAGACAATCAAGGTGCAGTACTATGCTGATTTATTGGGTCAATTCAAGACTAAATTAATTTAAAAAAAGACCATTTGGCGAAGAAAAAAGTGCTCTTTCATTATGACAACGCACCAGCTCAGACATCTCATACAGAAAACATATGCACACTAATAATAAAAAAAAGCTAAAGAAATTCACTATACACAAAAAATTATCAACACTAACGGTGACTAAAAAAAATATGGAACACTATAAGGGAAGCAACGAACTCAGATAATCAAAAACTTGACATAGAAGATTAACCAATCTACTGTTCAAATTGTCAATCGTGCCAAGTGCATTTTCATTAATCTAATTTAGTCTAATTTAGTCTACTAGCAATATCAAAATTTATGTCATTAATGGTTTTTAAGGTAAGCGATATCTCATAAAAATGATGCTGGCAATGAATTTTATATTCTAAAGTCTTTTGCAATTTGGCATACCTATTTTTCTATTTTAGATTATAGATTTGCTTTGTCAGTAACAATCCTAGCTTTTTAGTTTAAACATTGTAAACTCACCAACACAAAGCGTAGGAGCGTTGGATTCTTCATTCAACTGAATACATCTGTTTAATATTAATGGTCCTTCTGCTAAACAATAAAAACACGTTATATAATAAAAAAAATGAAATGTGTAATAAGTTTTGTGGATATATAATATATACATTTATTGTTATGCCATCATAACTTACTTCAAGAATATTTAATTCCTGATTAATCTATAGTTGTTCTATAGATGTTCTATAATGTTCTAAGTTAAAATGTGTTTAAATATAGTGACTACCAATACTGTAACTATTTTAAAATTCATAAAAATATATATCATACTGCCCTATTGTCAATTCAAACTAACCTAATTAAAAATAAAATCATACCTTTTGGAATAATCTGCCCAGTCGCCTTTGAATCTTTAATATGTATACCTTCCAAATCACTATTTTCGTGACCATCCTCACACTTTATCACCTTCATCAATCTATCTACATCTGTGATCGTTTTTGTTAGCTCAACTTTGTCACTTTTAGAAATGTTTTGATTGACATTTTCAATCTCATTCTTTTGCTTGACTTTTGGCACCACCTTCACTCTTTTAATAGCTTTTTTTGTCGACCTTGCGACACTAATGACCACATTATTACCTGCGTCATTTTTATTCACCTTGTCAATTCTCATTTCACCACTCGGTTCGCTATCATCTTCGACAAAAATGTCTCTATTTTCCATAACAATTCTTTTATTACGTACGTAAGTGTTATTTTTTGATATTTTAATCATCGATGGGCCTTCGCTAGGATTATCGACAATTGATGAATCATCATTTTCCAAATCGGTGTTAGACTTAGAACAATACAACATCTTGTTGACATTCGAAGGTTTGAAATCGATGATACGACCGTACAAACTTTTTCCATCCTGCGTTCTACCAATATATATTTTGGTATTGATCTTTGGATCAAATGGTTCTAGAAATAAATTTAAGATAACATATAATTTATAATTGATGAAAATACATTGACAGTTGAAAATATAACATTTTAATGTGAACATAACAATGCAATACCGCCATAATACTCCACATATATTTATTGGTGTATATATTGTAAGATGTCCACTGTACAATTCAATAAAAAAAAACTTACTTTGGATTTTGGTAACAGTTTTTTCCATATCTCTATTAATTTTTTGGAGTGCGCCATTAATTTTGAAATCTGGAGGGAAGAATTTCTAAAAAAAAAATTTTAAATATTAAATCTAACATTGAAAATGTTTTTATACTATGTAGATATTTAGTATTACTTATCCCATTCGACTTTCACCCGCTCTTCATCGATCATTCTTTCATCCTAACCTAACCAACCGACATTCTATTAGAGGAATAATAATGGCGAAATGGAATCAGCAGAATATATTACCTTTTTACCATGTAGGGGGCCAGAAGTATCAGGGGAGCGTTTGGCAAAATCGGGCATCATAACTATTTTACTTGTCTTTTTATTAGAATTTTTGTCTCGGGGTCCACTGAATGTGGCTAGAAAATAATATTGCTGGACTTATAATACATATTAATAAAATTTAATATTTTCACTGCTTATGTGTAGAGTTCTCTGGGCTTTTCTACCATTTATCTCTGACCTCACTGGCCAAAGTTTCAGATCGGCAGATAAACACGGCAGAATAGGCCAGAAATATCTACAGCCGTGAACACCTGAGAACATTTTTAACATTCACTGCTGATTAAAATTCATACAAATTCACGCGACAAACAATCCAAATGATGTATTGATTCTTACTACTGATATTTCTGTGCTGAGACTTAAAAGAACCCGCTGGTAAAATGCTCTATATTGTAATATAAATAAATTAATAGGACTGTAAAACCCACCAGATACGTCACGTGTACCTGGTTCATTTCTAGGAGATTGTGCCTTGTGCATTGCAGGGCGGAATGTGTAAAATGATACCAGTGCCAATGGAGGTTTTGATAATGATTATTGATGTTGTGATGATGTAGTGAACTTAAAATATTACATAAATAATAAGATAAAACACTTTGTTTAAACCACTATTTATTGATAAATCAACATGTTTCAATACCATAGTTGTTGAAACATGTTGATTTATCAAAAAATAGTGGTTTAAACAAAGTGTTAGATCTTATTATTTATATAATATGTGGCCACAAAGTAATAATGGTTTGATATTACTAAGGGTGTCAAGCAAGGTTGTGTAATGTCTCCATGGCTGTTCAACTTGTATATGGATAATTGTGTGAAAGAAATGGAATGTATTAATGTAGGAGCAAAAATTGACGATTTGATGCTATTTTTTATACGCCGATGATGCAGTACTAATGGCGAATAACGAACAAGAACTACAGAGTCTAATGAGTAGAATGTATGATGTATGTAAGGAAAGCGATCTCATGATGAATGTTAACAGGTCGAAAGTGATGGTATTCGAGAAGAAAGAAAGCAAGACATTGTGAAAAATACTTGTAGGTAATGAATATTTGGAACAAATAGATGAGTTTATGTATTTGGGAAGTATGTTTGATAGAAATGGAAAGGTTGAGAATGATATCGAAAGGAGGGTGACTGCAGGGAATAAAGTGAACGGTGCTTTGAATGGAATTATATCTAACGGGAATTTGTCAACTGAGGCAAAACTAGCGGTGCACAATGGAGTCCTGATACCGACATTGATGTATGGAAGTGAGGCCTGGAGCTGGCAGAAGAGGAACGAAAGTAGACTGAATGCAGTGGAAATGAGATTACTTAGGTGTATATGTGGCAAATCTATTTATGACAGAATAAAAAATAAAGAAATAAGGAAAGAATGTAAAGTTGATGTTAGTATAGTGAGTAAGATTAAGAAAGGATCATTTAGGTGGTTTGGTTATATGGAACATATGAATGAGGAGAGAATGGTAAGAAAGATATATGATGCAAGTGTTGATGGCACCAGAAATAGAGGACGTCCGCGAAAGACTTGGCACAACCAGATAAATCAGATAATGGAGGATGGTTCTGTTAGAAGCCTTAACAATCGGCGAGCTTGTATGAGAAGATTTATGAAGATGGAGAATTGTGTGTCAGGACAGAGGAGTGTGGCACTCTATCCTCTCTGCCTACCCCTGCAGAAACGGCATGATGGTAAGTAAGTAAGTTAAAATATTACATTTACCTCGAGCATGTCTACAAACGTGACGGGGGATGTGAATTTATATAAACATTTTATAAATTGCTATTTTATTTATTTTTTTATTTATTTATATATATTTTGACATCCATATTTCTGTACTAACAGAGGTGGATACATAATACATAGTTTATTGTGTGGGATGGAGTAGATTTCACCTCTGATATATACAGCGTTGTCCTGGTTACTTTGCTAGACTAAAGTCTGTGTTAAAGTAGCCATTTAAAGTAGCTATGTCATATTCTCATTTTGTAATCGGTCAGTATCATCCCTTCTGACATATCAATATATAAATTTGGACAGAAAACACTATAATGAATTATTGGTTGCAAATTTTATAGAGAAAAGAGATTAAAAAACTCACATTTTTTATCTGATGTTTTAACAGAATTCCTCAAACATTCATCATTCAAAGAATTTTTTTTTTCTGGAAATTTCTTCTCAACTTTAATAAAAACACCTTCATCTAAGTTATTGTAATTTTGTTCACCATCTACTTCGTCATATGAGCAGTGAGTATCATTCTTCATAATGTCGGTGGGTATCTTTTCTTTCGTCGTTATCTCAGCTACCTCATATTGCATTTCTGATTTGTTGGACGCTTCTATATCATGATTGTTTGCCATGTACACAACTTGTTCTTTGTTTTCTTGCGAATTGGAATGAGTTTTTTCTGTCCGTTGGTCATTATCTACTTCCATTTCTATGGCTGAAATAAAATATTATTTACATTTGAGTCATTGCATACACCTATAAGTTGTTATCATTTTAAGAAATGTTATATGTACATATGAATGGTGTGACATAAGAAAAAATAAAGTGTACAATGTAAACAGTCACTGCCAATATATGTAGATATCCAATACTAACAACAGTGTTCCATGATGTCTTGAATATCTGTAGGTATATTTGATTTTTCTGACTTGATAGTGTTCTCGTTTTCCTCACAAATGGCTTCTCCCGCCTCAAACTCTTGCGCCATGACGTCATATTCACCATACGGTACCAGCGTGACTTCCTCGCTCAAAGAAACAAAAAATAACTAGGAATTATTGAACTAGTACATTTAAAAAAAAATTAAGGGTCACACAAGAATTGACGAGACTGCTTAGATCTTTTATCTATAACAATTTAGTTGTAAAAATCGTCTGTATACTGAATATTGCAAATAATGGAAAGTCATCAAATGAACCTTAAATGTGTAAAAATTATCAAGATATGTTCACTTTCTGATTGCTCATGTCAAGGGTTTAATCCCCAGGGAGTATAAATAAATACATAGTATCATAAAATGAACCAATGATACACACCCATTTTCATCCGATGGTAAGGCATATTCCATGTTTTGTAGTTCTTGAACTTCTGAAAAATATATATAACACATTTGAAATGACTTTCATTAAAATGCAAAAAAAATGGGGTAAATAATGCATAGATGCAATAAAGTAAGTCAGCAATGTAATCCTTAACTCAATAAATACTCATTTCCCAGGAGATTTAACAGACGCTGGTCAAGATGGTTCATGATTATACACGCAAGTCCGGTATTGTGAATTTATGAATAATTATTTTATATTTTTTCATTTTCCTACTTCTTCTATGTGAATATTCCTTATTAATTTCACAAAGTAGCGATGATATGTTAGTAATACCATAAATACATACCACCATTGTTTAAAAACGCATAATAAAAAAACTTGGGGTGCAAGTTTTGCCAAGACAACAATTGTTCACATTATTATGTTTTGGCATCTGAATGCGCAAATTTCAGAAAAAAATAGTCCTCAATGCGGACATGAATCACTCATATTTGGCACCCGTTGACGTTTTTTTAAAAAAAGAGCCAATTCTGCTGTCAGGTCAAATAGGTTTTAAAGTTAAAATAATTTTGTATAGAATAAGCTTTACCCAAGGGATTCAGTTCTCGCAACCCATCTCCATCTAATATGAACCGACGGGTCCCCTCTTGCAGTAGCACACGTCCACACCCCTGCAGCATGCGACACTGCTCTTCATTCAAGACTACCTGGCAACAGTCAGAATTGACAAACTCAGCTTTACATGTCATAGGGCACGATTAATAATTAAACTATTTTGGGTACAAAAGGAGTATGAATGATTTTTTTAAATTTATTTGGCAGTACATTCCATACTTCTAGAACTATTGATTATGAATGGTCGCATGTAAAGTACAGGTTTTAAAAGAAGTATGGTTCACGAAAAAGAAGTATGTTTGGTCACCTTACAATTAAGAGAAAACAAAATGCTAATAAAAATAACAATAAAGTGTCCAAACATATGAAAAGTTATGGCATAATATATTACCTGAGTTACTTCACCTAATTCCTCATCATCAGCTATCTGGAACATCTGCTGTTCTCCTTCCATGGCTTGAATTTGTTCATTCTGGAATATTATAAGATATACATATTAGTATGTGTTCCGTACAGGAAACAAGAACTGTAATCTGCAGGGGTGATTCGCCGGTTCACTCTGGTGTCTTTGGACATCGATATCTGCAGCAGCGTGTAGCGGTCCAGGAGAGTCCAAAATGGTCACCCAGTGTAGCGGCCAGTTAGAAATTTCTAAGTTCGGTCCAAAGGTGTCGCCAAGTCGAGAGTCCAGAAATCCAGTAAACACAGCAGGGTCAAAGAGAGGTAGAGATGAATAAAAACACAGTTTGACTTTAAGAGTACAGCGGCGAGAGAAGGGAAGGGAATGCTCTCTACAGCCGCCGAACCAGTATTTATTTCAGGTGAATCTTCCCTTAGCGTGTGAGGCCTCCCGTTTTGCTCCGGACCAATCGTAGACAGACCCCGCGCCACCCCTATTCGGTCCAGCGCCGCCACCCCCTGGCGGCCAGACTCCGCAACTTTTACTCATTTTTCTGGTGTCTCGTCCGGGTCGGCAGAACTAGAGTTTTCTTCTTATTTAAAGTTGCAGAAAATCTAATTCTAATCCTACAGGCACCACGAGTATCTTATTTTACAGATTTTAATCTACCTCGCGATGCCTGCTACATTTCAATCTGAGACGATAGCCCGGGAATTTTATATTGCACCTTAAACCTAGAAAACCTCCCTCTTCCTTTAGTAAATGTTTAAGGTGCGTAATATTACCTCCGGGCGATCATGCTCTTTTTATTGGTATACACAATAGATATATTTCATTACATAAATTAGAATTACAGCGAAAAAATGTTAGCTGGTTCCTCCGCTGTTGAGTAGGCGGAGCCTCGCGTTGGCCCGGTACCCCCTCCACCCGGCGGTCCGCCGAGCACAGGGGCGTAGAGTTTCCAGCGACATGGGATGACAGGCTAAAAGTGTTCCTAGTGCGGGAAAAATGGGACCCCTATGAAACCTTCCCCCGGGCCGCGATTGTCGCAGCCCTACGAGCCCATAGCTGTGCGGAACAGTATGGGCTTTCCGCCTTTACTAATATGAAAATTTACTCTCAAAATTAGAGCTGGTTATGTTAATCATTTGCTATTTATTGTATTTTGATAATATACAATAGACATAATTAATTTTTTAAATGCCATGATCACACCAATCTTTGTATGTCACGTCAAGATATAAGAGTGTTAACACACACTTTTGGACCTTGCAAACTTGTAGGGATTAAAGTCATATTTTGAAATCATTTTGCCATCTGTGAACGACAGGCCCCAGCTTTTGAGAGATAAATCAAGACCCTTAAAACCTAGTCTTACCCTATGCAGTGTCTTCCATTTCAAATACAGTTGGCAGTTAAAAGGATAAGAGTAAAATTTCATCAGCAAATAAATTTCATAGTACTACAGCATTACAATTCTTACGCAAATTTATGTTCAATGAGAAGGAAAAAAAATATTTTTCACTATTAAATTGAATCTATGAATATGCCAGAAAATTATAGAGATTTTTAAATATATTAATTTCATTTTTAATATGATCGCATATAACTAAATGTAACCTTTAAATTATACTATTTTTATTTAAAAAGCTCATAAATTAATCCAGTACGCTTAGCTATATGATTCTGGTTAATAGAGATTAAAATAATACTCACGCTATCATCCTGTAATTCAGCATAGCCTGCTTGCTGGATGACAATGTGCCCTTCATCTGAAAACACAAAATATTACAGTTAGAGATTACTTGACCTCAAATTGTTCTCTTAACTTTCATCCAAGTCACTCCGATTTCTCGTAAATTATTAATTACATTGTCCAACGGATGGCTAAAGTAGTAGTGCCATGCTGCCTATTCACTAAACATTATAACATTAAATCTGGTACCTACCGCGTGCAGAACAAGAAGGGATTAACATTCTCACGTTGGCAACACAGTTCACGCGGGGACTGTGTTGTGCGGTGCAGTCCCTCTCATCATCAGGTGATAACTAAACTAAATACAGTTGTAATCTATTCGGATAGAGGGATGGGGCATGGGAAGAGGGGAAGGTTTCAGTCATTAACAGGAATATGGACAGTAAAGATGAAGTATTAGGGAATTGTAATCTATTACAACTGTACTTAGTTTAGTTATCACCTGATGATGAAAGGGACTGCACCTCTCGAAACTATATTATTAGAATGATCCAACGTATGTGTAGTACAAAGTTTAGTTGTGAAAATTAAAATATGTATTCATATTACATCACAAAACAACCGCCGTGTTAATCAATGATATTATATTTTCGGTTAATTTGCAAACTGAAATCTTATTAAAGGAAACCGCACTCACCTTCCAATTCGGCTAAATTATCTGACTCCACTAGATAATGCGCAAGTTGAACTCCATCTTCTCGCACTAGCAGGCCCCCTGCACTAGTCATATTCGAGGGGATCACATACTGCACTTCGTCATCCCCATCTATGGATATTTTAGAAAGTAAATGCATTAGTTCATTAATTAATAAACACTTGCCACAAAATGCCCCATTGAATTTAAAAAAATAACGATTACTCCTCTTCAAGAGAGCCGTGTGTTAAAATGTATATGATTTACATAATATATTAAGATACTGTGTGAGAGAATAATACAAGGATAATATCTGAAGTAGATAAAGTATACTTGGACATTACATATTAGTACTTTAGGGTACAAAGAACTATGAGGCACTTTTTTTAAGTACTGGATTTTTTTTATGAAACACAACATTTTACTTTCTTCAAACACTACACACCTTAAACTACTTCTTAACATTGTCGACACCATTATTAAGGCACTTGTCATAACGGTGTACCAATTTTTGTATACCTTCGTCATAGAACGACGCCGCCTGGAATCAGAACCATGTCTGTCTCAGTCTTTGAGTTCATCATGAATAATCAAAATGCTTGCCACCAAGGCTTCAGTTGAAGGAAAAGATGGAAATCACTTGGCGCCAAATCAGAACTGTAGGGGGGATGCTGCCATTGTTCTTTACATTTCTTTTTTCTCTTTACATTTATTTACATGTAAAGATGAGCTGATAACATAGAAGGATTTTTAAATAATCTTCGCTATATGCATGATTTGCAAATACCTTATTAAAAAAATCTAAATTAAAAACTGTTAAAACCCTCCATTGCAATGAAAACATAATTCCTTTCAAAACTAGTTACGCACTCATAATTATTATAAAAAATAAGTGTTACTATTTAATAACAAAATAGATCTGTTGAGTGAGTTAGTTTGTAAGACACCATTTAAATAATCAAGACAAGAAACAATATTGTAAAACCATTTTGTTTGTTGTTATTATTTACCGGTATTCAATGGATCAACATCCAAAATGTGTATACTTTTAACATCAGTTGCACGAGTTGTTTCTGAATCAGTTGTATATGTGCCAATTGAATGTGGTATGATTTGCAAATTTTCTGAATTCCTCCTTTCGCAATCCAATTCTTTTTAAGACTTGAATTAACAATTTTATCAGATCCCTGAACTATTAACAAACTACTTTTCATTTAAAAATAACAATTGTATTAGTGTGTAAAACAGTCTATTTCTACTTTATTTTTAAAATATTAATTTTTAATTATAATATAAATACATGGTGCCTGAAAACTTGTAGGAAATAGAACACACAATACATACAGAACTCACATTTTCATGTACACCGTTTTTTTTTTGCGATATATCATATACTTTTAATGTTTTCGTCGCCGTGTATATGAGATAGAAATAGGGTTAAGTATTATTAATAATATTAAGTACAGAGAAAAAATAGTTTATTAGAATATATAATGCGTTTAGGAATATTTATTTTTAATATATAGCTTTCATAGTGCAAATATGTAGTTATATATTTATAGCAATGGAAAAATCAACAAATGCATTCGACAAAGACAAATATTGATAATAATATAAAAATACAAAAAGATATCTAATACATTAAAAAAAATTAACAGTTATAAACATAAATGTAAACTTTCCTAATTTACTAAAATTTAAACATTGTGTGTATATTTTTTGTGGATACTGTGTTTATAACTAATTTCAAATGACAACCCTTCCCACTGATCAATTAAAACGCTAAGCGGCATTACTTATTCACACTAATACAATTGTTGTTTCTAAATGAAAAGTAGTATACACATTCATGAGTAAAGTAAATAAAATTACCCAGTATCAATGCATTCTCATTAATATATATGATCTCTGTTCCACTCTGATTATCCGGGTCCATCGTCAGCTCTTCGACTCCTGTTTCCGACATGGCGCATCACTGAAAATATAGGAAGCAGAAGTTATTTAAAAAATCAAAAATTAAAACTGGATGGACAAGTTCCTAGCACAAAAAGCATATTCTGTACACTATTTTTTTCTAATTTTTGGAAAGAATTTTTCAATATGTACAATGTTCTGAATAATTGTCAATTTTCCTTTTCTAAGTATAATGATGCTTATACATGAGTGAAACTTTGTTCTCTCATTTCGGAGACAAATCTCCATCGTCCATTCAATATTATCAAAACAATAAAGGTCAGCATGCTTAACTTACAAAATACAACAGACAAAAACACAGTTCTCTCTGCGCTCAACTCTTTATCTTTAAGCTAGTCTTAAGATGAGTTTTGAGACAAGACTCATATATGCCATAAGAATACGACAATGTGGAAGGGGAATTTCACCATGTTTTACTATAAATATTAATTATGTTCATTAAAATATTTCATTTTTCAAATTCGTACATTACAAAGTGCACTAAAAAGTAGTAAAATCTAAACAATTCAGTAATGCCAGGCATTACCAGGCAATATGAAATAAATGGAGAAATACTTAAGACAGAAAGAAATGAGCATGGCCTTTGTGAAAGATTTCTGTTATAATAGTGAATCACACATAAAACAAATCCATCCAAATCAAAAGGAACTTGTTATTTATTTTGTTTGCCTCTATTACCTCATATACATTATAGTAAACGCATTTCCACAACATGCAGTCTGCTTTCTACCCTATTTTGGCATAAGAATTTAGACACTCTCAGCCATGTGGATTGTTAAATCATCAGATATATTGGAATTGATTAAGGAATTCTTGTAATTTGAAGTGGATTTGTTTAATCCACACATATTTTTTCAAAACCATTTTTTTTGGATTAATAAATAATTTAATTATTTTGAGATATACAAGTATGAAGTAGGAATGTCTTATAAATTAATTATTGCGTGAGAAATAATATTAACTCCAAAATTCATTAAGTAATGCTCCAGTCTAAGAAATATATTTATAATCAAGAGGACCATATTTTTGAATTAGTTGCACGCAAATGTAGCAAATGTCGGTAAGAATAGTGAATTTTCCTTACCAATAGTGCACGACGATTTTATCATAGGAGCTGGGCGACCATTGCGGCCGCCATCTTGATATCAGTCGGTAAAAATATAAACGTTACGAAAGTCGGTGGACTTGTAGGCCGTGGTTTTTTATGCAAACATACGCGCAATTCTTGATCAAAAACTTCACTATTCAAATAAACTCATTGAAATAAGATTTTGATACTTATTTTTGGTTTTTAATTAAACATTTTTACGGAATTCACGCGGTAAACCGGCGAACAGAAAAATATTGCGGACATTCGTCATAGACAAAACATAGATGAAAATATTTTTATGAATATAAAAATTCCTTCGGACAGTATTTTGCGTGATTTAATTTTGAGTTGAATTGTGAAATTGGTGGTTTATCTAATATTCTTTCCTGTGTTTGCTTAGTTGAGAATAGTGTTATTTAAATATTAGAGTTTTAAAATCAGTTCCTTGAATCACCGCCGATGGAGTAGCCAGCGCTTCTGTGGCGCAATCAGTCACAAATGCGAAGGATCAACAAAAAATGTCAGAAGAACAGGTGAGTTTCAAAATAAAGCTGAATTACTAGGTTTCTGGACACTTTCTCATTGTTTTCGAGTCCCCCAAATCAGCGTTCTGTCCTTCAGTGTATTTCAGTTACTTTACCGTCTTCGCCACCATTGATAATATTCAATCATTACCTAGAAACGTGCCGTCCGTCGGTGGCCGACGGACTGTCGGCGAAAAACTATTTTACTCAATATTTCAGCGAACCCTCATCTATTATCTCTCATTCTCTAATACGTCCGACGGATAAAATATATATGTGAATGCTTATTATATGATACTTCGAGTATTTTATGTACATTGACAAAATACCGGAGAAACTCGCATGTAATTTGTAGTGAAAATAAACCTAATTGCTGACCGTGAATTAACGTCAAAATATTTAATTTTACTTCTTATTCCTGAATTCAGAAGGTTTTAGAAAATGTATTCAACTTATAAAATATTTTCTAGTTAATTATATATGACAAGAGATTTCAGAACCACGAGATTTTTATCTTTTTTTTTTTTTTTACAAGGCACTTCCTAATCGCAAGAAAATTTTGATTGAGCCCAAGAAATTTTTTTCGAGATAAGAATTTATCTCTTATTTTCTGGAGACAGTAGAAATGCCAAAATAAATTTAATTGAACATTGGAAAATTAGCTCTTCTATCAAGAGTAGGGACGTGCAGATATCGAATGACTATAGTATACACTCGATCTTCAATTTCAGATATATCACTGTCCTCACCTCAATACCTTTATAAAAATTCTATAATATAAAATAACATTTTGTGTTCTGTTAGAAGAAAGAAGAAGATAATTCTGCCCTCAAATTTGTCCTTCACTTCCACTGTACCTAAATTGTTATTCTGATGTGGGTTGTATCACCTGAAATCTGAAATCCACCACCAACATCAAATACACTAACACCTCAATACATAATATAGTACTATATAGCTGATTCAACAAAATTTAAAACATTTTTTGTCATAAATGTTGCAGTGTTCGCAATAATGTATTTTCTTTCACATTTCTTAACATAATATTTAATTTGATTTGTTGTGTACTGCTTTTTTGTATTCTTCACCATAAGATTAAATTAAACTTACATTTAGTCATTAAATATATTTATGCTTTTGGAATATTCCACCAATAATTGAAATTGAAAAAAAAAACAAAGGAATACTCATCGCATCAGCATCTTGATGTCCACTGAAATATGAAATATTTATAGGGTTCTGAGCATGGGAGACAGATATAGAACATTGTTTCATTTTTTAATTTCGGTGTTGTGGCATTCCAGGAGGTGCGGCAGATAGAGCTGCTATGCAAGCAGCTGTATGAGGCCCAAGACGCTGCGCTGAGGCAGGAAGCGGAGAAGGCTCTTGTTGGATTTCAAGTAAGTCACTCTTTACTGTGGTTTGTCACAACCAAACATTAAAGTGTCATTTTCACTCGGTAATTACATCCCTATCTTTCCAGTCTGTAAAATATTTCCTCATTTTGTGTAAAAATTTGAAATTATATGTTTATTATTAAGGGTGCACTTTCATTTTTCCACTTTGAAATTCGAGAACTCCTACGCAATTTACATAGTCTTTAAAGATGGGGCTAATAGTTAAACTTCTAATAACGTCACTTACAATCTAAATGACATTATTTTCCCATAAATCATGCAAGAGAGGAACGTTGGAATAGAAAGAAACGACAACAAAGTTGTTGATTTTCTCGCATTCGAGACAAGTGTCAAAAATAACTTGTACAGTTTTTTCCACGTTTTTTCATATTAATATTATGGAATGAAATAAAATGTGTGTTGTCATTTGAATTAATCTATTGAAAATTAAATATGTATTGAAGTGCCTAATTATTTTCATGAAATTAGTTAAAAGAACCTATACATACATATATTTAGACTGACACATAAATCAGTGTTCTAAATTTATTATTATGTCAAATGCATTTTGTGGTTTTGTTTAATATTATCAATTTAAAACACCACATTGTATATTTACTACTTAATTATGAAACAAACAGCTAGTGTTTAAAAGATAATGGATAAACTAATTATTCAATTACCACTTACATATAAAATAACACACATAAAATATTTACTTCAAAAAAATGTTACTTCATATTTTAGCTAAATATATGTGAAAATACATCTTATCAACATATTTAACCAAAAATTAAGGAAGTTACAGATTGCACATACATCGTAGCTAGATTGAGCGACGTATTGAACTTCGAAGTGTCATTAAAATAATCATCTTTTATAAGACTGAAAATATATTCTTTAAAAATTTCTTATTGTGTTTTTGATTTAAAACTTAGTTTTAAATAGCTGAAGCCTCAAAGCATGCAAGTGAATAAAATATATTATTTAAAAACATGTTTTTACTAAAACAAAGTATTTTTTAAAACAAATTGAATGGTGTATAACTCTATTAATTTAATATTTTGTTAATTTTGAAAGTGCAGATTTGTCTCTGTAATCTTGGCTTCAAGATTATAAGAAAATATATTTTGCATATTCAAAAATTTTCTATATTTAGACAATTTTGTGGCACGCGGAATATGAATTTAATGGTCGCGATCTTTCTTATAATGCTTGTATTGTCTTAATTATGACAAATAACATTCAATTAATTAGTTTTAAATGAGTGTAAAGGTCCTATCTAAGTAATATTTTTTTTTAAAGTCAAATCTAGTGTATAACTTTTGATATAAATTAATAAAAACCCACATTTTCGTAAAAAATTTGAAAATATGAATTATTGTTGAAAGGGAAGCCTTAACTAAAATGGTAAATTTATTTCTATGGCATGTTCTTGTAAGACAAACATAATACATATATAAACTAAATGAACCGCGGCGTTCTTTATTTTCTCTTTGATACATCAATGTAATTTATAATATTTTTGATTTTCAGGAGTCGACCAGTACGCTTGGAAGATGCCAGGCTCTTTTAGAGAGAGCAGACTCCAGCTATGCACAGCTGCTGGCAGCTACCACACTGGCCAGACTGGTTTCAAGGTGGTCTAATCCTGGATTATTATTTAATTTAACAGATTTGAGTTTGATTTAGTAATTATACTTATATAAATACTGATTTTAAAGGCACAAATAACCATACAAACAGAGGGAGCAATTTTCAATTCAACACCTCACAAGTTTTTCAAAAAAATGTCTGCCTTTACTGGCTCAAGCTAAGGTTTACATACATTACAGTAAGAAGATTACACTTAATTATGTTTTTCACGATTTTGATATAACATGATTAATGAAGCGTAATGGTAAAACTTGTTAGAATAAGTTAGAAATTATTTTATTCACAAATAATCACAACGTCAAACGAGCCGTGCAGTTTAAATGAGATTTAATCACTTGCATGGCTCGTTACCGAGAGTCATACAAGGAACTCACCAAAACAAAATCATAACGATCTATAACAGAATTTATGTTAAAAACAGTGAACCGTTAATTTGGTACAAAATACATCACCGTTGAGTAAATGGGTGCGATTATTGCCTAACACTTATATTATTTTTTAATAAAATGTTGATATAATAAACAATAATGTGATTTATTTTTTGATATAGTAGTGATTTTTGTACAATGGAACCTATTTCTCATTTTCCTACATGTAATGTATTTTTTTTTACACAGTTTATTTTTACCCAGTATTCTGTGGAACATGTCCACCATGTAAAAAGAGTATTAAGTGTACTGCATTTTAGTGAGTTTTCAGGGTGTACACGTCATTGATTAATATACAATGCCACTAAATTATATGAGCTCTGGATAAAAATGCCAGCATAATTAAAAGTACATGTGGCTTTATTTATCCTTAATCAAAACACCTTTTAAAACCAACTCTTTCAACAATTATATTAATCTATGACAAATTTAGACTGGTTTTGCTTATTAATATTTTTTTTATATTTCCATAGGTCTACCCAGGTGTTATCTCTGCAGCAGAGACTGGACATCAGGAACTATGTACTAAACTATCTGGCTACGCGGCCCAAGCTGGCTGTCTTCGTCGTTCAGGTAAAAGTCTCTCGCGCTTTATTCAAATTTATTTGTTTCTGACCAGCACATGTCTACACCAATTATATCTTGCCATCACCATCGAGCGATTTCTCTGTTATTGCAGAACTGCGGCGGTAGTTTAAAATTTGACTTCAGGTCACCTAATCAAGAAATGTTACGTCACAATAATTAAAAAAATTTCTCTTTTTTGTGTGAATTTTTGAAGTTGTTTAAATAAATTTTTAATGGTTTCCATTGCATTTGCAGGCCCTGGTTTCTCTGTTTGCTCGACTGACAAAGATGGGCTGGTTCGATTCTGTCAAGGACGAGTTTGTATTCAGGAATGTCATGGCCGATGTTACGAACTTTCTACAGGTAATGCGGCTTTAACGCAAATTAATTACTGTTTAGCTTTTTGAAATACTTCAGACATAAATTAATAATATTGGGCAATTAAAGGGATTTTCCAACCATAATTAATGAGCATTAATCTCTATATATGGTTTATACTTATAATATTTCAGGGCCCTGTGGAGCACTGTACAATAGGAGTACAGCTGCTGTCTCAACTGACGTGCGAGATGAACCAGATATCTGACGCCGATGCTAATCGCTCCATCTCCAAGCATAGGAAAATTGCATCATCATTTAGGTAGGAAACTAGGACAAACTCAAAAATATTCCGTTGAAGTTTTTACTTTTTTTATTAATCCATGTTTATTATATTCATACTCAAAGCTTTTTGTTTTAAATTAGTTTTGTTATTAATATTATTATATTTCCACAGCTTTTTCAATTCCACTTTTATAAAATCCTAGGTTTCTTCAGACCTAAGGAATGTTGGAATATTCTTTGTCTATACAATAGTGTTAAAGTGTTTGAAATATATGGTAATCGGAAGGTGCAATGTCTGGTAAATACGGAGAATGCATTAGAATCTTATATCAGCAGTCCTTGCCGCTTATGGTCAGGCTTTGTTATGGTGTAATATGACTCCTCGCTGGTTGGTTTTTGTTTCGGATCATTTAAGCGAGTGTGCCTATGGTAAACACTCCATATTACGCACAGAATAAATATTCTTATTTCCTCATTTTCGTATTCTTTCCCATGTGCTGGTTTTTTCAATATTTTAACTGACTGGAAATGAACATAAATAGGGCCCTTATATTATATATAAGGACATATGTTTTTACACACAAAATAACATGTGAATTAGTCCGCATGTATGGCTGGCAGGTGTAATTTTTTTTGCCGTTAAATGCGGCACATAGGAAATGTTGTACATGGAGCATTATGTATTAGTCTAGGTAGATGGATTCTCGGTTATCCACTTTTGTAACACTCCATCCGTTCAAAATAAACATTAGCAGTAACAGTTTGGCTTTATTCTGGTAATTTGAAATTAAGTCACTTTTACCGCAGGTGTTGTTTTTCTTGTAATTTGAAAAGCAATGCCGAATGTACGCAACGGCGAACGTATGCTTTGCTTCTCTCCATTCCCCCTTATAAAAAATATTTAATATCAATTTTTTAATCTTTTATTAATAAAAGGATTGTGCAGATATGTTTGAGAGAAAGAGGGCTCCGAAATCGGAACTAACGAGCACCTGAAATATCTAATTTTATTTACACCCATAAAAAAAAAATTCATTACTTGTTGAACTATCTAATTTATAACATTTATTTAGTATTCATCCATTGTTGAGCTTTTCTTAAGAATATAAAATTGTGCTTTTTTAAATTTGTGTCACAATGTAAAATTATTATACTACATTGCTAATAAATACGTATGGTTGTTTTGTCTTATTTCGCAGGGACCTCCAGCTGTTTGAGGCGTTCCGTCTTGCGTGCTCGTTACTGGGCTCAGCACGTGAGGAGGCATTAGATCTGAGTGATGAGCGACAACATGCCCTCGTCACTCAGCTGCTTAGGCTCGCCATCAACTGCCTGACCTTTGACTTCATAGGCACCAGTTCGGATGAGTCATCGGACGATCTGTCCACTGTGCAGGTTTGCAAAATCAAGTTTATTCAAGTTGATATTGTTTTATTTTGTTAGGAGAACATATTCTTATTGTGAAGTTTCTTATTGTTATTTTTCAGAACATAGGCCTGTAATGTTTTTAATACAAATTAAATGTATTAATTAGAAAGATATACAAATAAAATTAATTTATCACAAAAATATTGATGTTGCTACCGGGATTCAGATCCAGGTTCGAATCCCGGTAGCAATGACATTATTTTTTTGATAAATTGGTTTTAAATGTATATTTTTCTAATTAATACATTTAATTAAAAGTATTGTTTTATTTTCTCTCAATTTTATGCACTTTATTAGAACAATTCTACTGTGACTCAAATTTGAGGAGGTCTTGATGTGAATTAATGTATTGTAAGTAAAAAATTACCCATAGACTAAAATAGATACTTCATATATACAGTATAATCCCGTTTATTCAAAATTCGCTGCAAGTCAAAGTTTTAAAGGTCCCTCTGGAAAGTTTTCATACTAAATTGTACTTGTAAATCGAATATCGTTATTCAAAGCTATTTTTGGACCCTATCAGATGAATTTGTCAATCTATTTTTCACCTAATTCGATTTTTTTTGTCAAATGTCCGTAATCTGGAAAATACACATGCACTACGTGATGTGCCTGTCCAAAGTCCAAGACCATCCAAATGGGTAGTTCCATGACGCATAAAGTTAATTCCCGTTGTTAGTTTTCTCACTCACTCTCAGTATACTAGAAAAGATGACAAATATATCTTCTGTGTCCTCGATTTGAAATCTTTATCTTCCTTATCGCGTCACATTAACTTAAGGTCGCATGCTTTATTCTCTCGCTCGTTTTCTCTACATTAGAAAAAGATAGTAAATATTATCTTTGCGCCCTTATAGGTAGCGGAGTTCTCCCAGTTGCTAGCTACGAATGTAAGTGTTTGCCAATCTTCTGTTCCGCATTATTACCATAATTATTTTTATTTACTTAGAGTCTGTATATTTTGTTGTACAAACGCTAGTACGCAGTTGAGTTCCTCAGACTTTTCCATGTTTTATAAATTATTTAATTTGTATTCATTTTAATACAAACACAGCTTTCTATTTAAGTTTAGTGTCAAAGCATTTTAAAGAATGTGTAGTTGGCGTTTCTCAGATTTTCTCCTATCTTGTTAATTATTTTATTGCCATTGTTTTATATGTTAAGAAAGTTATTTGTTTTTCTCAAATATTTATATGTTCGACATTTTGAAATTTGCGAATATGTGGTTTGCGTTCCTTAGACTTTTCCATATTTCGTTAAATTAAAATTAAAACATTATGATTTTGACTGATAATTTTATATTCTTGATAATAGCATCAATGCGAAACTCGTATTGGAAGCCAACAAAATTAAAAAACATAATTACAAACAAAATTCACAGAAAAATACGCGACCCCATTGATGGGGTTGTCGACAATATTAAACATGATGACAGAAAGAACTTTAGCGTTGAAAGGCGAGAAATGTCACGAAGGGAAAAGAGTAAGGAAGCGGAGAGTGAAGAAGATAAAGAACAAGACGTCACAGGTGAGTGCCAAATGTTGCCATGACCACCACAAAATAAAAGTTTTAAAAGCGTTGGAAACTTTTGTTGCTAACTTCAGAGGAGAAATGGCGGGTTGACGAGTTCAATTATTATGTCGATATTAAAAATGGCACGAAAAGATAGTCCATTATAATCGTGTTTTTTTTTTAAAATAATACTATGATTTGTTTGCACTGTATTTTGACAACTTGTTTGCTATTTTTAAATGAGTGGATATAGGTGTACATAATTACTTCGAATTGCTATGAAAAAGTTAGTATGTAAAAAAAATCGAATTTTTGACATTTTTATATTCATTATCATTGTTATTGTTAAATTGTTATTCAAACTTTTTTCTTAATTTTCGGTCCCCTAAACTTTGAATAAACGGGATTTTACTGTACTTGTTGAACTGTGCTGATAAATCTTTCTATGTAGCCCGACATACGGCATAGAATAAGTTACTAATATTGTCCACATTCAAATTATCATGATTAGATTAGGTCAGAAGAGAGAGTGAAGTTTTAAAATTTTTTAAACTTTTTGAGAAAAAAAGAATTATTAAAATAAAACACAACATTGTTTGCTTTACTCACTTTGATGCTTACTGCGTCATCGTCAGTAAAAACTAAACCTTAAACTATTTTATCTCCTATGAAAAAACTGCCTACATAGAAATATAGTAACAATAATATATGATATATTGCCTTTATTTCTCCAGATCCCGACGAGCTGGCGCCCCGCCTTCCTGGACTCTACAACCCTAAAGTTGTTCTTCTCACTGTACTCTTGGCTGCCGGCCTCCTTGTCCAGCCTGGCGCTGGCCTGTCTGGTTCAGGTGGCTTCAGTGCGGCGTTCACTGTTTAGCAATGCGGAGCGGGCCAAGTTTCTGCAGCACCTCGTATCTGGCGTGAAGCACATATTAGAGAATCCTCAGGTACGTGTCCTTAGTACTGCATATTAATGCACATAATAATGCATATTATTGAAAGCAAAATGAATTCCTCTAGGCTGTAATTTATCCGTACAACTCAGTTTTTCGACCTATGCAAAAAACTTAATTTTAATGATTTTTATATGAAAATTTAATATTTTTTATTAGTTATTGATACGTTATTTCACTCATACAATGCAAACTTTTAATTATTTTCAAAAAACCATTTAATATCGGCAGGTACCAAATATAAATATAATTGTCACATAATAGATCACCTTATTAGGTCTCTCTATAATCAAGTCACCTAAATGGCGGTTCATTCCTAGCAAGACTTTGTGAGACTAGCAAATTGATTAAATTGTTCGTAGCTTTTACATCAATAAATTTATTCATTTTATTTTTAAAAATACTATATTTTAATGCAACAATCTATTCAAGTCACTTGATACCTAATAGAAAATAATGAAATTTTACAAAACATTTAATATGCACAATGTTTTTCTCATATATATTACAGCAGTACAAGGCAATCATTAACGTTTCAACATTAATTAGTTGCAGAAAAGAAAAATATGATAACTATTGTATTTATCTCCAGGGTCTATCAGAACCTGGCAACTACCACGAGTTCTGCCGCCTGCTGGCACGGCTCAAGTCTAACTACCAGCTGGGCGAACTGGTCATGGTGGATAACTACCAACAAGCCATACAGCTCATAGCCAAATTCACCGTACAGTCACTTCAGGTATGTTGAAAAACCAGAATGCTTCATGAAAATTTTTACAGGGACTCAAAATTTTAACAATAACCGAATCACTCGATGGTTCCAGATGTGGCAATTTGCCCCCAACTCGGTGCACTACCTGTTGTCACTGTGGCAGCGCATGGTTGCGTCTGTGCCCTACGTCAAGGCTACAGAGCCTCACCTGCTGGAGACCTACACTCCGGAGGTTACCAGTGCATACATCACATCGCGCCTCGATTCTGTCACTGTCGTTGTCAGGTGAGCAGTTGTCTTTGATTACGCTTTAATGAATTTCGCAAAATGTATACAGTAAAACTCCGTTAATTCGTAACCGTATTTTCACAGAATTTTCACTTTTTTCAAAAAAATATGCCCCGAAAATAACAGTTCTTACTAATTTCTACCGTTAATTCGTAAAATCTGACTATTCGCGGTTCGTATGCGTTTTTGACACCCAAAATAAATAATTTGTTCACGTTATTTGCATATTTGCAAATGTTTTTAAATCCCTAAACTCGCGCGACTAGGCATTTGACCTGCATGTCTTCGTAAACATCTGCAACTAGCCCCGCCTACCAGCCAATCGTGATGCCGTGCGCTGGCATGACAGGTGCTGAACTAAGTTTTGCATACGACATGGCAAAACTCGTGTACATAATGTGATATGTACATCAAATTCCATAGTGCATTTTATAAGATTTGTTGTTAACCTCTCAGCCGCTAAACAAATGTACTCCAAGTATACCCCCCTACGCGGGCCTCTTTTCGAAAGCCGTGTATTCGGTTGAACACCACTTTTAAAACGACATTTAGACATCCATAAAGGCATCCTGTCTATGATTTATTACTTAATAGGGCTTCACAGATAATGTTGTTAATATAAACAATCACTTGAGATGTTTAAATCCTTAAGATAACGTAAATATTGACTGAAGAAAATAATCGATCTCCGAAAAAGCCGCTGTCTTATGAATATTATCACACGGTCACCAATACAATCATATTGTTTATACGATCATAGTCACGTCGTTCAACCGGATTGCTGCGCCGATCTGTATTTTTTTGCCGCCGATCTGTATCGCTGTATTTTTTTTTAAATTTCTTATGGTTGTTTAAAAATAATATTAGTCTTATAAAGTCCTTTGGAATACATAAATAAACAAAAGAGTGCCGATACGGCTAGAATATGTAAATATTAAGATATCATTACAAGTCAAGTGCCGGCCTCAGAGATGTCCGCTCACGTAATAAATAATACAATAACGTCGGTACTCACCCGCTATAATATTTTTATTCGTTTTGTAAAGTAGTTGAGAGTTTGATAAAATCAAATTAATTATATGGAAAACCACTTTTTTGTACCACTTTATTGTTTTCAGTAAGCAATTTAAACTACTCAACATCATGTCCACTTTACCCACAGAATCCATACACTTGACATATTTCGGTTTAATATTAGGTTAGGTTCACAACGTATTTCTGCTGTCGTTTCCATGGAATCGTCAAGCAAGGTTGTTGGAATGTGGACTTCCCTTTTATCGCGCCATTTTAATGCTAAAAGAGGTCCATGATACTTGGTGTCCATTTCACATTTTTTTAATTTACAAAATGTGGCCCTACCTTCCCGTGTTTTACGCACTGTACCACACGCATTAGTATTTTTTTTGTGCATATAATCAATTAAGTGAGGGCTACTATCCCAATTGATGAAAAGAGTAGATTCACTTTAACTGACATCTTCATTAATTATTTCATCTTGCTCATCTTCACTTACATATTTCTAAATCGGAGTTCACATCTTAAAATGTTTTTAATATTTCTTTCTCCGCAAGTCTACGGCCCGCCATTTTAAAAGGTATACAATGATTAAATTTAAATAATTTTGGTAAATATACGTAGAACAATACAAGCTTCAGTTTTCTAAAGAAAAGTTAAGGAATATTGTCAGAAAATACAACCGTTCACCCTCAAAACACAAATCCAGTCAAAAAATTTCAACATTTCAAATGTAAACACCATTTTAAATAAGATCACGTAGTAATAAATGTATTTTCCGATACAATATATTGATTCAATTGTCCACAAAATACAGATCGCAATGTCAATATTTCGTATCAACGCATAGTTCCGACAAATACTAGCGACCTCGAACACGTGACGAGAGGACGATGATTCAACGCCGCGAAATTCAAATAACAATATTTCACTTGTCTAACGCAAGATGTCAGCAACAGTACGGATTGAACTAATTTTTGGTATATTTTCCTGCTCGATTTGCCGCGCTGTCACGTAGTACAGGACGAAATAAGTTGAAAACTTCATATGATGCGCGTAGCGCTGAGAGATGCGATTACTTCTCGCATCATATGACGCGCGTAGCGGGAACCGGGTTAAAATGTTTTTATTGAATCACTTGATCTAGTTTCTATGTTTATGAAATGTTACGATTTGCATAAAGACTACATAAATCTTTCATATTTAAATATGTTGATATATTTTTTTTTTTTCATGTTTCATTCTTTAAAATGGCACCAACATCTTGTAATTTGTAAAAATCCTTGACCATTTGAATAAATGGAGCTTATTTTGAAAACTAATAAAAAATTGATATTATAGATAAAATTGATGGAAAAAATCAAATCCCGAATATGTCTCTGGGTTCGAACTTGAAAAATTGCGGGAAATTAATAAGCTTCAACCACCAAGGCCAGAGAGACATGAAGATTTAAAAGTTTTCACGCGCTTTTTAAATATTTCAATTCGGATGGAAAAGTTTAGTTCGACCGCCAATCAAATTAATGTGTATTATTTTGTTGCCTTGAGAGACTGCCGCGTCACCACTCACCACACACTTTTCTTATTCAGGAGAATTATGTTATTTGATAAACATTTTGATACATAAGAAGTTGAAATAATAGAGTCATCATGTCAGGGTATGAAAATTGTGATCTCAACAGCGACAGTTCGCACTAAATTACAAACTAATGCGTTTTTATAAAAATTTCTTTCTTATGTTGCCTTTAAAAACTTTGTTCTCATTATTTGTAATTCAGATTTTTTTTAAATTTTGGTCCTGTGAGTTACGAATTAATGGAGTTTTACTGTATTACAATTATTTTATCCAATATCTAATAATTCAAAAACTTTACCAACCTATATTTCTTCTTCTCGTGCCTTATCCGTTTAATGGACGTTGGCTATCATCACTTTGTTTATTGCGGTGCAGAAAATCTCTACAATAGACTGACCAAACTGTTTCCTCAGATTCCGCAGTCATGATGATTTCATTCTTTCAGGGCCCTGACTTTCTGCATTATGAGGTGCAAGATCTGATATTTCTCTGGATGACTCATATAAATCCGAGATATTTGAAGTTTTCAGATTTTTATTTGAAATACTTATTTTTTTAAATTCATCTAAACCATAATATCTTGATTCGTAACTATCCATTCAGCTTATTTTGAGCATTCTTCTGTAGATCCACACCTCAACCCATTGATCGCATTCATAAATACGCATCTTTCATTTGCGCGGCACTCTTTGGCGGCATTATAATTTACGACTTTACACTACGATAATGCTACAAATTTACGATTTGTTTTTCAGAAATCGATAGCAAAGGTTCTCAAGTATCCCCACGAACATAAACAAATATAGAAATCAGAACTATAATTACAAAATTATCTAGGAGAAAACACAACAGAGAACCAATCGCTACACTAGTGCCATTTGTGGTGATATTCATACTTACTAGAGTGAAGTAGTGATCTGCGCGGACACACAGTATTATATAGAATTACTTGCCGAAGAGGTGCCAATTAACTGATATGATAAGATACGTGTCAATAATTTAAAGGTGTAATCATCAGCGTGGCGCTAAATACCCATGGGATAGATTTCAGGAAAATAAAGATGTCTTAGTAAAATGTTACAGCGGCGGCCTGTCACCGTGTAGGTACTTGCGAATATGACTATATGTATTGTTAGGAATTTGAATGGAAACAGAGTTTTCTGCAGGCGGAAAGCCATTCTCGATTATATTGTATCAACGGAGTATACCGATATTGAACATCTTTTGTGTTTCATTTCTTTCAACCACATAATTGTAGTATATGGTAATACCATCATCATCATCGCCGGTTGAGAGAAGCTGAGATTGGCAAACCACCCATGTCTACACTCTTGTTTCCTATACGGAACAGCACACTATTTAGTTTTTAAATAGTGACATTAAATTTAATTCTATAGTTTGAAATGCATTACATTCTACGCACATAAACTGGGTTTGTTCTCTAATTTTTCCTATCATTTTTGAAGTTATGCATACACGACACTTACAATGCGAACTAATGACAACTGGCATATGTTAGCTGGCATAGGTTTTAGTCTATCCAATAAAGTTGTAGCATCAGTTACCTGAGATACTGAGACCATGACTATCATTATTTAGTACAGTTTCTTTGACAATATAAATTATAAAATTAAATGTGTTTCGATGTCATAGGAAACAAATATTTTTACGCCGAATTGGTAACGTTTTGACAGGATAAACTGTTTAAACTTCAATTGCAATAAATCAGTGTCTAACATAATTAACTAAATGTAATTTGTTTAATTGATATTAAAGTATAAAATGATATTCTAATATATTTAGTTTATTAATTTTAAACAATTGTTAAATATTCAAACACAAAATATTTTTACAATAAAAAAAATTTTTAAATGACATTCTCGGATTATACAGTAAAACCGCGATATAACGAAACCCGATGTAGCGAAAAATGACACATATCGAAAAAAAAATTGAAATTTAGTCCCTAAAACCAATTTTTCATACAAAAATGCATTTATATAATGAAATCCCGTTAATATTTATAACAAAATCATTTTTGTCCCGTACGAAAAAATGCCAATACATTTACGTAAATTTATAACGAAATAAAAAAATGTTCAAAGATGAAAATATTATTTCGCACTCACAAAGCCGCGCCGATGCATCTGCCGTATGCGAACGGTTTTATGGCCTTCTCGGCGGTGCGTGGTGGTCGGCCGACAAGGTAGTAAAACAATTCAAACTTCTTGGGTTCATAGTAGGCCTATAAAACCATTTGACATAATTCTTGCGGCGTTCACTTATACACGTTTTACGTACGCATACGCCCCTAATATGTATTGCAATCCCAGATCCAAACAGTTGGAAAATACAAAAATTAACAGGAACCCCCCGAAAGTTGCAGTATGTACTTATTGGAAATGTCAGTCTCAGTGTAACGTCTGTAGAGTTAAGTTTGTTCAGCTTTTAACGCGATTATTACATGATCGAACTGAATATTTACATAAATTCATTTTCGTTTGACAATTGTTTTCGTGTGAACTCGTCAATAATATAAATAATTCGTTAAAATATTTTATGGACTATTTTTGTATTTCTATTAACTATTATTTTCGTGTATTTTAAGTGAACAATGTTAACGATAATTTTTAAGTGAACAATTTTAACGATTATAAATATATTTTGAAGTGGTTGCCGCCGTTACCGGTAAGTACCTTCGTAATTTATATACTACTCATTTTATAAAAATGCCGCGATTCAACTGTAAAATTGTTATTTTTGAATTATTTTGTATGTTTCATGCCCAAAACTATGTTTGAAGCGGCTCTACATTTAAACACAATTAAAATATTGTTTTGTATTTGCAATATTCTGGAATTTACAAAAACATCTTCCAATTGGTGTTGAATAGGTTCTGTTCTTAATTTAATTCCTTTGATTATCCATTTACTTATCTGTTTTAATAACAAAACTACTAAAAATATGTAGGTATTCAGTTCCCTATGACCTTCTTCCTCCTTTATTTGCAGAATTTGCGATCTTTTTGAAGCTGCGCAACATTTTTTTGCGACGGCGCGTAACATATAGTAGGTTATTATTATTTTTTTCGTTATATGTGGGAGTTCGTTATTACGAATTTTAATTTTTTGGTCCCTTGGATTTCGTTATATCGCGGTTTTACTGTATTAATAAAAAAATAAATTCAATAGTTCATCAGTTGAACAATCCATAATATTACACTACACGGTAACATATTTTAAATACCATGCTATTAATTAATTTTAGTGAATTTATGAGAATATTTTATTTGCGTCTAAATATTATATCCATGCAGGACTCTGCAAGTTGGCAGGACCTTGAGCGCGAGCACGCAGACAGAGGCAGAAGAATTTGAATAACTGAATGATACTGGATTGATATAAGGGCTTTTATTATTTCGTGTTTATTTATAAGATGGCTAATAATCCTTGACAAATATTGACAAAGATTCCAAATAATTTTGGTACGATTTTATAATAATATAAAGACTTTTATTATCAATTGTATTCTATTTGCTAATAAGCAGCTAATAGATATTAATTTTTAGTTAGTGTCTTCTTATATTCAAGAAACAAAGTAGTCTAAAGGATTTATGAAAGACAAAAATGGATTGAGGAATTTGTTGTGCTTAGTGACTGAGCATACCCAGATTAAATCTCCTTTGTCCTTAGGTCCTGCCCTTTTGTCTCACACAGCACCCTTACCAAATGAAATACATAATGTTTTCTGTATAGGTTAACATTAAATGTTGCCTGTAAAGTTTGTTAATGTGATTCCAGCGAGGGGCTCGAGGACCCCTTAGAAGACACAGGCATGGTAGCCCAGCAGCTAGAGCAGGTGTCAGTGATAGCCCGCTGCGAGTATGGAAAAACCTGCGCTCTACTTGTGGCACTCTTTGACTCAGCGGCTGGAGGCTACCAGGAAAACAGGCCGACGCGAGACCCGCAGCGATTAGTTTACCAAGGTCAGTGCCTCGCATATGGAGTGAATGCCAGTGATAATTCATCACAATTAAGACAAGACAAGGCCTCGTAACCCAAAATGTATGAATGAATGATAGTATTCTTTCTTTCAACTTAAGAATTTTTAACTTGATTTTACTACTAATTCCATTAGTTTATTACACATATACATATACATGCATTTCCACTGAATACATAGTATATATTTATTTTGTAAATTAAGTTGAAACACTGTTTTATTCCACTATATTTTATTATATTAAACGTTTTCGGGAACATCTTTCTATTTTTCAATTTACAAAATAATGGAATTCCACAAGTTTCACCAAAAATCTTTGAATAGTATATATTCAATTTTATGACAGTTCAGGGTTTTCTTCCATACATCATTGTCAGTACCAGAAGCTAATCTTACACCTAATGAAAAGTTCCTAATAATGGAACGTTATCTTCGCCACTCTCCTTTTTATATATGTTCCATCCATACGACGATTCTGAGTGGCTATAAAATTATTAATAATACTTTATGTACTCATTTTTCAGGTCAACTGACGTGGCTGGTGTATATAATAGGCGCTTCAATTGGCGGCCGGCTGTCTTTCAATTCTAATGAAGAGCATGATGCGATGGATGGCGAACTAGTCTGCCGGGTGCTACAACTGATGAACCTGAACGATGCCAGGCTGGCCAGAGTAAGTCTTTTCTGACATTATTATATTATTCTCCTTGTTAAATTGATATCACATTAATCGATTGACTGCTGGAGGAGATAAATGACTTCCTGATAAATTATATTTCCCGAGGCCTTATTTTTGTTTCGGAAGAATTTTATGATTTATTTATCTTATTTCCAATAGCTTATCCCGGAAGGCAACTGATTAAAAACTTGAATAATGTATTTTGGAGACTGACGAAAATTATAAAAAATTTAATACAGTGAAATCCTATTTATTTAATGAAATTAGAATGTGAAAATCCACAATAACAAAGACTCACCGCTAAGCCCTCCTTCTTTCAATTTCACAGCAACAGGGTGGCTGCGAAAAGCTAGAGCTGGCTATGATGTGGTTCCTGGAGCAATTCCGCAAGATCTATGTCAGTGATCAAGTGCAGAAGAATTGTAAGCTATATCGACGGCTCAGTGAGGTGCTCGGCATTGCGGACGAACCCATGCTGCTAAGTGTTTTCATCAGAAAGATGTGAGTACTGAATCTTGCAATAATCACAATCTTGTAATAATAGAGTCACTGTTTTCTTAATGAAATTGATAGTAAATTGAATTAATTTAATTGATATGAAAATACAGTGGTACCTCGGTATACATCTGTTTTGGTGTAAGCCCAACTTGGTACGCTTGGATGCGAAAATTTTTGTTTGGCATACAATCTTTGTTTTGCGACGATTTCCGTGCATCAAATGATGTGCGCTTATGTCCTCGGTCTCATTTGAATTCAGTTTTTGGAGAGGGGAATCTCTGCCACGACTGCCCACGAGCGTCAGTACAACTATTTCTACCATTCGGTGAACAATGTGCGCTATAACTCTTGTGTGATTTTGTGGTTTTTCATGATTTTTTTTGTAAATTCATTAACCACGAGATTAAGAAAGTTAATGAAAGGAGCCAACAAACAACCGAGAAAATGGTTGGACTCACCGTAAAGGTAAAAAAAGTGATTATTGAAAAGTTATCCGGGACTTGGCTGCTGCCGTATGCCGAGAACGACATTATCTAAGATTTTGAAAAACATAGAAGTTATTAAATCTGTTAAGGTTGTAAAGGGAGCAAAATAAATTAACAAACAAAGATCAGGGATATTAGAGCATGCCGAGAAATTGCTTTTAATCCGGATAACAGAAAAACAAGTGTGCTGGCGACAGCACATCAGAAGCAATGTTTTGCAAATTGAACCAAGAAAGTTTTGTGAACCAAGAAAGTGAAGTGTTTAAAGCCAGCCATGTTGAATATATTTTATACAACCCTATCAATGTATAATATACCAATAACAATAGGATTTTTTTTTTCTCATGGAAATGGATTAATTTAATTAATAATTAATTTTCCCTTTATTTCTTATGGGTAAAATTCGTTTGGTCTACGTCCTGTTCGACTTAAATCCAATGATCTGGAACGGGTTAAGGATGTGTACCGAGGTCCGACTATATATGCAGATGACAAGGAGGAGACAAGAGAGTATATGGGCATTGTTTATTTGTGTTTGTATGTTGTACAATAGCTAACTAAACTAACTGTTGAATATTTCAGTATTACCAATTTGAAGTATTGGGGCGGCTCCGAATCCATCACGGGCAAAACCCTCGGCTTACTAAGCGACTTGAGTGTCGGTTACTCCTGCGTCAGGAAACTTGTCAAGTTGGATGAGGTGCAATTTATGCTTACGCATCATACTGTGAGTAGTGCACCGCTCTGTGGATGTAATGCATTCAACTTTTTGACAGTTCATACAATGCTGTACACTTTTTTATTCTTATTATTATTGTCAAACATTTTATGATTGTATTAATTAAATCCCTTAAAAAGTTAAGTACCGGGGTACCCCATATGATATATTTTTTACAACATATATTTATTTTGTGTTAAATTTTCAAAGTCTTTGCGGATGAAGTAAAATTTTATATTACATTGCTCTAGAGTTGCTGAATGAATTATGTTTATGAAGGTATATGATGCATTCAGAGTTAATAGCCACGTTTTAATGGCAGTTGGTGATTGTGCATTTTTTTTTTAATTTTTCAAATTTTGATATGAATCTTGATTTTAATACTTTTGAGATGAGAAAACTAAATTGTGTATAAAAATATATTTTAACTTATATTAATTTTTCTCAACCTGAAATAATTTTCTCAAATTTTTATATCAATCATATAAAAAAATATTTTTTAGCAGTTTGATGATGAATTGAGCATTTTATGGTTTCGTTTGAAGCAAAAAATTACCGAAATCAACTAACCGCACTAGTGAAGGATACCTGAATCCTGTGTCCTGCTCTAGTATTGATGGTGTCACGGTCTTCCAGTCGGAGCACTTCCCCTTCCTGGGCTGCGGAGCCAGCGTGGGCGAGATGCGGTGTCGCAGTATGCTGTACACGGCCCTCGGGCGCCTGCTCATGGTAGACCTCGGCGAGGATGAGGACCGTTTCCACACCTTCATGATGCCACTCACCGGTAAGACTTCTATAAATCTATTTTATCGGGATGGTTTCATTAAAACATACATATTGTTTCGGTGCGTTCCGGCTCCTGCGAATGGAATGCTAGGCAACGCCACCGGTTAGACAATGGTTAATATGAAAATATGGGTTCTGCTGAAATTGAGTCCTGTGCACTTACCTTCAGCTGGCGACCTTTGGTAAATTTATTTCAGTGTTGTGAAATTCGGACTAGTAATCAAAGCTAATCCAATGAAAGAGGTTCATTTACAACAAGGTTGTTTAATACAAAATAAATATCAAGTAATGGATCTCTCCATCTGTTCACAAATCATGACAAGGATGTGGACCAATAATGAACCCAACATTGTATGCACGATTCCTGTGGCAAGCCTCTCGGATATGTAGCAAGTCAAATCATCACTGTAATATTAATCCCACCTCCACATTTGTGAACTGTCATTCTCTCTTGATATTATAACTAAATTAAAATTATCATTTCTGTATAGAAAGAGAGTACAATGCAAATTAGATACTATACAATATTCTATAGATGATGCACTAGTATCAACAAGATCGCTTTGACCGATCGAACTACTTTTCTGCGATTTAGTGTTTACCTCATATAAACGTGGCGAGTTGTAAAAATTACAGCTCGAGGGATTAAATTCTAACATTACATCATATATAAAATTATATTGAAATCATTGTCATTACAAACATACTGGTTCTTCAGACAGATTTTTAGTATCCGTTCTAGTGGTTTCAAATATTGTTCTATGTTTGACTGATTTCTTTATAATATCATCCCACTTACAAATAAAACAATATACAATACTTCTTTCATTTATGTCTAACTAACTTTTTTTAAAAGTGGTACATATTTCAAGTTATAATAAATAGATTTGGGTATTCTTTTCCTATAGTTTTAAATTTTTATCGATCATGGTACACAATGTGTTAATTCCTCTCGATCCATCTCTGACATTTAAAGGTCATAAATAAATCAATTTGTATTTCTTGCTCATTTAACACAAAAAGCTCAACTCCAACAATACTTATTTTAAATATATTATATTCTTCACAATGTAACTTTTATAAACTTATTAATCAACAAAATCAAGTATGAAATTAAATTATTTAGCGATATGTGTTTTATTTTAATTGTAAATGTATTTTAAATGCACTTTTGTGTACGCTTTTAGCTGCCTTTGAGAGTATATCAGGCCTGCTGAATCCGGCAGAACAAACAGCACTGCTGAGTTCTGAGGAAGCCAAGAAGGTGCTCATCGGATTGGCGCGGGACCTGCGTGGACTGGCTTTCGCCTTCAATACAAAGACTACCTATATGATGCTGTTCGACTGGATGTGAGCTAACACTTTTACTATACTTTTATTAAAAGGATCATCTCGTGGCTGAATTCATTTTGCATTCTAACTTCTCGTTTGTAACCTGAGATTGACAGCTCTTACTTATGACGCATGATGCATGAGAAAAAAATAACCAAAAATTAAAATAGAATCCATTGAAGTGAACCATACTTTAAAAAAAGGATAAGGCGTTACAAGGCGCAGTAACAAAGAAAACAGAAAGTTTATTTATTAAAGTACAAATTAAAACAATATTCTTAAAATGTAGAAATAACAACAAATAACTAAGGTGCCGGCATTAAGTCTCTGGCACTCACCGAAACCATTGAAGTCTGTCTTAAATCAGGTGGGGAGGACGCACTGGGATCCTCTGCCCCGACAAGACTTACCTCATGACTCAGAGCGATCTGGTGATCTGTCGCCAGCGGGCTTCGGTCTCCCTATATATTGTTAGCGTAACACTGCTTGTACAAATAGGGGCTGCAAAGTGAGGGGAGCTTCAAATGGCAATGGCGGTGTTCCTTGGCACAAACACATTACATGTTACTTTTTTTTATATACTACGAAGTGTTATATAAATCTTATGATATCCAAAATACTAATTAATAAATAATTACTAGACTGACACGGCCTCAGTTGCGAGCCAAGTTCTCTGATGTCCAGCATATGAGATATATCCCCAGTCCATGTGCATGCGACAGTTCCTTTAGCAATTTTGATTCAGTCCCTTGCGAAAGATGATTGAACATTACTAATTAAAAAATCAATATGTATTATTAATTATTCCTCAGATACCCTCAATATTTGAGCATCTTGGTACGCGGGCTGGAGGCCTGGTGCACCCAGCCATCGGTGTCCACGCCCATTCTAAAGTTGGCTGCTGAACTAGTGCAGAATAGGAGTCAGAGGCTTCAGTTTGATGTTTCTTCGCCCAATGGAATCCTCCTTTTTAGGGAAGCTAGTAACATCATGTGCACTTATGGTGAGTGATGGAGACTAGATCTATTACTTAGAGTTTTGGATTCTTCACTTGCTGTGCTTGGAATTTTTCACATGACTAATGATAAATGTTTAATGGTCAATTTCAAAGTCGTGTGATCATAAATTTATTATTTAAAATAAAATAAAATATTTTCATGTGTCCCAAAAGAGGGTTTTACAAGTACAGACTTCTCATTATCGTCAAAAATATCATTATATATAAAGAAAACCGTTTTTGTTTGTATCGTGAAAAATAAATTTGTGTACTCGCCTATTAAATATTAAGATACTCATGGGATGTTAGGTGTTGTTTTGATGCACAGTTGATCAAACGAACATGTCTCTCTGTGCAGGCAGCAGAATATTAAACTTGGAGGTAACAAAGGAGCTAATGTACCCAATGAAGTTGAAGGGTATTTCGGTGTGTTTTTCCATGTTGAAGGCAGCGCTGTGTGGCAACTATGTTAACTTTGGTGTATTTAGGTAAGCCTTAATCATTATTTATGTTAATTCTAATTTTACTTGTATCTATGATAAAAAACCTTATTTTGTAAAAACTATTCACTTACCTCGTTAATTAGAATTTCAAGGACTGAGCAAAACAAATATGAATTATGCAAAATCCTACTGATTGTAATTTGACAGATATGTGGCAAGAATGAGAAAAAAACGAACAGTGCTTAATTTTGTCCATTATTACTCTATTAACAAATTATCTGAAATTATTGTATTATTATTGTATACGCATGGAAAATTAACTAGAACATATGAATTGCTGCAATAAAAATTTCAGTAAACATTTTGTAAAATCTCATTTATTCAAAATTCGCAGTAAGTCGAAGTTTTGGAGCAGAATGTGGTCCCTCTGGAAAGTTTTCATACTAAATTGTATTTATAAATCGAATATCGTTATTCAAAGGTATTTTTGGACCCTATCAGACATATTTGTCGATCGAGCTATTTTTTTTGGCCTAATTCAGATTTTTTTGTCAAATGTCCGTAATTTGGAAAACATACGTTAGAAATTATCAAGAAAAGATTAGCAGCTGACTGATTGATGGAAGTACATGTGCGTTACGCTATGAGCCTGTCAAATGTAGTACTCACCCCTATACCGATTCACAATACATAAAGTTAATTCGATTGTTTTCTCACTCGTTTTCAGTATATTAACAGACAAATATATCTTGCGCATCTTTGATTTTTTAATCTTTATCTTCCTTACCATGACGTATTAACATAGCTTGCTTGCTTTTTTTCCCGCTCGTTTCCTTTACAATAGAAAAAGATAGCAAATATAACTTTGCGGCCCCTTATAGGTGATGTAATTTTCCCAGTTGCTGGTCTGCAAATGTCAGTGCTTACCAATCTTTTGTTTTGTATTTTATCATCATTATTTTTGTTTGCATAGTGTTAGTATATTTTGTTGTACAAACGCTATAATGCGATTGAGGTCCTCAGACTTTTCCGTGTTTTATAAATTATTTCATTTTAATACAGACACTTGTTGTCACATGTGAGTGCGCAATGCCGCCGTGACCACCACAAAATAATGTTTTAATACTGCTGGAAATTTGTTGCTAATTTCAATACAGCGGAGGAATGGCGGTGTTAACAAGTTCGACGATTATGTCGTTATTAAAATATATGGACTAAGTGAAAATAAGGTTATATACTAATTTGTCGTAATTTTCTATTTTTATTGATTTGTTTTTGCTGTATTTTAACAACTTATTATTACAACTAACAATTATTTTTAAAAAATTTGATTATAGTTTGTTTCAGTTCTATTCATGGTTGTTTTGTTTTTTCAGGTTATATCGTGATGAGGCCTTGGAAAACGCATTAAATATGTTCGTTAAGTTATTATTAAGCATTCCTCAGACTGATTTATTGGTGAGTTTTCATTTAGGTATTATTGTTTTGTCATTTAGGTAGTACTGTTTTGTTGTCAATCTGGCAAAAATTACTCATAATTGACCCTAATATCTGATGAAAGGAAAAATTTTGGATCATAACCAAATTTTGAGAAATGTCTTCTCCAGAACTGAGAGCTTATTACAGTAAAACCGCGATATAACGAAATCCAAGGGACCAAAAAATAAAAATTCGTAATAATGAATTCCCACATATAACGAAAAAAATAAAAAACCTACTATATGTTACGCGCCGTCGCAAAAAAATGTTGCGCGGCTTCAAAAAAGATCGCAAATTCTGCAAACAAAGGAGGAAAAAGGCCATAGGGAACTGAATACCTACATATTTTTAATAGTTTTGTTATTAAAACAGATAAGCAAATGGATAATCAAAGGAATTAAATTAAGAACAGAATCTATTCAACACCAATTGGAAGATATTTTTGTAAATTCCAGAATATTGCAAACACAAAACAATATTTTAATTGTGTTTAAATGTAGAGCCGCTTCAAACATAGTTTTGGGCATGAAACATACAAAATAATTAAAAAATAACAATCTTACAGCTGAATCGCGGCATTTTTATAAAATGAGTCGTATATAAATTACGAAGGTATTTACCGGTAACGGCGGCAACCACTTCAAAATATATTTATAATCGTTAAAATTGTTCACTTAAAAATATATTTATAATCGTTAACCCTTACTACGCGTCATCTTTCAACAACATTTTCAGTACGCGGCACCGTTTCAAGAATATTTATACTTTAATTTAAATCATAAATACGAGAGTAAAAAATAATTGGTATCGCTTGAGAAGATCAATAATAGATAAATATATTTTCTGTTTACTAAAAGAAACAGAGACATGCTTAGAATTGACAGAATATATAAACAAAAATATCTCATACTGATGGGTCACCACTCGAGCGACGTCGCCATGTTGGTCCGTTGTACAAGGTCGGAACACTGCGCCGCGCGCCTTATATTACAGACTCCTTTTCAAGTGGAACACCAATAAATCACACGCAAATGTTTATCATTAAAATCGTTATCTTGAAGAACAGTTTAGGGGCAGAGACACTTCATTTTTATTAATAGTCCGAATACTGTAAAGATTTAAAAATGTTTTGAGGTGTGATATATTTTAAAACAAGGATATACACATAAGGACACTTTACAAGCACCACACATAAATTTTGTAAGGGACATTTTTTTTTCCTGAATTTTCGTATTGCCGCAAACGTGACATCGTCTTCGGGGTTTGTTATTTTTAAGTGTTGGTGGAATGGGTTGTGGCATATGGTCGGCTAGTGTTTTGGGCAAAATTCTGTGTGGAGTATGGCTTGTTGAAGGTGTTGGATGTGGTGTATTGATAATTGGTACAGAGTATTTTTCTAAGAGCTGTCTAATTACGCTCAGCTGAAATTCAGCTAATGTTTTTTTGTTACCGGCGACAAATTTATACATATTATAGCCATTCAATAAATATAAATCAATTATGTGAAATGCTACTTTTTTGTACCATTTCACAGATTTCCTCATACATGATAAGCTACTAAGCATCATGTCAGTTTTGTCCACCGCACCCATAGATTTATTATACTCGATTATGCACTTTGGCTTCAGTATAGGCTCACCCGTTTGATAATGGTTTTTCCCAGTGCATTCAAAAGATTCGTCATGTAAAGTGGTAAGGATATGCACATCTCTTCTGTCACACCATTTGAGGGCCAATAATGGACTGTTCTTCTTAGCCTCTATTTCTCCCTTTTTTAGTTTTTTAAAATCTGGCATCCCTTTCCGATTTTTTCTCACCGTTCCACACGCATTCGTTCGGTTAGTATGAAGGTATTTAAATTACGTCGGACTTGTGTACCAATTATCACACCACAAATTATGGCCTTTACCGATATAATCATTTAAGAGGGTAGTGACAACAGCTCCAGAAACTCCAATATTTTGATCATCCACTATTTCCGTTCCTTGTCCACAGTAAATTATGAAATCAACGATGTAGCCTGTCATTACGTCACATAAAACAAACATTTTGATGCCAAAACGATGTCGTTTTTTTGGAAGATATTGTTTGAATTTAAGCCGGCCTTTAAAAACAATAATACTTTCGTCAATACATAAATTTTCATGTGGGACCATTGTTTCTTTAAATATTTTACGGGTATGTTCTAATAATAATCGAAGTTTTACGAGTTTATCTTGCGAAGCTAATTCATATGGGTCAGAGAAATGTAGCATCTGTAGTAACAATTGGTACTGATCTCTCGGCATTGTTTTACCGAAAATTGGACTCGCGAGTAAGGGATCAGTACTCCAGTGTTCTTCAATAGACAAATGCTTATTTCTTGTCATAAGCATTGCTGTTGCAAAAAATACATACAATTCTTGTACGGTGGTATCTTTCCATTTATGTGAACGTGATTTTGGCCCGTGTTCCTTCTTATTAAAATTAAAATAATAAAATTTATTAGTTTCCTCCACAATTTTTGACATGATCGAAAAGTTGAGGAAATGTTCGAAAAAAATTGATTCTGATGAATTTTCAGAAAAAATGTTGGTTGTTATGCCAAATTGGAAGTCATCAAATTCATAAATGATGAGAATGTGAGGTCCAGAAGTCCAAGATTGCAAATATTGTCCAACGTCTTCCTCGATAGGTTGTGCTTCGGTATATAAATCGTCACTAACTATGTCACATGGTTCTAATTCTTCTTCACTCATTTCATAATCAGAGTCTAATTCTTGAATAAGGTCACCAATTTGTTCTTCATGCATTTTAAAGAATACTTTTTTTACAGTGGAAAGTAATATAAAATTAAATTAAAATTTGACAAAAACACGCACAAAAACGCACACAAAATGTAAACTCACATAAAAGTTTTGGTTCCGAATTATAATTCAACTCACTATAACAACTCCGAAACACGACACGAAAAGAAAAAAGAGCACACCTAACACTTGCAAAAAAATGTTTAAATAGTTTGTGATAAATGAATGTTCCGTTAAACCAATGTATACTGAAAATAATGCATTGGAGCAGAGTCCGCTTTCGACGAGTTTGCTTTCGAAACTGCGCGTGCGCGCCGCTCAATCTTAATATGACGGCAATTTTTCAAACTGATAAGGACTTGAGATCGATGCACGAGGTCCCGAAAAATGTCATTTTTGGTAACCTAACAAAATAATCTCGAGTGTATCTTGGAGATGTCGCTAAGGTGACGAAATAAGGAATTTTACTGTACAAATTTGAGAGTTCTATAACGAATACTCCCGATTTTACCGATATCCAAACGTCATATACCAAATATGATACAACCGCAGTGTGGGCCTATACCATGGCGCGACAAATGTGATACAACCGCGCCAGGCGGGTTAAAATTGTTCACTTAAAAATTATCGTTAACATTATACACTTAAAATACATGAAAACAATAGTTAATAGAAATACAAAATACCGTACAAAAATAGTTCATAAAATATTTTAACAAATTATTTATATTATTGACGAGTTCACACGAAAACAATTGTCAAACGAAAATGAATTTATGTAAATATTCAGTTCGGTCATGCAATAATCGCGTTAAAAGCTGAACAAACTTGACTCTACAGACGTTACACTGAGACTGACATTTCCAATAAGTACATTCTGCAACTTTCGGGGGGTTCCTGTTAATTTTTCTATTTTACAGCTGTTTGGGTCTGGGTTGCAATCATATTAGAGGCGTATGCGTATGTAAAACGTGTCAGAGAACGCCGCAAGAATTATGTCAAATGGTTTTATGGGCCTGCTATGAACCCAAGAAAAAGTTTGAATTGTTTTACTACCTTGTCGGCCGACCGCCGCGTACCGCCGAGAAGGCCGTAAAACCGTTCGCGTAGAAAACGGTAGATGCATCGGCACGGCTTTGTAAGTGCGAAATAATATTTTCATCTTTTAACATTTTTTTATTTCGTTATAAATTTAGGTAAATGTATTGGCATTTTTTCGTACGGGACAAAAATGATTTTGTTATAAATATTAACGGGATTTCGTTATATAAATGCATTTTTGTATGAAAAATTGGTTTTAGGGACTAAATTTCAATTTTTTTTTCGATATACGTCATTTTTCGCTATATCGGGTTTCGTTATATCGCGGTTCTACTGTATGTCTTAAATGAAACGTGGTGTGACATTATATTTCATGGGTTGTTTATAATCATCTCTTATAAATTAATGTTAATTGTTTCTAGTAATGATGATCATTTAACAAATTGTTGAATATTAGACTTACAAGTATAGTACTCTAACTCGACTCATCGTAACAACAATCCAACGCTCTTGTTGCATTGATGGGGGTGGACATCGATTAATTCGGAGTCTGGATTGTTAAGGGATTCAAGTAAATTTAAGCATCCGGTGATTAAATCGTTGATTAGTGGTTAGTGGGTGTCCATAAATGTAATATATGTATTTTTTTGATCAGAGTACAAGAGTATGTCATCAGAACAATAGCACCAGTCATAGTATCATATACTTTTACTTCTCCTTATTTCAGGATTACCCAAAGCTCTCGCAGACGTACTACGTGTTGCTGGAGTGCCTGGCGCAGGACCACATGGCTTTCCTAGCCTCGCTAGAGCCAGCCGCCTTCTTATACATCCTGGCCACCATCTCGGAGGGACTTACCGCCCTCGGTACGCTACCCCCAATTTTACTGGTTTAAGAGACACGAGGCAAAATGTGTTTAAATGTACATATTCTCTTTGCTGATCTATTATTATTCATTGTTTGGGTTGTATTGCAGACACGATGGTGTGCACGGGCTGCTGTGCCACCCTGGATCACATAGTCACCTATCTATTCAAGAAACTGTCACAACAAAGTGAGTTTATTATCTAATTATTAATTATGCACCATTGTACAGTAAAACTCCATTAAGAGGCTACTTTCATTTTTCCAGTTTGAATTTCGAAATATTTTTGCATTTTGCATACCCTTTTAAGATGAGACTAATAGTTAATTCTTTTACAATATCAAGTAAACATAAAAGTGCGTTATTTTTTACGTAAATATTGCTAGAGTGAAAGGTATCAATAGAAAAGGACAAGTATACAATTGTTGGTTTTTTTTAATTCCTAGGTAATAAAGCTATCAGAAAATAGGCATTTCTTCAACATTCATAATACATATGTGTTGCCGTTTGAAATTATCAGGCGAAAATTAAATAATTTGTTAAAGTTCTCACTTAAGAATTGTATGTTTATGATAAAAACCTTTTTTTGTGTCGATAAACATATGATTATAAAATATTACAATTTTGCCCCCATTTATAAGAAAAAAATGGATGTAAATTCATACTGATAAATAATATTGATAACTTTTGAAGCACTTGTATTTGTGAAGAGAAATTATTTATGCTAATATTAAATAATAATCATACTCTGGTTGTAATAAAAAAATTTTTTTTAAATATTTATTGTTTTAATAAATTACATATATATATATAATATTCAAATATAAATGAAAATATGACAAAAGTATTATTATTCACTTTTAAATACATAATTAGTTGTTCATCGAGCATATTATCGTTATTCAGAATTTAAACTGAATTTAGAAATAAAATTTTATGTTCTTTCACATATTCAATATTCGTTCATGTGCACCCGAACATCGATTTGTGGTAGTAAATTTGATTAATTTGAGAAAATAATTGGTGTATATCGTCGACCACTCTTTTGCCAACCAATTTAGGAAGTTCACACGAGTCCGCACATTCAATTCTCAGTTCGGGAACATCCTGAAAATAATTAATATTATTGTTATTTAGTTATCAGTATTTTTATGTGTAAAATATTAAAATACGTGTTTTTTCATTTATATGACTATAACAAATACATTTGTATCAGACAGGTCTGTCATGTATAATTCTTTTGATAAGATTATTTATCTTTAAGGATATATGTAATTCCAATAAAAAATCATTTATCTGCACTACATAATATATGTATATTGAACTATGTAATTTGTATTGTTAAGTCAAATAGATAATTGTTATAGAAATGGTAAAAATTATCAACATATGTTGCGATTTTTATTCCAAGAAGATAACCATTTAAAATTTTGTTGGAATATTTCCTAGAGCGTGTCAATGGATACTTTTTGACCTTAGGCATCATGAGTCGCAAGAGGTAGTAATTTTAGAACAATAATGTATTATTGGCTTTTAATAAGAACCAAACCATGCGCCAGCCGCCATGCTCTGGCCACGCATGCGCCAGCTGCCATGCTCTGGCCACGCATGCGCCAGCTGCCATGCTCTAGCCACGCATGCACTAGCCGTGCATGTGCTGTCAAATTCTCTTATCTATGGTCAGATTCTAAAATGAACCGGTCAGATGACAGATTTTCAATGTTGAAATATCAAAATTATTATCTGTTTTCATATAAAAACAGCCCAAAACCATACAATTTACAAAAATAAGCAATTGGTATCAAGAATAAGTATAATATTAATTCATATTGTAGTCAAAATTTGTATTAAAATGTGTTTTAAAGGCAAATTTAATTTAAAAATTTCAGAGCGCGGATATTAGGACCGCTATCGCCATATTTGAATGGCATACTGACAGTGTGAGATATAATTAATAATATCGTATTTCATAAGACTGAAAATATATTATTTAAAAAATGATTATTGTGTTTCTGATGTTAAACTTAGTTTTAAATAGTAGTTGAAGCCTCAAAGCATGTGAGTAAATATAGTATATTATTTAAAAACGTATGTTTTTACTAAAACAAAGTATTTTAAAAATATCAAAAATTCATCAAATGTACTGCAAATTGAATGATTTATAACTATTCATTTTTAACATTTTGCTAATTTGGTTTCCTACAGATTTGTCTCCGTAATCTTGGCTTCAAGATTATAAGAAAATATATTTCGTTTATACATTCATTCAGTGCATTGACTCAATTTCGTACCATGCCTAAAATGCATCTAAGTCGCAGTCTTTCTTATAATATTTGTATCGTCTTAATTATGACAAATAACATTCAGTTTATTAGTTTTATATTAATGTAAAGATCCAATCTAAGTAATAGTTGAAAAAAAAGTCTAATATATGAATAACTTCTGATATAAATGAATAATAAAAACCCACATGTTCATAAAAAATGCGAAAATGTGAATTATTATTGAAAGTAGCCAACCCCTTAAATATACATGGATTTATATAAGATTTATCCTCAATTTACAATTGGAAGTTGCGCAGATAAAAGAGCACTTCTCAAGGACATGTTGACTTATAAAGGTTTTCTACTTACATTCTCACGATCTCGTAGCGGACACACACACATATATATTTACACACAAGTAATAGATCTCGCACTATATTCACCAATAATAATTTATTTTCATCAGTACTCATTTCCACTAATTTTGTTTCAATTTATAACATTTCTAGTGGTTTCAGCATCAATCCATAGGTCTCTAATATTCTAACTGTCCCCAGAAATACTCGGTAATGATAAAAATCTTTATATAAAATTTCCTCCAAAATTCAAAAAATGTTCAGTTACATTGAACGGTGTGCGGAATAAAATTGACAGCAATGTAATTTTATTATTTTATTGTGACACATACACACCCCATGAGGTCACGGAAATGCGAAGCTGGGGGTAGCCGACAGTTGTAACAATGACAAATACATATTCTTTGTTTTTCATAGAAGACTAATCAACCGCATGTGTCAATTCGACCTTTGTGTGTGGCTTTGTACCTTCCATATTTTGAAAACTGATATATGATTATTGCATTTCATCTTTTAGCTAGTGCATTCCCTAGCAAAAAGCAATCAATACGAGGGGGGCAGGACCACAACGCCATGTTCCTAGAGGTTATGCAAAGGAGACCTGAGATAATGCAACAGCTACTAACTACCGTGAGTACTTTTCCTAATCCATGAGAGTTGTATAAATGTTTAAGTACAGAAGAGCGCAAAAAGGGATAAATTGAATGTATTGAAAAAAATCTATGTAATCTTATATTTACATTGGATTTAATTAAAGCCATGGGTTTGCTTTGCGAATGGAACCGCAACGGTTCCGGGAATGGGTGGGTCCTTTTTGCCTTCTGGCTAGTACACCTATCTATCTATACCGATTGTATGTATACTTGGTTAGTAACGAACATAACCTAGGTTTGTGCCTACTGCACGCCACATTATTACTAGAAATAAACTTAATAGACTGTAGAGGAAAGATGGATAAAAAACATGATGTTGTGAAAATGTAGTCACAATAATGAAGTCTAATAAAGACTGCATTCTTAATTCTCATTTAAAGTAAATGAGGATATGTTAATACAAGTCAGAGTTAAGCAGATAGTGTGATGTTGAGTTTAATGTTGCAGGTCCTGAATGTGATAATGTTTGAAGATTGCCGCAACCAGTGGTCCATGTCACGTCCATTGCTGGGTCTCATCCTCCTAAACGAAGAGCACTTCCAGCGGTTGCGAGAGCGCGTAGTGGCAGCCCAGCCTGCGGAGCGACAAGCGGCCATGGCGCAGTGGTTTCACTCGCTCATGGACGGCATCGAGAGAAACTTGCGCACGGGCAATAGGGACAAGTGAGGGAATTTATAATTCATACTTAACATAAAATACCTACCAAGTTAAAACTATCAATAAAATAGATTATTAATATTTTGTAATTTGCCAATTTTTCTTTTTAGATTCACCCAAAACCTATCGACGTTTAGACGCGACATAAATGACTCGCTTCGCGGTCCCAACACGACCGCCTCATCCGTCACCGACATGATGACTTCATAACGACGGCTCGCCGCCCGACCCCCCGTCATCACGACGGACATCGCCGGAGACGCGGCGCGAATGGCGATCGACGGCAACGTTGTGACAGAGCACGCTGTAGCCTCCAGTGTTCACAGTGCGTTGTTCTCACCTGTCTCGGAATGATAACCGCCCGAGTCACGACATAATTTTACAAGTCAGGAATAATAACAGTTTTAAGTTATAACAGAATAGTTCATCAGTATAATAATAGACCAATTTTCATTTATTTTACTTCGCCCAGCATAAAAAATACCAGTTTAATCACGATAATACAGCTCATTATAATTTTGTATTTCGGAGAAATAACAACAAAAGTTACCGTGTCGTTTGATAAGTCTAATTTCAGAACAATGCTGAATTAAATCACCGTTACACATGTGAGACTCGGAATAAGAATTATAATGTTGCGATTTATTTACAGTGCTCTGAATAATACTGGCTCAAGTCTTAAATAATTTATTTGTGATATTGTGCATTTAACCGTATTGGAGTGCGACATAGCATTTCTTTTTCTACTGCATATTTTTTAATTTCTTAAATTTTGTAGTCCATTTACAATGTTTCTATTATTATACACATTTGTGGCGACTTTTCACAAAGTCACGCGCATTGGTAGACTCGGTGCGAACTAGTCCTAGACTGCGGAGAAATTCTCAATGGCTCACACACACCAAACATAAACATTGCAATGGTTTGCTCGATATATATTGATCATCGCCGATTACTCGTCATTGAGACGCGTATGCATTAGTGTTCTCATTTGTCAGGAAAACATGTCGATGGGAGAGGTAATTTTAGTTTCCACATTTGGGGATGATTAAATAATTCTCGCTGAACTTTTAAGGCGTAGCATGCATTTTTATTTCTGCGCCGTGTGCCCAAAGTAGGAAATTTTTTGTCATTTAGGACCTGCAATATACACGAAATTCGGAGTTAACGTGGCCGCGTGTATAAAATATGAGAATTGCACTCGGGTAATCGAGTGTCGCCGCAATACAATAATGTTTAGTGTTGTACGTTTTGTAAAGACATTGTGTAAAAAATATTGGAAATTGTAAAAATAAAATGAATTAAATGTATAATTATTATAAAAACAATTTCAGTTGGTTTTTTTTAATAATAGATTTTGTGCTTTCTTCACCAGATGGATATTTTTCAAGTGATTGAAGTGTGTGCTTCGTACCGGCTTCAAATATCACCCTCAATGGTTCAAAGGTAACATGCTGTTCAAGTGAAGAATCTCTTTCGAAAGATGGATATCATTAGCTTGTAAATTGCACACTTGAACTTTATATCTCAATGTATTTTATCAAAATTGAATTTTAAAATTTGGATCTATTGAAACAATGGGTCCTGCTACGGGGCAGTATTGCATGTTTGTGCCCAAATGCAAGCATCGAGCCCTCCCATAATAGACAATGAATCTGTGGTGTTTAAATTGCCAATATCTGATTAAGCCAATACCTGTAAAAAGGGCAAATGAAACGAAACATAGAGGAAACAGAAGCTAATCAAATGAATCAATTAAAAAGATGCACAGAAAAAATATTTGATTGCTACCGGAATTTTGAACATGGACGTCTTCCTATCTAGGGAAATGTGTTACATTCCACTACAGCAATTGATTATATTTACTACAAATTTAAAACGTATTCGTATTTTATAATTGATACATTTGTTATTCAATTTTTTTGTTTAGAAATTGAAACTTCACAATAAAAATAAGTTATTAAAAAAAAAAGATGCTGATCGTTTTATTGACAAAGAATTTTCTTTAATTTAAGTATTAAACGAAATTGAAATAGTTAGGTATTAACCTTTTCCATACCGCGTAGTACCGGTACGCTGGGCATTTTTCCATCAATAATTTTAAATTCATTATAAACAGTCTTGTTTTAAAAATGTGAAAACTCACCAAATCACGATGTTTTTTGAAAAAATATGATGTTTTCTTAACTAAAATCACTAAAATTGTTTGAATAAAATTTATAAACAGGGTGACAAGTTCACAAAATTACACTCAATGTATTTATTTTTAATCCATATTGCAAATGTTGTAAAACTTTTTTTCTACCTATTATAATTTTCCAGAGAATGATTCAAAAATGGTTCAACACACAGAGCTATGTTACATTGTTTACACATATACGGCGATTTACGCTTTTTCTATTTTGCTAAGCACACAACACATCTTCTGGTTGCTGTTTGTTTCGGAGCAGTCGCCGGATATTTCCCTATGAAGTGTCTGTCTACTAATCTATGGTAAATCGGATTTCCTTTTCCTTGAAGATCCTGCTTTCGGCTCTGAGGATTGTTGGTGTCTATAAAAAAGTTGACATATCACTTCTAATTGAAATTCTGCTAAAGGTTTGCATTTTACCAGTCTTGTGCGCGTCTCATGTGCATTTAGAAAACAAAGGTTTAAAAGATGGAACAAAATCTTCTTGTACACCATCTCATTGTCTTCCTTGAAGAATGAACCGATGATATAACCATGTCACACGTATCGACTGCTCCCATAAATCATTTATGCTCTCGGGTTTCAAAATTGGTTCATTTGTGGCATAGTGTATTTTACCAGTTTCTGCAACCGTGCTTGGGTGAAGAGTCGTAAGCATCGCAACATCTCTCTTGTCCTTCCCATTCTTGCGCAGCCATAGAGTCTGTGTGATAAGCTTCTATTTCACCCTTTTTTAGTTTTTTTTTAAACTTTGGCATGTGTTTCTTATTTTTCCGGACAGTCCCACGCATGCATTTGTTTTTTTTATCAAAAAGTGATTGAAATAATAATGGGCTTGTAACCAGTTGTTTACGGACAAAGTATGGCTGCGATTTAGGTATGGATCCATCAGAATCGTAACGATACTTCCAAATATTCCCAATTCCTGATGTTGTGTAAAATAGTAATAGCTCCCGTGTAAACAATAGAATTCAAAACATATCCTGTAGCACAATCGCAAAGTACAAATAACTTTATCCCAAAATGGCTTTTGCGGGAATAAATTGTTTGAACATCTTTGAATAATATTAAACTTTCATCTATGCACACATTCATATATGGATACATTTATTCTTGAAAATTGATCGTGATCATGTCGACTATTGCTTTTATTTTAAAAAGCCTTTCTCCAGGCGGCTGTTCCTCATTATTGCAGAAGTCCTGGAGCATTCCTAATAAATTGGAATCTGTTTCTTGGGATTACATCAAAAAAATCAGCAAATGTAATAAAATATCTGTCGACTGATGTTCTTCAATGGTGTTCCTAGAATTTCTTGCCATGAGTATGCAAAGACCAAGAAAAATGTAAATTTCATCGACAGTTGTATCGACCCATTGTTGCATTCTGTAGCTTATTGAGGAACTTTTGTTTTTTATGCATTTATATTGCCGGTTAGTTTCAGTAACGATTAGCTCAACTTATTTTTGATGGATAAAAGTTTTAAAGAAATCTACCTCTTGCATACTTTCATCGGTGCACAATTTAGCGCCAGAAAAAGAGGAATCTAAATTGTGCACTTGCTGTAAAAATGGATTACTGTCCCAATGAACTACGGGCCTTCTTTCAATACCACTAGTTGAAACTAATATTATCTTCCTCAATATTTGCAGATTCAATATTCTCTTCGTTGACATTTGTCGATTCAGTATTGTCTTCAAGGGCTCATAAATCTCTTGCAATTCAAATTCCAGGTCACTATTATCGGATTCGGCAGTTAGAATGAGTTTGTAGCCATTGTAGTACACTAAAACTAAATGCACTAAATCTGACTAAATGCAACAAACAAACGAAGCAACTCCGAGATAATAAAAGTCACTACACAATAATCGTTAAAAAGTTCACTATGAATCTTGAAAAGTTGTTTATAATAATATACTACACGAATATCTCAATACTGTACACAAAAATAAAACAAATGTGAAATAAAATCAAAAAAAATTGAATTCCAACCAAAAACTCACGATTTCCGAACAAAGAAAACCTATACACCTGTAGGAATCTTAAATTCAAGATCACTAAAGTCGATCCTAGTGTGTTCTGCCGGTTATCAAATGGAACATTTTAGATACAGAATAAGTTGATTATAAGGTCTTAAGATTTATCCCCACAGATGGCAGTAGGAGATACAATATGTGACAGTTAAAATTTGTGTTTATTTGCGCGCTCACAACGATGTAAAGATGTCTGCGAATTTATTCGCTCACGGCGTGGCGGGACTGGCGAGCTGGCGCGCATATATTCGCTTTCGGCAGGGAAAAGGTTAATGAGAATAACCATGTGCGGTCCTGGCCTCTAGTTTACCAAACACGTCAAGTCTCTAGGGAGGTGAAATCTGCTGATTTGGTCTGCAACCATGGAACCCCTGGTGTCAGACAAGCTGCACCACCATGTATGCAGTATGTGCGTCTGCTAGATGGCCACACATGTGTACACCATAGTAATGGTAAACTGTTATTGTGGCTGTGATTGTTATGTAATGATAACAGATTTAAACTCTTGGAGGTTTAGTTACAAATATTCAATTACCATCATCGCAATTTAATACAAAATCACGATAACGGTGTAATCATCGTAACCACTACACTGGGTTTTTTCATTTCATATCGCCTATTAAAAAACAATAAAAAATACACATAATATCGGATCAATATAAATATTATTTAGTAAAAAATTATTATGTTTTTGATATAAAACTTGATTTTAAATAGTATAATATATAATATAATAGTAAACTCAAAGCATGTAAGCAAAATGTATTATTTCAAATAATTTGTTTTCAAAACAAACACAAAAGTGTTTTAATGTTGAAAATTGATATGTCCTGCAAATTAAATGGTCTATTAATTTTTAACATTTTGTTAATTTGTTCTAATCTTGGCTTCAAGATTATAAAAAAATATGTATTTTGTATATAATAGTCATGGTCTTTCTTATTAATTAATAGGAGAACACATTCTTATTGTGAAGTTGTAATTATTCAGAACATAGTTATGTGATATTTTAAATATTAGGGGTACCAGTCGAAAATGTCGCATTTCGGTATGGCCCTTGTTTGATCTTCAGTCGCGTCCGTCTCGTCGAGTCGTCAGCACGTAATATATATTACTTCCTTAACATTTGGAGATCATCTTTCGAAAGTTATTTTTATTTTTGTTAGCGATACATTTAAAATGGAAGGGTTTATACCAGATAAGAATTTTGTGCGCAATTGCTTGATCTACGAGTTCCACCAAAAAAACTCTGCGAGGAAGGCTGCAGAAAAAATTTGCGTATATACGGTGATGTGATATCCATTCGCCAATCGCAAAAGTGGTTTAAAAAATTTCAGAGTGGGAATTTTGATACGGAAAACCAGCCTCGAGAAGAAAAGGTCTTTAAAGTGGATGATGACATTTTAATGTGTGAAGTCGAAGCAAATCCAACAAAATCAATTCAGCAGATTGCAGACACACTCGGATACTCCTGGTCGAGTATAAAAGCCATTTGAAAAAAATCGTCGAAATAAAAGTTAAGCGACCCAGAATGCACGCAGAACACAAAGTTTTTTTTCAACACGATAACGCAAGACCCCATACTGCAGCGATTACTCGAAAAAAAATAAACGCCTTTGGCTGGAAACAAATCGATCACCCCCCATATTCACCGGATTTAGCCCCATCAGATTACCATTTATTTAGATCCCTACAGCATTTTTTATCGGGAAAAAATTTCAACAACTTAGACGAAATAAAATCTGCCCTTGACGACTATTTCCAGTCGAAACCAGAAACTTTCTATTCAAAGGGCATGAAAATGCTTGAAAATAGATGGAAGACTGTATTAGAAAGTAATGGGGAATATATAATATAAATTTTTTCAAATAATAAATGATTTAAATTTATATTTGCCTTTTTATTTAAAATGCGACATTTTCGACTGGTACCCCTAATATATTAATTAAAAAGATATACATATAAAATTAATTTTATCGAAAAATATTGTTGTTACTCCACCAGGATTGTAGGATATAGTTTCGAAAATTTGTCGCTAAAAATATGGAAACAGTTTGGGAACAGATCCAGGTTCGAATCCCGGTGACGCAACAACAATATTTTTCGATAAAATTAATTTTATATGTATATGTTTCTAATTAATATATTTTCTTGATTATGGCAAACGACATTCAGTTTATTAGTTTTATATTAATGTACAGGTCCCCTGTAAGAGTTTTAAAAAAAATCAAATCTAGTGTTTATCTTCTGATATAAATGAATAATAAAAATCCACATTTTTGTAAAAAATGTGAAAATATTAATTATTGAAAGGTAAAGCCTAGGCCTCATTTAATAATTCTTACATCAAATTAGTGTTTATATTGTGTACCCCCTGGTTACTGTAATATAAATTAATGATGGAGATCCTGCTGTTGAAATCAAATGATATAAACCTCGAGTTACTTATTGGAATGGTCAGTTTGATCATACTACATTTTGTTCACACCCTGCGCATAATCACTTGATTTTTTCTTTATTCTTAAATTGTAGTACCACAGTATCATCACACTTTACTCAAAATGTGACAAGTGTCCTTCCAAAGTTAACTATTTCTGTTTAGTAATGCGTTAACCTAGATCGGTGCCAACACATATGTAATGTAGTGGAAATATGGTGTATGATAGAATTATGAAATGGTCGCCGAGTTGCTTTGGGTTATGTAAGAAGAAAGAAAAAATCTATGATGGCATCAAACAGGAGCCAGAGGAAAGACCTGGCTTGAAAATTAATGTGACAGGAGTGGTATATGTTAGGATGCTGAGTGTGGCGTTTAATTACTGTGAAGAAATGTCGTGGCGCACACTTGCGACTGCAGTATTTGAAGCCTGCTTATACTGATGACACTATTTAAGATAAGGTGGTGATGGTTAAACCGCTATTGTGACAATGATTGTGTTCAGTTGTAATCGTGAATTGATAAGTGAGATTCAAAAGTTTAGTTTCTAGTGTAGATCTATAGTTTTAGATAGTTTTGATAGAAGAATTACAAATAACCAAATCATTGTTACAATTAAACACAATCACAGTTTAAATAATGTTTTAACTATAACTACAGATAACTAATCAAAACACAAATCCATTTTCTTATAATTCATGATGTAGACCATTTTTGGTTTTTAGTTCTTTACTAAGTCATTGTTCTGATTATTTGCTATATTTACATATTTTAATAATAATAATGGATAATTTGTATAGCGCCATTTTCGTAACAACTTTCACCTCAAGGGCGCTTTACACATCAACTGTTTATAATTATACAATTATCTTTGTTTTTTTTTCAAATAATTAAAAATTGTTATTTTTACTTATGGAAATGATTTTTTGAAAAGGTTCATTTTTAATTTCTTCTTAAATAAAGTCTCTGATGCACTGTTCCTTATAACGGAGGGCAAAGAGTTCCACGCTTTTGGGCCTGCAACTGCAAATGCCCGCTCACTAAATTTAGACTTCTAGCAACGATTGGTCGGTTCTACAGCCCTTTCTGCAGCACATTAAATATAATGGATATTCTACTTCTGGCAATTAAATGAATGTATATTTATTTATTGAACGTGGCAACACTGAAACAAAAAATTATCTAAAGAATTGACAAAAATTATGTGAATATTTTTTGGCTGTTAACAGATTTGGATGGGTTTATATAACGTGCCAGTGTTTTTCTTTTACTTTGCTTTTTGTATAACTTTGCTATACAATATGTCTTAAGTATAAAAGAGTCTTGAAATTTAATTTGTTATTTTATTAACCTTTTTAAATTTTGATATTTGTGACTTATTATTTACTTTCAACCCATTCACATCTGTTTCGAGGCAACGGTAGATAGAATTAAGAAAAAAATTATACAAATCAGATTTATACACAAAACCATATCAGATGTGGTAGAAAAAGAATTACAATGTATAAAGATGATTGGAAAATTCGAGATATTTGTGTTCAAAATAAAATTAAAAAAACAGAAATTAACAACAATGAATGGATCCAGGGCACTGGAATCCCTATATCTCCAATAGCTCCATCATCATTTGAAGGATCAAAATTGTGTGCAAATGTACAGTGAAAAAACACAGGTTGACTCCACAGATGACAATGAATAGACTTCAAATATACCAAAACATGATTCAAGAAGATTGGAAAGTGTATGTGTTGTTCATATTTGTAAAAATATCCAGTAAATTTAACTTTTCTGTTCTCGTTTCAGGCATGTTTTTTCAACGTACAAATATTAAACACAAACTGACATTTGTTCGAAGACGGGATGGGGAAAAATACAGTGACAATTGTATTGTCAAAGTGACAAGGTCTGTGATCTTAGTCAAGAAAGAAGACTTTACATCCTAGTTTCATTCTCGTTGTGTTAATTCCAGGCATCACTTTCCATATGGCACCAGACTCCATCACATTGCATTTTTCACCTTGTTTTTCTGTCATTTATATTTTTTAATGTTTTTTTATTTCTTGAATAAAAAAATATATTCTTATAAGAAAAGATTTTTGTTTTTCTTATGAAACATTATTTTTAAGGAAAACACATTTTTATTGTGAATTTGCAGTTTTTCAGAATATAGTTCTGTGATTTTTTTTTAATGTAAATTAAATTATCCAAGTAATTTAAATTAAATTAACCAACTAGCTAAAGATATTGTATAGAAAAAATATTTTTGTTTCTTCCGGAATTCGATTGTGGACCTTTTCCTATTCGGGGAGATGCGTTACCAATTCAGCTATATATCAACAAAATATATTTTTACAACAAATTTTTGACCTTTGTTTTCTGTAACGCTTTAAAATTACATCTGATGAGCTGGTTTCTTACCTTAAGAAAATATACAAACATTTGGAATGTGTTTATGATACAATTGATTTTGTTCAACTTGAAATACCTGTATAAACATCACATCATGTCATATTTTTTAAGGCATGAATGGTGAATGATACCTGCGCAACCCGCATGCTATTAAAACATGTTCTCTTGTGGAAGAAGGAAATTGTGTATTTTGGAAGGATATGCAAAAGAATAATGAAGACCCACCTCCATAAACAAATCATAATTTGTGTTAAGATGTTTTGAGTATTCAACTTGGCTTACAGTAAGGGATAAAGGATTAAAGCCAATGGTGAGTGTGAGCAAAATAAGTGCTTACAGTTTGATCACTGATTCATTGAATACAGTATATTTTACGCAATCTAAATATTAATGTGGGGATGTGGAGAGTTCTTTGAATAAAGCAGAAGAGGTACAGTAAAGAAGTGAAGTGCCAAACAGAACGCCCAACTGTCCCGAATTGTGGTGCCAGGAGGGCTCTCGGTTTGGCTTTCCCACGCTGTGTCTAGCTCCCTGTAGGTTTGTATAGAGTAGTAAGTATGCACTTCCTATTTAAATTTTGTTTTTTTTACTGATAGATAAGTCAATCGGTAGTCTTCATTACATAATATGTTATATATTTTATTAATCTGGAGATTGACAACAGAGTATTGTGTTTCTACGAGGTACGTTTGCGACTATGCGGTTGCTGATGCGGGCAGGCTAGTATGTTATATTATGGTAACTGGCCACCTTCTAAATCAGGCTAACCATCAAGAAGGAAGTTAATTGTTCTGTTTCCTAGGTTACGTTCAGCCAAAACGCTCAACAATGATTATTATAGCAATGAACTTTGAAAATCTTGTCATGGTCACTTCATGAGGACCGCTTTAACCTTTGTCTAGAGTGATGAAAAATTCTCAATTAGCATTAATTTGGTTGAAAGATACCCCAGGAAAGAAGGCTAATATTTATTATATTCTCTTCTCTGTTTGAAGTTGCAATACATTGTTTAGGATCTAACTTAGGAATAGTAGGTAATCAGAATGGTAGTTAAATGAAAACTTTGCTTTCGTTTACAACTCTTTTATTTAAAAAAAATACACAATAAGTGCAAGTGACAATTGTCATCCATTATCATGAATATGTTGCAAAATGATCAATAAAATGACTGATGTGAGGAAGTTAACAGATATTTAATATAATTACATTCAAAGCATGTACAATAAATTTATAAAACAATCATATAATGCATATACAGTAGAACCGTGATATAACGAAACCCGATATAGCGAAAAATGACGTATATCGAAAAAAAAATCGAAATTTAGTCCCTAAAACCAATTTTTCATACAAAAATGCATTTATATAACGAAATCCCGTTAATATTTATAACAAAATCATTTTTGTCCCGTACGAAAAAATGCCAATACATTTACGTAAATTTATAACGAAATAAAAAAATGTTAAAAGATGAAAATATTATTTCGCACTTACAAAGCCGCGCCGATGCATCTGCCGTATGCGAACGGTTTTATGGCCTTTTCGGCGGTGCGCGGCGGTCGGCCGACAAGGTAGTAAAACAATTCAAACTTCTTCTCGGGTTCATAGCAGGCCCATAAAACCATTTGACATAATTCTTGCGGCGTTCTCTGACACGTTTTACGTACGCATACGCCTCTAATATGATTGCAACCCAGACCCAAACAGCTGTAAAATACAAAAATTAACAGGAACCCCCCGAAAGTTGCAGAATGTACTTATTGGAAATGTCAGTCTCAGTGTAACGTCTGTCGAGTTAAGTTTGTTCAGCTTTTAACGCGATTATTGCATGACCGATATTTACATAAATTTAATTTTTACATAAATACTATTTACATAAATTCATTTTCGTTTGACAATTGTTTTCGTGTGAACTCGTCAATAATATAAATAATTCGTTAAAATATTTTATGAACTATTTTTGTACGGTATTTTGTATTTCTATTAACTATTGTTTTCGTGTATTTTAAGTGTACAATGTTAACGATAATTTTTAAGTGAACAATTTTAACGATTATAAATATATTTTGAAGTGGTTGCCGCCGTTACCGGTAAATACCTTCGTAATTTATATACGACTCATTTTATAAAAATGCCGCGATTCAACTGTAAGATTGTTATTTTTGAATTATTTTGTATGTTTCATGCCCAAAACTATGTTTGAAGCGGCTCTACATTTAAACACAATTAAAATATTGTTTTGTGTTTGCAATATTCTGGAGTTTACAAAAACATCTTCCAATTGGTGTTGAATAGATTCTGTTCTTAATTTAATTCCTTTGATTATCGATTTGCTTATCTGTTTTAATAACAAAACTACTAAAAATATGTAGGTATTCAGTTCCCTATGGCCTTTTTCCTCCTTTGTTTGCAGAATTTGCGATCTTTTTTGAAGCCGCGCAACATTTTTTTGCGACGGCGCGTAACATATAGTAGGTTTTTTGTTTTTTTCGTTATATGTGGGAATTCGTTATTACGAATTTTTATTTTTTGGTCCCTTGGATTTCGTTATATCGCGGTTTTACTGTATATTAGAGAGGAGGCTTGCGCGAACTCTTTGTTAAATTTGACTTAGATCAGTGATCCCCTTGCTAAATTAAGAAAAAATATATATTCTCAAGATAACCCATCAATCTCATGTCTAGAAAATAATATGGCAGTGCATTTCCAGATATTGAGAAATCAATAAAAAATGTACTCCCCCTCCCCAAAGAACTAAAACTTAACCCCTCCGCAAAGAACCATTAGCTCTGAAACAATATTCACCCCGTTTTCTTTTTTAAAGAGGACAGCTGGAAGGGGGGACCCACCATACCCGGGACCGGTTTAGAAACTAGGGCTCCTTTGTCGGTCTCACTCATCAAAGCTAATAAAACTATGCGACTTTAATGCAATATATTGTTTAGTATGGGAAAAAATACCTTAAGTACTATATTTATTTATATAAAGCTTATAAACATAGATCCATATAAAAAGATAGTTTGATTGATGACATAATAAAATTAAAATAAAAAAAACCATTAATATCGTGTTATATAAAACAAAGGAGAATAGAAAAAATATATAAACAACAGACTAACGGAGTTACAAAACACGAGGTATGAATAGAGAGGTAGGTGTATAGGTACAGATTTCCCACCCTAACTACCTACCTAATGAGTTGCATTGTGTCACCCGTACCCAAATAAATTCTTTATATAAAACAAGATTCATCCATTATTAATTAATTCATCCATTATACCTGGGCGAATGGTATCCAGTCAAACCACCAATTATACATTCTTGTGCGTCTCTAAGTATCTCACAATATATGCCAGGCGTAATACATTTAAGTTCTATATATTTATTTTCTTTACACCCTAAGTGAAAAGACACTGGAAAGTTAGATAATTTTTTTAACATTGAGATTGACTGACCGACCATCTACCAATCGACAAGTAAACACATTACAGAAAACAAACATACACAGGCTCATTATTAACTAGGACATTTTTTCAGCTTTTAGTAAATATATAAGTTCTATACATTTATTTTCTTTACAAGTACCTAAGTAAAAGGACACTGGAAAGCGAAAAAAGTTAGACTTACATTCAACACTGGGTGCAGATTGTCAGAAATAGAAATTTTAAAAAGTGAAAAGGTACTTCAGAATGATTTTAAATGCACAATAACAATGCGGCATCTCTGAGCAGGTAAAAGATTATAAATGACGAAAGGATTTTCATAAAACTAAATAAATTCAAGTTGTTCATCTCAAATGTATTAAAATATGATTCTTTATATTAAATTATTCAGTACAGTACCTACTTTTAAAAATACTAAAGATAAATTTCAATTCACAGTAGGTACAAAGGCTATAATCAATATGAAGTTATAAAATCCAGAAAAAAATTCTTGAAAAACATCACAAAAATTCACATGTCCAGCTAATTTTCATTTCAAAGGAAATTAACACTTAAGAGATAATATATATTTTTTTGATTTATATCGCATTACATAAAATGTACATATTTATAAAATATTTGCATTTAGCATATAACAGGCTGTAACAGACCAAGTTCACAATATTTTATGAGTGGATGGATACCGGACTAAATTACGAGTCGAAATTAAACAAGTAATATGTGCCTAATCTCAACCATGTCAGAGATTGTAATTATTTTGATTAATTGAAATGTTTTATTAATTTCTGAATATATATTAAATATAAAAAATTAAAGATCATCTAATTTCGATCGGCTGGACTATTTTTAATGCATCCATAATAATGGATGCATTTCGTAAACATTTATTTATTTCAAAGTACCCATTTGTAAAAAATTAAACACTAATATTTTCCGCAATGGTACAGAATTTGCACATATTCCTTTAACATTTTCGACTCGTAATTTAGTCAAGTATCCACCCATAAAATATTGTGAACTAGGTCTGTTACACTCTGTATATTTGGCGGGATTGTAAAAGGCAGCAAGGAAAAAAAGCACGATAAGCAAATTAGTGGGGAGATGTTAAGAGCGGTGAGAGACTTGATTGATGATCTTCCAGAAGACGTACAAATTATTGATGTAGAAAGGCGGTGGGTTCTTTACCTTGCGTATCCTGCAAAAGCCAATGACAAGAAGATTAGTAAAAGATGTTACACAATATTGACTGACTAACCAACTGAACACCAAAATCTTTTATTTATTTGCAATAGTAATTTAACTCTCCTTCCAATTCATCATCCATGACAATTGATGGCCCTTTGATTCTTCCTTTAAGATTTCCTGATAATTAAATCTACTAGGCTTTAAAAACAATGTTGCCTATGCAATGGAGATGGGGGCATGTTAAGCAACTTAATTAACATTTGTTGTTTAAAAGTGGTGAAAGGAAATTAAAAAACACTATTAAACTATCTATAATAAAAGATACACTGAATATGTGCATTCATTCTCACTCCTTTTTGTCATTTTTATAGCCAACATAAATGAAAATAAAATATTTAATTTGACTAAATTTAATATATATATTTTAATATTATTAAAAACACAAACAAGTTTTGATAACTATTTATAATTTTTTTGTACAAATTTAAACAAAATATCATCTTACCCTCCTGGCATGGTCTGCCCATCACCTGTGTGGAGGGATTCCCCGGCTACTGGGATCCAGGATCTTAAACTTCATATTCTTCCAATACAGTGGTCGCTCTCTGGTGCCCCCCTGGAAACCTGCAATCAGATTAACAATCATTAACTAACCACATTATGTTACAAAAATGTATCTGAATCTGACTACAATATTTTGTCCTGTGACCAGTGGTGTAACTACAAAAATCAGGTTCAATAGATTAAAGGGCCCCCTATAAAAATAACATAGTATTATTTATTATATGTACAGTAATGTAGTGTTCATTTATTGATTATTTAAATGATTTTAAATTTTCAGTGGTTTTAAAAAAAATTCATGCTTCTATGTAAAACATCATAACTAATGATTTCGCACTTATTTGATATACTTTAAGATTCAGTATTTTTTTTATGCACCTACATATTATGTTCAATAGAATACAAAAACACAAAGAACATGTCTCTTCCTATCTGTCAATGCATTGTGTTGGTATAGCATAATCGGTAAATGCACGTTCCCCGAATAGGAAGAGATCCAGGTTCGAATCCCGGTAGCAACAATAATATTTTCCGATAAAATTGATTTTAATGTACATATATCTTTCTAATTAATACATTTAAGTTGTATTTTAAAACATCCTATTTGTTAGTTATGATAATTGAATAAATATAAATGAGTTTATAATGAATACCTATAAAATCATACTGAAGTTCACCAGGTTAGGAGCCAGAGTTCAGAATGTGTTCTTCATACATCTTTGGGTGATGTCACCTTCTCCAAGGGTGTGATGTCACCTTCTCCACCATCATTACTCTTCCACATCACAGATCAATTCTAATTATCCTGGACTCAAATCACATTTTAGTTAACGGAACACAATTATGTTTCTAGGTATCAAGGCTTAATTATATTTTGAATTAACAAGAACTCTTTATGATATCTAATTCAAATACTGAAATGGTTTGAAATATTAGCTTCACATCACAATACAATTTCCACAATCGTTTCACTAAAGGAAAGAATTGATTACATAATTGGGTGTTTATCTAAATGATACAATTAATTTATGTGTTCAGCTTTTTATTTAAATCTCATAAGAGCAAAGGCAAAAATGTATATACTGTGGCAAATGTATATACTAAGTCATGTCCACAGTCATCATTCATGCTGTTCAGTACAGGAACAAGACTGTATCAATCACGTAGGGGGTGGTTTGGTCGGTCCGCTCTGTCTCTCGAACGTTGATATTCTGCAGCTGTGTGCAGTGGTCCAGGGGGTCCAAAATCTTGTCCAGTGTAGTCGCAGAGTCGTAAAAATTCTTCCAGGATCAGTCCACGTGTAATAGCCAAAGGTCGAATCCAAGGGGAAGAAAGTCCAGGTGATAGCAAGGTCGAGAAATGAATAAAAAACAGTTTTCTTCAGAGAAATCCAGCGGTGCAGGTGAAAACGAGACAAGTGATTTTGCAACCGCTGGACCGTTTATTTAATCTTGAGATTCCTCTTGGGGAGCTTATGGCTCCAGCAGGAAGCTGGGGACCAATCAGGAGGCACAGACATCCCCCGCGTCACCCCGATTCGGTCCAGCGCCGCCTCCACCTGGCGGCCAAACTCTAAAACTTTTGTCATTTTTTCCGCCGTCCCGTACGGGGCGGCAGAACTCAAATTTGTCCGCAATTTTCCTCATAATAATTCAGGCAGACATTTCCCAGACATCGCGAGTATTTTTTATTACAAATATTGACCTGCCTCATGATGCCTGGTAGTTTTTACTGCGGGCGATGGCCCAGGGAATTTATTAATGCACCTTAAACTTTTAAAATCCATTTTAACAATCTAAACGATTTTTAAGTTGCATAATATTATCTCCGGGCAACCGCCCTCCACAAACTCTCTTTATTACATTATTCAAATTATACAGATTAATTTTTAAACATAAGTTATTCCATAAAACACAAATGATAAATTTCGGCCGGCGCCGGGGCGTGGCTTCCTCTGCGGCCCGGCTTCCCCCTCTCCTTGGCGGTCCGCTGCGCGCAGAGGCGTCGGGATTACAACGGCGCGGAGTGACGGGCGGGAAGTTTCTCTGTTTTCATAAGATGCCTCTCGTGACGTCCTATTTTTGGACCGCGATTTGTCGCAGCCTCCCGCGGGCTTGTGGCTGTGCGGAACACATGCTCTGCGGCCTGCAATATATTACCTGCAAATTGATATCCAACTATATGTATCAATTTTCAATGAAAACATTAAAAATATTAACCAAAATCTTTCAGATTTGTGTAAATGTTGTGTACATTCAAAATATTTTGATAATAATTGACTATTTTCGCATTGTGCGAGTCAAACGACATATGTATATAAATCAATTTAAGTAAATTTGGATATGTGTTTTGATTTTATAACACTCACCTTTCAGGTATAAGGTATATCAAACATCTGATGACTGGCAGATGGAATTTTCAATCACATCACTACAGCACTCGGACTACAGCAGCTCCGCTGAGGAACTGATCGCTAGATTTGTAGACCTATGTATATAAAGAATAACACTTCCTCATTAATAAATACTCTAACGGAATAGGGTTAAAAATATTTACATTTATTTGCGAAACGTTGGCTGAAACTACCTTCCTTACTTGGTTGGCGTTCCCTGCTGCAGTCTGCTCGAGGTTGTCACCGCACTGGCACATTGTTTAATACCCGAGACTTAGCAAAAAATGTAACTACACCACTTCACAATATTATTTATTACTGTAATCTATCTCTATTTTATTTTAAAATATTATCATTATTTCAATGACAAGTAATTATTTATTAAATGATTTATTATGCTCTATTTTAAACAAAGATGGTCTTGAAAAAATCCTGAGAAGTTCTCACTCAGATTCAAAATGAAATAGAAGCAACACAAAAAATCACTGAAGAAAAACTAAGATACATCAGAAAACGGAGATTAGACCATACTTGAAAGCACTGCGGACAGCAGTGTATGTAATAGAAATGTGCAGTGCCAAAATCATGGACTGGAGAATATTAAAGAATATTTATACTTAGACAAAGTAATGAAGTTGGGAAAGATGAACCAAACAAGTGAAGTCGATGGAAAGAGAAAATTTGGATGAGTAGCTTTTAGAAAGCTTAGCAACAAGAAGATACCTTCAGTACATTCTTCCTGTACATACTACAGACCTCAGATATGGACTCTTACAGATTGCACCAAAACTGGCTCGAACGAAGAGCTGTCGAACAACCAATGTTTGTGTATATCTAATGTGTTTGTGTATGTTGAGATAGGAAGACCAACAAGTGAATAAACAAAAAACAAAGGTTGCCAATCACCAAATCGAAGTATAGGGTCACATAACATGAAAGCACTGTTGACAGCAGTGCATGTAATAGGAATGTGTGGTGCCAAAACCATGGACATGTTAAAGAATATTTATACCTAGGCCAAGAAATAAAGTTGGGAAAGGAGAACTAAACAAGAGAAGATTGGGATGAGTAGCTTTTAGAAAGCTCATATGTACTTAGCAACAATAAGGTCAACAACTCCAAATACACACATATTATCAGAACATTACTTGAATTTGAATACGTGGACTATTTCTCTTGGAAATTTAATACTACTGGAATTATTTTTAAACACTGTATTTAGTATTTCAGGTTATTATTATTATTATTATTATGGTTTCACATTTATTATTATTTTTCCAAAATTGCGTTTACTCACCAGTACGACGTCTCTGGAATCATCTCAGTGACCTACCTTTCTCCTCTTGTAATCGATGTTAGATGCTCTGCTGCTGTGCTCTGCCGTAGACCGCTCGCAGCACCGCACATTATTTTAATACCCGAGACTTAGTAAAAACTATTTTTTAGTTTCTCACTCCACAACACATTTGTCACTGCCGGCACTTGAGTGTTTTACATGTTTTAAAATGGAATTTAATAAAAATATATTTTACGTGATTTGTGTATCAAGACGCTTATAAAATTAGAAATATTTCAGTGGGACGGCTATAGGAGAAGATGGCCGAACGGCAAACACTGCGGTCACTGCTGAACATCAGACCAACAGGATCCAGAAATTTGGAAAGATGGAGCAATAGCAAAAGAAGGAGGAAAATTCTAGAAGAGGTTTAGATCTACCAGGAGTTAAAGAGAACACATTAATGATTGTATTGACCAATGAACAGATATCCAATTCGTTATGAATTAGATTAACATCATACAAGAGGAAAAGATAAACGGAAACTGACATTCGGAAGAAGGCTAAATCTCAGAAATCGTTAATGTACAGTGAGATGAAGATCTTTAATGAAATGCCAGAAAAGATAAAAAAAAGGAAGAGAAACTACATAGATTCAAATTGAAATTAAGCAAATATGTGAAAGATAAGTCATAGTAAAAAGGAACGATTTTGATCTTGTTTATATTAGAGTAGGTATATATAAAATATATTAGAAATAAATAAATAAAACAAGGTGGGCCCTTAGTATATTGAAAGAAAGATTTTACATCGAGTATTCAGCATGATTACCTAGCGAAGAAGATAATTTAATCTACATTAAACCGCACTCAAAAGCATTCAGAAAAAGACATAATTCGGAATAGTTGAGGAGTTTTCATAAAAAGACAAAATAATGTCATAATGAATGTGTGGCATCTCTACCTACAATTGGGAGGTTGGCTGAGCTAAATCGTGGAAGGGAGGAGCAAAAATTGAGTGTTTGGAAAGTATGAAATTAGTTATACAAGAAACAGCTTCTTTTTCCATCCTAGATTGCCACCACGACCGGTGTCATATATAAAACACCCTCATATATTCATTTTTTATAATGATTGATATTAAAACCGACCACACTCTCTTACATGCATCGTAGCTATTAAATGATTGGTATCGAAACCATCTATACACTGCCATCTATACCTAGCCTAACTATTAAAAATAATTGGTATCGTAACCAATTGCACTCTCCTATATCCACATAAGGGATGGCATTAAAAAACCAACCACACCCTTCCCACATACAACTCATTTGTTTATTAAAACAAACTGCAGCCTCCTACGTCCACCCCACTAATTATGATTTGTATTAAAATCATCACACCCTCCTTTATACATTGTAGCTGTTGAAAATTGATTGGTATTGTAAACATTCTTTATCCATTGTAGCTATTACAAATTACTTGTACCCAAACCAAACACATCCTCCTACATATAAATATTTCAGTTGTTCAAAACCAACCAGACCCTTCTATATCCACCACTATCATTCATATTTATTGGTATCAAAAGCAATCACACCTCTACCTTCTCATATCCACCTCTCCCGTAAATAACTAGAGAGCGGAAAGGACCCACCCTTTCCCGGACCGTTTTGAGAGTTGTGCAACTCCCGTGTCGGATCCTCTCGCAAAGCAAACATGTGGCTTTAATTTAATCCAATTAAAATACGAATCTATTTAAGAATTAAATTAGACTTTACATTTATCCCTTTTTGCGCCCTTTAGTTATTATACTTAAACATTTATACTATAATTACATTGGCATATTAATTACAATGGTCTACCTTCGCTATCAAAAATTATTAATATTGAAAAAAATCACGTATGTGCTCGTATATCCATCTCTATTATCAAAAATGTTTTTTATTGAAACCAACCACACAATCCTGCATCTGTCTCCACAATTTATAATGATTAATATCAAAACAAATTACACCTTCTATCCTTCTCCTTTGATTATAATGATTGGTATTAGAAACCAACCATATCCTCCTAGTGGGAGTTTTGATTCTTTAATTCTCAGGAGAGAATGTGCATCCTCGACCTACCTTCCACCTGGCCATCGCACTTGCACTTAGCACATCAGTATTAGGTTTTGTGATTGTTTACTATTGCAATTATTTTTAAACACTGTATTTAGCATTGCCGGCTATTATTATTATTATAGTTTCACATTTATTTTTATTTCCCAAAATTGTGTTTACTCACCAGTACAACGTCTCTGGAATCATCTCAGTAACCTACCTTTCTCCTCTTGTAATCGGTGTTAGATGCTCTGCTGCTGTGCTCTGCGTAGACTGCTCGCAGCACCGCACATTATTTTAATACCCGAGACTTTATAAAAAATATAATTATATCACTCCACAACATTATTTATTACCGTAAACTGTCTCTTTTACTTTTACAACACTTTTATTTAAAATGTCATTATTTCAACGGCAAACCATTATAATATTTACAAAATGATTTATTTCTTACTTTACGCTCTATTTTAAACAAAGATAATCCTGAAAAAAATCGTGAGAAATTTTCATTCACTGACAGTTCTGCACTTGTATCATTTTAAAAAGCTTTTTAGTATTAAACGATACACAGTGTATTATTTTTTATCACAAGCTGCGACCCACCGATGGGAATGCAAAAGTAATTATGAAATACAAGTCCACAAATTAAATTATGTTTAAATAGTTTCCAAAACAAATATTACAATACTTATTGTATAACAAGTGTCACTGTTTTGTCTTGACTATTACTTTTTTTTGTGCAACGTATTATACCGTGTCTTAGTTTATGATGCATAAATTATATCACTAATTCTGTTGGCGAAAAGGATCGGTATTGAAACCAATCACACCCTGCTCTAACTATACCACGAATAGCTGGTAAAGAGTTTTGATTCTTCAATAATCATTAAAAAAGTAGCTCATATCACACTGCACTACACTTTCTGTTGCTAATAAAAAAGGCTGATTCTTCAGTTCTATAGTTCAGGAGAGAAAGTACATTATAACTTTATTAATACTTTTTTTAAAGTAAAGTTCAAAGCACTTACATTTGCTCCTGACGCAGACTGTACATTATTTTAACACTAGAGACTTAGTAAAAACTATTACTTATTTTCTCACTTCATAATGTCACATAACGTCGTAGTCTCTCACTTGTCAGCACTTCAGTTTTTATGTATCTATCAGCACTTCAGTTTTTATGTATCTATCAGCACTTCAGTTTTTATGTATCTATCAGCACTTCAGTTTTTATGTATCTATCAGCACTTCAGTTTTTTACCGAGTTTAAATGAGTTAGGAGTCTCAATTGTTATAAAATTAACAAAGACTTTGGTATTCATACAGAATTTGGAGAAGATGACCAAACAGTAAATACTAAAACCACTTCCAATACAACATGACTCAGAGACTTGGGAAGACCTAAACCGAGATAGAACTACAACTTTCTTATAGACACAAAACAAAAGAACACTAAAGGAAAACGGAGATCAAACCACACTTGAGTACATTGCGGAAAGCAGTATAATAAGAATATGCGGTGCCAAAACCATGGATAGGAAAATTAAAAAAGAAAATTTATGCCTGCGCCAAATTATGAAGTTAGGAAAGGAGAAGCTTTTAGAAAGCTTAGCAACAAGAAGATACCTTAACAATTTCAGATATGCGTGTATATCAATACATTCTTACTGTGCATTACAGGGCTCAGATATGGACTCTTACAGATTGCATCAAAACTTGCTCGAACACTGAAGTATAGGGTGTCATATTGTGAGGTTTTGTTGAAATAGACTTGAGGATCTTACAGTAGCTTCCATGGCTAGTATAAAAATCGGTTGGGCTAATAGTGATACGCTATGGAAATGAGATGAAGGAGATATGCACAAATGTGTTAGGCTAATAGAGATATGCTATGGAAAATTCTTCAGAAACTTGGCATCCTGCCGCTTTTCACAAAACTCCTGGCCCAGTTTTACATAGGTAATGACTTTTAATATCGCCTGGTAATATAGAAACAGATATGTTTGATACCAATACCGGAATTCGGCAAGACTGTGTTCATGACAGCCTTCATGTTTGTTGTCAACAAGACGACTTTGTGTCAAAGGCGTTGAAGTGAATATGTACGCACAACCTGCGTAGACTCCGTACCCATGTAAAGTTGCTCACACGTTCATTCCAAAGCTACAATATGCTGATGACTGCATTTTGGATACATACTCAGAAGAAGACTTCCAAGCCATCATCAGAATCTATACAGAAGTATATCAGATGTTTGGTCTGGAAATAAATGTAAAGAATATTCTTATACCAAATTCCTCACTTGATGATGAACTAAAGAATCGTTTCAAAAATGTATCAGCAGCTGTTGCCATATTAAATGATAGTCTTCAATAGTTGATATTTCCCAGCCATCCATGATATTGTTATATAAAGTAATTGTTCTTCCTATACTTCTGTACGGGACTGAAGCTTAGGTACCGTACAGAAGACATGTTAAAAGTCTGGAAATGTTCCACAAATATTTCTTTCACCGTATTTGCAGATCCGCTGGAGCAACCATGTATCCAATGTCATAGTTATACACCGTGATTATCTATTGAGGACATGACCGTGGAGGTAAGACTAAAGTGGACCGGACACGTGAAACGCATGAGCGATCATAGACTTTTGAAAAGTGTCATGAATGGGGAGATCGTGGCCAAGTGAAGAGCTAGGGGGCAGAAGATGCGGTACAAGGATCGCCTCCAGGAAATGCTGAATCTGCATGGAGCATCTGAAGACTGGGAGCAGATGGCTTAAGATCATGAGAGTTAGGAGTATCGCTCTCGAGCTGACGGTGTCACGATGGTTAGGCAAACTAGAAATGAGCAGCAAGCGGCAGCCATGCGACAACGGAACTTTTCAGTCCAACGGGACTGCTTCGAATATGACATGTGTGGGAGGGAGTGTACCTATTAAATTAGACAATTCTCCTACCGAAAAAAGCGTAAGAGGTGGAAATTTAATAACTTAATCTACTGCAATTATTTTTTAAACACTGTATTTAGTATTGAGGGCTCTTATTATTATTATTATTATTATTGTAGTTTCACTTTTATTTTTATTTCCCAAAATTGCGTTTACTCACCAGTACGACGTCTCTGGAATCATCTCAGTGACCTACCTTTCTCCTCTTGTAACCGGTGTTAGATGCTCTGCTGCTGTGCTCTGCCGTAGACTGCTCGCAGCATTGCACATTGTTTTAATACCCGAGACTAGTAAAAACTATTATTTATTTTCTCAGTCCACAATGTCACATGTCTTCAAAGTTTCACATTTATCACAACCGGCACTTCAGTGTCACCGTGTTTTAAAAAACAATTTAGTAAAAACCTATTTATACATTTAATTAGGGGAGACTCAAAATTTATACAATTAGGAATATTTCAGTGGAAACCATTTGGAGAGGATGACTGAACAGCAAACACTGTAGTCACTTTTGTACACCAGACCAACAAGACGCGGAAATTTAGACAGATGGAGCAATGATAGAAGAACAATGTTCTCAAAGACATGTCTGTCTTAAAAATAAAGATTAATTAACTATTTAACCAACTTACTATCACACCATTTTTCCACAGGGGTAGGCAGAGAGGATAGAGCGCCATACTCCTCTATCCTGACACAATTCTCGCCTCATCCAAATTCATATATCTTCTCATACAAGCTCACCGTTTGTTGAAGCTTCTAACAGAACCATCCTCTAGTATTTGGTTTACCTGGTCGTGCCAAATCTTCTGCGAGCATCCTCTATTTTTAGTGCCATCAACACTTGCATCATGTATCTTTCTTATCATTCTCCCTCATTCATCCGTTCCATATGACCAAACCACCTAAGTGATCCTTTCTTAATCTTACTCATTATACTAACATCAGCTTTCCTTATTTCTTCATTCTTTACTCTGTCATGAATAGATTTGCTACATATACACTTAAGTGATCTCATTTCCATTGTCTTCAAGCCTCACTTCCATACATCAATGTCGGTACCAGGACTCCATTGTGCACCGCTAGTCTTTTTCCGTGAGATAATTCCATTTAAAGCGCCGTTCACTTTACTCTCTGCAGTCACCTTCCTTTTGATATCATTCTCAGCCTTTCCGTTTCTATCAAACATACTTCCCAAATACACAAACTCGTCTACTTGTTCCAAACATTCATTACCCACAAATATTTAACACGGCGTCTTGCTTTTCTCCTTCTCGAATACCATTACTTTCGACTTATTGACATTCATAATAAAGTCACTTAATGGAGGAAAATTCTAGAAGAGGTTACGACCCACCAGGAGATATAGAGAAAACACTAATGATAATATTGACCAATGAACAGATATCCATTGCGTCACATGTATATCATCAGACAGAGATTAAACCGCACTCAAAAATATTGCAGAAAAAGCAAAGACCAGAAGAGCCGAGGTGTTGTATAAGAAGACAAAATAAAATAATAATAATGAATATGTGATATCTCTATCTACAGTTGGGAGAGTTGGCTGTGCTAAGTAATGGGAGGGAGGAGTGAATGTTGCATGTTTGGAAAGTATGAAATTTTGAAATTTTATACTTTCCAAACATCAGCAACACTTGCAGCTACGTTATCTGCACACTTTTTAATACATTCCAAATTGCCATCACGACCGGTATCGTATCAAAATAACACACTCAGATATCTGTCACCAACAGTCGTAAGGATCAGTATCAAAACCGAATAAACCTTCATATATTCATTATTTATAACAATATCAGTAATAAAACTAACCATACAGTTGTAAATCCATTGTTTATAAGGGACGGTATTGAAATCAAACACACCCTCTATATCCATCGTAGTTGTTAAAAAGATTGGCACCAAATCCGATCACAGCCTTCAATCACTGTAGCTATTAAATAAACGGTATTGAATCCAACCACGCTATTCTACATTCATCGTAGCCAATCACACCCATATCATTTATAAGAGATGGCATCAACAACCATCCACGCCATTTCGCACACATCTCAATTGTTTTTCAAAACCGACTACACCCTCACATATCTATCACCTCCATCATTTACAGTAAAACCGCGATATAACGAAATCCAAGGGACCAAAAAATAAAAATTCGTAATAACGAATTCCCACATATAACGAAAAAAATAAAAAAACCTACTATATGTTACGCGCCGTCGCAAAAAAATGTTGCGCGGCTTCAAAAAAGATCGCAAATTCTGCAAACAAAGGAGGAAAAAGGCCATAGGGAACTGAATACCTACATATTTTTAGTAGTTTTGTTATTAAAACAGATAAGCAAATGGATAATCAAAGGAATTAAATTAAGAACAGAATCTATTCAACACCAATTGGAAGATATTTTTATAAACTCCAGAATATTGCAAACACAAAACAATATTTTAATTGTGTTTAAATGTAGAGTCGCTTCAAACATAGTTTTGGGCATGAAAAATACAAAATAATTCAAAAATAACAATCTTACAGTTGAATCGCGGCATTTTTATAAAATGAGTCGTATATAAATTACGAAGGTATTTACCGGTAACGGCGGCAACCACTTCAAAATATATTTATAATCGTTAAAATTGTTCACTTAAAAATTATCGTTAACATTGTACACTTAAAATACACGAAAACAATAGTTAATAGAAATACAAAATGCCGTACAAAAATAGTTCATAAAATATTTTAACGAATTATTTATATTATTGACGAGTTCACACGAAAACAATTGTCAAACGAAAATGAATTTATGTAAATATTCAGTTCGGTCATGCAATAATCGCGTTAAAAGCTGAACAAACTTAACTCTACAGACGTTACACTGAGACTGACATTTCCAATAAGTACATACTGCAACTTTCGGGGGGTTCCTGTTAATTTTTGTATTTTACAGCTGTTTGGGTCTGGGTTGCAATCATATTAGAGGCGTATGCGTACGTAAAACGTGTCAGAGAACGCCGCAAGAATTATGTCAAATGGTTTTATGGGCCTGCTATGAACCTAAGAAAAAGTTTGAATTGTTTTACTACCTTGTCGGCCGACCGCCGCGCACCGCCGAGAAGGCCATAAAACTGTTCGCATACGGCAGATGCATCGGCGCGGCTTTGTAAGTGCGAAATAATATTTTCATCTTTTAACATTTTTTTATTTCGTTATAAATTTACGTAAATGTATTGGCATTTTTTCGCACGGGACAAAAATGATTTTGTTATAAATATTAACGGGATTTCGTTATATAAATGCATTTTTGTATGAAAAATTGGTTTTAGGGACTAAATTTCGATTTTTTTTTCGATATACGTCATTTTTCGCTATATCGGGTTTCGTTATATCGCGGTTCTACTGTATAATGATATGTATCAAAATCAACCCTCCTGTACCCATTGTAGATATAGACAACAATTAGTAACATAATCGTTTACCCTCTTTCATACATTGTATGCGTGCACAACCACATAACCATAGCCAATAATTAAAATAATTTGTAAATATGAATTAAATATATTAATTAGATACATATAAAATCAATTTTATCGAAAAATATTGTTGTTGCGCCACTGGGATTCGAACCTGGATCTCTTTTCTAACCTAATTTGTCGCTAAAAAAATATTGTCACTGTAGCATAGTTGGATAATGCACCTTCCCCGGTTAGGAAAGAGATCCAGGTTTGAATCCCGGTAGCGTAACAATATTTTTCGATAAAATTGATTTTATATGTACATCTATCTAATTAACATATTTAATAATTCATATTTAAAATATCACATCTGTTCTGAATAATTAACAACTTCACAATAAGAATGTGTTCTCCTAAAAATAATTTGTATTGAAATCATCGCACTCTTATTTATCCATTGTAACAATTAAAAATAATTGATACCCAAACCGTTCACACCCTCGTAATTTCAATTTTTTTCAAAACCAACCTCCTAATATTGCTATTAAAATCAGTCACACCTTCATGAATCCATGACCAATTTTTATTAGAAATAGTATTGAAATCAATCACACTCCCCTATAACCATTGTATCGTTGTTTCATCAAACATACTTCCCAAACACACAAACTCATCTACTTGTTCCAAACATTCATTCAAAACCAACCTCCTAATATTGCTATTAAAATCAGTCACACCTTCATGAATCCATGACCAATTTTTATTAGAAATAGTATTGAAATCAATCACACTCCCCTATAACCATTGTATCGTTGTTTCATCAAACATACTTCCCAAACACACAAACTCATCTACTTGTTCCAAACAATTCATTCAAAACCAACCTCCTAATATTGCTATTAAAATCAGTCACACCTTCATGAATCCATGACCAATTTTTATTAGAAATAGTATTGAAATCAATCACACTCCCCTATAACCATTGTATCGTTGTTTCATCAAACATACTTCCCAAACACACAAACTCATCTACTTGTTCCAAACATTCATTCAAAACCAACCACACCCTACTATATCCGTTGTAGTTATTAAAAAGGATTGATATTCTTTTTAAATACTAATTAAATGTATTAATTAGAAAGATATACACATATGTATAATAAATACATTTAATTAGTATTTAAAAAAATATCACAAACTTATGTTCTGGATAATTACAACTTCACAATAAGAATGTGTTCTCCTTAATAACTTATTGATATATTTTAAAAATAAAGTTAAATGTACTTACATCTGCTTGCGATGCTCCTGATGAGACCTACCTTCTACCTGATCAAGTTCTTCCTGCTGCAGACTGCTCGAGGATATCTCCGCACTCGCACGTAGCACAGTGGTATTAGGTGTTGTGATTGAACACTTTTGAACACTTTCACTCAAATTTAGTAACTGAATCTACTGAAATTATTTTTTAAACACTGTATTTAGTATTGATGGCTATTATTATTATTATTATTGTTGTTCCACTTTTATTTTTATTTCCCAAAATTGCGTTTACTCACCAGTACGTCTCTGGAATCATCTCAGTGACCTACCTTTCTCCTCTTGTAACCGGTGTTAGATGCTCTGCTGCTGTGCTCTGCCGTAGACTTCTCGCAGCATTGCACATTGTTTTAATACCCGAGACTAGTAAAAACTATTATTTATTTTCTCAGTCCACAATGTCACATATTTCCGTAATCCTCGCTCATTTTTAACTACTGGCACTTTAGTTTTACACCAGTTTTTAAAAAATTATTTTGTGTTAAACAATAAACAGTTTTGTATTGCATCATAAGTATGCCATCGGATAGAGATTATTACAATAAATTAATTGTACATGATGGCTGCTGCAGTAGTCGTGTCATAACTGATATGATTGAAAGTGGCAAATTCTGTCAGAGGGCATAGTTAAAAAGCAAAGCCGAGAAGTTCTTGTAAGAAGATAAAGCAATGTAAATTAATATATGGTGTGCTGTCCTGTCTACCTGTGAGAGTCGGCTGTGCACTAGATCATAGAAATGGAGATTTAATGTTTTAAATATTTAAATCCGTTGTGCAAAAAGTTCCAGTAATATTCTACGCGAACTATTAAAGGATAACTCTGCAAGTATCCCTAATGTATATCTACATTACAATGGCTGATGTAATCAGTTCAAAAGACAGTGAGATTCTAACTCAAGAAGGCTTAGCGACACCCTCCGTTGAGATCGGACTACACGGTCTCAGCAATCCTGAAAAAAATAGTTCCCAGAGACTTTACTATTATTTCATGAATTAAATATCTCATAACAGACAAGGAGATGCAAGTAATGATTCCACGCGCAGTCAGACAGGTTTTGGGATAAATGATTTGAAAATAATGAAACAATAAACAGTAATCCTTGTACGGGCAGATGTTGTGATAAGCACAAAGAGCACATGTTAGGACCCCCTAACACCAATATATAAAGTATGCTGTAACTTGTTAGAAAACATGTTACTGGTTTAATTATTGTTTCCATTTTATTATGATTTTTGTATTTACTGATAAACTATATGTTTTCCTAATAAAATAAAATATCTGTAAGTTGTGTAAAATGTGTAATCTTCATACCTACCCTTAGAAAAGTACTGATCAAAATTTCAGATGCAAAATATTTTTGCAACAAGTTTTGTTTGAGCCAACTGACCATTAAATGATAAATACACACATACAATTGCAGGAATCAACAGTTTGTTTTGATTTCTCATAAATGCTAAATAAACCCTAAGTGATTATCCATAATTGAAAAAATATTTCACAATGTATATGCAATACAAAAATAATCTGCAACTAATAATAATGTTACATGAACAATGCTGATATATATGATGCAATATCTAAAAAACTATTTCTGCTTATTATTATTATTGTTATAAGTGTGCACAAAGAAGTTTAATATATTTTTTTAATTTGAATTAGTATAGAAAACTTAGAAAAGTGGAATATTATAAGGAAAAGTTTTTAAAATTTTAAAATAAAAAATTGATAAAATATAACTTTCAATGGCAATTTTCATTAGATTATTTAAAAAATGCACTATTTTACTAACATAATATAATTACTATTATAATTTTACCGGAATATAAAAACTTTTAAAAGCGCCAATGTAGAACAATTACCGAAAAAAAATCGATACACAACTATTTTTAATGAAAGTAGCTCGGCGCACGCCGAACAATTCACTGCAAGACCCCTTAAACACTAAAACTGAAAATCCGAAAATGATAAGTTATATATATTTATATAATTTATTTTAATTTAACTATCCCAATTGTCAAATGCGCAAGCGCGGTATATTGTGTAATTGGTATATTCAACAGTCATCTTTACGGTGTGGTAATAAAGATTATTTTTGCGTGAAGAAATAATTTGAAACAATTTCTTTAACTTTTCTTTCGCGTAGCACCTGTCAGTCTGAGCGGCGATTCGAAGTCATTATCGGTTTAGATTGTCAATGTTGAATTGTTTTTATGTTTAATTTATGTAAGGTTTATTTTACATCTCGTACAAGAGACTGATTGGGAAACTTTGAGCTTCTTGGCTGTGAAATTTTTGACATCGTCATGTTACTGCCAGGAATATTCAGGCACACTCTTGGGATATTCTCGTCGTAAAACTCTGATGATTTCTCCCTAAATTGGCTTAAAGTAGCATTATTTATGCAGGGTGACTAGTAAAGCGTGAATGAACGCCAAAACCATTTGTCCAAAATCTAACCTGAAAAAACTAATATAAAATTCTACTATTTTGTTTAGTAAAAAAAGTGCATTTTCAGATTTACAGTGATGGGGGAAAGGCTAAATTGCAATACAATCGAGTGATGGGCTTTCTTTATTTATAAACGAACATCTACATGCCAGTTCCGAGAGCAACAACAACGTTTTATCAAAGATTCTACATGTTCTTAGCTCCAAAACTGAAATCATACCAACTGGAAATCGTTTAACTCCAATAAGATTACACAAATATGAACCCAACATATGATCCAATCGGGTAGAGAGCAATCAGAAGCTTGAATATCCAACATTCTAACAATCATTATACAGTGCCTACAATAATAATCCACTAGTTCTACACTAACACTCCCATTTCATATTTTTATTCTATGTATATATATATATATATATATATATATATATATATATTTTTATCTTTATTTTTATTCCTGTCGAATCTTTATCTTTCTTGAATTAAATAACACCACAACAGCACGAAAAAAACTGGCTACACTTTAACACAGACTTCAGTCTAGCAAAGTAGCCAGGACAACGCTGTATATATCAGAGGTGAAGTCTACTCCATCTCACACAATAAACTATGAGTATACTATGTTTAAAAATAAATAAAACACATTTATATTACACAATTCAATTATTGGGTGTTAAATGTGAATGTATCATGGATTCACAGCAACAAATTATTTTATTAAGGCGGAGAGCTTGTAGCTTCCATTCATAGCATATGTATGATTCTACTCAAATAATGCTTAACTTGAAATAATGGTTAGAGCAAGCGCACACTGAGGAAAAAATGAGGTACAAGTTTCATCTAATAATACTAAATGCTCCGCTCCTGGCTGATCCGTGGTCCAATCCGATTATAATGAATATAAATACCAGAAAATTTGTAATTTTAAATATCACCTTCTCTGTCTATCTCATACTCTTCTATGTATTCTTGTGACTGGTGATGGTGGTTACACATAATATCCTCGGTGATCTCCCTCCTCCTGAACCAATTCTGAGCTAAACGGGGTGTATTGAGAATGGAAGAGTTTGTAATAAGCCTGACTTCGCATCGTCACTCCAATTCGTTGGCAACCATCTTTTCGATGGTGTTCTCTCGACATTCTTCAGCATCAGTTTCTTTCCTAGATATTACTATACTTTTATTTGTGAAAAAAGTTTTAAATATTTATTTTTCGATGTTTTGATATAAAAAAATATAAATTGTATCCTCAAAAATGACTAAACTGAATTTTGGCCACAATACTCCCTTGTGCGTCGAATTGGGTTCGTTCGGGTACACCACCAACTGTCCTATCGTTTGAACATTTACTCATCAGTATGTGCACTGCCATGCATTCTTATGGCCCTCGTCATCATGACAGAAAATCGTCGGTGTGTGCTCGCTCTTAGCGATCGAGTAAACCACAAAACCAAGTCTGCCACCAGATTTTTGTTCATTCTGATTTTTTTTTGTGTTGAAGTCATAGAAGATATGATAATTAAAGACATTTTTTATTTTGTGGTACATTAAAGTTTATTATGAAGTTTGAATAGTTACATATTAATTATATTTAACAATGATTTAAATGACTACAATAATAATTATAACTTTCCTTATCAAAAATATATGCGTAGAGACACCAATAGTAATTGTAGTATCCGTGTTTCGGACAATAGTAAGGCCGACACTTTGTGTAATCATCGCAAGGTGGGCACGCAGTCTTCGCAAAACGATGGCTGCAATCTGTCAACTTAATGGTGGTTGGCGGCCTACATGTGCTTGTGGATTTTGTCATAAAATACTCCGTACTTATGTGCTTAATAGTAAGAGTATTACAAGGACTGGGAACATCTGTATTGGTTACTCGTCTGTTAAGAGTTTCTACATTATTTAATTCAGGGGAATCATCTTTGAACAAACTCTGTCTAGAGATTCCAGAAATTTCATCAATCGTCATTTTTGATACTAGATTTGTTACGTCAATATTAATTTTTTCATATTTTTTATCAGAAATATTCAAATCTTCACCGTTATTTGTTTGTGTATTGTCATCATTAAATGGCTTAGTTTCTGATGTGCTAGATAATATCAATTCATCTTCATTTATTTCCGTTTCATTAATACTATTATCTGAGTTTTCAAATCTCACAAAAATATCATTAATTTCTGTAAAGTTTTCCAATTTAGGTGTTTTTAATTCTTCTATAATTGACAACAATGGGATTCCAGTTAAAAATGAAACCATTCGTCCTACTAGATCTATCACACGGTGCACACTTTCTGAATTTTGAGTGTGAATCTTGCCATTATTGTCTATGGAATCATATTTATTCAAATGATTTATCTCTCGTTTTTGTTTAATTTCTGTTAAATTTGTTATGGAATCAGTATTCATCCATTCTTGTTTTATTTCGTCTTGTGTTTGTTGGTAATTATTTGTGGTCTCGTTGACTTCAATATATTTAGTTGATGTATAATTATCATTGAATTTATTAAACTGAAAATTATGCATTTCTTTAAGTTGTGGCAAAATGTCTTCATACTGTTTATTTTTTTCATAGGGGTAGAGAGCTGTTGTGATAGATGATGCAATAAAAATCTGAAAAAATCATAATAATTAAACTTTTTTTTTAATAGAGATGCGTATATGGAATACATATCACATCAATATTCTTACTATTTTCAAACTAAACTAAACGCTTGTGCTATGAAAATAGGACTATCTTTCTGGTCTCCTGGAATGAGACTCGAACCTCCAACCGATGGGTCAGTGTCTTAACCACTAGACCAACAAACTACTCGAATAATAACTGCAAATTAAATTTTGTTGTGAAGTTAAATTTTCAGAACATAGTTCTATGGTATTTTTAATACAAATTTAATTAATTAATTAGAAAGATATTCAGAAAAAAACTTTTTTTTTTTCACGGCACTACATCCCAGGGTGGAATTTTGTCTCCTCCACGAGTGCTCTCCATCAACTCCCATCTCTGGCCATTCCTGTTCAGTCACCAGACCCTCCCATTCTGAAGATATTAATTAATCAGATCTATTTATCTATTTTATCTATCAGAGAAAATCTTAGTTGCTACCGTGATGAACTAAATATTTTTTGAATAAATTTTTTTTTTCTGTATATCTTTCTAATTGATTAATTTAATTAATATTAATTTCACCTCTCATTCTGTAATAATTGAAATGTTAAAAATTTTAGAAACATCTTTTACCTAATGGTGTAGACTTTAATATTAAAAAGGCAACTATTATATATATATATATATATATATATATATTATTATGGTTTTTGAAATACTGGACACACAAACTTTTACCTGGACTGCAAGATTGATCCACATGTTGAATGATGTTTCTAGGAGTAACTTCGTACACTGTTAACTCATATAAGTTGGATGCAAACTGATTTTGCATTAAAAATCTTACACAATAATGAAAAAAAGTCTGCAAGGACTTATCTAAAAGTTATTTAACGGGAGAAATTAATTAACAATTTAATCGTGAAATAATGGGATTTCAATTAATTAAGTTGGCTTGGATATGTTTTGTTTGCCAAAGGAACAAGCACTAAGATGTACATATATTCTTGACAACTTTAGACTAAGCTGGGATAAACAGATTGGGTTTTGATTGATTAACAGTCAATGAAATGGCGCCAGACAGGAAAAGACGGAAGCGCCTTGTCGGGTCTTCGGGTCCCCAATCCTCCTACAATAAGGAAGCGAAAATAACGATCATGAAAAAACAAATCATTTCAAGCTGATGGCCTACTCAGAATATGCAATCTTAAGATAATGCGTAAGAGACAAAGGGTGAAGTGAATGTAAAATACCATATTATCCTCATGCTAATTCATTATTCAAAATTGAAACGTTGTTTGATAATGGCTTTGATATGTTTGTGGATTAGATCTGAATAAACAGTCACTTCCACATTTGTGTATTTTTCCATTTCCTCTTCACTACAAGGTCTTTAAATAGATGTATTCACATGAAATCAGGCTAGCCTGGAAAATCGTGGGTTTGGGTGTGGTGCCTTCTATTCAAGGGTAAAAAACTGGCCATGTTTATCTGAATATAACATATTTTTAAACCATTTAAAATCTACTTTTTTCCACAAAAATGTTATTATAAATAGATATATCATGTAATGAATGGGTTCCGTCTCTTTCTGAGTCTATTTGTATTAGGCTGGAACAGAATAATTTTTGTTTTTATTTATCAAGCGCGGGACTAGGTGCTGATGCACCCTTTGCACATCCCTCAAGTCGGATCTACGTGAAATGTTGTGAGGTGATCAAATAACTCTTGTAAGTTGTCTTCTTGAAATCTAAGATTGTTATTTTTGCTTAACTCTGTGCCTTTCCTTACAGCTTAATTTTTTTCTATGAGTTTGGGTAGAAGCTGCTTGGAATCAATTCTGATAACTATTTAAAATAATTAATTTACCAAATGGTATTTTTGATGTCTCCTCCTGATTGCAAGTGAATAGATCTAATTTATCAAAAATAACAATCCATCATAATAATTATGACTGATACAATGATCATAATTATCAATAGACCAAACAGAACTCCAATTGTCTCTAACACCATTGTCTCGATCACGCTGTCCTGACTCAGCAGTTTCAAGTTCTTTGTATTCAACAATGTAAGGAGTATTACAAATAAAAGCAACCAATTTAGAATTTTGTTTGCCAGAATAAATACATGGTTTTCTCTCATCTCATGTGAAACTATTTAGAAAAATGATAATTATAAAGTAATTTGCTTTATAGCAGGTGTACATGAATGAGACTTGTTTAAGGATAAAGAAATGTCCCAAAAGCAGAGTACAACTGTATACATTTTGTATGCAGATTAGAATAATACAACTTGTACATTCTGACCCTTTACTGACAAATCTCTGAGACGAGATAAAAGTCTCATCCGTGTACATGCATCATTAGAGATAGCTTAGAAAGGAGATAACTTTTTATATTTCAGCACAAGTAGGTGTTCAGAATTTGTAACACACTTTTGGTGCATCTTTTCAAATCAACCGTGACCGTTGTTCCAATTGTTCAAATTCCCATCCATACATTTCTTCATGCTCGTCTTTTCAGTGTGAATTGTGACCTTGACGCCAGCAGACGTCAATTTGACCGATATTTGTTCGATCTCGACATCGCGATAGCATTCGCGGTGTGGACCTTTTAGCTCCAGTGCACCAGCACTGTATTTTGTGATATTGTGTTTTGATCATGTATTATTTGTTGTTTGTGTTCCGTGGAAGAACTTGTGACATCGCCGTATTCAATTGGGATCGGAGATTGACTCATCCACGCGCCATTTTGTTGTGAAATTGTCGTAATCCATTCCGCTGGATGTGTGACCCAGCGATTGCACAATTCAATAGGTATAATAATATATAAGTGATAATATACAGGATGGCCTGAAAAGTGAGAACATTTCGTAAAATGTGATATAATTACATCAAAATTAGTTTAACTACGTCAACAATAGCTTAAATAGTTTACTTACTTACCTATGTTACATTTTATTTCGACAATTTCCGGTCGTCACCTTTGATAATTAATTTTCCAATTGTTTATATTTGGTTTTTTCAAATTGTTGTCCAAAATGACAAAAATCACTCCAGAAAACCGTATTCTGATAAAAAATTTGCAAATTGAAAAACATTGGGGTGTTAGGAAAATGATCAGAGTTTCAAAACAAAGCCTGGAGTAGACATTACAGCATAACCAGACATTACTGCAGAACGGAGCTCCATCTCACACAGCCAGAAATACAATCAACTTTTTTCATTGTGTGAATGTTAATTTCATCGAGCCAGATATGTGGCCACCAAACAGTCCAAATTTAAAGCCAGTGGATGATGCAATATGGGGTGTTTGATGATTTCTGATTAGCTAAATATTGTGCAAAAAAAATTACATTAAGAATTATAATTAATTATATTATGTTCTGAAATAACTCATGTATTACGAGATGTTCTCACTTTTTTTGGGCCACCTGTAGTTCTGCATAATCGTTAGTTGGTTTTAGTCGTAATGGATGTTTCAAACCATATTTCAATTATCATCATATTGGCGGATGTGATGCATAATGAAATTATAAGCTTGTCAATTTCAAATCTCAGTTCCAAACCTAGAACCTTTCTTGTCTGATGTGAGCATCCTGAACACACCCAGTTTTGATTTCAATAAATATTTAAATTGAAACATTTTTTTTTAATTTATGGGTACAAAGAATAAATAAATAAAACTCAATGAGTTCCAAGAAAGAATATTCAACTCATATACATAGTAGGTAGATTGACAGACCACTTTACTATGGTGCAATATTTTACCTGCTTATGGTTAAACAAATTGAAGTGCGTCATCTCACCGCCAGGTGTAACGCAGAAGGAGTCGTTTGGTAATTTTATTTGAATTTTGTAACATGATGTATTTGTATAAGCTCATCATTCTTTAAGCATTATAAACGGCTTGATTTTTATATTAGGTAAGAACGTTCTAAATAAAAAGTCTTCTCGTTTCACTTTCTTTTGGGAAATTCCTGTAATGCGCACAAACACAAGAATGTTCTGTTGAGTTTTTTTTGTCAATTTGCTCTTTTTTCAGTTCACTTTGTACGGCCTGTTATCCCTTGACAACATGCCTGTACCCCTTTAACCTAGGCTTCTCGATGGTTAGTGTGAGGTAAAACCCATCTGATAAATTTGTATCAAAACAATCTCAACATTCTCTGATGATTACTATTTTTTTAAAAACCTGTTCTGTATACAGGATCTGCGCAAAACATTGTTTCGGTCATGGTGTCATTTTTTGGTGAATCTGTGTAATGAATAATTAATGAAATAAAACTCGGGTGACATTGACAAATGTATTTTGATTAACATCTTCACGCCGGACAACATTCACTTACACATTATCTCTTACCAGTACACAATATTAAATACATTTTTCATACAAGATTAGCTTTGCAAAGAATCACTATATTATAGGCAATGTTATTTTCACTACTGAGGAATTTCTTTGAGAAAAAGAATTCAATAAAATTGTGGATGTATTTTACTATTTTTAAAGAGTCGTCACATTCAGATCACAATTATTTTAAATGCGAAATAAATGTCACATTGAAAAGGTTGGGATATATCAACCTTGTAAAACTTAGGATACGTGGGCCGCGTGACGCTGCCTCACTATTGTTTGCCTTCTGAGACTCTGCAAAACTTCAGCACAATTTGGATGAAAACTATGTTTCAACGTTAATCAAAAATATACAAATATTTATTATAACTAATATTTTGACTTGTTAGATATTATATATTATCGTGTTAGATATTTTTGTTTTAACTAAATCTACCAAATATACAACCTTCAAAGGAAGACATAACATCACTGTATTTATAAATATTATCAAGTCTCTTCATCTTAATTTTCTACATTACTTATTTAAATTGTCCTTTTGCTTCTATTATATATCAATATTCTTTATATTAGTTCTTTACGGTGTGTGAACTATATGAGGAGATAACGCACAACTTCCTCAGACCACGAGGATTCAACGAGTCACACTCAACGCCTTGTCCCAGATGAATTTACTTCCAAGATCAGCGTCATCGTTATTAACTGGTTTCTATCCACTGCTAGATAAAATACTCCCTAAGTCTCTCCAGTTTTCTCTGTCCGTTGTTATTGTCTGCAGAATTTGAAGATTTCAGCAGGTTTCAGAGTGGACTGTTGGCCTCTTGATTTCCCTCCGATACCACTGGATGACTGCGTTCGTCCAAAAATTGTCCGAGCGATGAGGCCTGTTCATTCTCTTGAAGGTTTTCAATTATATCAACTACCACTGTCTGTTCTCTAATTTATGTTTCTTGGTGTATGCGTTATTATAAATTTTTATATCTCTCTTTTGTTGAGAATCAGTATTTTGCAGCCATACATAAGATTTTTGTATTAGACGCAGTGGAAAAACACGTGTAAAAATCATATTCAAATAACCAAATGTACAGCTTTGTTCTGCGAACAATTTATAAGGATATGGAAATTTGTTATCTTTGTTAGTCATAATTATCAGTTTAGTCAACATAAATGCCTAATGGGTCAAGGTCGGTGAATGTGTCTTTAAATCATGATAATTTCTGAAAGTATCTTAAAGACAATGCAGAACATTATATTCCTTGGTGCTATTTAGAAACTACGCTTTCCTATGCTTTCTGATCTGAAATCTTTCAATAAATACTGATAAAGCATACATTTTTAGTTACTCTAGAAATGAGGGACGAGGGATTTCTGGCACATTCTCTTAGTTGCGTTCCAGTAATTTTTCATACTTATTCCCTGCTCAAACTCTTCACCACATTCGCTGAGTTATTATAATATAAATGGAATGTCAATTTGTTTTTATAGCTTTGCCATAGTATTGTTATCCTCTATAGTATCTGTTTTCATATCTTCATAATGCAATGACACAAGCAGAAGGGAGATTATCGGTTGCCGCCAATATTCCCTTTTAAGTTTTGAATGAATGTGTGCACTAAGGGAGAAATGAAGATAAACATTACCTTAAAAGTGTTTATTCGAGTGTATTAATAAGAAAATAGGTTCATATTGATCCTATTCGGAATGCACCAAAGGATTGCGAGAGAGTAAACAGGCATGAAGAAGCTTTAAGTTTGCAGTGGAATTACATAGATGTCTGACGTTTTCAAAATTTCAAAGTATAGCCAAAACAATTTATCCTTCACTCCCCGGCTCATTTGTGTGACAAAATGTAATGAAGGCATTTTAATACTTGTGTTGAAATTTATATTCAAAGTAGAGTCAATTATAATTATTTGCTAGCGTCTTGCTAACATTGTCAATGCGCGCACACGCGGACAACTTAAAGGGAGCAATGATTGTCATTAAATGCGAAAGAGTATTTGTATTTGTTAAATTAAAAAACATGTGTCAGCATTATGATCCGGGTATACTTGTCATTAATCGCTGTAATAAATAAATGACGTAGTAGTTTTCGCAATTTTTTTCGTCACCTTCCGCACAGAAGTCACGTATTTAAATTGGCTCAATTTATGTCAGGTAGACACTGATTGGACTGACTGTTTACATCACATAACATACGTTGTAGCATTTTTTTTCACAGTCACGCCTATTAGTTTGTCTTATATTTCTTTCAGCACTTTTTAATGCTCACGTTTCAGCAACATTTTTCTAACAATTATTAGTTTTGCCTGACAAACTATTATAACTTGTTCATATTACTTCACATTTTCACGTCTTTTTTGATCACAATTTCAATTTTATCATTTATCACTTTAGAGATTCTTTATAGACAGTTTCATTCAAATTTAACTATTTTTAATTGGTGTAAACTGACCGCCATTGTCAAAAACGACTCACAGCACATCGCTCGCCCTAAATACCTCTAACAAAATTGAACACACATCTAGTTTGTTCACAGTTTCCTTCAGCTAATAATCATATCTTCAAGTTTAGGACTCTTCGGGCAGACTGTTGCTGCTGGAGGCATCCAGCTGGTCTGCTAACTGCTGCCTCCTGGCCAACGCCAATCTCTGCTGCGTCAGCTCTAAGTGCTGTTTTCTCCATTTGATACGTCTGTTTTGGAACCACACCTTCACCTGGAAATTAAATATACTTTTAATAGGAAACTGACATCTAGCGTCCATTAAATTGATGTCCTATATATTATCACAGAAACGTAAATAACTAACAAGTGTTATCATATGGCGGTATACACTCTAGTCAAAATAATATAGACGCGTCTAATGCAACCGGTCGCGGTTAGAAACGCACTAGAAATCAGATTCTGAGAGTGTAGGTTCGAATTCTTAACTGGATAGTTTATTTAACAAGACCTCGAATATAATATGTCACCGGGCGGCATTGTTAGTATGTATCGTGTCACATTTCCAGAACGGTAAATTATGCATTTAAAAAATATGTCTAATTGTATATTTTAAATACAAATTAAATATATCAATTATAAACATATATATATTGCTATTGCTCTACCGGAATTCGAACAAGGATATCTTTCCAAGCCGGGGAAGGTGGATTAACCGATTATGTGCATTGACGACAAATTTTCGGACTTATATGTTACACTTTTTCAAATTGATACATCCATCGTTCCATTGTTTGAAATCCATCTTTATTTTTACGGAATCTCAAATACCTTTAAGTAATCTGATAGAAGACGCCAGAATCGGTTTATGCATTTTCCCCGGATAGGATTCCAGGTTCGAATCCCGGTAGCAACAACAATATTTTTCGATAAAATTAATTTTATACATATATCTTTCTAATAAATACATTTCATTTATATTTAAAATATCATAGATCTATGTTCTGAATAATTACAACTTCACAATAAGAATGTGTTCTCCTTAATAAACAAAATTTTAGTTATTATTCCAGATCACGTTAAATATATCATTTATCCTATTTTGAGGGCTCTGAAAGAATTTAAAAAGACTGGCACAAGTTATTACATTTTCAAAAACAATGCTATCGAATATTTTAAACAAAATAAATGGCAGTTCTCAATATTATAAAACGTACTCTGTATCTCAATGTTTCATTTTATTACAAATATTCAGCAACAGACTTTTCAATGATTTACAAGTTTTCCGATTTTAATAGGTTCAGACAAACCGGTGCGAATGCGTAGTGGGACATCACTAAACCATAAGCAGCTACAATCTTATTGCAATTAGATTTAATATTTGGAAATGAAGTGTTTAGTTACCGAAACTGTTTTTTTTAGATATTACCGAGTACCAACACCCACCTGAGCCTCTGTGAGCTGCAGCGCGTGTGCCAGGTATAGTCTCTCGGGGCCCACCATGTACTGCTGCCGCTCAAACTCCGCCTCCAGTCTTTCTAGCTGCTCCGGTGTAAATATGGTTCGCACCTGCATGATCAAGATACGCGATGTTCAGTCATGGTATATTATATAGTGTGGCCCAAATAAGAAACCGAAATAATTTTATAAATCAATAATGAATAGAATACACGTTGAAACAATTTTTTATGGTGAATATATAATTTCTACGTATAGTTAATGACTTAAATCAAAATGATTATTGTTAAATCTCTCACCTAGCTCACTCCCATTTAGTACACATTGTTCCTTTGGCTCGACTGGTTTGTATTTAATTTCGTCAAATTGGTCGAGATTTGGAGAGGAAGTGTCCTCGTGTGATCATTTTCATTTGAACCACTATTAAAGTATGAGGTCGGGGACTGTGAGGATTTTTGAGATGGCAGCTGTTCGGCTCCGTCTTGTCACATGCGCGAGACGAAGTTGCACAGCTGTCTAGTGGCGTTAAAAAAATCCCAACCAGGCAGCGAATGAGTAAGACCATATAGCTTTTGCTTATGTAAGCTTGCCGTCCTGGGTACCCTCACAGTAAAGTATACGTTTGTCCCCAGCTCGACTTGTTCGTTTTTTTGTACTTGTTAACCTCGGAAGTGTCATATAATGTTTTGTGGACGGTGAATTTCATCAAAGTTTTGACGTGGCAGTTTTATTTTTGGGGTGAACTTCAGGATAATCCAGCGAGCATCATCATCAGATGAATCGAGCTGTTCTCTGGTCTGGTTCTGGTCCGCTATCGAAGGATTCCCTCATTTCTTATCATTCCCTATTTTCAATTCCCTATTCCATTCCCAACTACCGATTCACCCATTTCCATCCTGTCCGATTCCATCACCACCCACCACTGTGATCGGTGACTCGCGTCAGTCACAGAACTTATTATTCGGTTTGTCTTTGGCACTATCACCCGATCACAATATCCCTTGTTATTACAATGAGCTGAACATACTGAATAAAATAAAAATAAAATTTATGTCAAAATACCACAAATTTCAATTCCCCCATTTTGTTGTTGTACTTGGCACTTTCTAGAGTATTTTATTTCACTAAATGCAAGGTTTCGGGCTCCGAATTTCTCATTTCGTTGTTCTTGAGTTCGTGAATTATTTTAAATAAAAATGAAAAAAAAGATGTAATTAAATAATTCATTCCGATGTTTATTATTATTATATGTTTATTGTTTAAGGTGTATTGTGTGCGAACGCCTTGTTCGCTGCAAATTGTCAGGCCCAACGTACTGTGTGAATACGTCTTACACCTTGCATGTCGCCGAGCATGAAGAACTATATGGGAACGCCTTGTTCGCTGCAAATTACCAATCACAATGTACTGGACATGATCGTCTTAGGTCTGGTTGTGTGATCGGTAATAAATTTTTACATTATTTATATTAACTTTTTACCATCGACCGTGGTAATTTTTTTTTGCAGGTTGTTGGTACGTCAAATTTACTATTATCAAAGCACAGATAATAAATTTCGCCTCACAGTGTGGCAAGACAAATATTCGTGAAATATATTTAATTTTATGCTTTATTTGGCTTTATTCGCCTATGCGTTCGAAATCTGTCACTTTGTTGGCGATTTTTTTTTTTGTTTACGTGCTAATGTATTTTAAACAACGAGGTCATCATTGGACGAACTCTCATCATTAAAATAGCGGGATATTGAATTATTAATTGTCGTATACTGGAACTTTCAATGTATCAGTGTAACAGAAATATGTTGTGAAGAGTAACCAATGATTTTCGGTTTTTACCATTCAATATTTTTTTTATCTTTTAGTATCTTTTTTTACCATAGTAAAAAGTTACCACTGATTACACAACCGACCATTATTCGTTGCAAATTGGCGACTGGTAATAATTTACATGTTTGTATTTACCGCCTGACTATCCCAGGGTGAAAGTTTCATCCCCTGGGTTACGTCCACGTAACTTGACGGCTGACAAATACAAGGTTTTATTTTATTGATACTTTGTATTTCAAAACTTTGCTTTAAAACTTTGGTGTGCGCCGCGCCACTCGACCTCGCTCTCGTGGATGACGCGGTCTTGAACGGCGACAACTGGAATCGTGACGGATATCCACCAGACTCCTGAAGAAAATACCAACCCTTTTTGATTTAGACGTGTGATGCAGGCTGGAGGTGCTGTTGGCTGCGGGGGCGGGGGAGAGGTGGGAGGGGTGGCTGGGTCCACGCGGCCGCCCCCGCGCCCCTCCGCCGCCCTGGCCGTGGCTCGCCGCCGAGGGGATCTCTGGACAATAAAAAGGTCAGGAATTAGTAAAATACAATGTTACAAATTCAATTCTGGCGGTAATTACGAGGCGCATTTTTTAAGTGGAGGAATTTTTTTTTTTAAAGAAACACTTCATTTTTGCAAAACTTTATTTTCTTCGGAAGCTACACACCCTAGACTACTTCCATATATGTACTCCGTCTTCGAGTTTATCATCGTCATCAAACCGCTTGCCACTAAGGAACTACCTCAGATGAAAGAAATTATGGAAATCACTTGACGCCAAATCAAGACAAAACAGGACATACTTAGCGATGAATGTCAGCTGGTTTAGTGCACCATGCATTCAAGAAACGAATCCAGGACCGTATCTCACAATCGGCGGACTGATCTATTGTCTTGAACATTTCAACCACTCGCTACAAGATGACCACACTATATTAACATCTCTAATGCATGCACAATATCGCAATACAGAGAATATCCGGCAACGGTACCTACTTAAAAAACACGCCTGGTAAATGTACTTTAAATTGGACGAAAATTAAGATAGTTTTCGCGTTTACTACATTTCATTCTCTCAACTGTCTGCTTTGGATCGTAGCCTCCTCGAGTAAGTAGGATCCGTCCTCTGTCCTTTTTCAGATCGCGGTACCAACGATACGCGGTACCTGTATGCGTCCTGTGTAGCGCCATCCAAGCACTGCAGCTTGACTCTTCCAACACTCTATCTGTCAATAAGCAGGTTTTGCATAAAACCCTTTGTTCATTGGTCGTTCTGAATCCATTCGTTGAACGGGTACAGTGCATCCTGAATCGTTCTATTAGCAAAAGCTTCCATATCGGTCGTATTCATTCGCCACCAGATTGGCAATTTTACTCCTATGTTTTGTTCCCGTGAGGGTACTGATGAGATGTTGCTCCCTGGTTGCCCCTTTGTTTCCCGACATGTGTATATTTGTCTCTTTATTTTTGTACTGTTTTCGGTGTATTTTAATATTGCTTTTTGTATTGATATATGATGCTAATAATTAATATAGGTATTTTATTCGAGGTTCTTAGTTGGGATTGTTTTGGTTGGCGGCCGTGCGTCGTGGCTAAGTTATTGCGCTGAGCTACGTTGGACGGTTACGTGTTTAGCATTTAAAAAATGCCAACTTCGCGGTGAATGAGTAGGACTGATATAGGAGTTATTGTTTATAGAAAAGTGGTGGGTACCCTCTCCCTCTCTACAAGGCAATCTTATATTCAAATACCAGTAATAAATCTTTTTGAGTACCCCACTCTACTCTAGATTTGTTGAAAATCACTTAAGTACGTAGATATCGTGACGTGCTTGTTGTTCTAGTGGTTACGACACTCATCTAGTATATTTGCATAGTACAAGCTGTTGCACACAGAGACGTGACAACTCGCTACTTTTGAACATTGTGTAAAAATATATATTATGTCTATAAAATACATTGTAAATTTAATTGTTGACTTTACGCGGCGTGCCGCGGGATTGGGAATACAATAAACTTGCCCACCCGTCGGTACGTCGCCATGATTTTACTAAAAATAATAAATGTCTATTTGCCCGGTGCCGTGGACGCAGTAGAATAAACAAATGAGATAGTCCACGGCACCCATATATGATGCCAGTGCCCCTTCCAAACAGCCTCTTTCAGGGCCGCAAGAGAACGAGCCTTCTGCTCTGCGGCCCCTCGGCCCTTTTCAGGGCTACGAAAAATGAGCCTTCTGCTCATTTTATAATTTCGGCCAGTAAAAATGATTATAACTTTCGAAGGAGCACTGGCCCCGTAATTCTTGTTTCGGGATATCACGAGGAACAATATGCTCTACCTTGTCCCCTACTCGTGATATCCCGGAAATTTGTCTTTATAATTTATTTTTTAATTTTTGTATGTGTAAAGCCATTTCTGCCGGCCGCCAGCCCGCGACCGAAAAATGAGCCGGAGTTGCGCGCTTCGGCCGGCAGGCGGCGACGGCCGCCGCGTCGCTCGGGGTGCGGTTAGGGTTGTAAACGCACCCTGATTGGCCCGGCGGCCACCCAGGGGGTGGCGGGTGGCGCTAACGGAGCGCGCTCGCCCGTATGAAATAAATACTGGGGCGCCGCAGTACGGAGCGCACTCGTCTCGTCTGCGGCGCACCGACAACAAGCAAATTTTGACTCTTCATTTCTTCCCTTCGGAGCCTCGCCACTGCAGCCGTCCAGCCGCCTTCCAGCCTGCGCCCTCTGCCTAGTGACGGCGTTTTGGACCTGCGGCCACCGGCGATTAGGAGCGAGTGGAGACGCTTGACTGCGGTCGGGTGAATCCTCTCGTACCCTAGTGGGGTTTCTTGAGGCGACCACTTTTGTTTGGTTGGCAACAACTGGTCCTTCGTGTCGGATTGCCTCAAGAAGCCGAGCTAGCGCCAGTGGTCCGGAGACAAAATGTCCAGATCCGGGCTGAGGTCCGGCAACGGGAGGTCGGACCGAGAAGAGGAAGAGCCGCCGCTACAGGAGCAGAATCCGCCGCCACGTCACGTGTCGTCGGCCTCAGAGTCCGATGCTGGGGCATCCGACGATGAACGCGGATCGCGCCGAGGATCCTCCACAAACACGGACGACACGGTCCGCCAATTGCGGGCCGACATCAAAGGAGAGAGGAGGCGGCGGCGGATGCTGGAGGAAAACCACCGGCTGGCTCTACAGCTGCAGCGCTCGCAGATGGAGGTGTACTACCGGGACCAAATTCGGGGTCAGCCGTCAGTGACGCCGTGGAGCCCGACGCCAGGAGCGCAGCAGGCAGCGGATCCCGGAGCGGCCGGGCCGGCCGCTCCGCCAGCATCACGGATGGCGCCCGGAGCGGTCGGACCGGCCGCTCCGCCTGAGTCGAGTGTGGCCTGGAGCGCCGCACCGGGAGCGGTCGGACCGGCCGCTCCGCCGGATTTCACGGTGTCCCGGACGGACGCATCACGGATGGCGCTCGGAGCGGTCGGACCGGCCGCTCCGCCTGAATCAACAGCGGCGTGGAACGCCGCATCGGGGACGCAGCCGGGAGCGGCGCTCGGGCCGGCCGGACGGGCCGCCCCGGGCGCCATGGCAACATCGGCCGCGGGTCCCTGGGGCCTCGCTGTAAGCACGCGAACCGACACCGGGCCCGGGGGGGCCCGGCCCGCCGCCCCGCACGCTCCTGGAGGAGCGGGCATCGGTGCGGCGTTCGGCGCGGTCGACTCATCCCGGCCGGGCGCGGCAGGCACGGCTAGCCCAGGTGCCGCCGCCGACGCATGGGCATCACCGCAGGCCGCCGTCTGGGGATCGGCGGCGAGTGCGGCGCCGTACACCGCGGCATACACCGATGCCAATGCAACGCCGGATGAGGCCGCCAGACGCCGGGGAACGAACGACTGGGTGCTCGCGCAACCGATGAACGCGTTCATCGCCCGCCAGTCGAGCGCCAGGGACCTGCCACCATTCAGCGGCGACGCCTTGGAGTGGCCCACGTTCAAGGCCCAGTTCGACCAATCGACGGCGCTCTGCGGGCTAAACCTGGCAGAGAACCTCATGCGGCTGCAGCGCGCCCTGAAGGGGAAGGCACGTGAGACCGTGGCGGCGCTACTGATAGACCCCAACAACGTGCCGGAAATCGTAGCCACGCTGGAGCGCTGGTACGGCAGGCCCGACACAATAATCAGCCATATGCTGGACCGCGTCCAGCGCTACCCTAAGCTGGCTGAGACCTGCCCCGCCGAAGCATTAGTGGATTACGCTGTGGCAGTCCGGAACGTCGTCGCCACGGTCGAGGCTTTCGACTCGAAGCACTTGGCGTCACCGCGGCTCCTAGCAGAAATGGTCGGCAAGGTGCCGGCCCATGTGAGGACGTCCTGGATGGTGTCGCGGATGGACAGGCCCGAGCTGGACGTCGCCGTGAAGGACTTTTCCGCCTGGCTCACGAAGCTCACCGCGGTGGCACCATACGCCGGGTGTTTAATGGTCAACCCCGCAGGCCAGCCCTCCCGACGGGGCGGGCAAGTGCACCTCGCCGTAGAGGCCGCGCCCTCGGAAAGTGCGACCGCGAACCCGGGTTCGCCCGGGAGTGTGCAGTGCGCGGCATGCCGTTCGACTCGGCACGGGCTCGCCGCGTGCCACGAATTCGTACGGAAATCGGTCCCGGACCGATGGACATTTGTGAAGGAAGCGGAGGTATGCTTCCAGTGCCTCAGTTCGGGACATCGATCGCAACAGTGCCGGGCGAAGCGTTGCGGGTCGAGCGGCTGCCGTAGGCCCCACCACCGCCTACTGCATGGGGGGCCACGAGCACAAGCACCGACTGCGGCAGGCGCCGCGGCCGTAGGTGCAGTGTCAGGCGAGTCCTGACTGATGAACCACCAACAGGCTTCCGTCGGCACAAGCCTAGTGAGCCTCACGGGAGGCCGGGAGGACCAAGTGCTGTTAAAGGTCCTCCCAGTGACAGTGACCGGCCCCCGGGGGCAAACAAGACTTTACGCGCTACTCGATGAGGGGTCCACGGTAACCCTTATCGAGGCGACAGTGGCCAGTGCCGTCGGGGCCAAGGGACCGGTACGTCAATTGCGCATTCACGGCGCGAACGGAATGTGCTCTTCGGACGACCGGTCCCAATTGGTGAATCTGACAATAAGTGGCGGCGGGGCCGAATACCCGCTGCAAGCAAGCACGGTTCGCGGGCTTGCTTTGCCCTCCCAGTGGACAGTCAAGCATCGGGGAGGGCAACCGCGTGTGGGCCGCGCCGGGGCCATCGAAGTTACGCCGCAGGTGCTGATCGGGCAGGACCACGCCCACTTGATCGTAACCCGCGAGTGTAAAGTGGTGCGGGGCAAAGGGGTCCTGTCCAAGACGGCCCTCGGGTGGACATTTCACGGGGCCGCCACCAAACGCCCGCACGCGACCGGCGAAACCGTGCTAGCACTCGACGCGGCTAGCGGCACCGCCGCCGACACACGCCTGGAGGCACTCATACGGGAGCATTACGCGGTGGATTCCTTGGGCATCACGACCGCGACCCGTATTAACGCGAGCGTGGCCCGGGCCACCGCGATAATGGAGGCGACAACGAGGCGTCTCCCGAATGGACAATGGGAAACCGGGCTACTCTGGGCAAACGAAGAGACCCGCCTTCCCGAGAACCGACAGTGCGCTGTCAACCGCCTGGCCAGCATCGAGAGGAAGATGGCCAGAGATCCGGCCTATGCCAGCGCCTATAGGGCGAAGATGGCCGAGTACCTCGACAAGGGGTACGCTCGCCCCCTGTCAGAGGATGAGGTGGCTCATTTGGGGAGCCACCACTGGTACCTGCCGCACTTTGCCGTATTTAACCCCAACAAACCGGGGAAGATTAGAATCGTCTTCGATGCGGCAAGCAAGTGCCGGGGCGTCTCCCTGAATGACGCCCTGTTGACGGGGCCGGATCTACTGTCTTCACTACTGGGCAACGTCTTCCGGTTTCGGGAGGGACGGGTAGCCCTGGCAGCCGACGTCCGGGAAATGTTCCTGCGGGTCAAGATAAGACCGCAGGACCAATGCGCGCAGCTGTTCCTGTGGAAGCGGCCGGGCGAGGCCGCGCCGCGGACCTGCCAGATGACGTCGATGGTCTTCGGCGCGACCTGCTCTCCCAGCAGCGCGCAGTTTGTGCGCAACCGGATCGCCGACGCCAGCGCCACGGAGTTCCCAGCCGCCGCTGCTGCCGTCCAGACCAAGTTCTACATGGACGACTATCTGGACGCCATGGACACCCCGGAGCAGGCCATCGAGATGACCCGCCAAGTGACCGAGGTGCTGCGCCGGGGAGGCATGCACCTGGCGAACTGGGCCTCCAATAGCCCGGAGGTCCTGGAACACATCCCGCCGCCACTCCGCGCAGTGGAGCCGGTGCGGATCATTAGTGAGGAATCAACTACGGAACGCGTGCTTGGGATTACCTGGGAGCCGGCCTCAGACAAGTTCCTCTTCCAATTTGTCAACCTGCCGGAACTGGAAGAGGAGGACCGCCCGACCAAACGGCAACTACTAAGCGCCGTGATGCGGATTTTCGACCCGGTGGGCTTTGTCGCCTGCCTTTTGATCCGGTCGAAGATCCTTCTTCAACAAGTGTGGCGCTCAAAGGTCGGGTGGGATGACCCGATCCTCCCCGAGCACGCGCACAAATGGCGTGATTGGCACCGGCTCCTCCGCACCAGTCAGTGCGCCGTGCCACGCCAGAGCGTGATGAGTCGGAGAAGCCGACCGACCCTGCACATCTTCTGCGACGCCTCGGAGTCCGCATGCTGCACGGTCGCCTACTTTGTCGAGACAGGAGAGGGCGGCTATAACGTAGCCTTCATCTCGGCAAAGTGCAAGGTGGCCCCGCTCAAGCCATTGTCAATCCCACGGCTTGAGCTGCAGGCGGCTCTGATGGCGGCTCGCCTAGCCACCGCCATAAGGGCGGAACATGTGTGCAGGGCAGAAAGGACGGTGCTGTGGACCGACTCGTCCACCGTCCTGGCGTGGATCCGGACCGACCCCAGGTCCTATTCCACATTTGTCGCCAACCGGCTCGGAGAAATAGACGAGCTGGTTGGACCCGACGGCTGGAGGTGGGTGCCGACGGCGCAGAATCCAGCGGACCTGGGGACCCGGGATGGAGAGCCCCCTGACTTGACCACTGACGGGAAGTGGTTCAGAGGCCCGGCATTCCTCAGGCAAGAGGAATCTGCCTGGCCACGAGAGGCAGGCCGGCCTCCGCCTGACGAGCAAGGCATGGAGATCAGGCCCGAGACGGTGGCAGTTACCCGCCACGCCTCTACACCTGGAGGGTCGATGCCAGACCTCGAGAGGTTTTCATCATGGACCCGCCTCATCCGGACAACGGCGTGGGTCCGCCGCTTTGTGACCAACTGCCGGCGACCTCGAGGCGAGGTATCGGCCCAAGATCTGACAACGGACGAGCGGGACTGCGCCGAGCGTGCTTGGGTGCTGCAAACCCAGGCCGCGGATTTCGGACCTGAGATCCAGCTGTTACGACGGGGGGAGGCCCTCCCGCGGAACGGGCGGCTGTACCCGCTGACACCCCACCTGGACGACAATGGTGTCATCCGCATGGGGACTCGCCTGACTGGGACGACCGACGTCGACATCACGCCAGGACTGCGGGCTCCCATCATCCTGGACGGGAGCAACCCCTACACCCGGCTCATGGTACGCCACTACCACGAGAGCGCGGGTCATCCCGGCACGGAGCGGACCGTGAGCGACATCCGGGAAAACTACTTCGTGCTGCGGCTACGACCCGCCGTGCGCCGGGTGCAGTCACGATGCCAGGCCTGCCGCAATGGACGCAGTCGTCCCCAGCCGCCGCTGATGGGACAGCTCCCCGAAGCCCGCCTGGCCCACCACATGCCGCCATTCACCCATTGCGGCCTCGACTACTTCGGCCCAATGGAGGTGACCATAGGCCGCCGGCGCGAGAAGAGGTACGGTGCGCTCTTCACATGTCTAACCACTCGCGCCGTGCACGTGGAGCTGGCCGCCTCATTGTCAGCGGATTCGGCCATAATGGCACTCAGGCGGATGGCAGCCCGCCGTGGACATCCGCGGCACCTGTACAGCGACAACGGCACCAATTTCCGCGGCGCCGACCGGGAATTGGCCGAAGCCTTGGCGGACTTGAGGCAGGAGCCGCGGGTTAGAGAACACCTAGCGGAGGTGGGGATTGAGTGGACTTTCAACCCCCCGCTCGCCCCCCATATGGGCGGAGCATGGGAGAGCCTTGTCCGCTCGGTGAAGCGGGCGCTCGAGGCCGCCACCAAGGAGCGGGCCCCGCGAGAGGAAACCCTGCGGACCACCCTAGCCGAGGCGGAGTTCACCGTCAACAGCCGCCCACTGACGCACGTCTCCGTGGACCCGCGGGACAACTCACCGCTCACACCAAACCATCTGCTGATTGGAGCGGCCGGGCGACAGCAACACCTGGCCATCTACGGGGCCCTCGACGAGCAGACCTGCCTGAGGAAGCAGTGGCGGGTGGCTCAGCAGCTCGCTGACATGTTCTGGCGTCGGTGGATGCGCGAGTATTTGCCCACACTCGCCCGCCGCCACAAGTGGCAGGAGCCAGCCCCACCAATCCGCGAGGGCGAGATGGCGGTCATCACCGACGCCACCCTGCCTCGGAACACCTGGCCACGGGGCATTATCGTCGAGGCCAAGCCAGCAGCCGACGGACAGGTGCGAGCGGTGCGGATCAGGACGGCCACCGGGGACTACACGCGACCGGCCACCCGCATCGTCGTTCTACCTACGGAACCTCTCTGTGTGCCGACATAGTACGGCCAAGCCGCACGGGGGGAGTGTTGCACACAGAGACGTGACAACTCGCTACTTTTGAACATTGTGTAAAAATATATATTATGTCTATAAAATACATTGTAAATTTAATTGTTGACTTTACGCGGCGTGCCGCGGGATTGGGAATACAATAAACTTGCCCACCCGTCGGTACGTCGCCATGATTTTACTAAAAATAATAAATGTCTATTTGCCCGGTGCCGTGGACGCAGTAGAATAAACAAATGAGATAGTCCACGGCACCCATATATGATGCCAGTGCCCCTTCCAAACAGCCTCTTTCAGGGCCGCAAGAGAACGAGCCTTCTGCTCTGCGGCCCCTCGGCCCTTTTCAGGGCTACGAAAAATGAGCCTTCTGCTCATTTTATAATTTCGGCCAGTAAAAATGATTATAACTTTCGAAGGAGCACTGGCCCCGTAATTCTTGTTTCGGGATATCACGAGGAACAATATGCTCTACCTTGTCCCCTACTCGTGATATCCCGGAAATTTGTCTTTATAATTTATTTTTTAATTTTTGTATGTGTAAAGCCATTTCTGCCGGCCGCCAGCCCGCGACCGAAAAATGAGCCGGAGTTGCGCGCTTCGGCCGGCAGGCGGCGACGGCCGCCGCGTCGCTCGGGGTGCGGTTAGGGTTGTAAACGCACCCTGATTGGCCCGGCGGCCACCCAGGGGGTGGCGGGTGGCGCTAACGGAGCGCGCTCGCCCGTATGAAATAAATACTGGGGCGCCGCAGTACGGAGCGCACTCGTCTCGTCTGCGGCGCACCGACAACAAGCAAATTTTGACTCTTCATTTCTTCCCTTCGGAGCCTCGCCACTGCAGCCGTCCAGCCGCCTTCCAGCCTGCGCCCTCTGCCTAGTGACGGCGTTTTGGACCTGCGGCCACCGGCGATTAGGAGCGAGTGGAGACGCTTGACTGCGGTCGGGTGAATCCTCTCGTACCCTAGTGGGGTTTCTTGAGGCGACCACTTTTGTTTGGTTGGCAACACAAGCGTTTAACTTAGTTTGAAAATAGTAAGAATATTGATGTGACACGCATTCCGTGTACGCATCTCTATTTATTCAATAAAAAAATATAATCAAAAGGCTGGTTTCACGTCTAGTAAATATACCTTGTAAATATAGAGGATAGAAAGCCATAAGGGCCGCCACCGATCTAGCTCACTCTGGGTCCTCAAGTGTGTGGGTGCTGTGGTGTCGCCTGCTACCTCGGGTGGGATGATCATTGATTCAAAGGCAACTCCGCTTTTCATAATACACGTTTTATTCACAAAATATAATTAATCTCGACATTGGATGCACAAAAAATGTTATTTAAATCTTTTTTCTTCAGGTCAACTTTCCTTTGAGGGAGGTCACTTAAGTTTATCTATTTACCAACATCAGTCAACGCGGGTGGACCAGGATCATGTATCTCTAGGTCCACCGCGGTAATCTCACTCTTAATCTACGCCATCTTCCGCTGCCATATTCCTCCGGACAGCGGCTCCACCGATCCGCTCCCCTCTTTTCGCTCTCGCTTCTCGCTCCTCCAGAGATTCTCGTCACTGATTCGTTCATTTAAACAGTCAATTATCATAAGTTGGCAAAGTAAACTACCCATACCTCGGAGCGCAAATTCAAACACTACAACCTATTGCATATTAATGGAATTATTTCACGTTCAAAATGATTATCAAATTTGGGTAGATTGAAACAAGTTTTCACGAAGTTATTACAACTGGCATTTATTATTAGGTTAGTCCATCGCTCACCCGATCGCAGCGCTTCTTGTTATTATAAAGAATAACCTGACTGAATTTGTAAATTGCAATTCCGGCTACAGAATCTAAGGAATTTAAGATTAAAATAATATGTTTCAGGAGTGAAAGGTAACGAAATAAAATCCCTTATTAAAAAAAATGATGAGACGTCTTAAGCACATACTAATTAGCTCATGACATATTAAAAGACCAAACAATGAGGTAAGTAACGAGGAAATAATCTACTGCCAACCGAGAATTTTTTTTATGTAATAAAATAATTTATCAAATGACCATTTCCATCCGAGCCAGGGTGCCCGGCCTGTAGTTGTCGGATTAACGGGATACATTAAAAAAGACGATTTGAAATAAGCAGTCTCATTTTGTCCATAAAATTACATAGGTATGGAAAAGAGCTGCGCATATTTTAATAGAATCATTAATAATTCTCGCCATTTGTACGACGGTAGACTTTTAATAACGTAAACCACACACATTTCGAATAAAATTACATATTTTAAAATCGTTTGGTATTTTTTCAATGACTGTATGTGAAAAAATATTACATTTTTCCATATGAATCAACTGAGTTTCGCATATCCCACCTAGGTAAGTACTTACTTCCCACAAGATCTATAATAATCTAAGGTAAAGTACCTACCAACTATTCATTGTAATTATTAAGGAAAACATATTCTTATTGGGAAGTTGTAATTATTCAGAACAGACGGTCTGTGATATTTTAAATACTAAATTAATGTATTAATTATAAATATATACATATAAAATCAATTTTGTCGAAAAATATTGTTTTTGCGTCACCGGATTGTCACAATTGATTTTATACGTATATATTTATAATTAATTAGTATTTAAAATATTCATTGTAAATTTAAAAATATTATTTTTTCCTAGTATAAAAAATTACGATCGCTCCGATACGAAAATGTATGACTTAAAGGTCTTCAATATTTCGTATCTGACAACCTTACTCCGGAACTATAATAGGAGTGGTTACTCTCGTGTCAGTTCTTCTCGGTAAAATATCCCGTGAATTTAGGTGTAACCTTGACAGATAAGAATTAACTTAATTTAAGGTTAAAGTTTAAGTTTCAAAAGAAAAATTAAGAAAAACGATAAAAATAAATGTTTTACTGCGACTCAACCTCCGTAAGGATTTAAGTTTTTATTTATTATTCATAGTTTATTACAAACAGTGGCGTAACTATAAAAATTGGTCCCCCTAAATAAATGTTGTATATATATTGTATTAAGATATATGAAAATGAATGTTAGTACTGCGTAGTTTATTCAATAGAATGGGTCCAAACCCTTTTATAATGAATTTTTAATTAAACCCTTAAAACCTGAAAAAGATTTTAAAATATAATTTTCATCTAAATGGTTCAATAGATATTTTAAAGATACGGTGTATATATCAATTCTATAATAAATACAAAAAAAACAATACAAATATGTTGTCGCTCACATTATATGATCTTTTTTGGTACAAGCCAGTTTGTTTGCTCTATTATTACTTAAATTATTATTGTTGGTGCAGTATTTGAACCAATCGCAAGTATAATTTTTTTTTTAATAAAATTGCATTGAAATATTTTCATAAATATATATATATATATAATGAAATATATATATATATATATTATATATACAATTTAAAAAAATACTTGCTTCGCTTTGAGATGGTGGTCTGGTCCCTAACCGTAGCAGATAGTAGCGAATAGTGATGAGAAAAAATGCTACTCACGACTCACTGGTGTGATTGTGATTGGTATTCTTATATTATTCAAACTTCATTTACGTAAAAAGCATATTCTATCATATATCATTAATATATATCTTATTTAATATAGTCACAAAGAGAATGAAAACCCTTAAAAATGTGAGTTTATTTTTCGGGTCAAATGCATAAAATGTTTCGGCAGAATCTACTAGATGGTGCTTATCACAAATTACAACGTCATTACTTCATTAATATTTTCATTCCATTTTCATATGCGCCGAATCATAAATCGATAAATAAAATAAAAAAATTAATCACGAATCACGGTATTCTCAGATATTCAATCACTGATGGTGAGTGTGACTCAAAGATATCAGTGATTGACTCGCGGTTCGTGATTTGGAGCTCATCACTAGTAGGGTGATACTGTTACTGTATACATCGATAAGGTTTTCACGTATAGATAATACAATACACATGAGAAACGATTTTTTAAATGCTATGATTCCATTTCTAGAATGAATTCTGTAAAGAGTTGAGCACTTGGATAATTATTTTTTTTTAGAATTATTTTTATCATCGTTTTTTGAGTAATTTCTAATTGTAATATTGAAGTTTTATATGCTTCTCCCCATTCAATAATACAGTATTGTAAATTTGACTGTACAAACGCGTAATATATTATTTTTAGATTTGTAAGTGATAAGATGTTTCTGAGTCTTAAAAATATGTAGGCAATTTTCCTTATTTTGTTTGTAAGATTAATAATATGTCCATTCCATTTGAGTTTGTTATCTATTATTGATACAGTGTTTTTCTTCAATTGATGAACATTGGTTACAAGAGTCTTCCTACAAGAGTACAGGCTTTGGTGTGAATTTTAATATTAATTTAATCAAAAGAATTCATTTTTTTATACATCCTTTTGCTGTAAATTGCTATGTTGCAGTGCATTCTTACTGTAATGCAACACGGCAATGTTGCCAACCAAAAAATCATTCACTGTCCCTAATAAACTTTTTTTTAAAACAGTACACAATCAAACATGACATACACAACAACAAATTAATACATACATATATATTTTTTTTTAAATACAGATATATAATGTGACGTTAGAATGCATGCGTCTACGTGTGATTGCCCACCAAAAACATTAGATGTAAGATGTCGCACTGTCTGTGGAACCGGCTGCAGTCTAGTCAGCAAATGAAATGTCCGCTGTTCGGCGAATGATCTATGGCGCGATGCAAGATGAGAGGTGTCACTTTTTGCTGGCGAACGTATCGTGACTGGTGTGGTCGGGGAAAGAGAGCTGGCCAAGATGAAAAAGAAAAGGCGAAAAATGAGAGAGGCTCGCAAGGTCCATAACTCAGGCGTCCTTGTAAGAAGAAAATGTGCTCGGAGAGTAGAAAGTGAAACGTGGACAAAAATTGGGTCAAGTGAAACGTGGGTGGTTGTAAAGTATGTTATTGTTAAACTATATGAACTAATTTGTTATTATTATGTGTTCACCCTCCCCTACAGACGAAAGATCTCTCTTGAAGCGGCCCATGGACGATACCCGGTAAGAACCCGATATTTGTGAGTGCCGATTGTGGCTAGCTGATGACGCGGGTCTCGGAGCCTGGCGTTCTATCACACATAACAGCACGTGACGATAACATCATCAATAATAAATTTTTACAAATTCATGCAGGGGGGGAGAAACAGAGAGTATTGACTGAATTCATCCCCTCTCGTAGAAATAAATTCAGGCGACAAAACAAAAATGACAAAAATAATAGGCGGCTCTTTCAAATAATGGAACGATTAAATGTATTAATATCAAAAAGGTAACATATAGATTCGAAAATTTGTCGCTAAAAATATTGTCGCTGTAGCATAGTTGAATAATGCACCTTCCCCGGTTAGGAAAAAGATCCAGCTTCGAATCCCGGTGGCGCAACAACAATATTTTTCGATAAAATTGATTTTATATGTATATCTTTCTAATTAATATATTTAATTAATATTTAAAAATAAATCCTTCCGTCACACTTACCGCTGTAAGAGTCGTGCCCTTTGAGACCCAGGATGGCCGCGATGGTGAAGGAGTGCGAGGGTGCCAGCGAGGTGGGCGCCGGCGCCGCGGAGCCGCCGCCCTGGCCGCCGCCCGGAGCGCCCCCGGCGGCTATGCCCCGCAGCAGGCGGCACAGCGAGGCGGGACAGAAACCCCTGCCCGCGTCCACCTGGCCGCTCATGTTCATCACACTCTTCTAATTGGCCGGGAACAGTGGTGCCGGTCTCTTCATGTTCAACTGGGTCATTTATTTAATTTCTTCTAAAATTATTCTGGCACTCGGAGCGTCCATTCTCGAAATTGTCATTGTATATCATATTCACACTTTTAACATCAAAATTGATTTGGTTTATTTTAAGAATATCCGGGTTCCTAATAATATTACATTATTTAAATAAATAACCTGTTAGTTTTAAAAATCAACAGCAAATTAATTTACTTCGTTTAACACGATAACCACACACTTTTTCGTGATGAAATTGATAGCAGGTCTCGATTGTGTTGACACAGATAGCTGTCAATATATATTTATTTTAATGTTACTACGCTACACGGACAGACGGACAGACATACGAAAATTTTATATGTAGAATAATGTAAACACACATATTGTATCCAAAATAATTGCATTATTTTAATAAAAATATAAATATCTTGTTTATTTTTAGTCAAGAGTGATTTTAATAATTAATATTGTCAAAAGATTTCATTACAAAAAGTGGATCCAGCCGAAATATTATGTTTTATTATTTCTGTTAATATTTTGATCTACATCCAGTACCGAGGGCTCATTTGCTTCGGCGCTAATTTGTTTGTCACGTGTGATATGATTTATTTCACAGTCGTTTTTCTTTACTCTCTTGGCCTTACGGACCGTCAAGTTCAAAGGTCAACTTCACCATGATAGATTAAAACAAATAAGGAAATTGTAACACCGCAATCGATTGCATTACGTAGATGTAACAAGAGAAAGAAGGAAAAAAATTCATCACAAGCATAAATTATCATGCCCGTCTTCAAATGCGTATTTATTGAAATATCGTGGAGGTATTATGACGTACTCAGATTTATATGTTAGAACCTATGTATATTGTAGCTATATACGATATAGATATTGACATGCTGCATATAATATTAATTAACAAATCGTGGCAGATAAGGGATGGTTTAAAAATATTAATATTACATAAGCGTAAAATTCTTCGTTCTCCGTAAGATAGATAAAAAACAAAATTTACATTGACTAGGCTGAATATTTAGTTGAATAGATTAAAATATATATATTTTTTAATATACTAGATAGCTGTCAGTCTAATCAGCTGTTAAAAATTTATTTATATAAAAACAAATTAATCAATTAGAAATCTATCCATCGAAAAAATATTTAAGAATTGCTTTAACACGTTAATCATCAAATAAAATAAAAATATTTTAAATATTTTTTATAGATTTTTATGCACATCTTTCTAATTGATTAATTTAATTTGTTTTAATATTATAGAACTATGTTTTGAAAATGCAGCTTCACAATGAAACTGAGTTTTTATTAAAATACAGAAATATATACCGCGACCGGGACAAATAAATATTTAAACAACATGTCATCTCCATCGCAATAATATCCAAGTTAAAAATATTCAAATATTCGTGTTTACTGTTTTTTTTTTTAAATATTTTATATAAGACACAGTATACCTACTCTATATTTTATTTATTAATCTTAGTTCTTAAGACCAGCCATTCATTCAATATAAATTATTACTAATAATAAACTATTCTCCCCCGTCGGTCTTTCGTTTATTAAATATTATATAAATAGGTACACATATTGAACACATCCAGGATATACATTGAAAAACTTATAAAATTGTAATAAACTTCATTATAATTAGCTTCATAATATAAGTAACCGAGTTCCGTGATGTTTTAAATCTTAAAATTGTAAATAAATGATAATTTATTTATTATTTAACTATTACATATATAACTGCATCTTAATAATGCATAATTAAAACACTTGCATTAGTTAAGTACTGCTAATTAGGTGTTCACAAATTGACTCACTTAATCACCACTAAAAAGACCAATCCGATAATTATCCACAGATTTTCGGACGCGTTCGATTTTCAGATTGCTGTCACACTGACAGACGTCAGATTCGGCGACTTTAGGATTGGGATTCGCGCGTATTTCGACGGGAGAAGCCGAGTTTATGACGGGATAATGGCGGTAAGGACTAATTGAGATGTAGCAGTAGACTGTTGGGCTTTTTCGGAACACATTACGCGTCTCCCCACCCCCAGCGGAGCGCCATCCCCCCCACACCCTCGCAAAGATGGCTGACTGAAAACGGGCGCTTTGCGAATTAGCGGAGAGAGATTGTAATACTGTACGCTACATAATTACAGATTAAAATTGTCGGAATGCAAACGATAGCATTTAGCGGATGCGCAGTGAGAATATTAAATTATTTTGGAAAGTAAGGAAAACTTCACTAGCATTTAAATTTAGACTCGTCTCACACGCAATATTTGTGATATACCGATTGCATAGTTTAGTCGTAGCAGGCGCCGAGATAATTTTATCGTAGCAACCACAACTCACGCATATTTGTACTTGGCCTAGGTTGAAATTGGTTGGAATCAGGATTAACAACTTAAAGAGGCCCTGAGCCAATACACGTTCGGTCTTCAATAAAAAAAAAACAACTTATAGAAACGAAATTTAACAAAATGTTTATTTGACGAATAATACTCTACGTGATATTGTGTCCTCAAATCTTGCACTCTGTATACTATTAAAACAATTATTGTGAATATTTAAAATTACTGACGTTGGATTAAGTGAACCTAAACTAAATTTTTAATTTTTAATTAATTTACAATTTATTTTTCGGGCCCCGGAGCTCCTACTAGTTTGGCGGTTCTAAGCTGGACTTTAGCTTGTGGTAAATCCAACCCTGGGCGGAATATTAATTCATCCTTAGATATAAATTCAGAATCACATTTGTATTACTTAATATATAATTATGGCATAGCGTTTGATCTATCGAGCCGGTCAGTTCATTAAGATACGATATGGTTTCATCCCGGCAGGCAGTATACGTCTATTAGAAGAATCGTACACCTCAAACAGATTCTACGTTCCATTTAATAAGGACTCCATTCGCAAAACGTTCTATTTTGGACACAGAAGCACGAATTATTAAATAGATGTACAAGTAGATTTATGCGTATTATATTATTATAAGTGGTTTTAATGTATATAATTGTTCGAACATTTATGCATCTAAGTGCATATTCGTGAATACATTTAAATAAACGATTTAAAGAACGATTAAGTCAACATTGGTATTTACATATATTGTTTTACTTTTTCTCTATGTAGGTAGTACTTGTAAGATAGTTTACTATCATACATATATCTACGTATTTACAAATTGAGATAATGTAATTAACTTATATTAAGTGATACCCGAGAAAAATACACTACCCATCAGAATCTGTATCTGTCTGAGCTGGTGAGGTGAGCAGGGATCGCGTTGTTCACGCGCTTTGTTACTTCGGTTGGCACCACTGGGTTTCCTAGTTGATAGTAATGTACATGTGTGTGTGTGTGTGTGTATTACCGCCATTTTCGGAATCTAAGACGATAACCGAGGTGTTATTCTCATTACATCCCGTGCGACCAGTCCAGCAGACCTAATAAATCACCAGTGGGCGCTTCAGTCGGTCGAAATCTAAAAACAGCAAGGTTAAAAGGTTAGTGCAGTTCGTGTATTATACGTGTACTTAGTGTTAATCGGAAACCTGGGAACCAGCTTTTATAATAACATACATTTGTGTTAACATAAATTGTTCTTTGACCTAGTTGGGTAGTTCGGCATTTCATTTCATCGGTTATCAGTTTCATTAATGATTTTTAAAATAAATAATCGGGCAGTTTGCAGTAATAAAAATAATTTTAATTTGATTAGAACGCCGGTAAAACGTATATATTTTTTACTCTTGTAACTTTTAGTGTTCTCGCGTAATATTTGAACAGTGAGATATAAAATATGCTGCGATTGGATACAGAGAATACAACAATTATGTTGAAAATTTAGAAACATTCTTCGACCGTTTTGACAGCCACAGACTCGGGGGTTTGGAAAAGAAGTACGCATCGCTGTGTGAATCATACGAAAACATTTTGAGTGTTATATTGGATAAGGACGTTATATCTACCCACGATGCATTGTTTAAGGAAGCCGAAGAGTCGTATGCAATTTCGACAACATTTTCGAATTCGGTCCGTTTACATAAACACATTTAATAATGAATAATAACAAATAAATGTTTTCAGCTTTCCAATGAAATAAATAAGATATGTTTTTAGGCACCCAACCCCCAAAATATTTTAAAACAAAATCCAAAACACGTGGATGATAGAAATTTAATTATTATGGTCCAGGATCAAGATACTCATATTGAATTAAATATTTTTTAAATATATGGAACGTGATTTAATTAATAAACATAGTTTATTTATTATTTCAGAATGATGCGCGCGAGAATTCTGCTTACGCGCGGCAAAATTTCATGAGATACGAGCTTAAATGGAATACTTGATCAAAATTTTGAAGATGCTTATCATCACTCATCGCCGTTTTCTAACCACAGCTGAATGAAAGCCTCCCCAAGTGTCTCCCAGTTCTCACCATCCATTTTTTTTTCAAGTAGAGATGTGTACACGGAATACATGTCGCATCAATATTCTTACTATTTTCAAACTAAGCTAAACGCTTGTACAATGGAAATAGGACTAACTTGCTGATGTCCTGGAACGAGACGCGAACCCCCGACTACTGCACCAATAAGATATTGTTATTCGCTGACACGTATTTACGCAGAGTTTGATGATTTAATCAACCCAGCAGGTTTTAGGACAACTTTTCGGTTTTTTGATCCCCTCGAGTATCACTGGATGACTGCGTTCATTCAACCCATTATTCTCATTAGCCTGCCCATTGCCATTTCATTTTCTTAGCGTATTTTTTTTTTGAATAGGCAATCCGCCCTTCAAGAGTAATTTGTGCCTTGACAAATTCATTTATATTTAGTACTCTTACCTTACGTTTCTTTTCCTGTGATGCCCAACGTGCATCTTCCCAAGCACCTTTGAATTACTCTCAATTTTTGGAACTCTCTTCATTGGAAGTATCCATTAATTGAATACTTTTTGTTTTTGATACAGTAAAAGACTGGAAACGCTTAAATTTATTTAAAAATCTATCAATGATCTATTAAAAATCCTTCAAAATAAGTTATATCAACACCTATTTAAATATTCGATATATTAAATATTTATAATACATTAAATTTTTCTATTAAAAATTATCCTGTTTATGATGAGTGAGCTTGCAACGTTCTTCCGACTCTCCGTCGAGTTCAGTATGACATCTCATCGGGTGGGTACTCTCCGCCACTTGGAAATCTGTTCGCGGATTTCCGTCATATCTGCGGCTAGCGGGCCGTGATTTCTGCGCGTGCGCACTTCGCTACCGCGGCCACCCAATCGCAGACGAGGAGGTCCCGCGATAGCCACGCCCCGTTCTCAATTCAAATTCAGCGGCGGCCGATCGGTCGGCATTTATTTTGTTCATGAACGTAAATGTTTACATCATAGCCTGACATTTGCTTCTGTTTCACGACTGAGCGCATAGTCGAATTTTTACACGACAAAAAGCACGCGCGCTCAGTTTGAGTAGTGCTAGAACCAGTGTTGCCATCACAACGATATAAATATTGACGTTTGACAGTTTATTTCGAAATACAGAAATAAAATTAAAATATCTACTATTAAGGAGAGAACACATTCTTATTGTGAAATTGAAATTATTCAGAACAGATGGTCTGTGATGTTTCAAATACTAATTTAATGTATTAATTATAAATATATACGTGTAAAATCAATTTTGTCGAAAAATATTGTTCTTTTGCACTACCGGGATTCGAACCTGGATCTCTATTTTCAATCCTGGAAATTACACTACCAATTGTGTTATATATATATATATATGGTAGTGCACTTCCCCGGTTTGAAAATAGAGATCCAGGTTCGAATCCCGGTAGCGCAAAAACAATATTTTTCGACAAAACTGATTTTACATGTATATATTTATAATTAATACATTAAATTAGTAGTTAAAATATATATCTACGTTGTCAGATTATTCCTGGTGACAGAAAAGTTGGGGTACAATAATGGGTGGATTTTTGGTACGTGGGCCTGTTTCTCTGAATATTTTAGTACATAATAAGGCTTTCAAAATGGTAATATCATAGATATATAGAAAGGTTTATCATAGATATATATGTTTGTAGCATTAAATCTGCAGTCAGACATAATTAGATATTGTATCTGAGTATATGTAACTTTGTATAAAGCACTATGAGTTATTTTTACTTACGTATCTTCGTCAGGACTGGCGTACAACTGAACTATTTCATAAAAATAAAATATAAAACGGCATCAATGTATAGAGAAGTTGATTTAAAATGATATTTTCATAACGACACGTTTGGAGCTTAGAGCTCCCGAGCCGATCCAACGTACGGTAAGTCGTGAATATCTGAAAACACTAAAATTTACTTTGTTTTAAACCTTTTTGTTTGACGAATAAATGCGATAGCAGATTTGCAATGAACGGTAAAATGACATAATCAAGTAAGCAAGACTCCCCTCGTTTTTTTTTTTACATACAAACATATAATATTTATTACTTGTATGATCTTGATGCCCTAGCGTCATTGGCTCGTGTCAAATAAATATCGTTGTAAAACATGATTATTTTGATGGTTTCATACGCAAGTATATACGTAGATAGTTAAAAACGTCATAGATAAAAATTAGTTAGTGAAATTTGATTATATTGATGCACTTCAAGTAAATTACGTGGTACAGGAATGAATAATTGAAAAAATGTATACTACGATTATGCTACTAAAATGTGCTCAAATAAAATGAAATGATGAACTTGTAAATGTACGATTGCATTTGTTTTGCACCTAATAACGTAAAAAAAAATTATTCTACGAATATCTACTTCAGTAAAATTAATAAAAAAAATTGTGTTAAACATTTTTAACGCGCTTTAGAAAATTTCGTGTCACTATTGTATGTTCTTATTTTCGCATTTACCGGTGCCGGAAACGATAGCAAGAGCCTATAAAACCTTTTTTTAAAGATTTTTGAAACTACGAGTATCGATCTCGGTATATCTCGCTTGCTAAGCCAGCACTGTACTAACTTAACCAATCCTTTAAAGGAACTGAAAAAAAAATTGTTGATAAATAATTACCCATGGTGATCTTTATAACAAACTAATATCATTAAAGAGATATCAATATAGAGGAGCATACAATAATATAATGAACTCGGTAAAAATAATACAGAGAACAATCATCAAAGTAATATTTTTTTTAAATATCAACTTTTTCAACACAAAACACTTTTTTCAAAATTCCCAGTTCCCAAAATAGAAAAAATTTACAAAAAAATCTCAATTATTCAATTACTTAAAGAAAACAACACTGTCAAATTTGAAACAAGCACATCATTAAGGCTTAAAAATAATTTTAAAATCTCTAAATGTAACACCAAACACTATCATTAAAACTTTATATACTTAGGTATAAAAAAAATTCAGTTACCTCCCTACACAAATTAAAGAAATAAAAGATATAAAAGAGCTTAGAAAGAAATTAAATGAACACTTCAGAAGCACATAATTAGAAAATAAATAATATTATAGAACACTTCAGAAGCGCACAAATAGACAATAAATATATATTGACTACAAATATATAACTCTCTATATAAAAATACTCCAAGCGCAAGAGCAAGTCTCTTTTTAGAGAGGTAAACGAAAAAAAAAACATGTAATTTTAATAATATATAAAACACTTAATTCGTATTATAAAAAAAATGTCAAATAAATAAAAAAATATCACAAAGTGATTAATGATCAGCATATCACGCGAGGGACCAGGATTTGACTCTCTTATTTAGCTAAACTTATAAATATTTTTTTCGATTCAGATTAAATATTTTATGCAGGGGTGGTATGACACACGCGGAACGCATTGTTTTTTTTTTGCGATTTGATAATAAATCAGCCATCGGCAGTGCGGCACTGCGCGGCCCGAGGGTATAGCGTGGCTCCTCCCCCCTGAAGCGAAGGGCGTGGCCGACCACCCCCAACCGTTAAATTATTGCCGTGTGACTAATTTAGATGTAGTTTAAAGATTTACCCCCATATTATATTACAGTTCATTTTAATTAGGAATTTTGTCTTCGGATCAAATTTTGGGTCGGCAATGTTTATAGCTAGACATGCTTTACTTCACGCCGGCCCCTCTCCACTTCAATGCGTATAACAAAGCGTATGTTTAACAAATGCGTATAAGCAATATAATTATGTTAATTCATCTTCGTAAACTTTGTAGGTATTTCGCTCATAAGAAAATCAATTCGGTATAAATTCAAATTTTCACAATTGGTGAGTTGTCTGGCACTGAAAACGAATTTAATGTTTGCCGTGTTTTAAATAATCCCAACAATGTATTAATTATTACCAATAATGTGCACTTTATTAATTGTACAGAAGTATAAAGGTTATGTACAAAGGTGTGATCAGTAGTATAGTAAAAAAATTAGTAAAGTACAAATTTTTGCGATAAAGGTTGTTTGATCGATAGTAAAAAATATTTACTTCTCGAAAGTACATCCCGTAGTAAACTCATTTTAATCTGTGATATCCGATAGTAAAAACGAGAATCGATAGTTAAATATGGCGGACTTTTCACAGCTGTTCTAAAAGTCATCTGACACATTGATACTTTGAAACATGTAGTATACTATAATTAATCAGTGGCGTGCAGTAGGTATAGACTTAGGTTATGCTACATAGTAGATGCTTCGATTAGCTCTAAGTCAAGTTCAAAACCTGTCAAATATCTTTGTGTTAGGAAACAGTATAAGTTAAGACACCGTACAACATAGATCACCTGACTCTGCTGAGTGGAATTTTCAATTCAGTAGGTAGCAATTGTATGGCTTGAATACAACTATAGATTAAAACAGTGTATAGCAATTGTAGTAGCTATAAATGATGAATAACCCAGTAGAAAACAGCAGCGCTCCGGTGGCGTCACACGGTAGCATCCAGAATTACACAATTAATTTTTCTATTGATACACGGTGGGCGTTAGCGTAATTACAACATATATTATGGGTTATTTAATTTATATTTGTTTCCCAAAATTTTTGGTAATGCGCAGCTTTTTTCCTTGTATGCAGTGTACGCCTCTGTAATTAATCATATATTACTCAAAAGTATTTGAGATTTTTGCAATAAAGGGTGATAACTTTTAAATTTTGAATAATAGATGTAGAATTTACAAATTCAATATAAAATATGTATATTTTTGAAATTGGAATATTTATCGGCCGTTAATTGGTCGCTATCCAACTACACAGCGCTGTCTTAACTGTCTAGTCAGTGTAGTAATTAAAAATATTGGTATTAAACAAAAAAGGTATTTGAAATTCTAAAAAAACAAATTATTTATTTGTTCTCCTTAACATAATATTTATGTCTGTCTTTTTTTATACATAAAAATATTTTGAAAAGTAAAAAATTATTTTAAAATTTTGTCTAAACAAATTATGAAAGTAGAAATAAAACAAAATGTAATTATTATTAACAGATTTATATAAAAAAATTTATGCAATAAAGAAAAAAAAAACAATTTGAAAGAACTGCAGCATACAACTTCGAAAATTTGTCGTCAACTTACTCTGTTGGTGTGGTGTAATCGATTAACCCATTTCCCCGGATAGGAAAAGATCCAGGTTCGAATCCCGGTTTGCAAAAAAAATATTTCTTTGATAAATTGAATTTTCCTATATATCTTTCTAATTGATACATTTAATTTGTATTAATATATTTTTATGTATAAAAAACTTATCAAAAGCAGACAATTTTTTTCTTAATGTATAATTGAAAATTTTGCATTTTTGCTTAGTTCTTATAATACTGTGATATATTTGGTACGATACATATATTTTTTTAGTTACGCCACTGATAAGGAACATGAAACATCCCGATCCCTCTTCACACTGTCGCTCCATCTCAATCTGGTTCTGTCCGAGATCTTTAAGAGTGGTCGCCGTCTTTTTGGGATCTCTCGATGAATCCTTCTCATAGCGAGTTCCGTATTCGTGAGTTCTGCGTGTCCTGTCGATATTACCACACTGACTAAATCAAGATTTTGATAAATATCTTTTAACTTTAAATTAACTTATACTAAAAAATCTTTCGTGCAAATTTAAAAACAGATGCTATGATCTGTGCGCTGTGAAAGAAAATAAATAAAATATTACCTTACTAGTGTAAGGTTACTGAAACTACGAGGAAGAGTTGTTCCGGTGCTTATATACCAGAGTGACCTGAAAAGAAATAATACATTTGCCAGTGCTGTCTGTGTTATTAGTAAACGATGTTTTTTTTAGAGGTATAGAACTTTATAATGAAATAAAACATATAAAAATTGTGGAAATGGCCGTGGTTATTGACTTTATTGGAAAGGAAATTTTATACCATTAGTGTTTAAATATAATTTCGCGCATATAGGCTCAGCGGCTGGCTCGAATGAAGCGCAATCTAGATGTCCAATTTTCGACCACTTTTTGGAGCAACTGGGGACGTATATCGGCAATAATGCCACGAATGTTGGCTTCCATGTCGTTTATCGGCGTAGACTAGCCACTTCATATATTCCAACAGAAAATAATCAAAAGGTATTAAATCACACGATCCATTAGATCCATTAGGCGCTCATCGATTGTTTCCTTCAATAGATTGATTGTGGCGCGCGCTGTGTGGCATGTTGCGCCGTCTTGTTGAAACCGCACCTCTTCCACATTAATGCCATTCAATTGGGGAACGAAAAGGTCAGTAATCATGGATCTGTGTTCTCCGATAACTGTAACGTTCTGACTGTCATCATTTTTGAAGAAACAACAGCTTTTTCAGTGCACACTGTACGACGTCTCTGCGGATGCGTATTATCAATTAAAGTATGCGTGGTGCAAAAACGATCTATGATTATTCGAATTACTTTCTCGGATGGGCGATTATGTCGACCGTAAAATGGACGTAGCGCACCGTAAGTTTCACGAACTGAACCACGATTTTCGAAATAAATTTGCGCAATTTTCAAGCATTGTTCTGGCTTAAGTCTATTCATGGTGAAATGGCAAACCAAACTGAGCACAAATCAGCTATCGCTGGAAAGAGTGTCTAAAAAAACACCTTTTAGTAGGTATTGAATTTTTTTTTGCTGTCAAATCAATTTTACTATTCTTATTATTTTTAAATTTATATACTGTATTTTTTTAAACCCATTTTTAACATATACTTGTTATGCTTTTTTTGAAACGATAGAAAATATTTTAAATTTCTATTTATAATACGCACTTACTGTTTTTTTTTTTAAAATAACATATTATTTTTAAATGTGAGACAGTTTTCCTAGATCAGGTCTAGCCTAAGCGGGTAATAGGCGTAATAATAATATTATTATGTATTGCGAAAAAATTATGTGTACTAAAAAAAAATATATATTTTACAACTCATTATACAGGGGAAGATAGAAGACAGCAGAGGCGTTGGTAGAAAGGGATTAATATGGTTGTGTAATCTCAGAAAGCGGTTTAATGCACCAAAAATATACAACGGTCTAAATGCAAAAGTGAAAGATTGCAACCATAGTCTTGCATATTTTTCACAAAAAGTGCAGTTCTGGCCCCACGAAATGGGGAGAAATTACGCCCAAGAACTTTTAAAGGTCCAAACTTGAGAATAAAACTGCTACAACAGTATATTAAATTACCTAATGGTGTCTCTTGATTAACTGTTTACATATATACTTTTTGTACATTGATCATTGCACTTTGCTTAGTGTTATATCGGAGGAACATGTCTGCTATAATACAGTCAATTGCTAGTGTAGCAGGCAGGGTACCTAAATATGTCTCACTTTCTTACTGATATGTTGTATTTACTTTGCCAAATTTTACATGCATACCCTCGGTACATTTGTCCGATGTTTGAAATATTACGCAATACTTATAGTAATGAACTAGGTGAAAATGTATACTTAATGAATATTAATTTGGAAGAGTAATACGTCAGACCGTTAGACATTATTAATCAATGTAAGTACATAATGCATGTACAAAATGAACCTAATAAATGTATTACTATTATTATTAATAATAATATCCTAAATGTTGGTGATATTATGTTACGTGAAGAAGTATTGTTAAAAATTGTGTGCATGCTATATTTTTTTGAGTTCTCTATGATGTCAAATTGTGTGCGCACGTACTACCGTACATCTTAGAGGAAATATTTTACATTATGTATATTTTCTTCGCCATCTTCACTTATATTTTCACGCAAATTCGTCGTCTGCTTTAGAGACCATTCAACACACACTATGACAGGGCGCGTGCACGGAGTGAGACGAAATACTCAACACAACTCAACTTTCGAACATCTATGAATCGCGTAAACACTCAGATACCAGTAATAGTGGATTCTATCCTTCGTTCCGCATCCACAAAGTTTGAAAGTATCTGAATTTCGCGATTGCGCATTCTGTTCTGCCTGTCAAGGTCTTCGAATACTGTATACGCATTCGTTAACAGCATCCAAAGTTCAAAAATGACTTTAATACTTATGGGTATAATGCACAGAATTGCATACGTATTACGAAACGAGCGGATTGTTTTGTCAATTTGGCTTGAATATTTATTGTGTATTTAGTTCATCATTTGAATAAAAAATGAATATAGAAAATAACATGGCTACTTCACCAACGTGTTTAACGCTGTAAATAAAAATAGTCAATTGTGTGAGTGTATAATTAAAACATTAATGTGTACTAGTTTTGTGTCACGAATATTTGCAGAAGAAAAACATATTCTAGATACTGGAAAATAGACAGCATCCCTTTTACAAAAAAATCACCGACCTCCACTGATTTTCACATGCCTAAATAGTCTCAGCGGTACTTACTTTCTATCAATAATCTATGCTACAAACAAATTTACATTGTCTCCTATTATTTATTAATTGTCCACTCAATCGTATTGAGGTAACCTCCGGTACACGTTTTCCTGTAAATCTAAATTCGAGAGAATCGTAAAACTTCTCGCTCGGCCTTTCATTATCGCTGAGGAGCCTGAACTGATAATTATCCCGACAGAGGAAAAGGGGACAGAGAACAGGGGACACTTAATCCCACTGTGCAGCTGGACGGTCAGCGCGTTCTGGAGCCGACATCTAATCTCCCTCCACCTCCCCCCGGTCCACCTTTGGCCGAACTAATCCGTAGCAACCTTTTAATTAACTGCCCAACATATGTTATAATATACCTGACTACAACTGTGAGATTTAAAAGTACCTACCCGACTGCCATCTGTCGGAGACGGTGTAGGTTTAATTATTTCAAATTTGTATACATTTTTATACACATTTAAAATAAATTAATTAATACATTACAATACTGAGAAAGATATCAAAAGGAGTGAATAAAGGAAATGGCGCTTTGAATGCAGTTACTTCTAATGGAAACTTGTCAGCCGAAGTAAAACTACAAGCAATGAATCCTTGTACCAACTGCTGTCTTGAAGTTGATGTAAGAGAAACGAAAGTATACTAAATACAGTGGAAATTAGGCCACTTAGGCATATACAGGTGGTAAATCCATTTAGATAAGCTGATCTTAGCGAAGTTAAAAGGTCGTTTAGGTGGTTTGTCCTATGAATGAACAATGCTGAACGAATGAATGAATGAGGAGAAAAGAATTTATGACGCGAGAGTTGATAGCACTAGAAATACGATATAGAGAGTGTTCGCGGAAGTCATGGTTTGACCGCTGTTCAATCTTTATGATCTGACTGCTGACAAGTTATGTTCCTGCCGTGTGGGGCTGATAGTGTAACTATTCATCTTGCTATTGTGCTTGTGCATCGCACTTCGCGCTATCAACGAAGTGTGAGTTCAAGAGTACGTGTACAGCGGAAGAAGAAATCCAGAAATGCAAAGGTTATTTCAGATGGGTCGTATTTTAAGCCCTCCGTTTCTCTAATTCTTTTTCCTGTTCCTAATTTCTTCCTTCCATCTTTTTTCCCTCCGTTTCCGATCCCGCATGCGATCATGTTTGGTTCATCGGCCGGAGATTTCGCGCACAAAAAATACACCAGACATTGGTCCCGTTAGAAGCCTTAACAATCAACGAGTTTGCATGAAAGGATGTAAGAATGTGGATGAGGCGAGTGTTGTGTGTCGGTACAAGAAAGCGTGTCGCTCTATCCTCTCTGCCTACCCCAGCGGAATACGTGACGGTACATTAATTGGTTAAATAAAATTGTAGAGTATTTAAGTATGAAAAACAAACGAATAGCACTAAATAAAGTATCTAGTATTGTCGGATTCACCAAATTCTGCGTCTGATTCGTAGTTGTGGCGTATACGTCATACCTCGTTTTCATTTATAGCACTAAATCCTTCTTAGAATCTTACGTTCAAAGACCAGTAGTGAATTTTGATATTTCTTAAGGAGTATGTTCAATAAAAATGTATTTCGATACCAAAAGATAGATAGGTAAGGAGGTACCCACCAGCAGTAATTTTGGCGGCCGTGTATTACATTGCACTGTTTAAAACTGATAGAAAAATCTATTTTTATTATAAGGCTTTAATCTTAAAATCGACGCCGCAAGTTTAAGCGGCAGTTAAAAAATAAAGAAGCAAATAAAAATATCTCCCGCTCCGGTTATTGGACGGGGGAACAAATGATTGTCCCCAGAATCGCCCTAATTGCCTGCGAATCCGTTCGGACAAAGCGCTCCCCGGCAGGCTCGCGGGCCGCGGGAGCGCGAGGGGAGCCGGCGCGGGGAGGGGGGAAAGGAATTTAATATGATAAATTTTTGATACAATTTAATTTGTATACAATGTTTGTTCCCCGCTCTTTGTGCGCCCCTGGGCAGCGGCGCGACGAGGAAATATTGTAAAAAAAATTTAATATGAAATACTTGATAAAATTTTCTTATGTCCCTTGTACGTACAGTAAACATATATTGACAGTTGTCTATATCGCACGAGGAACGAGGCGAGGCGCGAAATAACGAAATTCTATAACAAGTTGTTTACATGGCGGATATTGTGCGTTTAAACCAATTAAACATACAAATTTTTAATTGTTATTCGACAAATGTACAATTGACAGCTGAATAAATATGTCAAATCGAACACGAGTGACGTTGGCGATCTACAGCCAATGAGGACGCTTCGCTTCGACCAATTAGGAGTCCCAACAGTGTTGTCATAACAGTATTTTATTCAAACGATTACCTACTTACAGAAATTAATATATTTATTTGAATTCAGGTGTCAGAACACAATTGACTGAACGACTTATTTATGAATGAAATTTAAGTAATTAACTTTATTAAATGATGCATTGTGCTGCCCTGGGGTCGCATCTAGAACCCTACCGTACTGTAGTATGTACAAAGCCCTGTGCATAGACGGAAAAACCTGCAAAATAACGGAGAGCTTCTGTCGTTTTGGACCAAGGTCTCCATTATTCTAAGAATGCATGTGAGTGAGTGATCATTCTCTTAACGAGGGACTGCCGATTTTATGTTATCGCATGATAAACAAGATCTGTAGTCAATTATATGAAACATTATAGATTATTTTACTGTTATTTTTTAAATAAATTAAGGTTATGCAAATTAACAATTTCCCATCTAACTAATTAAGTTTTTTCTTGTTATATATCGATTATATACAGCACAATGGTGACGTGTCCAAAATACCAAACTTTTCGGGGAAAATTTATTTTTAAATTTGTAACTCTTACCATAAAAGTGCGATATCAAAACTGGATATAATTTAGAAAAGTATTTCCTTTTCCAAAATTAAATTATTTTATTTTCAAAATAACCACAAAAATGCGTTTTGATTTAAATCCCGCGATCTCCATGAACTTCCGCCCTCTTGACAATACTCCTCCATGTTTCTCGGCATTCTGAAGATCTTAAAGGTGTCATCGCTTGGTCGGTTCAACGGGTGGGGGATTTTCCTCATCATCCTTGGACGTGGTCAACCACAAGTTTCTTCAAGCTATCTTCCCTTTAAAAAAATGAATGATTCATCTCAGCCAAAAGATTGAGATTCCATGATGTTCAGTTCCTACATAATGGAAACGTTTGTGCATCTCGCCGTCCATTATATGCGCAACATGTGTCTCCAGTACCATATCTCAAAGGCATCAATCCGTTTTCTCTCTCTTGCCTTCAGGATCCATGATTTCACACCGTATAAAAAGATAGAATGCACTATATAGATATATGCACTATAGAATAAACTGTACGAGCCTGCTGGATGAAGGCCTCCGCCAATCGTTGCCATTTTACTCCCACCGTTCTAATAATTTCGTCTACTCATCGAGAGCGTACTCTAGAAAACTTTTCAAACTCGTCTATATATTATTTATGATGAGATGATGAGATTAGTGTCAGAAACTCGTCTCGAAAGCGCGTAAAGGATAGTACAGAGCATAGATAAAAAAATACATATATATTTAGGGCAAGTGAGAAGCTTGAAACATTTTGTCCATAGCTTATAAAACGAAAAACAGCGCAGTAGTGGTTTGTTTGTAAACTAAACACTGACGGATCCAGGAATTTTTCCAGGGGGGGCGACATGTTGGAAAAAAAAAATAACAAACACAAGAACTTATAAATGTCTATAATACGTTTATTTTTATAAACACGAAAATTGATATTTCGTAAAATACTATTGTTTTTTTATTCCATTTTCCATTTTCACAATTATATTTCAATAATTTTGTAATGCTAAAAACGAGAAAATGGTTTTAATTTTTTTAAAAAAGGTTAGCACACGTTTTAAAAAGGGAATTTATTTAATCAAACCCAACAAAACATTAAAAAATCTGCAATAAAAAAATCTTCTTAGGCATGTTATTTGGATTAGCTTATACTTTTATGATATTTCGCACTTTTACAAGTTAATTCATTCATTGTATATTGTATTATCTCACTTTTAAACTATAATTTTTAATCGATTGCAGCCCAAAATTTATTCATCATCACCACGTCCACTTACACACCATAAAAATCTAAATATTACTCCCATAGAAACCAAATTTTTTTTTTTCGAAACAGTGCTGCAGCAGCGGTGTTCTTTAAAGCTGCCTTTCTTTTTATTTTTGGGATTCATTTCCGGATGTATTTTATAAGTAGAATTGAATAACGTACGCGATACATATCGACCTTTACCGACAAATCTCTGAAACGAGAGATGGTACTCTCATTTATGTATACACACCATTAAATAAATTCAGTGACTCGCGGTTTATGGTAGCTGTATTTTACATTATATTGTGTTGCACGGATAAAGAATTATGACTTACAAATATCATTTCAATTTTAATTTTTGTTAACCATGAAGCTGAATATGAATTTATTATGACGTAACATGAATACATTAACGGTACTAGTTAAAGGAAGGGTTTTCAATCTAACCACAGAAATAGTTGAATTCTCACCGCGCGCCACTGCGCCCTGCGGGATTTACAAGTCCCTGCAATTACCTTTCTCTGGGGGTGCTGCCATCGCGCGTGCGCACCGCCCGCCGGTATCTTCATCGCTGCTTACCCCCGCGACAGGCCAGATTCGTGTCGGAACGGAAGAACAAATATGACAGTAAAACAGTAAAAAAATTAAAACTAAAAGTTTGTTAAAGCTTTCCCAATATTCAGCAGTGATCAGTGGTGTTATTAAGAAATTGGACACCGATGCTAAATTAAAAGAAAACAGCCTCCCTGTGCATGAATTTAAAAAAAATGTCTGTTTTAATTATTTTATTTTGAAACGTTAACAGTGTATTTATTCAATAATATTGATACAACACAAGCTAGAGTATGGCCAGTGGAAGAATGCGACTGAAATTTTCTCCGCAGAAGCGTATTTAAAAAGGTGTCGACTAGTTCAATATGAGACCAATCAGCATTCATTTAAATTATTCACCACCTGACGATTTTTTGTATTTAATAGCTTTTTAATATATTCAACGTAAGGCGGAAATCCTAAACGCATTCTTACAGTGGCCATACTCTACCTCTTTATAGGAGATATAATCTCGTACTTAGAGAGAGAGAGAATGTTGAAACATATATAATATTGTACAATTACAATTCGTAAACTTATACTTTAAATAGAGAAAAAAAGAGCATTGTATATAAAATACAACATATATATATTTATATAATATTAAAATATTTACAGAATATAACAGACCTAGTTCACAATATTTTATGAAGTTATACCTGACTAAATTACGAGTCGAAAATGTTCACGGAATATATGCCTAATCTCAATCATGTCAGAGAAATAATAATTTTAAAAAAAAAATGAAATTATGCGTTTATTTAGAATAAACAAAATATTTGATCGATTCCAAATTGAATACAAAAAATTAAAGGTTGTCAGATTTCGAGCAGATTAAATATTTTTTCTTTGATGATTTCGGGCCTGAAGCAAAGATAATAGATTAATAATTAATAGATTTTGCAAATATTTTTTTCGAAATTCATACTTAAAGCTTAACATGATTTTGTAATAATTTAAAATAATAATATTGTCTGTAACGGTGCAGAATTTAAGCGACTCTTCAATTAATATTGGAGACTAGGTATGTTACATTCTGTAGATAATATTGAATAAAGTTACAACAAAACTGAGGAAAAAGTAAAAGTAAGAAATGAACTCTGCAAAATATATTCTTCGGCGGCCTCTCGTTACGAGGATGATATCTGCCATGATTTCCATGGCAGAGATGCCTGTGCATGGAATCATTTAAGGTATAGGTAGGTTACATAGAACCACCCACACATACTCTCGGAATAATGGAGATCTTGGTCCAGTGGCAAGGATAGTCCGGAGCTCTCCGTTACTTTGCAGCCATTTTCGTTCTATGTACAGAACTTTGTACAGACCTCAATATAGTAGGTTCCTACATGCGAAGAGTATGACCAGTGTAAGTTAGCACATGAGATTTCAGCCACGCGCATCTGTACGAAGACATTCGTAAAACTTCGGAAAAAGGGCGCACATGCCAAATGCTCAGAGTAGATGAACCAAAAATTGATCTTCTGAATTTAATTGCATCATTGAAAGATACACAAAATATAAAGTCAGTTTCATTTGATAATCAATTAAACTGTAAATTAACTTTGTTGAAATCGGGAATTTTTCAATTGCTTTTTTTTTAGGTGTATAAAATGAAGTGTTCGCTTCAATAGTAGTGTCCATTGCATGTTTTTTATTTATTTTTTTTTGCAATAAGCGCACTGAAATTCAATTAGCTTCCGCAATTCGTCTTTGAACTTTTTTAAATCACCAACCTCATTGGCAGCTTCATTAAACATGAACTTGTATACGTTGAATAATATTTCACGCGCTCGCCCTCGTAGTGCTCGTCCACGTCCCAAATAAGATGATGAAGACATAATGTAAATATTAAAAATTCCGTAACCATCGATTAGGTTGGAAAATATTCAGAGCACACAAACCGTTTAAAGGACAAGCGGTGACTAGTAAAGATTGGCGTCATACTGGAATAGGCCACACCCCTTCCCAAAATACTTTTCTGTGCATATTTTTTGAACCGCAAAGTTTACAGTGGTACAGGGCATCACCGCCGCCGGGTAATATACGCTGAATAATGCCTAAATTTAGTCAATTGTTGATTGACACCTGTCACTTGTCTATTCCTGTTTGTAGGCAATCGGTTAAACATTATAAATAAAGAGCTATTATAATGACACTTGTGGCGTTTCTGATTGGTTGCGGTGAAGACTTCTTATTAACTACATAGTTCGTCTACCCCACTTCGTGTGTATTATGTGTTATTCGAGCGTGGTGGGGTAATTTGTGCGAGACCCGATTAGCCATATAAATAATACATGTTACTTAAAATAACATTAACATAAACAAAACATTAGTAATAGATTTTAATTACGCATCTTATTATATTTGTAGTCACTCTATATTTGTAGTCGATATCATTCTCTAGTCAGAGAACCAGCTTTCCTTGAGAGCGCTGATTGCACCAGAGAGCATACGGCATAGAAAATAAACACAAAAGTTGGAGGAATATACATATATATATATATATATATATATATATATATATAATATTCCTTTACACACCCTAAAAATCATTTTCTCGAAGGATTCTAACGTATTTAATGTTACTTTCTGAAACTAAAAACGCTAGTTGTCGCACAGGCCTTAATAGAATAATTTCGATTTTCATCAAAATTAAAATCACTTTGTAATTTACGCACTGCGCCACGGAGCAACGGAATCCACCTTTTATGAGGTTTAATGCGGCGTGCACAAAGCCATTTCAAACGTTACCAACTTCACAATACATAGTTGGTCCAGAAAGTTGGGTGATCGCTTGTGTTTAGGTATTCTCGGTTCGACTCTCGGAGCGCCACCGCCTACCGGGGGCGCGCGACGACAGCGCTGAACGGGCTGTCGTCGCGAGCTGATGCTTGACTCACTACTGGTGCACTGGATCTACACGATGTGAAAGTCATAAACAGACGCCGAAAAAACATTTTAAAAATTCTCCGCTCATGTTTCTAACGACCCGATGAAATAAATATCATAGAATTAGTTGATATTAATCTAAGTACCGTGCACACGTGAGACCGCCCCTGTAACAACACTGTATATCGATTTTAGACTGTCTTGAGTTATGAATTCCGCAATATAGGTGTGGTGACCCTGCACGCGCTCCGCCGACATGGCCTTGTAGGACTCACTTAACAACCATATAGGGCCTATAACACAAATAACCAATCAGCAGACGACATGCATCGTGACGGATACTGCCCAAGCAGCTAGCGGCCACTTCTCCGCAGGCCTTCCTTTCAGCGATGTTTCGAACGAGCCACTCCAGCGTTCGACCACATACGCGTATTCAATTGAATACCACCCCTATATAATTCATCCATCAATAAACGCGAGTAAGTGCTCTTTCATTTCTACACCTTGCTCTAATTACAACAATAGTCATCCAATACTGCGATATACACTAACACGCGTGAGACTGGGAGATAGTCAGGGGCTTCCGTCCTCACATCAACAAAACTCTCTGACACAATCACGAGTCAATCATATTAAACAACCACACCCCTATATAGGCGTATCTTCCTGACCATCGATTGGCAGATAGATATATTAAACAATAATATAAAATAAATAAAAATACTATTATACGTAACTTTAAGGTGAGTTTCCCTGCAACAATACTGTATATCATCCAAGATGGGATACCGATATACAGTGTTGTTGCAAGAGAGGTTTCAAATGTTGACATTTTGATCGGAAGATACTCTCAGAGATTAGTTTGAGATTGGTTGAAAGGGACAAAAACTCAAATACGCGAGCACGACGTTCGATTTGACAGTGAGACTCGACGCGTGCGCATAAACGTCACCCACAACTATTTATTCTGGAAAATTAGACAAGCAAAAAAGCCATTATATTACAAACATTTATACCGCTTTTACTGCTGCTAGGGAGATGGATAAATTTACCCAACTGATGAACAGAATATCAGTGGTTAATGTTTGATATTTGACATTTGACGTACAATAAGCGTGAAGTGAGACGCGAAACTCGGTGGACCACGACACCCGAGAGTTGCTTTCAAAGAATATCAATGAGATCATAATTTCTTTCTTTGAAGTTATTATAATTTTTTATGAATGATACAGAATGAATATTATGTTCCAGGCCGATGTTGTTTTTGAATAACCAGAAATTGAAATACATTTTTTAAATTTAATTTTTATTTATAGATTACTTGCTTTATTGCAATTATGTTTGTAATATGATATTGACCAAGTGACTGCCTCTGTTAGGGGCACAACCAACCAACAATATTTTCATAATATTCTCGCACACCTCGCGTGTTATTTAAGCAATTTAATTTTGAATATTATCCTGTCGCATCGGAATCATTGTTGGCTTATTGGCGCAGACCTTTCATTTCAAGTACCCTCACAGAAAATAGTCGGGAGCCGTCGAATCAGGTGATCGAGAAGGCCAATCGATATCATCACTTTTTAACATTATGCAACCTGGAAAATTTTTAAAATTTTAAGCGTAGCTCGGGCTGTGTACGAGGTGATACCGTCCTGTGAAACCATATGTATTTCAAGCCCAATAGACTCAATTGGTTACATTAATAGTTTCAACATTACCATTATTATTTAGATAACATATTTACTGACTTTAACACATTATATAGACGTTAGATACATTATAATAAAATTGTAATTAACTATTTTTTCTACTACTACTAAATATGAATTGATAAATATTAGTTAAACCGAAATGACGGCCAAATAAAATCGGCCTGGAACATAATATTCACCTGCATAAGCCGGGTACCGTATGTTTAAACATTTTTTAGTCACGAGTGAGATAAAAAAATAATAGAGCCTGATATATTCTCCAAATATACAAAAGTTTTTGAACTATTTTTCATTAATAAATGATTTCTATAATATTATAATTTGCCAGTAAAGGTCCAGACGCGTCATTCCTCTCTGCTGACAAAATACGACTCTCTCGCTCGACCCCGACATTCGAGACGAGTCTCGGAGGCGAGACTCGTTCGTGCACACGTGCCACAAGAGTTTTATCGTGACACTTTACGAACGTGAAAATATCGAAACATCGTGACGTAATAATAGTAATAAAGATATCGCAAGAGTCGTGCAGAGCGTGCAGGCTGTACACGGGTTGTGCACATTAATTATAACGGTAATGTTAACATCGCTAATTGTCAAACATTAATAAAAAAATAATTAATTACCTATTCTTAGTGCAGATCATAAGTTTTACAAAACAATAAAAATAATCTTAAGTCACGAGTAAAATTGTATATAATAACAAAAAACAGAAAAGAAAAATTAGATATCTGCATCCATCATACTATTCCTAATCGGCTCCAGGTATTTCACAACAAAAAAATTTATCGAATTAACTAGAAAGACACACAAAAAAAAACTATTTATCTAAATAATACTTACTTTTAAAATTAGCAATATTAACTTTGTGGTTAAAATTCATATTTTTTATTTATTATCTTTGTTTTATTAACCACTGAATTGAGTTTAAATACATCTACCGGTTTCGAAAAATACCATTTTCTTCTTCGGGATGTCATAACTAACTAAAAACATATATCATTATTTCTTCACCAGAATCTATTTTTAAAAAAACAACAATTATTTAAAAAATAAATCTAGTATCTAACTCAAATTGTTGCTTAATACAAATTTAGTCGAATAATTTTTATAATTATAATTTTATAATAATAATATTTACCTATCGTATTTTAGCAACTAAAATATTTTCATTATGGAGAACACATTCTTATTGTGAAGTTGTAATTATTCAGAACAGACGGTCTGTGATATTTTAAATACTAATTTAATGTATTCATTATAAATATATACATATAAAATCAATTTAAAAACGATTTAGATGGCTTTCAAATAATGGAACGACAGATGTATTCATTTGAAAAAGTGTAACATACAGGTTCGAAAATTTATCATGAAAAATACTGGCGCTATAACACGATTGGTAGTGTACTTCCTCGGATTGGAAATAGAGATCCAGGTTCGAATCCCGGTAGCGCGGAAACAATATTTTTCGACAAAATTGATTTTATATGTATTCGCCGGTCGCCGTCTTTGATTATTAATTTTCCCATTGTTTATATTTGGTTTTTTCAAATTGTTGCCCAGAATGACAAAAATCACCGCAGAAGACCGTCTTCTGATCGAAAATTTACAAATTGAAAAACGTCGGGGCTCTAGGAAAATGATCAGAGTTTCAAAACAAAGCCTGGATTGTAGCTAGATATTACAGCATAACTGGACATTACAGCAGGACGGAGCTCCATCTCATACAGCCAGAAATACAATCAACTTTCTTCGTGGTGAGAATGTGTCATCGCGCCAGGCATGGGGCCACCGAACAGCCCAGATTTAAACCCATTAGATGATGCAGTATGGGGTGTTTTTTGATGATTTCTGATTAGCTAAATATTGTGCAAAAAAATTACAATAAGAATTATAATTAATTATTTTATGTTTTGAAATAACTTATGTGTTACTCACTTTTTTTGGGCCACCCTATGTATTTGTTATGTGTCATGTTCAATACCATGTACTAACGCTTATTATTCGTGTCATTGTGACCGTTGTAATTACTGTATATTTTTAATTAATTTTTTTATACCGTATTCACTAGTGTCTGTATTTATATCCACACTGCTTGAGCTATTGCAACTGGTACAGTATGGTAAACGATACAGAGAAAATACAGTCCATCTCGTTACGGACTCTGATCTGACGAGGTGGGCAGGGAACACGTGTGTATATCCATAGCAATATTAAAAAATTGTGATAAATTAATGGAAGTCTTAAATAAATAAATATATATAAATAATAAAATAAAACACATTTTTAAACCATAAAACAAAACTATAAAGTATAAGTGGTGGGTAACTAAGCAGTGAGAGGATTTGGTTATTAAAAATCAATTAAATTTTAGAAGCTAATTCCGATTCACGAGATATAGAGATCAAATTGATATCCCAAAACTAAAATATACCGCGACTCAAAATCACTATATTTATCAAGGTATCAAATTTTTAAACAATCTCCCCATCACAATTAGAAAAATTACAAACTATCATATAAAAAAATATGTACGCAGACTAACTGAAATATAAATTAACTCGAATATATTTACTTCTTCTCTATACACGAGTCTTATTCTAATAGAGAAGAAACAAATGTTAAAATATATATATTATATTTATAATATTAATAAAAAATAAAAAAAATATTTAGCCTGCTATTAACACTATTTCTTGTTTATAAAATTTCAAATTTATCTAACTGTAAAGCCCTAATATTTGTGTGTATAATTTCTAAACCCTTGTAAATGTCAAAAGAATGGTTCGTTTCCAAAAGCGGATTGGCGAATTCAGAATAGTTATTGCTATTTAGGCATCTCAAGTGCTCCTTAATTCTAATATCAACGTATTTGCAAATTTTACCTGTATAAAAGTATGAAAGGATTCATTTCCTGCGTGTTATTGTTTTATCTTTCGCACATATCCCTTTATTTTATTGTCAAGATCCGTTTGTCGACTCTGTACAGAGCTGTGGATAACCTTCAGTTTGTTGAACAAACAATGCTATAATAAATATTTATTATTGAGCAATTAGAATCCCATAAAAATGATAACCTTATCGCGAACATTAATATATATACATATATATATATATGTATATTATCCAACAATCGCAGAAATGAAATTATAGTGTATTGTAGAAGAGCACAGTTTGCATTCGGCTTCAGGTAAAACTACACAAAAATTGAATAATAATTTATAATGTTTTAAATATATTAATTAGAAAGATATACATATAAAATCAATTTTATCGAAAAATATTGTTTTCGCGCCACCTGTATTCGAACCTGAATCTCTTTCCTAACCGGGGAAGGTGCGTTATCCAACTGTGATAATTCTGGCGTCTGCTATCAGATTACTCAAAGGTATTTGAGATTCTGTAAAAATAAGGCAGACCGCTCTTACCGATTAAATGTCAAAAAGGTAACACATAGGTTCGAAAATTTGTCGCTAAAAATATTGTCGCTGTAGCATAGTTGAACAATGCACCTTTCCCGGTTAGGAAAGGTTCGAATCCCGGTAGCGCAACAACAATATTTTTCGATAAAATTGATTTTATGTATACATCTTTTTAATTAATATATTTAACTCGTATTTAAAACATCACAGACCGTCTGTTCTGAATAATTACAACTTCACAATAAGAATGTGTTCTCCTAATTAAAATGTTGTGTTTGAAATAATCCATCAAACATGTAAAAAAAAAAAAATCAAAGATTACCGAAATAGATTTTTTTTGTAGTATAATTTAGATATTTAACGAGGGTGTATTCTAGTTTAACCTTTTGGAGACTTTGTACAGAGCTAGCGAGCTGTCATTCATTGTATGCTGAATGGTGAACCGAATCACTCACTAACTATAGCAATTTTTTTTTCCTAGATAGCAATCACTTTGTGGTTTGACATATAAGATTAAATAAAATAACAATCACTTTGTATGGAACCACTAAATTTATTCTACGTCAACCGGTTTCGCTTATCTCAAGCGTCGTCAGAACGTATTTAAAACTAACCATAAATACAAATAGAGAACACTTATATATGTATACATAAAGAGGGAGATATAATATAAAATTACACGTAAAAGAGAGAGGCAGAATACATATACAGTTAGATAGAACATCAAAGGAGACGGAATATAAAATCATATGGTATATTTCCTTTAAAATCAATTTAATATCCATCAACGCTGTATATTCCCCTCTCTTAATGTTCCGTCTATCTCTCTCCTTCGCATACAATATTATGTCTTCCTTCATGTTCTATCTAACTGTGTATGTACTCTGTCTCTCTCTTTCACGTGTAATTTTGTATTCTATATAATATATTTAAGTGCACTCTTTTTGTATTTATGGTTAGTTTTAAATACGTCTTGACGAAGCTTGCGATAAACGAAACCGATTGATTTATAATAAATTTCGTGGTTTCATACAAAATGATTGTATTCTATTTAATCTATAGCAATTTTCCCTTTACCTCGATATCTTTTTTCATTGATTATATATGATTGTACATATTGATTCTCGTTTTTGAAATAAAATATACAAAATAAAAATAACACCTTGGATAGAATTATTTTTTTAAGGCGTTGTTCTCTCGTCTCGGACATTTATCGGTAAAGGTCGTTATGCATCATTTAAACTATAACAGTAATGATATGTATCTATTTTCGAGACAAGCAGTGGCGTAACTCAACAAATTGTACCCCAATGCAAAATGAAAGGGCCTCCAGAATATCCATTGTGCGTAAAATGAAATTTGATCAACATTTATCGCTAAGTTTTACAGTGTTTAACATGGGAGATGAATACAAGAATAAAAATATGATTACTACACGGTTTACTCATTAAATAGTGAGAATAAAGTATCTGAAAAATTCCTTGCTTCCCTTTGTGGCGCTGGTCTAACCTAACCTAACCTAACCCTACATATTTGGAGAGTACTGCTTTATACATTTCTCGCTTTGGAGAATTTTAAAAACTATCAATCCGTATTAGCATTATTACCAGTAAGGTTTTTTATTTTCACTAGCGTTTCTGTGAAATCATATAAGATATTATGAATACATTATCAAAACAGTGTTTTAAAAGTTGGTTATTTCATTATTTATCAATGTTAGTTTTAGAACTTTCATTACCGGCTAGGGCTAAAATGTTCCGACGTCATACGGCATCAATGACACAAACATATAACGCATGCGCGACGTACACAGTTAGATAAACAAATACAGTTTCACCGATACTGAGTAGTGAAATTTTAAATTAATTGTTTGATGCATTTTAACTGGATATGTTAGTGTTATTTTTATACTAGTGAAAATATAATTCACTGTAACATCAACACTCGAAAAATTATCGTAGGAGACGGATCTTTCGGGACCAGATAGTCCTGAAAGATCCACCCCCTACGATACTTTTCCCTTCGTCCCCTACGACATTTTAGAGAAAACGCGGACCGGCGTCGGCGTAGTTAAGCCACTGAACAGTTCGAATGCAGGTATAAAAAGTAATATTGCTTTCAATTTAACTAATTCCTAGATTTTTTGTAATCGTATTATCTTAACCGATCATATGCCAGGAACCAACTTTCCAACCAATCACCCGACGCCTTGCCGAGATGCGCGCCATGTTTTTATTCTTCCTGGTGGCTGCTGCGGTCTTGGTCTCCACAACGGGCCGTGAGCTGCTGGGCGACGATGACGATGAAAAGGCGGATGCAGATAATGACCCAGAAGAGGAAGAAGATCCAGATGAAGACGACGATGATGGAGACGATGGAGATGACGGAGATGACGGAGATGACGGAGATGAGGAAGATGAGGAAGATGACGGAGATGACAAACGCTTGAAAAGGGAGGCAAACATTAAAAAATAAAAATCACATAATAAACTATAGATTGGTACGTATTCACATTTTACTGTTAATATCGAGGAATGCTTTGCGAAACTCTTGTTATTTTTCCAGCGGCGGATTTTAGTCGCACAAGTCTCATTTGCAAGGGGGCCCAGTTTCCAGAGGGCCCCCAAATCAATGTGAAAAGGAATGTAAAACTAAAAGCATCAAAAAAGCGAAAAGAAAAAAATAAAAAATTTGGTTTAGAAATACCGTTTTAGCTCCAAAATAATGGACTCGACTAACGGGAGTTATAAAGATTTGTACGTTCGGGTCAGCTCGGAAGCTTTAGGGTCCAGCTCTGTTATTATTAATAGTTTAACCTAAATCATCTCAGTATCCGTGTCGCTATTTATTGTTCACGTTTTTTTGTTATATTATCATTTTGAGGGGTCCCTATTTCCCAAAACGCTCAATGAAACGGGCTCCTGCACCATAAACTCGCTCTTGTACGTCATCTCTACAGTTGTGTCCATAGGCGAATGTTACGTCGAGTTGGGTAAGTCTTCTTTGGTCTAATCCAGCCTTATTAAGGTTTTGGTTGAACTTATCCAATAAAATCGCACTTTGCTGGCTTTGTCTACTGCTTGCTCCACCTTACGTCTCAGAGGCCAACATTCAGCTCAGTGGCTTAACTAAAAAATCACAATGCTAAATGGAAGAGCATCCTGAATAAGTTATAAGTATTACGAACGTGTATAATCTATCTATCTACAACAAACAAGTGCATAATGCCCCATATACGACATTTCTTATGTGGCGTATTTGACGGTTAAAAACAACACCTGCGCCCGATCGTTCGACCGGTTCCCACGTTACATCTTGTATAGAAACACGTATCCTTATGTATCACTTTCACCATACCCTGTAAACAGCAGGAATAATAATCTGCCTATATAAGACGCATGTAGATATATTCTGACAGATCATCTTCATAAATTTTCCGAGTTTTATTTTATAGTATTGTCATTATTATTGAAAAACGGACCACCTGAGAATGAAAATATAGTCTTTACTATTCTGTACGTAATAATAATAAAATTAAGTATTGCGAGGTTTATTTATTAAATAGTAAGAACAGTATTGGTTTCTTGTCTCCTATAATATTCACACTTTCGTGGAAATTTTTGAAAATTCCCCCTTCGTTTTACTTTGCGCCGTAGCTCGATATATTTGAATTAGCGGGATACTAGACTAGCGTGTATACATCGATAATGTTTTTTTAATTTTTACATTAAACTAAACATTGTACTACACCCGCGCTTGGTTATTTCGTCACTACTATAGTTTCGATGGTGACGAAACTAAATACGATTTCGTATTGACCTATTCGTGTAGATTGGCGGAGGGTTGAAGGAGGGAGGTTTCAGTCGTCAATAGGAATATGGCCAGTGTAAGTGATACAGTGTACAATAGTGATAAAATAACCCATAGTGTGTGTAGTACAAGGTTTAGATTATTGAAATAATTGTAATAATTATGTTACAATACAAAGTGTCCGCCGTGATAATTAATGATTTTTTTGTATTTTTACAATTCCATTTCTTTCTGTGGTGGATTTAAGAAAAATATTAGCTCGTATAAAACCCATCGATACCAATGGTGTGAGGACTTCTGGACTCCAAACTTGGTCCCCACCCGATCCACAGCATAATTTTGCCTACTGTTTTATCCCACACTACTCAAAATTACTCATGAGTCATTTTTAAGTCACCTAATTTTAAAACAATTGGTTACTTGACCATTTCAGATATTTTTTACTTTTTTACCACAAGTAACCTTATAAGTGTGGAACTTAAAACAATTTTTATTTTATTTTTATCTGCCACCATCTTGGATCTAGGGTTGAGTTTCTTCGCAGCGCAGGCAAAAACGGGGCTTTGCAGTGGCTTTGAAAAAAAAATATATTGTCCTCCTCCCATAAAAGATAAATATTGGGAATTTCTTTTTGTTAAAACTATGGCTAGTAGAGTTCTCAGCTATTTATTTTTTATTTATTATTATTATACAGCGTGTTTTTTCATAATCAAAATTAAAAATAAATATAAAATGTGAAGTAAAGCAATTTATCCGTCACAGTTGAGACACAAATAATTGTAATAATTTAATCCTATAAAGAGTTACATTTACAGTACAAATGTCCACTACCTCCGCATATTCATTCTCCAAAGAATGCAATCTGGGAACTGCGAAGTTAGCTAATGCATGAGTTCTGACATTACCCCTGCAATAGAATGAATTTAAGTGCTAATTATAAAGAATCTATGTTTTGGTTAGGGACCCTTTCTGGCATAAAAGCCTTTTGGCATAAAAGTTTTTCTGCATTTTCAATTATTGCTCAAAGATATATGTGCTGATACAAAACTTGGACATTTCATTTTTTGGTTTAAACTGGTTTAGAAGTTAGTTCTACAAATGTACTGATTTACCTATGGTAAAAAAATAAAAAATATCTGAAATGGTCAAGCAACCGTACCTAGGTGATTTCGCATGGAATGACTATCAGAACATCTACTCTAGAGGATGGAATCTAAATATTTCAGATGTGAATACTAGCAAAAAAAATGTCATCAGTGAAACCGCTTCTTACTAATGAATCATCTTTTTGGCGAACGTTTAATTGTATTCAAATTTTCAATAATAAAAATAATGAATATTATTATCATCACTAGCTATTATCAATCCACTGCTTGATGAAAGCCTCCTCGTGACACTACATCTTCGATCTAAATCATGGACGCAGGCTTTAAAATAACAATATTTTTATTGTATCTTATTTGTTTCAGGCCGCTAGTGGCGCCATCTGAAGTTGGTTAAATGAGGAAAAATTTAAGAACGCGCACACCTCAACCCAAAATTTATATAATATGATTTAATAAAATTTAAATCTTCAATAAAATTTTCAAAGAAATCATACCTAGTAGTGACGAACTAAACCTTTCTTCTGACTGTGATTACGTGCTTGGTATTCAATTGACAAATGAAACTTAACGAATCTTGCCGAATTAAGAATAATCAGTTACCAATTATCTCAATCACAGTTAAAATAACAGTTTAGTTCGACATTAAAACCTTGTTCATTATTTGTCCTTAACCTTTCAACCGCCAACTATATTTGAAATGAAATACATCATATAGGATAAGATAAGACGTCATCAGATGGCAAAATGATTTAAAAATAGTTCTTTAATCCCTACAAGTTTTCAATATCCAAAAGTACATGTTAACACGCTTATAGCTTGGCGTAATATACAAATTTTGGCGTGTTAACGTGCTCGTAGAATTTAAAAGGTTAATCCCGATAAGTATGTATCATTATTAAGAACAACACTTGTTATTGGACAACACTTGTTATTAACTTCTTATTGTGAAGTTGTAATTATTCAGAACAGACGATCTGTGATGTTCCGCATTGGAAATAAATATCCAGGTTCGAATCCCGGTAGCGCGAAAACAATATTTTTCGACAAAATTGATTTTATATGTATATATTAATAATTAATACATTAAATTAGTATTTAAATGTGTATAAGATACTTGTAATAAGTTGACATCGTTGTTTTTAACAATTTAAAATAAAATATAATGATATTTAAAATTTTTCTTAATAATGCATCTATTTTTATCCGAGAAATTCATATTCACATTGGCTTAAATTATTTATGTATTTCCATCAACATCCTTGTGGGCTTTTACTTAGCAATAATAATGTATTTAATTTAAATATAACAGTACAGTTTAAATATAACAGTATTGTTTAAATATAACAGTATAGTTTAAATATAACAGTTATTGATGCCGTATTACAACAATGATATTAAAAACATTAATTTTTTTGTAATGTTGAATATTGCCACTGAACCAGCTCTGCTGCACGTTCCTGAGTGTCCAAGTAATGTAGTTTAACCTTCATTTAAACATGATAAATGAAGTTTATAATTTAGGATTACGCAGATATTAGTGATGGGAAAAAATACTACTCTTGACTCACTGGTGTGATTGATATTCGATTATATCAGTGATTGGAAACTGTGACTGTGATCACAGTTTCATTACTAATACGCATGCACCGCACAATATCACAATACACGAAATAAATTAAAAAACAACGTAAAAAACATATTCTAGCATATATATATAATTTAATATCATCACAAAAAGAATGAAAATCTTTTAAAAAATATGAGTTTATTTTTCGGGTCAAATTCTCAGCATTTCGGGTCAAATGTGTACAATGTTTTGGCAGGATCGAACAGATGGTGCTTACCAAGAATTATAACCGTCATTCCTTCATATTTTCATTTCATATGCACATTGCACCAAATCACGCTTCACAACCAAACAAAAAATAAAATAATGAAACACGAATCATGATATTTCCAGATACTCAATCACTGTAGCGAGTGTGACTCAAAGATATCGGTGATTGACTCACAGTTCGTGATTTTGACTTCATCACTAATATGAAATATTGTGGAATGGGTTTGTAATATCATATATAATATATATGTACACATATGTTTATTTTTAAAATATTGATATTTTCTCTTATACTAGCTAAAATTCTTCTTATCTTTGTGTCCTGTCCGTTCAACGAATGTTCGCTATCATCACTTCGTTTAGTGCGGCCCGGTGCACCTCTACAGTAGACTGGTCAAACCGTTGCCGCAGGTTCTTCAGCCATGATGCTCTCCATCTTTCAGCAATCCTTCACTGCATTATGAAGTGCAAGATCTCGTACATCTCCGGGTTTTAAATACATATTTTTTTTATTCTCCCGGACCGTCACATCTTCATTCGTAACTCAATCTATCCAGCTTATTTCGAGCATTCTTCTGAACTATTATATTCTTTAAACTAGCTAAAATACGTAATTTAAAAAACGTGTCTCAAACATATGTATCACACTACCCCTGCATATCATATGTTATTTTTCTGGATATTTATTCCTCGTTGATAAATATTCTAAATAGTAGTGACAACTATAAAATAATGCGAAATTTTTTTATCACATTTCTAAAATAAAATTATTAATACTGATTACACATATCCTGTACAATAAAATACAGAGAAATCGAAATAAAATATATATATATTTTATTTAAAAATCAAACATAACTATAAATTATTAGGAGAACACATTCTTATTGTGAAGTTGTAATTATTCAGAACAGACGGTCTGTGATATTTTAAATACTAATTAAATGTATTAATTAGAAAGATATACATATAAAAGCAATTTTATCGAAAAATATTGTTGTGGCACTACCGGGATTCGAACCTGGATCTGTTGCCAAACCAGGGAAGGTGCATTATCCGATTATGCTACAGCGACAGTACTTTTGACAACAAATTGAAACAAATCTATATTCTGAATAATTACAACTTCACAATAAGAATGTGTTCTCCTTAATAATATATAAGTTGTATCAATGTATCCAAAATTTAATAAAAATTAATTCTTGATTCTGGCGTCTGCTATCGGTTTACTCAAAGGTAATCCCGATATTGGATGCACGAAAAATGTTCTTTAGATCTTCCTTCTTCAGGTCAACTTTCAGAGGGATATCACTTTTATTTATTTCTTCTATTTACGAAGTTTATCTATTGCTAATATCAGCCAACGCGGCCTTGAGTTGCCGATGCAGCTATGGACCCGGGTTGCCACACGCCCACGTCAGGATTTATCTCTTGCTCCAGGAGATAGACCGGACATCATCTCATCTCAGCCTTGTCCATAACGCCCATCCATCGGCCATCGCTCGCACGCAGCCTCTCTCAACCTGCGGGTGGATCAGGACCATCCATCTCTGGGTTCACCGCGGTGATCGATTACTCTTAATCTCCGCCACCTCCCGCCGCCATATTCCTTCAGAGCGCGGCTCTACCGACGAACCTATTTTCGAGCGTACCCACCCAAAAGTGATGTTTGTTCAGCTGCGGATTCTCGTCCCTGATTAGTCTATTTAGACAGCCAATCACTATAAATCGGCAAATTAGGTTACGCATACCTCGGCGCGCAAATTCAAACATCACATTATATTATTAAAAAAAAGTAAAAAAAAAGTTGAAGAAGTTCACGCATACATGTAAGTAAACAAAATATAAATAATAAATTTCAGTCCATGCACACGGCCTTCGGCAAACATTGTAGGTGAGTTACAAAGCGCGCCAATACGTATTCTGTACGAGTTATTGTACTGAATTCGGAGACGGTTGTACATCACTTCCTTGTATTTCGACCAGAGCTCGCAGGTATATATACTGGTGAAGAACGATTTAAAAAGGATGCTTGTCACCTCCTTACTGCATCAGTAGAAACGTTGTGACAGCGACTCCTCTGTCGTACGATGTCATCATTATCACCTTCTTCTTCATGACCAAGGTATTCGACTTATTTTGGACACTCGATTTCGTCCCGTCCAGCTACAGGGGAGGGATATTATTTGGCCTTTTTCCATATTATGACTAGCCTCGGTTCGCTTTACGATGATTTCGCTTGACGACGACGGATTGGTCCCTAACCCGACGCATTAGCGTGTTACTGTTTTATAAATAGATGTATTCATAATATATCTGTGAAATGATTTATAATTTTATAATACCATTCCCTGCTGCGATGGATTTAAAAAATATTCGTGTAGAACTTTGGACCCCGATGCACCGCACTGGCTGCAGTTTTTTTAGTTAATTAAACATGCGAAAACACGAGTGACGCATCAACTTTATAGTTTATGTGCATAGTGTGCACATTTGCAAGTACCGAATCATAAATATTTAATTGCGAGATCCGATTCATATCCCATAAAATTAATTACCTTGTCATGAACAATTTAAGTACGTATATAATCTAAAATCGCAGAAAAAATATTGTGTGTCGTGGAAGAGCACCGCTTGAGTTCAACTGCAGGTAAATTTCACACAAATGGAATAATATTTTCTAAACGAAAACACATTTTCATTATAGAGTTGCAATTTCGGAACATAGTTCTAAGGTATTTTTAACACAAATTAAATTAATCAATTACACATAATAATGATCTTAAAAATTACCCAAATCTACATGACAAAGCAACAGTTTACTCTCAGTTATTGTTATATTAAACAATTTTATTTATAAAATATGAATTAAATTAATTAATTAGAAAGATATACATATAAAATCAATTTTATCGACAAATACTGTTGTTGCGTCACTGGGATTCGAACCTGGATCTCTTTCCTAACCGGGGAAGGTGCGTTTTCCAACTACGCTATAGTGGCGATATTTTTAGCGACAAATTTTCGAACCTATATGTTGCCTTTTTGATATTAATACATTTAATCGTTCCTTTATTTGAAACACCTTTGAGTAATCTGATCTCAGACGCCAGAATTATCAATTCGTTTTTATTAAATTTTGGACACATTGATACAACTTTATTATTAGGAGAACACATTCTTATTGTGAAGTTGTAATTATTTTTCGATAAAATTGATTTTATATGTATATCTTTCTGATTAATATATTTAATTCATATTTAAAATATCACAAACCGTCTGTTCTGAATAATTACAACTTTACAATATGAATGTGTTCTCATAATAATTTTATTTATGTTAATTCCATTATTTTTTCAAAAAATATATATTTTTTTTAAATATTCAATAATTTTGCATTTGTAATGCAAACTACTATAAAAATATATTTATGATTAATAATAGCTATCTTTTTAATAATATCAAGGTCTTTCCAACCAGTAATAGGAGTAATTTATCAAATTAACCATATATTATATGTGTTAGGACACAACATTCTAACCTCTATTAAAAATATAAATAATAAGACAAAAAACTTTGTTTAAGTCACTATTTATTGATTATTCAACATGTTTTGATACCTATGGTATCTTCCTCAGGAAACAATGTACATTAAAATTAAAAAAACAAGCATAGATAAATAAACAAAACTATAAAGTGGTGGGTAACTATATAGGAACTAATATGAAAACAAATTAGTTACCCACCACTTACAGTTTTGTTTTTATCTATGCTTGTATTTTTAATTTCGTTATACATTGTTTCCTGAAGAAGATACCATAGATATCGAAACAATAAATAATGGTTTAAACAAAGTGTTTTGTCTTATTATTTGTATAATATGTGGCCAGAAAGTAATTTTGCTAATATTGAAGAAGTATATTTGAAACCATTATCATGTCAACCATCTTCATGTTAAGAACCAACTTTCTACCTGACCACCCGATGCCTGCCAATCTGCCGAGATGCGCGCGATTGTTTTGTTCTTCTTCGTGACTGCCGTGGTGGTGGTCTCCGCGGCGGGCTTCGATCTGCTGGAGGAAGATGACGATTATATGGATGTAGAGGATGATAACAAACCGGATGATTCTATTGTGAAAAATCAAAAAGATGATGAAGGATATGATGAACGCCTGAAATGGGAGGCGAACTCTAAAGAAAAAAAACAATAAATTAAACATAAATAGGTAAGTATCCACATATCATTGTAATGTCTAGTTAACTCTTCAAAAGAAAGCCACCCCCTTATTATAATAACGCATCATATTTTTGGCGCATAGTTTTATGGCCCGTGTCTACAGATGAGATTTCTCTCAGAGATTCGACTAGAGTGCGCATAAAGAACAGTTCAGCATGTAGCAATTTATGAACCATCATCCCGTACGTTTCGTGAACTGATTAGATTGTCGGGCAAGATACATTTCAAGACCTGCAGGTGATCGACAAATTACCGAATGGAATCCACGAGACAAAAGGACGCCCACGAATGTATATACGAAGTTATCAGATTTCTGATTGATTCAATAGTGTCAGTGATTCAGCAATGGATTGACAACGCCTAGTAATAGCGATGAAACTAATTGTTTTTATTTTTGTTTATTTTACACTTAAACTCAATATTTAAGAGATTATAATTTATTTATATTTTTAATATTTAACGCAAACACGTTGTGGTTCATTTTAATAATTTATTTATAGTTTATTAACTTTGTTTTTAAAATCATCGGTTTGATTTTAATTTGAATAAGTTAGAATCGTTAGACATGAAATCAATTTCCACATTTTTCACCACCGTAACAATTTAAGTTAAATACCAGATTGTTTTTTTACTAATTGCTTTTGAAAATATAATAACATTTTATTTATTTTTATTATCCTGATGAAGGAATAAATATTTTCCCAAACCGGTTGTCGAATTTAAATAAGTCACAGTGGTTTTAAAAACACAAATTTTCGATGCTAACCTAATTAATTGTTTATAACTGTAAAAAATCTTTTTTTTTTAATAAGTTTGCTGAAAGATTGATTTCAACCCATGGTCCATGTCTACAATGATCTTTCAATGATTCTTTGATCTCTGAGAGTCAGTAAAGCACTGTATGCATCATTCTAATCAGAGAGCATAACCGTGTTAAATTCATAAATCATTTCTCGCTGAACTCTATACTGTTCTTAATGCGCATTCGAGTCCAATCTCCGATAGAAATCTCATCAGTGGACACGGCCCATTGCACATTAGGGACAGTGATTAAATTATTTGATAAACAGTAGTAATAATTTTTTTTTACGCACACCTAGTCATCGTGGGAATTAAATTACGAAATACAATATTATTGTTTTATATTTTTTATTTATTATCTTTGTTTTATTAACCACTGAATTGAGTTTAAATACATCTACCGGTTTCGAAAAATACCATTTCTTCTTCAGGATTTCATAACTAACTAAAAATATATATCATTGTTTCTTCACCAGAATCTATTTTTAAAAAAACAACAATTATTTAAAAAATAAATTTAGTACCTAACTCAAATTGTTGCTTAATACAAATTTAGTCGAATAATTTTTAGGAAAAAAATTTAGAATGGGACTCGTAGTTAAATTTAGTTGGTTATTTATAATTTCTTGATTAGTTTTACTTGCTTTATTTATCTCCAACGATTCCAAATTATTTAATTTGTGACCAACACCGTTTATATGCAAAATTGACAATCCCAATTTTTTATCAAAACCGTGACCATTTTCTATCTGATGATTAGAAAATTCTAAAAACCCACTATTGATAAAACATCTCAAATGCTCCCTTACTCTTATATTAAAATTTCTACCCGTTTTACCAATATAAAATGCAGCACAATCCTTGCAACTATGTTTATAGATACCAGAATTGTTAAATTTATCATCTTTGTTTTTAGAATTTATTATTGTTTCAGATTGCACGTGGCGCCACCTGCACAGAACCAAAATTTCTCAACCGATTTCAATGAATACATTTTAATAAATCTTAAATCTTTAATTATGTTCCAAAATGTTTTGAGAAAACCTTACAATGATACCTTGACATGTCTTCAACCCCAAAAAAGTGTGTAATACTTTCATAAATGAGAGAGACACTTAACTAATTATTAGGAGAACGCATTCTTATTGTGAAGTTGTAATTATTCAGAACTGACGGTCTGTGATGTTTTAAATACTAATTTAATGTATTAATTAAAAATATATACATATAAAATCAATTTTGTCAAAAAATATTGTTTTTGCGCTACCGGGATTCGAACCTGGATCTCTATTTCCAATCCGGGGAAGTACACTACCAATTGTGTTATAACGCCAGTATTTTTCATGACAAATTTTCGAACCTATATGTTACATTTTTTTCAAATTAATACACCTGTCGTTCCATTATTTGAAAGCCATCTACATTATTTTTACGGAATCTCAAATACCTTTGAGTAAACCGACTGCAGACGCAGATTAGTATTTAAAACATCTTCTGAATAATTACAACTTCACAATAAAAATGTGTTTAACCTAATAATATCAGTTGTATCAATGTGTCCAAAATTTAATAAAAATGAGTTGATAATTCTGGCGTCTGCAGTCGGTTTACTCAAAGGTATTTGAGATTCCGTAAAAACAATGTAGATGGCTTTCAAATAATGGAACGACAGATGTATTCATTTGAAAAAGTGTAACATACAGGTTCGAAAATTTGTCATGAAAAATACTGGCGCTATAACACAATTGATAGTGTACTTCCCCGGATTGGAAATAGAGATCCAGGTTCGAATCCCGGTATCGCAAAAACAATATTTTTTGACAAAATTGATTTTATATGTATATATTTCTAATTAATACATTAAATTAGTATTTCAAACATAACAAATTGATTGTTATGAACAAAACCTCAATTAAAAATAAAACATAACAATATAACATTAATGCTGCCATACTGTAGGTTATTTAAATTAATAACAGTAAAATTTAAAGTAGCCAGGTAATAATATATATCATGATGATCGATTGTGAAAATTAAAACGTATTTTTCTGAACGTTTCCTGAGAATGTTGATAGAGTGAAAGATAAAAACAAATTTGATTGTTAAAAAATGTTTATGGCAATTGATAAATTAAAAATAATATCCGGTTCAGAAAAAGTGACATTTTATGCGATGTTTTAGGAAGGGTTTTAAACATTACTTTTATTTGTAATCATGTAAAAAAAAGGCCGGCCAGGGAAACTGCAAAGTTGAGCGCGAGGCTTTTTATTTATATCCACATCTATGTATTGAAGAAAAATAAGCCAAAACGGTTTAAAGCCATTTAAAAAATATTTATTTATATCAGTTATGAAAATAGATTGATAGAAAGAATCAAAATTTCAAACCTGTGGACACGACTTTCGAATTTATGGCAAGATTCGACGTTTTATAACGAAATTGAGCGTTCTAAATTAGTTCAAATACCTTGGTTATATATTCAATGAAGATGGACAAGACGATGATGATACAGAACGGCAGAGGAGGCAGTTGAGCGTTCGTGCAAATATGCTGTCACGGCGTTTCTACCGATGCAGTAAGGAGGTGAAGAGCATCCTGTTTAAATCGTTCTTCACCAGCATGTATACCTGCGAGCTCTGGTCGAAATACAAGCAAATGACGTATTCAGTACAACAACTCATACAAAACACTGTTAGGATTGGCGCGTTATTGCAGCGCATCTACGATGTTTACCGAAGGCCGTATACATGGATTCGTTCCGCTTCTGAGACATGGAATTGCGGGCATAAAGCTGCGGCTGGAGCTCGTCACCAACTCTCTAGTGCAAGCGGCGCTCTCATGGAAAGCTGGTTCCCTGACCAGAGAATGGCAGCGCCTACAGAATAGCTACATATACAACAATGGCCGTGACTGAAGTAGTTATATATGTATTATTTATATTTTGCGTGTATATACGTGTGAACTTTTTAATTTTTAATTTTTTTTATTTATATATATTCATTATATTTATTTCGTAACTGTAATGTATAACATAATATGTATTATCTCTATGGCTAATTGGGTTAAAAAAAAACCTGATCACGCTGGAATAAACACACTATTATTATTATTATTACTATTATTATTATTATTATTATAATCCTAATATACCTAACAATGACACAATACGTTTTCTCAAAAGTTAGACCAACAAAAACTATTATTATTAAGGAGAACACATTCTTATTGTGAAGTTCTAATTATTCAGAACAGACGGTCTGTGATATTTTAAATACTAATTAAATGTATTAATTAGAAAAATATATATAGTAAATTTTATCGAAAAACATATTGTCGTTGACACCGGTATGTCTTTCCAACTATGCTACAGTAGACAGTACCTTTGTCGACTAATTTTCGAACCTATATGTTATATTTTTCAAATTAATACATCTACCGTTCCATTATTTGAAAGCCATCTACTTTGTTTTTACGGAATCTCAAATACTTCTCAATAATGAAACGGCAGATGTATTAATTTGAAAAATGTGACATATAGGTTCGAAAAATTGTCAACAAAGGTACAATAGTTAGATAAATGCACCTTCCCTGGATTGGAAAGAGATCCAGGTTCGAATCCCGGTAGCGCAACAACAATATTTTTCGATGAAATTGATTTTATATGTACATCTTTCTAATTAATACATTTAATTAATGTTTAAAAAAGTATTATATTACAATTACTTATTTATTATATTTTAATTATTGCTGGAGAGATTCAAATTCACCCAACTGACGAACGCAACATCAATGGACAATGGACTGCTGATCCCTGAGAATCTGATCTCCAGATCAAATTCTCAACAGGTACAGGTACATGGTACTGAGGTTAATCTCAACTAAATCCCTTTGCTTTATCTCAACGTGTCTCATCAAAATAATTCAGAAATAATTCTTTACGATTAAGTTAGTTCTATAGTTATATGTTTATATATTCTAAAAGTCACACATGGAGTCAATATTATTAATTGGTGTCGGTATCGTCAACTAATTCCAAGAATCTGCATAATTAAAGTAATTTATGACATGAATATATACAATATATGAACTTATACTACAAAATAATATAATTTAAGTCCAGTATCTGTCATGTGACGCTGTACTTTTGAGCATATTCTTCCCAAAATAAAAAAAAATATTGTATTTCTTAAAGTATTTGCAAAGGGAATTCGTTCCATTAATAAATAATATAAAAATAATGTATTTTTTAATATTGAAATATTTACTGAATATTAATTATGGTCATTTACTGTCATCATCAAGAATTACATCAGATTTCAACATTTTTCTGTCACACATGTTTTTATGTGAGATTAAGAGCTATTTCTGTTTTTAAATACTCTGACAATAGATACGATTTCATCACATTTTCTTTTATTGACATATGCTGCAACTTGTCTAACCGTCCCGTCCAAAGACGGGTATAATACTAGTAAATTATAAAAAGCGGTGGCCCAAGATGTTAACCTTGCGGTACACCTGAAGTAATTGGTTTAAATAATCTTGCTACATTAAATATCACTCGTGTAGCGTCTCTAAAGCAATACTTGTGTCTGTTTCAATTAAATGAACATCAAAAGGTCTATTGGCGTTATTTGGTAACGCTTCACCGATCACCGTCCGCATCCTTTCCCCGGTGCGACAGGAGATGGGGACGCTAATGTGCCGGCGAGGGTCCCCCACAATAAATATGACATTGTTAACAGAACCCTGCTACTTGTTAGTTCGGGGCTTTGATCGCTCCCCCCCCCCCTAGCCGCGATCTGTCGGAATGTTTATTAATTCCTGTCGGCCGCCGGCTGCGCGCGCAGTGTTGCAACTTGTGAGTAAACAAAATGACGATAATAATTATTACACACCACTGATGCTCCATCGTCTCCCCTTTCCCGCTTTTTATTGCATTCCTATGTTTGTCAAAGGCAAGGTCGAGTGGTGCCCGTCCTACAGGGCGACACGACATTCGCGAAAGGTTATTTACAGCGCAGGCGCTAGACTTTTTGCTGCCACAAGCACGATTGTTTTTATCCGCCCTGGTAACTTAAGCCAATATGGTGTTTTCAATTTTTATAAAACCGTCCTCATAAATTGGCCGCCCTCTAAATTGGCCGCCCTCTAAATTGGCCGCTCGCGTTCTAAACATGTTGAGGCGGTAATTTGTTAGGCCGGCGTTTTGAAACTAACCCAACTGAGGGATATTTACCAAAAGATGTTCTGAATACTAGTGTTGACTACAAATTACTGCTTTATGTATATATTAATATATATTTATCTTATGATTTTGTCATTCAAATTTTATATATTTTTCATCCGCCCCTTTGATTTGGCCGCCTGCTCTGCCTGTGCGTAACGCCGGCGCCGGATGGTTATATCGGAAACAGGAGCAGATCAAGTGTGAGTGAGATGTAAATTTGTGATTTGTGGAGGTCTATCGCCTCCACAATCTACACGCACCCTGCATATACCTGGATGCAAAACAGGGCTTTCATCAACCTCAAAAGGCTGGTACCGACCCCAACTGACAACAATACAGCTGCTCAGAAAGTTCATGAACAATTGTTCACGTTGTAGAACTTTTATTGCTAATATTTGTATTTACTATATTTTTATATGTTGTAGAATCATGGACTCTGAAAGCAAGAGAGAGAAGACGGATTGATTAACTCTTTCGCACGCGCGTACTTCAACCAGAGATACGTTACAGTTGTAAACAATTTAATTTTTATTATTCTTCTGTAATGTGAAATGTTATAGTTGTGGGGACATGATTTTAAATTCACCGCTGTCTCAGCCGGCATCGATACTAGCAACATAGCGTTACCGGTCGCCGCTACAGGTCTGGCCCGATCCCTCGGCGACGATCTCTCTTCTGTTTTCACCGCTTTGCAACGGCGGTCTAGCCGGCCCACGCGCACCGAGCGAGACCGCCGACTCGCTTCACTTTCATAGTTCACGCGCAACTTCTGCATCTCTTCATTTCTATCCGTAATTCTGTAATTTTTGTTTTATCTACTGTCACAATAAACATCATCACGCCATCATCACTCTTTCATTTAACCACCGACCTAACCCCTAAATAATATTAAAATAATCGTATTTTGTTTCATGTTAAAAGATCATAAATGTGTATGAAATCACAATCGGGACAAGAATATTTTTTCTCGTTTCTCGATCTTTCATGTTGGGCATTTACATTTTTTTAACTTTTGAATCCAAAATGCATCTTCGTAATAAAATTTTACCAAGTAGCGTGTTTTAGAGCCCCCTGTAGCGAGGGGGGGGTGGGTCGGACCGGGTGTAATTAATTTATAAGCACCCTGTTGGGATCAGATTAAAAACCGAGAATGTTTGAAAGATTCGCTGTCGCCCCGAATGGGGGAGAACCTTTGTGCAAGAGCTCTACAGAGGGCGCTTTGTCCCGCGCACCGCTTTAAGAGGGACATATTTATTATTATTACAAGCACTTGTGTTAAATTATTATTACGGATGTTTATAGGTACCTAACCTAACCTAACCTACCCACGTGATTTTCAAACGATTGTAAGGGTCTTGTTATATTTTTTCATTCTTAATGATGCTTAGAGAGACCGCTGAAGCTCACCTTTACATAGGGCTCAATGTAATAAATAATACATGGTATATATAGCACACGTTATGCACAATATTTTAAGAGTAGATACATATTAAAAATATGTGTCAAAAATGTTCAAGCTGCACGTGCCTAATCTCAATCATGTTAGTGATTCAAGCATTTTTCTAAAGTGGTAAATTACGCGACCAAATTATATATACAAAAAATTAAAGGTCGTGGAATTTGAGCGGCCAACCTTTCTTTTGTTAGATGATTTAGGGCCTGAAGCAATGATATAAACGATGTTTTATCACGGCAACGCGTGCCATTGTCAAGGCTTTGCCACGCGTTTGGGGGTACAGTGTACTTGTGCGTGTGGAATAGAAATTCAACCGTGTGAAAGAGGCAATGTCTCGTTACCGTGTGATCATCTACAAAAAACTCCACCTAACCTAAAAGAGACATCAGTTATAAATGTTTTATTTCATTTACATTGTTATTAAATTACTTAATAAAGCGATTTGGCAACGCAAATGTATTGCAACGCAGCACGGCCTGAATTAGTGTAGAGAAAAAAAAAATTCAACGTTGCGGTGAATGAGTAAAACCGATTTAAAATTGTTCTTCATATACACCTATTATATAGTAATAAATGTAATTCTATCTACTACTTGTAATTCTAATTAATTGTACAATTGCTTGTCAACTATGCCCGTCTCGACACAGAATTTTTCTAGGGAGACGGGCACAGTCCAAATAGATTTTTAACATTGTATTATATAGCTACAAATAAATAAATAAATAAAAATGGGAGCTTTTTCTCTTAAAACGGTTCTAGGTTAGCGGAAGATCGCCATTCACTACAGTTTCAAATACATATATTTACGAATTTTAGTACGTTTATTTTGTTCACTAGTGTAATAAAAAGGGCTACAAGAATTGCGTCATTTATGACGTTAAGAGCGATTAAGGTGTCAATAGACAAAGTTCATTTAAGACACTGTTTTATACAGATTCCAACAATGTATAGATGTATCAGTACCCATTTTTAAAAATCTTAATATTAGCTAATGAAATGAAATACAAAGTTTTACTTAAAGATCTTTATTTGGCTGTGACTGTTTTTCCATTTGATATTTTAATATTTTATAATCCGTGCTAGATATTGTTGAAGTAGTCCTGATTTTTAGATTGTTAAATCTGCAAGTAAACCAAATAATTATTTAAAATATACAATCATAATAGGAGAACACATTCTCATTGTGAAGTTGTAATTATTCACAACAGACGGTCTGTCATATTTTAAATGTATTAATTATAAAGATATGCTTATAAAATTAATATCGAAAAATATTGTCGTTGCGCTACCGAGATTCGAACCTATTTATTGGATGTATTCATTTGAAAAAGTGTAACATACAGGTTCGGAAATTTGTCGTCAATAATAATGTCGCTGTAGCATAGTTAGATAATGATAGATCCAAGTTCGAATGCCGGTAGCGCAACAATAATATTTTTCGATAAAATTGATTTTATATGCATATCTTTATAATTAATACATTTAATTATGTATTTGTATTTACAAGTGTCCTCATCTGACAATAGGTGTGTCCCTTCTCCAATCTCGGCGACCTTTTTCCCAACTAGACTGTCATAATGACGTATAGCGTGTCAGGAAAATTGGAAAAGGATTCAGGTATTCGTATGTTCATGGGATACGAAACATCATTATATTGCAGTGCCTACATATATGTATTATATTTAAAAAGCGTCTATTTTCCACTTATTGCAGACGTCCAAGCCTCTGCTATGATAATTGCAAAGACAAGAGAGTGGATCCACATTATTTTTGTTGGTTGTTTGATGCCTATGATCTTCCACTCCCGATAAAGTTAGACACGTTCATTTCATGAATGGAGTCTTTTGTACAATGAAGGGAATGGAATGGAATACTCCACCAGCAACCAGGTCCGCAGTCGCAAATCCAACCAACCCAACATGTATCATAGTGCTGTCGAATTAAAATGAAAAAAAAAATGCATTTTATTCAAATATTAATATAAAATAAGAAAATTTCTCACAAATAAAGACAAAAATGATGAATTTAATAATTCCCGTGCTTACAAATATAGCTGTACAACTTCTTATTAGAAAAACAGGTTGAAATTTTTACATAAGAGCCAAAGATCATTTTAGATGTAGTGGTTTTTCAGAATTTTCCAATCATTTATTAGAAAAGGACCTTTGATAAAAATCTGAGATTGTCTGTTTTACATATAAAAAATGTTGGTCTTGTATTAAATAATTTAGAATAATTAGAAATAAGTAAAGCGTGGTAAATTAACCAAAATATTAAAAATAACTAACTAAATTTATTTACTAAATTTTTTTTTCAATAATCTAAATAAGATACTAGGTTTATTTTTTAAATAATTTTTTTCATGAACACGATGTTCAATTTGACAGAGAGAGACTCGACACGTGCGCACAAACTCTCATTCATAGACACATATAACTGTTTATTCTTAAATGATAGACAAACAAATTATAAAACATTTATTCCGTTTTAACAGCTGGTCAAATTCACCCAACTAACGAATGTAACATCGACGGTCAGTCGATTGATATTTAACGTTTAATGTACAACAAGCGAGACGGTGAATCATTGAAACTTTGTATGTAAATGGTGGAATACGAAAATTAAGAGTCGTCTCTAAGGAATCTCATGGGAGTATAATGCCTGTCTCGATAATTTCATAAAATTCTCATCCGTAGATTCGGGCCATAATGAAGAGTAATAAATACGTTTCTTTTTTTTATCTATCTACCACATAATCTAGATATCACATAATGAATTCATGGAAATGAATGTGCTGATAAACTGGCCAAGAAGACCACTCTTTCCGGAGTTTTCCTCCATCAATTCCACATCCCGATGTATGACAGATTTAATATGGTAAAAAAACGTACGAATTCTATCTGGACTGCACAATGGATGGATCCAAATAATCATAAGGGTGATCGGCTTAAAATAATTCAAGGATCTATTACCCGCACCCCCTGGTTCTCCAAAGGAAAGTCTCCAAAAGAACAATATCAAATATCTCTAGAATGAGAATTGGGCATTGCCAGGTGGCCTCTCATTTATTCAGATTGAACTTAATAGATTCCCCAATATGTGAGTGTGGTGCCGAGGAGGAAACCCTTGACCATATTTTTTTTGCCTGCCCATCGGGGATCACAGGTTTTTTTTTACAGTGGTCTCGTCAATGGTAATTTTCAGCTCCCGGTTAACTTGTGTCAGCTTCTTTCCCTTAACTCGCCACGTTTAATCTATATAATAGCAAGTTTTTTGAACGACAATGGTATTGACTTGTAATATAGAATTTCTTATTCTATAATATTATTGTACTTTTTTCTATAAAATAAAGCTTTTTACTTGATTAATGGCACAAATTATTCATGAAGGGTGGATTACATATTTAAAAGAAGAAGAAAAATCTAGATACCTTAAAATATTAATTATCATTTAACTAATCTTTTCTTACAAATAAAAAATCTCCAAACGCCATGGCTCTACGACTTATAGTACAGGAAATTTTGAGCTACGAAGGAAGAAATATAAGGGTTGTAGAAGAAGAGAAATATTTGGAAGAAGGGAAAATCAAAAGGGGACCGAAGGGAGGCTGTATCGCGGATTGGGGAAGACAAATTTATGAGAAAAGATAATAGAGGTGGAAAATAATACAGCTAGTTATTAAATTAATTCTCACCTTCTATGGTTCCGGGAGACCATTGAGAAGATTCTGAAACATAAAATATATTAATTTGTTCAATAGACTAAACTTGTACTACACATACCACTACTCAATAGTTTCGAGAGGTACTGTCCCTCTCATCATCAGACGATAACTGAGAAGGACTGATTATGAAAAAAACTACACTTCTATAAACTATAGCAGTGAAGAAATAACCCAATGTGTGAGTAGTACCAAGTTTATTTTATTGAAAAAAAAATAATATTGCATCACAAAGCACAAAAAATAACTGTTTACTCTTTATACAGGGTGTAAGAGACCTAGTCAACAATGTATTCAAGAGATATGTACCTAATCTCAATCATGTCAGAGATAAAATCATTTAAAAAAAATCGTAAGTATGCGATTATTTCGATTAATTGCAGTATTTTATTGATTTCAAATGATATATATATATATATATTTATTTATTTATATATATTTTGTCATCCATATTTTTGTACTAACAGAGGTGGATACATAATAAACATACATAATACATAGTTTATTGTGTGGGATGGAGTAGACTTCACCTCTGATATATACAGCGTTGTCCTGGATACTTTGCTAGACTGAAGTCTGTGTTAAAGTAGCCAGTTTTTTTTTCGTGCTGTTGTGGTGTTATTTGGAATAAAAAGAGAATTACAAATATGAATAAAAAAGTTAAAATAAAATAAAAATATATGGAGTGGGAGTGTTGTAGGACTAGTGAATTATTATAATTGTATAAATTATATTAAATTGTTGGATAGCCATGCTTCTGATTCATCTCTACCTGATTGAATCATATATTCGGTCCATATTTGTGTAATCTTATTGGAATTAAACGATTTCCAGTTGGTACTGAGTGTGTTGTACAGTTTCGGAGCTAGGAACATGTAGAATCTTTGATAAAATGTCGTTGTTGCTCTCGGAACTGGTGTGTAGATGTTTGTTGTTTGTCTTGTGTTGTGTCCATGATTTATTGCTATATATATATATTGATACAAAAAATTTAATGTTATGGAATTTCGAGCGGCTTCACTATTTTTTGTTCGACGATTTATGGCTTGAAGTAAAAATATCGCTTAACAATTGAACAATTTCGCAAATATTTATTTCGAAGAACGGAAACTTTGATTTTGTAAAAATTTCAAAAAATAATCTTTTCCGTAACAGTGCGAAGTTTGCACATATTCCTTGAACATTTTCGACTTGTAATTTAGTCAGGTAGTCAGATAGATTCATTTTGTTCCTAAACCTATGTGCAATGTAGCATATAGTATATTATGTAATATCATGGTAACAGCATAACCAAGTCAATACTTGCTGCACGCCACTGGTATTCAGTTCAATGCGATACCGAAGCGTCAATAATCTGAGTATTTAATTAACTAGAACGAAACATTACAAATAAATAATCTTAATTTAATCAACCGATTTCGGTACCAACGTAACTTGCGCCTGTTGTACACCAGTCCTGAGAAAGATACGTTAGTATAGAAAACCGGCTAACGTAAAAACAACACAGTGGTTTAAACAACGTTGTACGTACGTCCGGGATGTCCACGAACCCTCCACGATCTAACGGCGCGTATTCGGGTGGCGACGTGGCCTCTCTTCTCATGCGGATGCCTTGCGCCAGCACCAGCACGCAGACTAGCACAACCAGCAGAAAGGTGGACAGGAAACGCATGACTGTCGACGAAGCGGAATATACAGAAACTCAATTAATTCAAATTAAAAATATCTTCATTATTAGCAAAATTAATTCGTGGCATCATATTATATAAATAATGAGAAAAAACACATTGTTTAAAACCACTGTTTGATGATAACGAGGATAAGAATGATATTTATAAATAATCTGGGGTCTAAAAATTAATTTACAATGATCGCAATCATTTGTATATACAGGGTGGCCCAAAAAAGTGAGAACATTTCGTAAAATGTGATATAATTACATCAAAATTAGTTTATCTATATCGACAATAGCTTAAATAGTTTACTAATTTACCTATATTACGTTTTATTTCGACAATTTCCGGTCGCCATCTTTGATTATTAATTTTCCCATTGTTGCCCAGAATGACAAAAATCACTGCAGAAGACCGTATTCTGATCAAAAATTTGCGAATTGAAAAACGTCAGAGCGCTAGGAAAATTGATCAAAGAGTCTCAAAACAAAGCCTAGAGTATAGTTAGACATTACAGCATAACCGGACATTACAGCGGGACGGAGATCCATCTCACACAGCCAGAAAAACAATCAACTTTCTTCGTCGTGAGAATGTTAATTTCATCGAGCCAGGCATGTGGCCACCGAACAGCCCAGATTTAAACCCAGTAGATGATGCAATACGGGGTGTTTTGATGATTTCTGATTAGCTAAATATTGTGCAAAAAATAATAATGAATTATATTATGTTTTGAAATAACTCGTGTGTTCTCACTTTTTTTGGGCCACCCTGTACTCTGGTAAAACTTGCATAAATTTTGATATTAGAATTTACAGTAGTTCCTAATTAGTTACACATCACTTATACATTTTTAGTTTTGTTTTTATCTAGCTTGTATTTTTAATTTTAGTGTACATTGTTTTCTGATGAATCGAAACAATGTGTTTTTTTTTATTATTATTTATAATTCAAATTAAGTTCGTAATTATATGTTTAAATCACTAAATAATATCAGCAGTATGTATAAGAAAAATTGACGCAAATCAACATGAGCACGAACATTACACAAGAGGAAGAGACAGAATGAGACCGCCATTCGGGAAGAAGGTAAAATGAAGGTGAAATCGGTGATGAAGATGTGCAAGATAAGTTAGGTGGTGAAATTATAGTGGCCCGTGTCCACGTTGATGTGCGCGCGTGTGTGCCGGATGTGATGCTGTGATGATTCGTATATCGCTTTACACCGCACTGTTCTATACACGCACTCGAGTCAAATCTCCCATAGAAATCTCATCCAAGGACACAGACCGTAACGAAACTGAACATGTATTATTCAACGTGGTAATAATTTTAGTAGTAGGTGGTGACCCTGATTCATACTAAATAATGGTTTTATGAATTGAGAGCAAAGGCGGCGCTTCGTATATTCCGTCTGTATAAATATTAAATATGTGATTATTGTGACGCTTCCTTATTGATAGAAATATTAATAACTCCGTTGACACGGAGATCACTGAAGTATGAATATAACCAGGGGCGTGCAGTGCATACAAGCAAAAAACCTGTGCATTACTAATAATTCTAAAAACAAACATAAATTAAATAACTGGATTAACATAATCGAAAACATTATTTTACAATTAGCACCGTTTGTGTGCTAAGTTCTAAAAACTACCACGACAATTCACCGCTGTACCCATGGCGCTCTTTGGTATTCACCGCATCGACCTATTCATATTACTCTGTTCTGTTTTTAAGCTAGTGAATTACTCGAGTCATATAAATGGCTATTAACTGAATTGAAAATTCCTTTCAGTTGATTCGTTTTGTATGGAATCGTTACGTATGCTACTTTTTTTAACAGAATAACATTAGAAAGGCTTACAACTGCGTGCTAATCATTGAATCTCTTTTAGTAATTCGCGAATTTTACTAAATTACTGTTTTTAACGTGTTGATTTCACGATTGTTTTTTAAATTTGGTGCATGGATTGGTGTTTGATTTGGTAAAAACAAAAAGCAATTGGCAGAACTATTTCCTACATTGACCTTTAATAAAAATTATTAATATTCTAATTCTTAAAAACGTGTATACGCTTTTTATATAGATAAGAAAGTATTATTTTACGTTAAAACTTAAACTTTAAAAACACTATTAATAGTACTCTAAAATTATAAATAAATACATGGTAGGGTCGTATAAACGACGGATTTATTTGGTCTAAAGACGTTGGTTAAACGAAAGTACATATATTATATATGATTGTATAATATCATTGGTAACAGCATAACCTAAATCTATACCTACTGCACGCCACTGAATATAACATTGTTGTATTAAGAATTTTCCTATTTTTCATCATAGTGAAAAATATGATGTAGATATATAGAAGAGCGGATATGCCCGATGATAGCAGAAGAAATCTCTTTGAGCCAATGGCAATATATAAATAATAATCCTATATACTAGTCGGCAACTAAAAAACATTCTAATAAGTTAGCAACAAAAAGATACATAGAAATAATGACGTCATGTGCGTTATCAAAGAAAACATTAATTTTTTTAAATATAAATTAACTGTATTAATTAGAAAGAAATGCATATAAAATCAATTTTATCGAAAAATATTGTTGTTGCTGCCGGAATTCGAACCTGGATCTCTTCACCGACACAGTTAGAACCTATTTGTTACACTTTTCAAATTGATACATCTTTCGTTCTATCTATAATATTTGAAAGCCATCTTCTTTACATTTACGGAATCTCAAATACATTTGAGTAGTCCGAAATAAGTAAAATAGACAGCAGTGTGTTTGCACATTAGTTTATAATATACCTGGTGATCAGTGAGTCTTCGAACTCAGCACGGGGAAAGTTAGGCACAGAATACTATATGATAACACAAGCGCTTCTCGAATCTATGCTCGCCATATTTATACTACTCGTCTTGACGTGTTCGCATGCATTGATAAGGTTTTCGTGACAACAGTTTTAACGATTTCGTGATAGCATAATGAAATATATTACACGATACCTTTAAAAACCCAGTTTTTATATCAATTAATCGTGATTAAGTACACCGTTTCTTTACTGAAATATTTGATGACTAATATATAATAATTTATAACAAATCATTAGCGGTGTAAGGCATAGATATCAGATACGGATTCCGGTACCGGTCACATACGAGAAGCGGATATCGTCTGTATGTGAAAATGTGATTTTACTTATCATTCCTAGCTCCAATATTCAGGAGTTACGAATTTTAAGTTTTAAAACAACCCGCCATTTTGAAAATCGGTGGCATATCAGGCTGGCTAACAAAGATAACCGAGATATGTGCGGTCCAGAATCAAAAGCGGACATGTCCATTTTACCTGTTTTCGAATAAATGCAAAAAAAACATTGTTTATTTATTTCCATCAACGCCCTTGTGGGCTTTTACGTAAGAATAAATTTTTATTTATTTGACATTTCAATATAACAATTTAAATATAATAAAAACTAAGTATAATTTACATAAAAGTGTGCTCCTGTAACGAAAAATGTCAACGAAATTCACCTTGTTACCGAGCCGATGCATCCGCGATATTGGAGAGTTAACAGCTTAATTATTTCTATGTGTACCTACAGAAAACACTTCGTGTTGTCTCGTTTGAGTTGGTACTTTATACGAAACCATTTGTATCAACTCAGGGCAGTCCAACATGCTATTGATCATTTTACAACAGTCACTTTTGGAGTCATATTAAACATGACCGAGCGCCACAGGTCACATGACCAAATGCTGCCGTCTTATTGGCTGAAAACATATTTGTCTGTGTTTGAAAGCGATGTTTTCAATTTTTCTTCATTATTTCGACTAAAATAATTTAGCATTGTAAATGGTGTCCAGTGGAAAATTTTCAGTTTTAATATTAAATAGAAAAATAAAAATTATAAAGTTATTCTCATATTTTATTTACAAAATGGAGTTTATGTGAACATATTTAGTGCTGAAATTGTGTTTTATTGTCGAACCCGGGAAACAGCTGCAGTTGCGGTACCAAAAACTCGTCGATCATTCGGCAATACACGTCAGCAGTGACTGTCTCTCGCTGGATAAAAAAAGAAGCGCCAATTGTCCCTCGGGCAGAAATGCACATCACACTTTCGTTTTTGGGTAATGCAAACGTTTTTGATGGCGTTCCCTCGGATTGTCGGGGCACCAGTATCTCATGTTCTGTTTATTAACACAGCTATCGATATGAAAATGTGCTTCGTCAGTAAACAATATGTTTCCAAGCGTTTGTGCTGTTTCAAAACGTTCCGGCACCGTTCTCGCTAAGATTTCACGTAAAGAATAGTCATTTTAGTTGAGAAACTGCACGATTTGCAGTTTATATGGGTGAAACTGTAATTTTTTTTCAAAATAATGTGCACTGTTGATTTTTTTCATTCCAGTGCAGGCCGCAATCTTCCTTATCGATTTACGCGGATTGCGCATCATTTCACGTCGAACTTGAGCCACATGTTCTGGCGTCGCTGCTGACGTTGATGGTCCCGGAGGAGTTTGGTTAACCATTGTCCCTTCTTGTCTGAACTTTTAAACCCATCACCATATAAGTTGCGTGCTCGGCTCATCACTTACTCGTCGAATATTAAAGTGAGTACAAAAAGCGCTACGAGCACGAACCAATGAATCACCGCACTTTAAATATTGCTCAACCGCGGCGCGCTCCCAACCAATGACTCATTGCAACTGGCGGCAAATCAGAAAATCACGCGCGTCGAACAACACCTCTCCCACTTACCTCACCCTGATAGTTTACTAGCAATTACAATTTAATCTTGAATTTTTTCCGCTGGAAACCCTACAGTTACACTACTGTTTTATTAATAAAAATTTAACTTTCCCACTCTGCACACAATGGATTATTTTCGATTATTACAGATTAATTTTGAGTTCAATGGTTATAGTCGACAAAAACAAACATCTCCGACGTCTTATTTAATGGCCGTGTCCACGTTATGAGATAAATCTCAGTATCAACGAGTTGAGATTTCGATCTGAAGATAAACGCAGAGATCAGCTTAATATTGGTAGAAAAAGACAAAAACAAGACATTAAGCCCCACACTAGGAAGATGATTAAAACTTTTGGGCCCTACAGAACATTTTAAATGGGTACTTTTCTATATTGACGAATATTTTTTTAAATCTATCACAAAAAGATCATTTCTCATGTATTTTATAAAAACACATGAAAATATTATCCCGCTAACACGCTGGGTTAATAAACAGAGAGAATATGTCAAAAAAACATTTACATTTGAAAATAAAATACCATTGAATAAGTAAAAGTATTCAGGTAATCAGTAAATGATCAGTAAATCAGGTCATTTATATAAGAGAAATAATTAAATGGCTCGCCATTTAAAGACGTTCCCAAAGAGCAGACGTACTCAATCTTCGAGAAGATTCCCCCGTATGTAAACTACTATGAACTACTATGAATAGAATAATAAACAGTTGAGGCACAGTATACTTTTTCGCTTCCGCTCACATGCGCAGAAGTTCAAAAATCTCTCACTATTCAAATTATAAAAGGAAACGTCAAAACCATTCAAAAGTAGCTCACTTTTAACATATTTTATAACAAAACAAATACCGCTTGTTTTAGTTATTTTTACAGAAAGATATTCGTTAAATTTTCAATGAATGATTCTCAGTTTTCCAAAACAATGGTAAGAAAATGACTATTACTATTCAATTAAACGTGCGCTACAACATAAATAGGCTCATTTTAATAGTCAATATTTACAAATTTACTACCGCAAGGACTATTGAAAAATATTTCTACGTATAAAAGACACTCATAAGTATGTGTATTTCAAAAGGATTGTAATAATTGGTCGTCCGTTTAGATATCAATCAGATCTTATATTTAAAGAGTACAATGTCCTAGATATAAGACAAATCTTTATGTTGAGACTCGTTCAATATTTCCATACTAACAACAACTCTCCTCAAGCAATAAATCATGGACACAACACAAGACAAACAACAAACATCTACACACCAGTTCCGAGGGCAACAACGACATTTTATCAAAGATTCTACATGTTCTAAGCTTCGAAACTGTACAACATACTCAGTACCAACTGGAAATCGTTTAATTCCAATAAGATTACACAAATATGGACCCAATATATGATTCAATCAGGAAGAGATGAATCAGAAGCATGGATATCCAACATTCTAATATAATTTATACAATACCTTCACTAATAATTCACTAGTCCTACAACATTCCCAATACATATATTTTTATAATATTTTTATTTTATTTTTACTTTTTTATACATATTTGTAATTCTCTTTTTATTCCTGTCGATAAATAACACTACAACAGCACGAAAAAAAAAATGGCTACTTTAACACAGACTTCAGTCTAGCAAAGTAGCCAGGACAACGCTGTATATATCAGAGGTGAAGTATACTCGTATGTATCCACCTCTGTTAAAACAAAAATATGTATGTCAATATGTACATAAATTGTAAGAAAAGTGATTTTTTTGGGAACGTCCTTAAATATTTTGTTAGCAAGAAAGAGCCTGTTTTTGTCGGGAGTGAAAAAATGTCAGGCTGCTGGTTAGGTTAGGTTAGATTGGGATAGGTTAGAATGCTGTTCTAATATGACATTATTTGCTGATCAATCTTGTTTCATCATTCCGGCGGAAAACGTTTTAGAACCTGCCAAAACCTCAATATTATTCTGACCGTTGAAATGATAGCCTTTTTATACGGGGTCAATTATAGGAGGCCTTTCCATTTTTTGTAGTAACACTATTGCCAAAAAACCATAAATATCTGTAACTTTTTATTATGAAATATTAGATGAACAGAAAATATTAAATTATAAGCATTTATTGTTTATTGCAACATGATAGTGTTGACCTTGCCCTCGATAGTTACCGTGTACCGTCCTGCCATCCCTGGCAGCTATCTTATCTGTCTACTTAAGTTCACATATACGGTTTAGATGCTTTAAAACAGGTCTTTGAATGCAATGATTTAAAGAGGGTAATTCCAGTCTGATCGGGCGTGCGCCGTAAGGCCGTAATTCCCCTCGAAGACCTCGGCCCCATCCTCACCCACCGGGGCTCTGGGGACCTTCTCGCTCCGGCACTGTTCTGCAGCCTCGGCCAATCAGGGATCGGCTCGGGTGCATTTCATCTGTTATTCGACGGGGGGGAGGGAGATGCTCTTTTGGCGGCAAAATCTAAAGCATTTTTATGTTCACAGGATGTTAACATTATAATCGTTCCTCGCTTTGTAGACATCGTATTTTTTAATTAATTTAAATACTAATTAAAATGTTAATATAAACATTTATTTTCTTAAATTAGATTAATCACTGCGGTTTTTTTATGATAAACATAAAAGAGGATACTTAATTACGTATTACTTTGTTTTTAACCACTTTTATGTGTTAATTTAATACATCAACCGGTTTCGGAAAATACATTTTCCATTCATCATGATTTCAAGTAAACTTTGATTGTAAAAAGATATTTATTTATTATTATTATTTTAAAAGTATTGTCCACGTATGTGTATGTATATATTGAGTGTTTTATATACGTCTATGAACCTCGGTTATTATTATTCTATATTTATCTAAATACAATATTAACTGTAATATTTTTACAACACGCAAGATTCACATTAATAGAAATGTGACAGGCAGAAATTTTCAGACGCTAAACTGACTGAAATCTGGTGTACCGGTAATATCGGCATGGAGTCAAAATCTTCTTCATTGAGAATACGACTAAAAAAAAGGATACAGTCAAAAGTATTCAGTTTTGTCGCATTAACCAGGTTGGTAAAAAAAATACGGACGACGTATGCGCGAAATATGACTTATTGTTATTTGGAGGTGAGGGTGATCTTGATCATATTTTCAGATTAAGCACAAATTGTAATTTTTTCTTACATGGAAAGCCGATTACTTGTAGAATGATTTGCCTTTGATTTGTAGGATGATTTGCCTTTGATTTGTAGGATGATTTGCCCTTGATTTGTAGGATGATTTGCCTTTGATTTGTAGGATGATTTGCCTTTGATTTGTAGGATGATTTGCCTTTGATTTGTAGTATGATTTGCCTTTGATTTGTAGGATGATTTGCCTTTGATTTGTAGGATGATTTGCCCTTGATTTGTGGGATGATTTGCCTTTGATTTGTAGGATTATTTGCCTTTGATTTGTAGGATGATTTGCCTTTGATTTGTAGGATGATTTGCCTTTGATTTGTAGGATGATTTGCCTTTGATTTGTAGGATGATTTGCCTTTGATTTGTAGGATGATTTGCCTTTGATTTGTAGGATGATTTGCCCTTGATTTGTAGGATGATTTGCCTTTGATTTGTAGGATGATTTGCCTTTGATTTGTAGTATGATTTGCCTTTGATTTGTAGGATGATTTGCCTTTGATTTGTAGGATGATTTGCCTTTGATTTGTAGTATGATTTGCCTTTGATTTGTAGGATGATTTGCCTTTGATTTGTAGTATGATTTGTCTTTGATTTGTAGGATGATTTGCCTTTGATTTGTAGGATGATTTGCCTTTGATTTGTAGAATGACTTACCTTTGTTGATGACAATTTTGCGAAATCTGCGTAGCACCATGAATAAAAAGAAAAACAAGTTAATTTGATATAATATGTATTTAAAGATACTATCATAAGGCTCTGAATGGACCGGAACAAATCGGAACGCTCTGCAATTCTTACAAATATACTTTGGTACGAAGGATTCTCACAAATACATCTCCGTCTCGTGATATATAAATTTCAATTACAGCGCTTTGTCGTTCTTTTGAATTCAATAAAAATATAGCAGTAAACATAGCGCAGTGTTTATATTAATAATATCATAAAGTACCTAGTTTAATATCTGCACGTCACAAATAAAAATTGAATGAGAAATTCGCATATTTCATTGAAGAGAACAGTCAAATTACTTTGAATGTGTGCATTAGACCTTTTCGTTTTGTGTTGTTTCATTAATATGGAAGACGTGTTCAGAAAAACCGACGTTTTATATTTTATAGAGAAAGACAAAAAAAATAGCGAGCTCGATAAAGTAGCAACGTCTAACAGAGTGCGTAAGAAAGATATTGATAGAATTGTAAATTGTCAAGATGGGAAGATGTGCAGCTGATGTTCTAGGTCAACAGTCGGCAGTTTGTCAAATGTGAAGAGCCAAATTGTCTAGGAAACACGATAACAAAGGTACCAGAGAGCCGATTTATAGTGAAAAAAAAGATCGAGATTTTTTATTTAAAAATTTAATTAGAACTGCATCGCTTTTGATAGCTTCATTATATCTGGCAAATAGCTACTTATTTTTAGTTGAATACGTGATTGTAAATTTTCATCTATTATTCCGCTTCTAAGTTTATTTTTTATTCGGTTCATAGTTGAGAATGATAGTTCGCATGTATATGTAGAGCCAAAGATTGTGCATCTATGTTTCAGACAAACTATTCCATGTAATAAATATTTTTGTTTCAATTTTAGACAGTTGTTTTACAACTGTTCACTTGTGCTGAGAAATCATATTGGATCTCTCTCTTTCGAGTTCTTTCAAGCGGCTGGTCAGATCTGTGCATATGTTGCTCCACAGTTCATTGCTTTTCAAATCTATCAACTGCATCTGGAGTGAACCAGCATCTGTATCGAACGGTGTTAAGTTCATTGATATTTGTTTTGAGAGGACATACGATGAAAGCTGGTGTAGCCTTATTTGTTCTGATTTGTTGAAAACGTTCACCAAAACTATTTTAACAATATAACATACGGCTCATATTGAATAACGCGAGTGTGTGGTCATGTGCGTATTGGTGGTGGTAGAGAGTATTGGAGGCTCTATCTCATAAACTCATCAGTTATAAGGCTGCTTGAGATGAGGTGAAATCGGAGTTTATGTCTGAAGAGCCGCAAACGTCCATGAAAAGAACCGCATGTGGCTCGCGAGCCGCTTCTATCGACCCCTGTTTTAGATTGTACGTAATATAAGTATGTACATTTTTATCGTATATTATCGACATTTCCATTTCGAACCCTGAAAAAGACAATCTCATACGACTTAAAAACAGACAAAAATGTGTTCAGTTCAGAAAATTAATTCGAGACAGAAATATATATAACAAAAATCTCTCGAATCGAAATGAGAGTAGTTAGTTATCCTTAAATTGTTAATCAATTCCCTTTAAGGACACGCTTTATACCCAGGACAGACAAGTAAGAGAGGGGAATGGTGTTATATTTGCTATTTGGTATTATAAATCACTGTGGACCCGCAGGAGAAAGGAACAATTGCTGACGGGCGCAGGTTCGAACCTCGAGTACGGCAGGGTTGTCAATTCCTTTCTGCGTATTTCTATAAACCGACTAAATTATTAAAACAATCTTTTTAATTCGCTTTGAATTTGATTTTAATGTATTTTATTTTGAATTCACGTTAAAACATAGTTATGCAATTGAAACAAATTAGAAATATTACTGAGAAAGACACTATCTATCGAGACTCGAACCCGAAACATTATATTTCCGGCATGTTTTACCTTATTAGTAAGTCATATGTTATATTTATTAAAAGCATGACTTCCAACGGAATTAGGATAGAATCTGACAACTAGTTATGAGCTCAAAATCACAAACCGTGAGTCAATCACTGATATTTTTGAGTCACACTTACTATCAGTGATTGAATATCTGGTAATATCGTGATTTGTGATTAATTTTTTATTTTATTTATATTTTGTTGTGAACCATGATTCGGCGCATGTGTATATGTGAAACGAAAATATTCATGAAAGAATGACGTTATACTTCGTGATAAATGCCATCTAGTAGATTCTGTCAAAAACGTTTTACGCATTTGACCCGAGAACGCTGAGAATTTGACTCGAAAAATAAACTCACATTATTTAAAGGGTTTCCATTATTTTTGTGATGATATTAAATTATATATGCTAGAATATGTTTTTTACACAAACGAAGTTTGAATAATATACGTAAATACGCTCAAAATTATGTTTTTTTATTTATTTCGTGTATTGTGATACGTATTAGTAATACAACTGTGATCACAGTCACAGTTCTCAATCACAATCACACCAGTGTGTCAAGAGTAGCATTTTTTCTCATCGCTACTGACAACACTATATGGTGTTACTATAGCGTACGGTTACCGGCAATATAAAGTTCGAGATCGAATCCAGGTGGTGATTATATTTTTTCTGATATATATTATCTTGTTGACAATACACAATATACGAGTATGTATAGAGGACCTTACCATTATGCACAGAAGCCAAATGTATTTTATCCATTTTGCAATGGGTTCCAGTGTTTTTAGTTGCGCTACTGTGTCAAATATATTAAAAACCAACGAGTTCGGTGGCCTGTTCTGACTCAGGTGAAAGAATTTTCACCGCGATATGTATACACTTATCATAGAAGAGAAGCAGTTGGCTACGTAGGATCCAAAGAGACCCACATGTTCTCAAAGTCGACGAAAAAAAAAACTGAATGGTGAGGAATAGAGTATTCTCCTTGAAATGATCTAGGCCCACCCAATAAACGCCTACTCTAAAAATACTCATCTATCACGATAAAAAAAAACAACCGAACACGTTAATGCCATCCCTGTTTTTCTCTTCCCGGCTGAGTGTGATCGCGGAGATGGGGGCAGGTGGAATGTTTTTATTAATACTTGGAGGGGCAGGGTATCGGCCACGGCTCACTAAAGAGCGGTGCATAATCTGCTCTAAGAGAGGGTAATGAAACAAATAAATAAACTATAAATCACCCCTTATGATGGGCGCCCCCGAAACGCAATAAAAATACCAACTAGTACCTCTTTAGATAATAATGTGACGTGGCTTTAATATTGTCAACATATGTCGTTACTGCCCCATAGAACTCGAGTTCGATAGTTTCTTCTTGCAGTTGGTTGATAAAATTATAATAATAAAATATTAGTGATATATTTTGCCAAAACCGCGAAATTACAAATATATTTGACGTTTAATTACGTAGTTATACAGTAGATTATCGATTACCCGAGGTGGTAGGGAAAAAATTGTTCTGAATGTAAAACAGATATGTCCAAGGAAAAAAATAAAACAAAAACCAAAAATTATTCTACATACTAGCTCACATATCTGTGTGAGCTATGCAAAACCAAAATACAAAATATGATCACGTCGTCGACCGGAAATTTCGGATGACAGCGTATTCGCAATTTCGTCAGTTATATTTAATGATATATAATAGTATTAATAATTCAGCTAGTTCGATATTCAAGTACCTATATAAAATGTAATATAATGATTTTTTCCTTTTTTGTGGATAGTTACACCCCACCCTATATAAATATGTGTGTTATATTGGATGCCGCCATTGCTCGACTTTGCTCATTTTGCACTCTAGGACCCTGAAGAGTATATAGTCACTTCCTCCCTCCCCTGTCTCTTTCTTATTTCACCTTCTCCCTGTATGAACCAAATTTTACATACATCAATACTACTTTGAAAATAATTACGTTATTTTGACAGACCCTTTGTTAATGATAGATAGGCAAGCACTAAGCACAAATCTACATTGTTATATTTTAGGATTCGAAAAAAAAAAATATATATAAAATATTATCATGCACAAATTTTTATCCCTGAGAAATTATATTTTTCAGTATAATTGTGTTTTTACAGAAGAAAACATTAATTATTGTCTCTTTTTTTTGTAGCGGTGCACTTATGAAATTGAAGTTATTTTCAATGTATCAGAATGAATGAACAGAAAAATTAGTTTACAAAATATCTTAATTTGTGTAAGAAAATATATTATACGAGTACATCTCGGAAAACAGATATAATCCATAAAGAGTGATTTTCATTTGCGTCTAATTCCTTTGTGCGAAATAAAGTTTTTTAAATGCTTTGACTCCATTTTTATTAACACCAATTAGCTGTAAATGGATTGAAAATAACAAAAAGGAAGTTACAAAATTAGCATTTGATCTAGCTGCGATGTACGACCTTGCTACACCAAATACCTGGCACGAAAACAAAATGGCCGGGAAGGAATGGTTTCGTTCCTTCGTGATGAAAAAATGCTGATTTGTCGATAAGAGTAATTTAGCGATAGCTACAACTTTCAACCGGACAAATGTTGAAGCTTTTGTCATCATTTTGAGCCCCAAGATATTTACAATATGAATGAGACTGTGATTACAACGGTTTACCTGACAGAATAGTACTGTTTCTAAAAATAGTGTATTTTTAGTTTATTAGCTACAATATAAACTCCTAAATTATTGTACTTTAAGAACTGTAATTTCCATAATTATGACTGTAATAAATCCAATAAATATTATTTTTCAACTAATTTTGACGATTTTTACCAGTGTTACATTCGACCCCAGCCTCTGTTACAATCGTTCTGAAGGTCGGTTATAACATTTTACTTTTCATCATCACCCCTCTTTATACCCTAATCGTAGTTACAAGGAATATAATTATTGACTATTGTTAGCCAAATAAAGACACTTTATGGAACAGTAATTATTTTTGATCTAACTATAACTATAGTTTAAAGAAGCAGTTAAAGTAAAAATGTTGCAACCGTACCCAGTATACCCTACATAGAAATAATTTTTATTTCTATAATTATTTATCTTCAAAATAAGTAAAATGATGGTAAATGAACACAACTCAATGAATGTTATCTGACGCCGAGACAATATCGACTAGGTACTAGAATTACAATAATAATATAAACCATATATTGTTAACTCTTTCTTAGGACTTGAATTTTTCAACGGAGTTAGCAATAATTCACTCAACCTGATGGTGCTGCGGGTCATTAAAATCCGAGGCCGACTAAGATATTTTCTCCCAGTTGGCAATATGGAATATTGAAAAATATAATCAATACATGTACATAATATTAATAATGAATAATAACAATAATCATAAAATATGAACGAGACAATTTCTATTCTTATTTTCTGTGGTATTAATATCAAAAATGACAATAATCAAAACATTGCCTGTCTATGGCTGGCGGCATAGAAAATTAGAAAACAGAAAGGATATCTTGGCGGTGTGGCGAATTGTTGTGTTATTGGAGGTGTATTTGTAATTTTCTATAGTTTATTCGAGAAATCTGTTTATTTTTGTAAAAAAAGTTAATAAGTCGTTCCTTGATTGCTGTCACGCTCAATTGACTTGAAATATTATTCTTTTTGCGTGATACTACCGAAAGTAACCTCAAAATGACAGGCGTCCTCTTTGAAGATATTTTTAATATAAAAGACATGGACCCCGAAGGCCAGAAGTTCGACAGATGCAGTAGGCTGCATTGTGAATCAGAATCTTTCAAAATGGATCTCATATTGGATATCAATTCGTGGCTGTATCCAATGGAACTGGGTGATAAATTTCGGTGAGTTTTAACTTACAGTGGCGGATTAAGACGATTATTGTTTGATGTGCATATCAGTAGTATAACAAAAAGAGCATACCAGATGTTAGAATTTTTTCTTGTCTGTAAACCTTTCATCTACGCATATTAATACACTTTGTATGTCAGAAGTCATCTGAAATACGAAGTCAAATTTGTGTAATTACCATGACGATAGAGGGCATTCAACGAAAGTTTGCTGGATGTATAATGATTCAGAACTATCATTATTTTTTCAAGACATCTCATGGATTACAGTCTCTAGAACCTCAATCATCGATGTATTTTCCTAGATTTTGAATATCATAGTTCACAAACTCTTATATAACCAGGTTGATTGTGTAGAATTACCTAATTAACATATTTCACAAAATTTCTAAATGACCATCCTACAATAGCATCTCATTTTACAGCGCAGTTATGTAAATACATATGCCAAATACTTCCTTCTAGAAGCATGAAATGATTAATTACTTAATAGTATTCATTATTACAAAATTAACATTAAAACAATTTAATTCTTCTTCAATGGTAGTAACTACCGACTCCTTCCTCCAGCAGCGGGTCCTATACTTTTCACATTGTCTACCCAGTCTTGGTTTTCTGATCTGTATTTTTCCCTCAGGATTTATATTGAATATCCTTTTTGGGATTTGTGAATCCTACATCTGTTGCTATTATCCCGCTCATCTCGGCTGGAGCATTTTTATGTGTATTAAGAGTGTAGGTTTCTTGTAGTCTGTAAACTCTTCTGGTCTTCTGGTCTCAGGAACGCATTGTTCAATCAAGAGAACTGACATACCATACAATAGAGAACAGTTCATTTTGGAAGACTTCCTAAGTATTTTCCTAAGACAAATTCAACCTCATTTCTTTCATACCGAGTTTCTGACCAGCACCGGGAGACTCAAAAATGAAAGAAAGATAATATGAATATATTTTCACCAACCATCATTTTTATTTAAGCACTGACCTAACCCCCAAAAATGTAATTATAAGCTTTGTTAAAAAATCCAAGTATTCAAATGTTATTCAACATTTGAATACTTGGATTTTTTAACAAAGCTTATAATTACATTTTTGGGGGTTAGGTCAGTGCTTAAATAAAAATGATGGTTGGTGAAAATATTTATTGTGACAGTATGATATAACAAAGAATACAGAATTACGGATAGAATGAAGAAATGCAAAAGGTAAGCGTGAACTATAAAATATTCTAAGTGAGTCGACGGTCTTGCTCAGCGGACGAGGTCTAGACGAGACCCGGAGTGGTGGAACAGAAGAGGAATTGTCGATGAGCAGTCGGACCAGACCTACAGCGGCAGCCAGTCGCTAGTATGAGATGGCAGTGAATTTGAAATGCTGTCCCATTTATATCAATTACATCTATAAAAACAAAACTGCAACTATCCGATTGATGAAAATAGGGGGTGACATCTTTAAAACTGATTATCGGACAATAGTGACAGTTTGACAATTAATAATTGCTCTCGAAGACATGTTTGTAGATTTTAAAAGCATTTATAAACAGCATATTATTTTTTAAATCTCCCCTTTGGCTATAAAATCAGTTACAAATATGTTTATCTCAATCAATTGCATAATGACAGTTTTGCCTTTGAATCCTGCAATTTTTTCTCCGCGTACCAGGAGCAATTTTTGCTCCTGGTACGCTGCATTGTCGTGTGGCCATTTGTAGAAATATATATTGCCACTTGTAAAAGGTAACTCCCTAGTGGAGCGCTGTTAAGTATCCTTAATAGTGTGACTTGATAAGACATTTTGTATGATGATATGATAGCGATCACATCTGTAAATTCAACATGACCCTTATAACCCTCTGCTAGCCCTCGTACATAGTATGTTAACAGATGTTTATGTTAAAATAGTCATCTTATTTTTAAAATATTACTTCAGCTTGGTGCTGGCCACTACTTTGAGAGAAGACGGGTACCCGGATGGTGGAGAGTGGAATCCGGAGGATAAGGAGGCAACGAGACAAGACAGCTTTGAGTATGTCATGTATGGGAAAATCTACAGGTAAATATTATAAAACAAGATCATTGAAGATGAACGAGTTTTACACTTGTAAGTTGGAGAATATTCAAATTTCTTCACGTGAAATCTCAGCCACCATCTTTCTGAGTAACCATGTTTCCATCTGCTGATCTCCTTTTATATATCTAGACATCTCAAGTTTGGACACCTACTAAAATGTCAGAACACTAATTAGTGCTGTAGTATACTATGCCCAATTTTTTTTGTCTATTGATTATTATACTTAAATGAGTAAGCATTTTATCTCATGAAACGATACAGTTAATATAGTGAATATGGTGTTTTCTCGGATTTATACAACAAATATACTTGTAGAATTATAATTTCAAAAATGAAAAAAAATTGATCCAGTAGTTAAGGGCCGGTTGTATGATCAGTAGTAACTTTTTACTAACGCCCGTAACTAATAATCGTTATTAGAACATCAAATTAACCATTGTCAAAGCATATATGAGATTGTCTAAAGGCGTGACAAATAATCGTGAAATATGCTTTATCTATGGATTTTTTCACCTCTGCGTTCAAAATCTGTCACTTTGGTGAATATATTTTTTCGGATTATGTGCTATGTATATTAAACGAGATCATCATCAGACGAACTCTCATCACTAAAACAGCGGGATATTGAATGATTCATCGTCCTATATTGCAACTTTCAAAGTATCAATATGTCAGATGACTTTTGGAATTGTTGTGAAGTGTCCGCCATATTTAACTTTCGATTCTCGTTTTTACCAACGATCAAACAACCCGTTTTCACAAAAATGTTCCTTTAGTAATTTTTTACTTTAGTAAAAAAAGTCTTTAGTAAAAAGTCACACAACAAGATTATATTTTAAAATTGAACTGTGGACCAACGTTTTGGTTCACAATTAAAAACTTAGGTCCATTTTTCAAAAACATTAGTCAAAAGACAAAAAAACATTTTATAAATTTAAATAGAAATATTGTAGCATTGACAACAAAAAATAAATAAATAATTATATTAATTACGCGCAGGTAGTAGTAGCGCAAACAAATGTTTCAAGTCCGTCTGGTATATAAGCACCGGATATTGTGATCTATTTTAAATGGAAGGAATAAAACATCAAAAACTGCTTTATTTCCTTTACAATTTTATGGTTAGTATTGCCCTTACCTTGGTTAAACATGCACCTCATTGTTTTACCTGAAGTCATCAGTAGCGGATAGCTATCGCCAGACTTATTGTGTATTGTATTTGATTGTAAAAGCATATAAACCTTTGTGTTGATAGTAGTTTTCTGATAATAGAATTGCCTGATATTAGAATCGAAATCTCCCAAGACTAATGTGATCGTAATAACCACCGCCTAGCTTCACTCAACATTTTGTATCATTAGTTATAAAATATTAATACATCCTTTAAATATTCAGGATAGAAGGTGACGAAGCAGCCACAGAACCTTCCTCTCGACTGGCCGCGTACGTTAGCTTTGGCGGACTCCTCATGAGACTCCAGGGAGATGCCAACAATCTTCACGGCTTCGAGGTAGACCAGCACATCTATCTCCTCATGAAGAAGCTGGCCTTCTGAAGACACGGTCAAGTGTCAAAAGTTCAGATATTTCTTGTGTCTGGTTTCATCAAAATCGAGCAGACAAAATTAATCGGTGACATTTTTTCACTTCATGTTATTTACAGAGAATTTAAAAAAAATTTATTATTAACCTTTTGACTGCCAACTGTATTTAAATTGGAATACGCCACATAGGATAAAGGTAAAAGGTGACAGTTCCCAGCTTTTGACAGATACTTTTATTTATCAAAATTTGGGAACTGTCATTCAAAATAGTGTCTACAAGGTCAAAAAGTGTGTGTTATCACGCTAATGGCTTGACGTAACATGCAAAGTTTGGCGTGTTAACGCGCTCATGGCATTTAAATGGTTAAGATTGAGTTGGATGTGCACTATATCGTAAACATTTGAAAGATTATTATACTTTTACAATTAAAGGAAATTGAATGGTCTTATTTACTGTGTGATGACCTTGATGATCTTTGTTTATGGTCTCTTATGTCAAAAATACACTGGATGTGTTGGGGAACAATTATATTATTAAAATGTAATAAACGCATCATATAATAAACAGTTAGGCCAAGGTTAAAAAAAACATACCATTCAATAAATATTTATTTAAATTTGTAAATTTTATAATGATATAATTGCCCACGCATCAAGACATAAGTGTTTTATACAATATCTATTATGTAAGTAGGTTGGCATCATTTTGAATATTGATATTTTAAATATGATTTAAATATATTAATTAGAAAGGTATACATATAAAATCAATTCAAATCAAATCAACGCCACTGAGATTCGAACCTGGTGGTGCAACAATACTTTTCGATAAAATTGATTTTATATGTATATCTTTCTAATTAATACATTTAATTCATATTTAAAATATCACAGACTGTCCTGTTCTGAATAATTACAACTTCACAATAAGAATGTGTTCTCCTAATAATTTATATTTTATGTTTAATAATTTGTTTTTGAAACAACAGTTTCTCTGGAATAATGAAATCTAAATGAAAAAATGTTGACGACACCAATATTGTGCTACTCCCTGCAACATGGAACAGAACGGGAGGTAAACCTATAAATTAATTGATAACAATTAATTTTTAAATGTTTTCTCCATTGAAATGTTGTGTCGATGACGTGTAAATAAAATGATGCAAATTGATTATTTTTGTAATAAAGTGTTTTGTTTTAACAACACGTGAAATTTTTATTACTTGATTTTTTTAAATGTTATTTATGATGGTTTTAGTTTTGACTAGAATTCCAATTAAAATGCTAATTTTTTGTCACATTTACTTACTAAATTCAACAAGTTATATTGAGGGTAAATTATATTAATTAATAATAATGTGTTTGTTCCAGCGTGATCGGGTTTTTTATTATTTATTTTTTATTTAGACCTGATCCGCCATAAAGATAATATAGATAATAGAATACATTTAAGTAACAAAATAATATTTACGTTATGAAAAGAAAAGGCAAAAAATGATTTAAAAAAGTTCAATTATGTCGCTACCACAAACATTATATTTTGAACTGAAACTGAATCATTATATTTTGCAGCCATTTTAAATAAAACGACTCAATTCATATTTCATTAGAATGGAAATCTTAGGTAAACTATGATTTCTGTTATTTACTTCGTAATAGTTGTTGTTATAAGTGCTATCGCTATTTTTCTATTTTAGCAAAACATATTTTTCATCAGACAATATTTCCATAAGCATGTCAGGGTTTATCCATATGGTTATCTGCGGGATCTTCTATATCTCAAATGGATCCAACAGTATAGACAAAGCCCATAATTTGGATATAGGAATACCGAATACTCGGAAGCTTTCAATTAGACCTGGAATCAACATTACAAAATGTCATTATTACTGCGACACGTGTTTCCAAAAATGTATGATTTTATCAATTGAATTTGAATTGAATATTAAAGTTTTTCGATCTTTTATTTCAATAATTTTAATAATAATAATAATGACCATATGAATAAATAAATAATAAATACAGTTTTTATTATACTTTGAGTATCCGGTGATTAGTATCTATACCGAACAGGATTGATAGGTTGCCAAAGTGACGTCAATAAAGCGAATTGCGACCAATGTATGGGATTGAACTATACATTTCAAAATATCAGATTTTATTCAAAGGTGTTTGAGATTCCGTAAATATAAAGAAGATGGCTTGAACGACAGATGTATCAATTTAAAAGTGCAACACTAAGTTTAAAAATTTGTCATCAACTTACTATGTTAGTGTAGTGTAATCGGTTAATGCATTTCCCCGGATAGGAAAAGATCTAGGTTCGAATCCCGGTAGCAGAAAAAATATTTTTTCAATTAAAATTGATTTTATATATATATATATATATATATATATATATATCTTTCTAATTGATACATTTAATTTGTATTAAAAATATCACGGACCTGCGTTCTGTAAAATTGCAATTTCACAATAAGAATGTGTTCTCCTTAAAAAATTACAAATGAGTAAAACTAGTTAATTCGTAACTCACGGGACCGAAATTAAAAAAAAATCCTAATTATGAATAATGACAACAAATTTTTTGAAGGCAACATTAGAAAGAAATTTTTTTTAATGCGTCAACAGTTTACGCGTCCGCACCTCCGCTGTCAACTTGGAAACTGTCTATTATTTCAACTTTTTATTAGTCGAAATGTTTATCAAATATTTTAAAAACAGGCTTTTTCACGATTCACCAGTGTGTGACGCAACAATATTACGGACATTTTAATTTGATTAGCGGTCGAACTCGCCTTTTCCATCAAAATTGGGCAAGAAGTTAGAATATTAAAAAGCCTTTGAAAAATAATGAAAAACTTTTGAATCTTCATACTTCATTGAAGCTTATTATTTTTCTGCAATTTTACAAGTTTGAACTCGGAAAGGTATTAAGTATTGAAATTTTCCCCCTAATTTTATCTTTGACATCAATTTTTGTCAGTTTTTAAAATAAGTTCCATATTTTAAATCGTCAAGGATTTACACGAATTACAAGATGTTCGTCCCACTTTAGAAAACGAAACACGAAAAAAAATATTATAAAATAGGTTGTGTATTTAAATACAAAGGTTTCAGTTTCTTTATTGTATTAAACAAATTGCAACATTTCATAAACAAAAAACGGATATAAAATCAATAGAACTGTTGCACACAATTAAGGGTGAGCTTTCATTTCTCGCGGTTTTTCTTATAAACCTTGTATTGTCATAATTATGGCAAATAACATCTAGTGTATTACTTCTGGTATCCATAATAATAAAAATCCACATTTACGAAATACAAATTGTTCAAATTATTTCAATTAGGGGTTACAAAGGTGAGTAGAATTATATCATTTGCAATGCACCGACAATCATTGTCGAAATAACAACAAATCTTTGTTATCACTAAGTTCAGCTGCAGTCTAAGCACGATGATCTATTGCGATAAGGAACAGCGCCGTGATTGGCTAGGGGGTGGAGCTAGCTACAGATGTTTACGAAGGGATGATGAATGCGAAGTTTGGATTTAAAAACTCATGAATATGCGAATTACATATTTATTTTGGGGATAAAAAATGCATACGAACTACGAAATGTTATTGTCTGGGCTAAAATTTTTGAAAAAAGTGAATTACATGAAAATACAAAATATGGGTACATGAATTAACAGAGTTTTACTGTACATATATTGACTTTACAATAAAAATGTTTTGCAATGCAAATTTTCAGGTAATAATCAATGAATGTTCTCGAGAAAGTATTAAGATATTATAAGTGACATCTCGGGGCGTGAGCAGGGACATCTCGTGGGCGTGGGCAGTAAGGTGATGCCTAAGGGTGGTAAATTTTAAGGGGCGGAATGTAAATATTATGTCTACTTAATTTAAACATTAATATTACTGTCTCGTACAAAGGGAACTTTGAAAGTCCATTTCTCAGAATTGTTGAAACATATGTATAGAAAGGGCATTATCAATCTAACGATTTAACTCAACAACTTGTATTTATATCTGTGGAGCTGTATATATCTATAATGTATAGCTATCCTCCACTATAGATATAACATACCTGGAACTCCTGAAGTTATGTCCAGTGTGTTCAGGATGTCCTTTACTTTGTTTAATCCCTCCACAAGAGTAGTATTCAGCCGGCTGAAGAGTTGTCCTTCAATAGCATCCTTTGTCACCGTGTTCTGACCATCTAAAACTAGTAATAAAATATGTTGTACCCTTCTTCCTAGCCATTCTCAGTTCTGAGTATTGTGACTTCTTGCAATATTGTATACTAGGCTGCCCCAAGCATTTCTGCTCTTTCCCTTTCTTCAGGCCTTGTATTCGCTCTGCTAGAAAGAGAATTTATTCTAGGTCTTCTATCTTCAATCCCGGCTTCCAAGATTATCGAAGTAGTATTGTGCGATAGAAAAAATACTAAAGATGCAGACAGATTGAGGCGTAAAAGAAGATGAAAAGATGCTATTTGTTTAACAAAATAGTCATTATCAAATTGACATTTCAATACTGAAAACTGATTTTGCCACAGAGGGATGCATTAATTGATAAATCTCTCTGTCACACCAAATGTTTAATTGTTTGTATTTCCTTACATTTACAGAATCTATCCAAAGCCTATATTAAATATCTGATCATATCTTGAATGAATATTTCCTTACATTTACCAAATGTATCCAAAGCCTCTTTTACCTCTCTGATCATATCTTGAATGACTCTACAGTGTCTAAGGGTATAATTATTTGGTGATAGCCATTGGCAATTCAGCAAGAAGTTGTCACGAGCTGTGATCTCTGCAGATCTTGAATCATCTGCAACAAGAATTTTTATTGGGAACTGTATCTGGACCGCATTCTCCTCAAAATATAATGGAATAGTAGTGCTACTTGCCACCTTAGGTAAAGTGGAGACCAGAGTATGAAGAAATTAGTAGAAAAGTAAAAAACTAGATAATATTTATACATGTTAGCCAATCATTTCAATTTCTCTTGAAATAGATTACAGCGAATTATGGAGAGCGGGCAATTCGACCTGATTGGCATCGTTTTATCTTCTGATTAAATCAAAGACTGACGCTGATCAAACAGATTTACTTTAAAAATAGCGCTTACCATTACTTGGGGCAGCGAAAATGCTGCCTAGGTATATATTTAAAACAAAAAATATTATTATCAAGTATTTAAAGTTAGACATATTCACGAAAAATGAATGACACGACACAAGTTAAATGAGTTCAGAACAGCTCTCTGGCATTTCAACGAAAACATTCATTTTATACAAGTAAATTTTAAAATCATAATATACGGCGTGTTTAAAAAATATGCAGTTAAGGACATCCGCCATATCTATGTGAGGTCAGAGTATAGTTTCCTGTATTAACCTAATTTAACTTGACAAATCCCTCCAACTTCTGTTATCCACTATTCTTTGAATAAAATAGAATTGTGGCAGTTAGATGCATCAGTGCTATTTACTTTTACAAGACTGTTTCTCACACCCTACTAAGTATGCTCTTCTAATCCATATGGATTGAAAATTTTTAAAAATTTGGCCCTTGGCCCAATATTCTCGAATATTGACGAAATATACCCTCTGCTGATATTTCAGCTTTTCAAAAGTTCTATTTTTATCACATTTTGTTTTTTAAATGAATTTTTATTTACATATTTTAATACAAAACTTATCGTTAATGAGCAGAGCAGGCCTGACTGAAATGTGCCCGGTAACTGATGGTTTTGAAGTTCGGTACAATTGTCTCCCTAGTCACCCTCAAAAATTTATGTTTGAAACAATCAAGGTTCAATTCTTTTTGTGTGCTAGTGACAAGTGGAAATAATGGAAACTAAAAAGTTTATTTATTTAAATGCAAATTATAACATAACATATATTTATTTATTTATGACAGTAGAAAGAAGAATACATAATAAACAATTGGCACGGATAAAGTCTCTGACACTCACTATTACTACTAAAGTCTCTACCTTAATCTGCAGTGATCCCACTAAACATTTATGGTTTTTGAAAGAATTCGACAGCAAGAATGATGAATTTCAATAGCTTCCGACAGTCTACCTGATTGCTATGCGGGGGTGTAAATGGCTGCAGGGTGACTCGCAAGTTCAAGCAAGTCATGCATTCGGTCAAGTTCAGCATGGATCGAACTTGACACATTATATTCCTAAGTACCAACCTGGTCTGGTCTTCTGGGAATACCTTCAAGACAGATGATCTGCTGGAGCGGTGAGATCTGCCGAGAATGCCTCCCAGACAGATAAACCTGCTGAAAGGTCTCCCAGGTACAACTTATATAGCCCTACACAACAACAGTGAGGTTGAATAGATGTCAATAATGAAACTATAATAAAGTTTCTTCCTAACAAAACCTTGTAGGTGTGACTTTTAGGCCGAGTGGTGTCCCCAACAATATAATTCCTCGAAAAGGCGCCGAGTTGGAAAAACCAAAGACATTTGATTATACTGAAGTTTGGCCGGCGTAACTCTTAATGGTGGGTTTTTTTCACTATGTACACGAATTATGTTTTATTTCGAAATAGAGAAGTTTGGCGTTTTAAGTATGGAAGGACGACAGCCAAAGTGTGATAAATAAAAAGTACAATACCTTAGGTTTGTTGGTGATTTATTTATCCGGTACAGTAACACAATATTACCTCGAGGTAGGTATGAAGTATTTAAGTACACGATAATTTACACTTGATCACCAGCCGTGAGGGCAGAATGGCTCTTCCGTTCCCTGCGTCCAGCAGTCTAGCGGGCATCCAAAACATTGCATCAGTACTCAGCCGGCTTGGTGATATGATCACCAAATGGCCTATGGTGCCTTTCGCCACAGGGTACCCCCCCAGTGTCCAACAAGAGTCATCAGTGGCGAACTGGGAAGGTTGCTCATACAGAACATCGATGCTGCGACAGAAGGAGAAGGGATTCTTTATGCTCCATTAAAAATGTATTAAAGTTAATTCACCCCTAACACAAATCAATTCCATCACAGACCACCAAATATATAGACATGAATTAATGCAAATTTCTTGTCCCAATATTTTCATTTTGGTTTCACCCACATGATCACTTTAGTACCACTTATGCAATCTTATCGCAAAGCTCTGCAAACTTTTTTTTAAATATGAGTCAATTGGAACGATAATTTATACGCCGACAATATAATATGGATTAATGTAAAAAATATGTCTTGTTTACATAAAGATTTTATTTTAGAAGAGTAAATACTTTTACTGTTGCATAAATGTGTCATAAACTATCAGATTTATATTTCCACCAAGAACGTGTCTAGAATACCCCTCGTCCCGCAACTAATGTTCCAAACCCCTCTCCTATATGTACACTTTATTTCATGTCTATTCATTTACTGGTCTACGGTTTCCATTCCTAAGTGCTGTCCTAACCCTGTGCTTTATCACACATTCTAAGTGTACTTGGGCAAAAACCCAAAGAAGACTAACTGTCCTAATGAAAACCTAATTTGCTCAAAGACATGCATGTCTTGTAGGACTGCGGATATACAATAAGCTACCACAAGTGATGGTGGTAACTGTATTGTATCCTAAATTATCTGTACTTATAAAGGAATGGCTTTTCAAAATTGGAAAAAGTCAGTTGGAAGAGGTTCATAGATGATCAAAGCTACTTGTTCCATGCAATTCTTTTCTGTTCTCATATCCTACCTCGTCTTTATCATGTTTTGTTTGCTCTTTCCTCTGTTTCTTTAATATGCTCTTATTCTAATGTTTTTTATTCTGTTCCTTACATGTCTTTAGTCTGTACTTTGTTGCTTTTGCTTAGTCGTTACTTGTCTCCTTTTTACTTTTTCTGTTTATACTATTTACTTTTTTTAAATTAGTTCTTACATTTTACTTCTTACAGGTAGCGATGTAGAAAGCGGTTAACAGAAGTCTGTATGCAATCATATACAAATAATAATAATGAAATTCACTATTTATCACTAAAAAAAATATTAAGGTTGTAAGACAAATAAACATGTAATTAATCTTTAAAAATTGATCATTTTTGTTTTCATTTTCCTGTAAAATTACCATTTTATTCATTTCTACTAGATGTGGTGCAATAGACGACCATGGATGACCAAATAAAACATCTTGAAAAATTCCTAATAATTAAAGAGCAATGTGTGTGGTTTTCTTAAATTAAACTCGAACATGCTGTATTCAAAATGAATTTAAGTTGCTTCATTATCAGAATATTTGATTTATGTGTCATTGTCAAGCATAGTAAGTTTGTTTTTAAAAGTATTACTAACATATGTAAATCAGTAAATGTACAACCAATGTCAGATTTCTTATAAACCAGTCATTTCGTAGATAACACCGTGATTTATTAATGAAAATGCAGTGCAGATTATAGCAACTAACAGGTAAGTTTTAGTAATCTACCTCAAAGCCAATACTACCAAAGTATGAATATATTAAACTATGTACAATCTTTCTGGAAACATATTTTTCAAGGTAATAAAGGTTTTCCACAGTATCTTGTACCATCAGCATATTTGCATTGTTGTTTATTTTCTTAAATCTGAACAACTTTAGAAATGTGAGTGTATATTGCTGGCTGAATTTGAAAAGATTACAAAATTGAATTGATCTACATTCAACTGAACCAATCTACATTCAACTGAAGTCTTGGGCATTACAGGGCTTACGACCTGTTATCGGCTAGCTTAAGTGATCACTTTACATAATGTAACGTTCACCAATTTACCCATGCTCGACTACCGCACCTATAAAATTTTTAAAGTTGTATATATGTTATCATGTAGAAATCTTTCAATTGTTTATGTTTCCGTAAATACTTCGATAGCTAGTTCTGGGTTTTCTATTGGTAATAATGAATACAGTTATTCAATCTATGTAAATTCAAATTACACAAACCTTTGTGAACCTGTGCTGGTTAAGGCCGATGTCGCTATCCTTGTAGTCTGATGGTCCGCAAATATGCTGGTCAGCCACCGTTTAACCTTCACACAACCGATAATCCGAAATTATATATATTAAAAGTTTTATTATTGCTGCCGTAAAAAGTCCGTCCGAATCACAATAACTCTTTTCCCAGAAGCAGCTTCGCTTTTGTTTTCTGTTTTTCAAATCTACACAAAAAGAACACACATATTCAAAATTTTATATCAGGCCTACCTATCGAAGTATAAAGCGCGTAAACAGTTTATTACTAACTACTTCCATGCTTACCTTTCTATGTGAATAAATAATAGCTTCGTCTCTGAGAGATATCTATAATACCTTCAATATCATCCAGACTAAATTCTTTAATTCAGAAGAAAAAACCCATCTTATTCAGATTGCGATGTTTATAACTGATTAACTAGGGTCTGGAATTCTTGTGGCAAAACTGTTATTTCCAGTACTACGTCATAGTAAATATATTATACAATTTTATTTTCTAACCTTTCACAGTATTGCATACTCTTTCAAACCGACTAACAATTAACTTATCTTTAATATCATTTAAATATTAAAATGCATTTTAGTAAAAAAAATATTTTTATTATTTTATCCTAACTGTTTTGAGAACAGTCAAATTTATCCAAGTACATATTCGCATACTAGAGGGAATGATATTCCACATTCAAAATTAAACTTGTGAATGTAATCATCAGTCTGGGAGTTTAAGAGCATTTGGCTTTTTCCAACGTGATTTTATTGAACATTTTTTTCACTAAAAATATTTTTAAAAATGACCCATCATTTTTCAACAACTGAAAAAATGTACTGTTGACAGATATACATAAACAGTAAAATCCATGTAAAAAAATGACAAATGATAATAATAGAAAACTGACTTTTGTTCTGATTTAACAGCGTTTTTAATTTATTGTAACATTCTGTGGCCAAAATTAATTTTTACTAAATATATATATGTCGTAAACGGTGTTACCTCTAAATTGTGCGCGCTCACCAATATTTTACAATACTTCATGTTCTGCCTTGTATTGAATGTTGGCCACCATGTTGCAGTATAAGATCACCAACATATTGGATATTGAAACACTTTCTGAGATTATACAGCCAAGAAAATCTCTTTCTACCTACGTCTCTGCTGCCTTCTATATTCGCCTGTATAATGAGTTGTAAAATATCATATTCTTATTGCGGGAAACATCCCCAAAGTATGCAGCTTTCCTTGATAGTTATCATTAATTCTCTTCACTTATTTATGCTTCATTAGTAGTGTGGTCAACTAAAGCTCTACCAGAATAGCCTTATACGGGTATGATAATGTTTTACTTATTGTCTTACAGCGCTCAAATAAGTAGCATTGATCCTTAAAACTGTGCAAAAAAACTTATGCGCACACTGTGATACAAAATTAAAGAGAACATTGGTTGTAAATGTAATAATAATCGGGTGGGTCCAGATGATTCTACTAAAATCTTATAAAATTAGTACATATAGGTATGTAATATGTGCCCTGACTTTTGTTGTTTTTTTTTTATTGAATGTACAGGAATATTAATTGCATTTAATGGTACTTTTGCAATGTTTGAAGGTATTATTTCGCCGTATGCCGAATTAAAAAAAACAAGAATTACAGAGACGACAATAAATCCTTTTATCAGGTTGGCTGGAATCTCCATGTTTTTAATGTGTTCTGCAGCCTCATGTTGGACACGAAGTGTGGTAACCTCGTGATTGGGGAGCAGTAGGTGACGTGCAGACTTTCATCAAACTCTTGTGATTGCTTCGGAAGAGTGGGCGAACGCAGTTGAAATGGAAATGAAAAGAGAAAGTGGACTTTCCAAAGAGCGCCCGAAAATTTATAAACCTGTTTGGGGCGGGGAGGGGTGTTTCCGCTAGGTTGGCTATGGTGTAGAGATGCCAATGTAGACAGCATCACCTTATAATGATTTAGGTCTAAAATATCCACATGAAAATATGAACACAGTTGTGTTCGAAACAATTGTTGACGCAACATGTTACGCGATGGAACGTAACAAATGGGGCAATCCTACATCAATTTGAATTAATTCTCATTATTTTTGCATCGTTACGTTATAATCTACGATTTCGAAACTCATCTAGTCTATGATTATTTGTCAAACATGGTCTCAACCTTATCTATGGTCTCAACATCTTTTATCTATGGTTCAATTCTCAATTGCGTTGACAGTCTTACCTGTGTTGACAGTTGACAGCAGTAGTAATAGTGCTGATTTTTCTGGATTCAAATGGATTTGTCTTGTTTTGTTATTTCGTGCAGCGCGATTGCACGCCCGGTAGCAAAACAAAAATCCACTTGAGACGTGTACTATGCATCGATCTGCCTAGTGTATAAGAAATACCGTAAAACCTTATCCATAATGTCGACCGACGACGCAAATTATGACGACGCACCCACCCCTACGGCCCAACCCCAGAGGAACATCGCTTCGTCCCTTCAAAGAAATGATTTTGAAAACGAAACAAGTGAATTATTTGAACATGAAAAAGAAATGGCCGCGCAGATGACAGCTTCTTACAGTGAGATATCTTTCAATTCAGATAATACCGCGGTCACTAGTGCAACAGTTAATGAATTGCCTACGCCTGGTCCGTCCCGACCGCTCTCTTTGTCATGTCAATCGACCAACTCTTCGGATGCCAAGCCGTTGGACTTGGACGGCGTCGTCATGCACGACGGGGACATGACGCATTTCGTGGCGGACGATTTAGAGTATAAGATTAAGATTTCGAGTCCAGTTTCCAAAAGGGGAGAATCGCCGTTTTCCTCTGGAGTCTCGCGGTCAGGCACTCCGATGTCGGCGTCGCTCTACAGACAATTACTGACTCCGCAAATTGGCCAAGTTGATGTAACAGGTTTGTGGTATTTTAAAAAACTAATCGATAAAGAATAATCAAAGGGTTCGCCCGAATAACGTTCTATGTAACTTTCGTTACACGTTCCTTAAGTAAATTACAAGGTACCATGCCACTTAACACGGCTGGAATCGTGAGTTCTATAATTGGAACAACGGTCTATGTCGCAGTTACATTCACTGTTACATTCGTACACCAGCTTGATACAGTTCTTTGTTTATAAACCTATGGTATTCATTTTTTAATAAACCTATTGACATTCTGCTACATTTAGTGAAACTAGATATTAGCCATAATAAAAAATTATATTCACAGAAAACAATGACATAAGTAAAGTCACTGCCATAAGAGTTTGACAGAACAACGGTATATGTTACTTCCGGGCAAAAAAGGTGTTTCCCTAATTTAGCGATGACTTTTTTGTCTCTAAAGTTTAAAAAACTACATAGACCCTTATTCGGCCAAACCCTTTAATTAATGTTGACTCATTCGTTACCTGTGGCAGAAGAATTAGTGAATGAAGAAGAGAAAATCCTTTTTCTGTCCGTAAAGAGTTATACATGAGGCTATTACTTACGAGCTTGGCTCATTCCAGTATAATTGATAAATAAAATTTGGATGACATTTTGTAAACAGTATGAATTAGCATGCTGTTTCAAATCAACTTCGATTTATACTAATATTACATTAAGGTATGATGTTATTTTTAAACGTGGCTAATTACAATTTTATTAAGTTTCAAAGTCAAATCATTCCATTTTAATCAATAGGAGTCATGTAGGTAACGGCTTCAGGCATGTTTTGATAGTTATTTGCAAAAATTGATTGAACCAAAGAGACTAGTTACTAACTAACGATTACTTTCATAGTTCGCTTGTTTTTAAACATTTAATATAAATCCAGTATTTTTTTATTTGCAGTTCTGAATGATTTGGAGTACGAAGCGCGCCGCATTGCATCCTCTGTGGATAGTCTTACCGAGCAACTTGCTGGAGTACTGCACACAGTGTCTTCGCTGACGGCGGCCGGCGTGCATGTGTATGGCGCGAGTGTGGCGCGCACATGCGATGCTCTGGACCGCAACATCCGCGCCATGTACACAGTGCTGGCACGTGGGGAGGAAGTATCACGTGCCATGGCACCAGCCACACAGCACGCGGCCCGTCTGACAGAAATCCGAAGGTTACTGCATATCATGGAAAGCACTCTGTAAACTGTCCCGAGACAACAAAGGATTTTGTATTTGTTTTGTGTACGTCATGTGGGTCGCGATGGACAAAAATAACTGCACTTTAACTATGTTAATAATGGAGATGTCATGATGTCGTAGTTATTTAAAGGCTGTGTCATTGTAAAATTCTCATGAGATTATTCTGAACTAATGGCCTATGACTATAAAATGAGATACATATATCTCAGTGATTTACTTGAGATAAACCTCAGTACTACCTACATGTGTCGAGATTTTAATCTGGAGATAAACTCAGAGATTAGATATGTACTTCCAAACTCGATATAACCATAAACATCTACAACTATTTATTGATAAACATTTATTCCGTTTTAACTGCTGCTGGAGGAAGATTCAAATTCACAAATTAAACATAAATGGTCAATGGACTGATGTTTAACATAAAAATAAACTGAGTAATGAGACAGCGAATCTCTGAAACATGGTGTGTACACGGGGACTATGAAAATCGAGAGTTGTCTCCAAAGAAACTCAGGGATTGCTTCGAGTTGAAAATCTCATCTGTGGACACGGGCCATTGCTTTAGTTTTGTTATATTATTTATTATATGTTATCCATATCAAATGTTCAGAGTTTTAAATGTTGTAAAGATATGCAGTACCATCATCGAGACAGTTTTAAACTGTTACTGTATAAAGCTGCATATCTGTGATTTTTACTTTGTTTTTATGTAATTTACATTGTTAACACTAACAATAAGATGTGTTCAAAATATTGATTTATGGACTAAGTTCAACTAAGATGAGTCGGGATAAGTGCATCTACGTCTCCTAATTATGTTGGAAATTGGATTTCAGTACCGCAATCTATTAAGAAATGTTATAAATCAATATTTGAAGAGACAGAAATCAAATCCAAACATTAGTTTGCTTGTAATACCATTTCAAATTATGACAGTTATTTAATGTCAGCTTGCGAGTTGTGTATGCCTTTTCAATCTTTCGTATATCTCGATAATCGTTTGTGCCAGGATGCTGATATTAGGTAAATACCTTTATTTTGAGTTGTAGTTTGTAATGTATATATGTATTAGTTTTGTGATTATTTCTGCGAATTACGATTTATAAGACCAGATACACTTACCCCATAAATTTTACACCGTGGGGGAAGTGTAGTTGTTGGTATGTACATATATATTTTTGTATGGAAACTTTCTCAACTAGTGATGTGTAGCCCAGTTCCATTATTTTTTTTAATAATTAGCCAATTTCATAAACAATCGCTATGATATATCGCGCTTCCCCCATCTAAGCAATTTTACTTGACTTTTTTGGAACTCTGCACGTTTTACCCATCATTAAGGACCAAAATAACTCATTTATATTGTCATTAAGCAAATCAGTAAAGACATTTTCATTATTTTAATAATTTGTCAGAAATAATATAACTAGATGCTTTTACCCTAAATTTGGGGTAAGTATATCTACTCGTCCAATTTTTATAAAATGTTATAAATATCCGCTATCCTAAAAGGTTACATTCCGATTTTTAAAAACTTAAATTATGAAATGGTTTATGACAGTTAATAAGTCACAGTATCATCTTATGAAGTTTGAGAACAGTTCAGTTTGTGTCAATGGTTTATAAGTCGCACTTACCCCGATTTACCTTAATAAGTTTGATAGGTAGATATCATTAATATGTTCTACTACTGCCAGGGATATCTTAGTTTTTAATCTACCTGATACATTTGTCTAAGTGTATATGGAGTTAAAACAGAAAACTGATTTAACTCCATATACACTTAGACAGACATATAACAGAAAACAGGTTTTGCAATTTATTTTCAAATTTGGTTGAATATCTGAGATTTGTTTCATCAGATATATTGTTGAAACAAGAATGTAGATAAGGGTGGTTCGCCGATCTCAGCTTCTCTCAACCGGTGATGATGATTATGAGGTCGAAAGAAAAAAACACAAAAGATGTTCAATATATGCACACTACGGCGGCAAAATCGAGAATGGCTTCTGCCAGCAGAATACTCTGTTTTTATTCAAATTCATAACAATACATTTAGTCATATTTGCAAGTACCTACACGGTGACAGGCCGCCGTTTGTGACGTTTTACTAAGACGTCTTTATTTTCCTAAAATCTATCCCACAGGTTTTTTGGTGCCACGCCGATGATTACACCTTTAAATTATTAACACGTAACTTATCATATCAATTATATGGCGCCTCCTTGGCGAGTAATTCTGCGCGATACATATGCAGTTAATTTAATTTATTCCTTGAAAAATTAATATGTAAGAATTTATTTTCTTTAACAGAATTCACTATACCTCTATTATCATCAGATTATGTATTTTTAATTAAACAATGTGAAAATTCTTAAAAGTTAGAAAGAAAAAATATTTTTTAAGTATGTATGTTACAGGAAATTTGTCGCAGGAAGAAATTTGGTATTGTTAATATAATTTACCTATTGTTTTTTTTAATATATCTGGAATTGAACACATATTATAAAAATAAAAAAAAACAATCATGTGATCAAATTAAAGACAAACTTATTAGTGCCAACAATCTGTCACGGCCAACCCCCAAAAATTGTGAACATTTTGTTATGACAACTCACCAGTGAAAAAATATACACATTGGAAAATATTTAACATGAAAAAAAATTATGGTCCCGACAAAATGCTATGTGATTTTCATATATTTATTTTCTTTTAACATGAAACAAAAAATCATGTTAAGACTTGCATCTCAGGAGAACAAAATATACTAATTATGACTCAACTTTCTGTTCACTAGGTCGACATCAAAAGATGAACGATAAATACCAAAGATGCCGCTTGCCACATGCTTTATCATTTTAACAAATGGATTAAATTTAATGTACAATAAATTTTTATTTCATGCATCACGTGTTTTCTTATATCTGTAATGTTAAATTGTTTTCTGTATTTGTTTGTTTAACGTTTATATCAGACCCGTTTTGATTAATATCATGTCGGAAACATCAATGATTATTTTTTAAATTTCTTTTAATGTGAAATTTGTTTAACATAGAAAGATATTCCCACAGTTTCATCTCAAATGTATAAATATTATTATGTTTGTAAAAATCATCTTCTGATAGCTTATTCACAAATGACATATTTCCACTTGCGGAATTAGAGCATGCGAGTAGGATTTTTGAGGGTTGATTGACGGCTCGCCAGCAGCCAATGGGGTTAAGTGACAAATAAAACAGCAATTCTAAAATAAGAACTAATTTTTATTCCACTACACTTGATACAAAAATTGATATGACAATTTTTTTATACATATATAATCTATTTTTTATTTGGATTCAATAATATTCAATGTACAATAATACCTCGATTTACAAATCTCCAATTTGCGAACATTCTATCTTGCAAACTCGAATATTAACATCACAAATTTGATCTTGCTAATTTACTGGTTTGCAACATCTGCAAATACAGGGTCTTTGCGCAGCTGTTAAAAAGAGACATTAAACTCATGCTGTCTTTGGTGGACCCCTCTTTCTTTCGATGACTAAGAAAAAGACAATATTTATAAGAAACATTCAATGGAATACAGCGGAGATTTATGTACAGTCACATTTCAGTTGATGTTTTTGCCTATAAATGCTGGTTACGTATTTGATAAGTTTAAATCTACAAATGAGATTTAGTCACGCAAATTCTCGATAAAGAATAGTTTAAAAAAATTCTAAGGAAGACTTACAAGTCTGGTTACTGACACAGATATTGCACTCTATTTTGGTTCAGCAAAGAGAACATAATTCATAAAAATTAAGAAAGTTTTTTGAAAATTTCCCATTCACATTGAGGAGTCAATATGTCGACCCCTCAGAATAACAAGGTTCCATCTGACACTGACATTTTTTTGAGATAATGAGCTCAAAAGTGTTGATTGAATTTTTCAACATATGTATATTTTGTTCTGAGTATATAAATATGATCAGTTATAAGTTCTTAACTTATTTTCAGTATTATCAATGACCACTGTGAGATGAGGAAAATTAAAAGTAATAAAACAAACATTGTAAATTAACAATAATGATCCATAAATTGAAATAAATCACTGACGAAGTTGGAACTACAGCGCTTGCTATTTCCTTTAATATCAAATAAAGTTGGTGTGTACGGGAGAAATAAAGAATAATGCATTTAGAACCCTTTTCACGCAATAACTCAAATTAGCCCAAAATGTTAGTTGGAACTTTGTTATTCTAAGGGGTTAATATACAAAAAGCAGTCAGTTTTTTTTTTTTTGAGGAAGATCCCATTTTATTTTGTATTAAGTAGAGATATTAAAAACTCATTTATGGTATGTATAACTCAAAAAAAATCTAATTACACTACTTAAAATTAATTTTTTAAGTCCATTTTGAATTAATAAATAAAAAATCCCTTCCGATACTAGCCGCAAAGTTTTGGTGGATTTCTGTGTATTTTATGAATTTTTAAAGTTTTTGAACATCCACCATTTAGAAACAAGATTGCGGATCGGTCTGGTAAACAAACTTATCTGAGGTGTCTACCGGATCAACTTCTCAGAAAAAATTTATCGAAATCTGAAAAGAACTAACGGGAGTTATCGTGCCTGCAAAAACTATTGTATCCCACATATATATATATAAATACATACATTTTTTAATTGAGAGTGATTTCGAAGTCTCCTGGTCATGGTACCAGCGTACCTCTATAATTAACGGAAGAAAATGTAGAAAACGCCCACCCAAAACATTCACCAAATATGTAATAATAATCTAAAGCAATATTATTTTATTCAGGTGTCATGAATGTCAATAAATGTCTCAATTACAAATACAATTTTCTGGTGATCAGTCTCACCCACTATAATGTCCCCCCAAAGCCAACTAAATCTTCATTCACCAATATTTTGAACCAGCACATGTCATCCGGATAAACGTTGAGAACCATCAGAACAAAAGTAAATCAGAAAACGGGCATTCTGTTAGGTTAGATTGGTGGGTATGGCATTCAATCATCACCTCTTCTCGACCCTGATACATGACGAGACAGGTAGTGAATTAATAATTAAACACAAAATAGCTGGGTGAAATTCAACACACATTTGTGGGCATTATCTCGGTTATATTTTTTTTGCAAATTCCTAAACATTTTATCAATTCTTTTTAAATATCACAGTAAAATATACAAATTAACTCTACAAGAATACCTACAGCAACTATACAGCTGGCATTTTTATTATATTTCATCTGTTCTATTCATAGAACAAAAATCCAGAGTACAATTAATACTCTCATGGCTGTACGTAAACATTGCATGTGTGTGTACTATGAAAACAATTCAAAGAGAAGGAAGGAATGATAACAGAGTGTGAAAGAATATATTTTAATTTTCAAACACGTGAACATTGCGGCTTTTCAAATGTGACAGAAGTGTCAAAACGCAAGTTTGAAATTTAGGGGTACTGAATAAAATATATATTCACCGTAACGAGTATTATGTATTTGTTTGGTCACTTTTTCGCAACATATTTTTCTGAGATTACTCTAGCACGCAAATTTCGGAGAGGGAGCGGATTAAGATGTTTACAATCAAATTCATCAACATATTGATGAATCTATTTTTATAATCTCTTGATATATTTTAATTGAACCTTTTTTGATAATAGTACAATATATACAGAAAAAATAATGAAACATACCGGATTCGTAAGCGATCCACTGCATAGTTGAACTCGTCTCTGCTTTTATGATTTTATAACATGTGCAGAGTAAATAAATTTTGAGGAAAAAATTCAATTGAGAAATTAATGTAACATAAAATTAGGATTCTTTTCACTCGCTTGTTTCATAAATGAATAGTATAATTAATTGGACAAGATAAAATAAAGTTAATGAATTTTGTTATCTGTCTATCATAATTTATTATGTGTCCAACAATTTTCAAGTTCAAGTTCAATACACTGAAATGAAAAAAATCAAACATAAAATAGTTTTAATTTATATTAACTAAATAGTACAAATTAGGTAGGTAGTCACTATTCATTTTGTCAAATACATCAGGGGTTTTTTTTTTGAGGATCTCGAAATTGCAGAATTATCTCATTTGCAAATAAAAGGGACAGTTGTTTTATTTGTCATTATCATTCGTGCAGAAATTAACAGAATATTAGCACAAGAGATATAAATGCACATGATTCATACAAATAAACATTATCATTATAACAGACTTAATAAATCATAAATGAAAATATTTTTTACAATGTTCAGATATTAACTACCATCATTCATACTTGCGTACTTTACAATCTTATTTTTGTTCTCTTAGGAGCTAACTTATGTTTAATTTTAATCAATATTTTAATTATAATTACGAATAGTTAATAGAGATAAAATAAGCAGTCTCCTTAAATTATAATAAGAAACTACGGATACGCAATAAGAGCCGCCGGAGCACACCCTCCGAGATTTCTACACTTTCAAACAAATAGCGACCAGGGTTATACCAAAAAGGTGATGAAATAAAACTGATGCGCATATCAATTTCAGATTTACACTACTAATTGTTCATTATAATTTCCAAACAAAATCAATTTTGCTTTGAATGTGAAATCGTGCTGTGTGTTATGACTCTGTTAATACGCAATTCTAAATCAGAACTCCTTTGGGCACTACAATTTACAATTCGTCAAAAAAGTACAGTAAAATCCCGTTCATTCGAAATTCGCCGCAAGTCAAAGTTTTGGAGCAGAATGTGGTCCCTTTGGAAAGTTTTCATACTAAATTGGATTTATAAGTTAAATATCATTATTCAAAGCTATTTTTGAAGCCTATCAAGTGAATTTGTCAATCTATTTTTCACCTAATTTGATTTTTTTTCGTCAAATGTCCGTAATCTGGAAAATACACATGCTCTACGCGATGTGTTTGTCAAATGTCAAAGTCCATCCAAATGCATATACCGCCCCTATACCGATTCACGACGCATAAAGTTATTTCACTTTGTTTTCTTATTAATTTTCTGTATACTAAAAAAAACAAATATGTCTTATGCATTCGATTTTTAAATCTTTATCTTCCTTACCGCAATGCATTAACTTAGCTCGCATGCTTTTTTCTCTCTCTCATTTTCTTTACATTAGAAAAAGATAGCAAATATTATCTTTGCACCCTTATAGGTAAAGTGATTCTTCCAGCTGCTGGTCGGCAAATATCAGTGCTTGCTAATCTTCTGTTCCGTATTATTACCATCATTATTTTTGTTTACGTAGCATTTGTATATTTTGTTGTACAAATGCTAGAATGCGGTTGAGTTCCTCAGACTTTTCCGTGTTTTATAAATCATTTAATTTGTATTAATATTGAATATATATAAAATGTGGTTGGCATTTCATATATAGAATGTGGTTGGCGTAATATAGAATGTGGTTGGCATTTCTCAGATTTTTTCATATCTTGTTAGTTATTTTATTGCCATTGTTTTATATGTAAAGACAATTATTTATATTTCTCTAATATTTACATGTTAGACATTTTGATATTCGCAAATGCGTGGTTTGCGTTCCTCAAACTTTTCTGTATTTCATTAAATTTAAATTAAAACATTTTTATGATTTTGACTGACAATTTTATATTCTCGAAAATGGCATCAATGCGAAACTCATATTGGACACCAACAGTTGCTAAAAAATTGAATTAATACAAGAGATTGACAAAAAATATTATCCAAAACAAAATGAACAGAAGAATACGCAACCTCATTAATGACATTATCGGCAATATTAAACATGATAACAGTTAGAACTTTAGCGCTGAAAGCCGGGAAATGTCACAGAGGGAAAAGGAGTAAGGCAGCGGAAAGTGAAAAAGAACAAGATGTCACAGGCGAATGTGAAATACTACCGCGACCACCACAAAAAAAAGTTTTAAAAGCGCTGGAGACGTTTGTTGCTAACTTCAATACACAAATGACACAATAGAAAAATGACAATTTTGATGATTATTAAAAATGGTGCAAAAAGATGAATTATAATAAAAAAAAATTTAATAATGTGATTGGTTTACGTTGTATTTTGACAACTTTTTTGTTATTTTTAAATGTGTGGATAATAGGTATATATACAATTACATCGAGTTGTAATGAAAAAAAAGTTAGGATGTAAAAAAAAATCAATTTTTGAAATTTTTATTTTCATTATCATAAGTCGTTATTCGAACTTTTTTCATGATTTTTGATCCCCTCAACTTCGAATAAATGGGATTTTACTGTACATTTAGTTGTGAAAAAACCAACCAATTTTCAAAGTCTTTTGACATCAAAATAATTTTCATACAATATATATTTATGCATTCAGACAATGTAATAACATATTGGGCGTATTTATATACGGCAATATCAATATCCCTATGTATAATTAATTAGTACATATCTGAAAGACCGGTTGCGGGATCAGCAGTAACTTTTTACTATAGTTAAAAAAAATTACTAAAGTAAAATTTTTTACAAAAATGGGTTATTTGATCGTCAGTGAAAAAATATGTATTTACTTCTCGAAAGTACATCCCACAGTAAACTCATTTTACTCACCGATATCTGATAGTAAAAATGAGAATCGATAGTTAAAAATTATTTGAAACTTTGAAAGTTCCAGTATTCGACAATTAATTATTCAATATCCCGCTATTTTAGTGTTGAGAGTTCGTCTGACGATGATATCATTTTATAATATACATTAGCACATAATACGAAAAATACATAATTCAAACACCCAGGCAAAAAAATCCATAGATAATGCATAAAATAAAGCATATTTCATGATTGTTTGCCGCGCCTATAGACATCTCATCATGGTAAAAAGTTACCATAGTATAAAAAGTTACTACTGATCATAGTGTTCAGTGTACATGTCAAATAGTGTGTGAAATGTGCGAGTCAAATGTTAAAAATGTTTCTTTCTCCTTTTTAGTACTAAGTTTAGTTTTAATAATATTATTGATCATTTTTAATCTAGTGTACTCTGAAATCGGTACTCCACATCTCTTCTGGCTAATGTCAAGCGATAATGTTATAAAACTTGGTACACTCTCATCAAATGTGTATATTCCCTATTCCCTCTTCTAAACATAATATCTGTCGAGTAATGTGCTCTTTTAAAGCTCCTCACGTGTCCCGAGTTGTCACCTTAATTGAATCTCCGCTAGCGTATATATATAGAACATCAGCATATTTCTCTAAATATATTCTGATTCCAATATTTATTTATTTATTTACACTACCCCTTACATATTTAATGTTTCACTAAATCTTAAGCTAAACTATTAACACTGGTTCTGGGTATCATCGCTGCTATTTTATACACATTCCCATTTCTGCGTCGTGTATTCTGATATTTCTAAAATTCACTATTTTTGCATTCTTTTCTCTATCTTGGTATTTGAGCACACCATCTTTAATTCTCTCTACTCCGCGCATTCCTCGAACTAACCTACATCTCTAAACGCACTCTCGTCCCGCAACTACCTAAAACACCCTGTCCTGGTAGCCAGTGTCAGGCACGGCGCTGGTCTTGACTGGCACCGCGCCAGGCGCCCCGAGCGGGTGGCTCTGCCTTAAATGTGCAGGACGGCGTGGCGGCGCAAGATACTCAAACATACCTAAAAAAAAAACATTAACGTATTAGAAATACATTTATTACAAAATTGAATCATGGGATTTTGCACCAACCAGTGCTTATTGGAACTAACGGGTTGTCTAATAAGTATTTGCAGTTTTGTTCAATTATTTGTTAACAACATTTCAATCAATCCCATCTTTCCGCCAATGTAATCAATGCCTTTTCTAAAAAAAATGAGTTGGTTTAATATAGAAATAGCTATTGAGTTAATTTCTGAGATCATCGTTGTTGTTTTTGAATTGAACGCCACGCATTTCATTGAAGAGCGTCCGCAAAAAGTGATAATCTGACGGAGCGAGGTCGATACTGTAGGGTGGTTGCGTCAGAATTTCCCAGTTGAGCTCCTGAGTGACCATTTTAACCTTGATTAAAGGTGAAAAGAAGTATGTGTAGAAAATATTTGTTTTCCTCAACTTGACACTCCATTATTTAAACTCAAAAATTTAAAAAAACTATAAGTGACGAGAAAACGGCGACAATACTATCAAATATATATCATTTTTTGTCTGAAAAAAAAACAGGAAAATAGCATTTTAAAAAAACACAAAGACTTAATAGATGACCCAATACATGCTCCACAACATAACCCCAAAAAATATGAATTAATGTTGGTTAATGGTTTTTTTTTAAAACTCAATAGTCAAAGGCGTGCTTTCATTTTTCTAAATACTAAATGTTCTAAATTTAAAATTATTATGACAGCTTCAATTTATTATTTTGTTTCATATTATCGATTTAAAAGGGCACACTGCCATTTTGGTGATATTTCTGCTCCATAATTATATACTTTTTATAAAACAGACAGCTAGTGTTATATATAAACTAAATATTTAATTGCGAATTACATAAAATAAACACACATAAAATATTAACTTTATTCAAGAAAACGTTTTCCCTTAAAATCAGTAAAAAAAATGTCTCATTTATGAAATTTGCTACCAATGTTATGAGAATAAGTTCAATATTAATTCATATTCTGGATAAAATATCTGTGAAAACATATATTTTTGGCATTTTTAAATGAAAAGCACGGATTCGATATCTGTCATGCTGCTCACGACCGGTGGAATGACGTGAAAAAACTTAGCAATTAATAAGATCGATATAAATATTATTTAGTAAGAAATTATGTATTACGTTTGTGATATTAAACTTGATTTTAAATAGTACCTGAAGCCTTAAAGCATGTGAGTAAATACAATTTATGTTTTTAAGTATTTTAAATATATAGAAAATTGATAATATGTTCTGCAAATTGAATGGTTAATTTCACTATTCTATTAATTATTAACATTTTGTTGATTTGTTTCAATCGAGACTTGTCTCCATAATCTTGGCTTCAAGATTATAAGAAAATATATTTTGTTAATGCAAGAATTTTTCATATTTAGTAAATTTTGTGGCACATGGAAAATGTATAACATTCAGTTTATTAGTTGTAAATGAGTGTAAAGGTCATATCTAAGTAATAGTTTTGAAAAAAAACATAACTAGAGTATAACTTCTGATTTAAATGAATAATAAAAACCCACATTTTCGTAAAAAATGCAAAAATATGAATTATTTTTAAAATAATTATAATATTATTAAAGAAAAAAATATGAATTCATATTTTTAAACATTTTTCATTATCATTGTTTGTACCTTGTGGTAGGCCAAATTTAAATCCATTTATAAGTTCCGTGACAGTTAAAATGAGAAGGGTCTGTCTCATGAAACCAGTAAGCATCATTAGCTCTAGTAAAATACAAGGCAGAGAGACTCACTCTGAGTATGCTGGGCAAGCATGGTGCCGAGGTCACAGGGCATGGGGTCTGTCCAGAAAAAATCGTGGTTGAGCGCCGTGTCCGAGTCAAACCGCTTGGCCGGATCCAACTGTAACAGCTTGTCCAATAGATCGCAACCGTACGGATCTTTGACGTATGGTTTTAAACGCTCCTTTACCTAACACACAAAACTTACTATCAGTAATAATATCAATACAAAACCTGAAAAATAAATACTTCAAAAAAAATTCATAGCAGACTCGGGAAACAGTTTTTTTCTTATTCTTGAGTACTCAACAGATTAAACCATTGTAGTGTCAAATTAATTACTGCTTTATAAAAATATTGATGTTTTTTTAAATGTTAAGTCTAAAAGCCTTAAGTCCACTTACTCTCACTCGAAACAATTCAAAGGAAGTTACTAAAAATAATTTTAAATAAACCTAGTGATATTTCAATACAATGGTACCTCGGTGTATGTCTTTAATCCATTCCAGATCTTTCAGATTACCAAACAGATTTTTCCCATAAGAAATAAAGGGAAAATGATTAGTCCTTTCCCATGAAAAAAAAAAAATCTATTGTTATTGGCATATTATACATTGATGATGGGGTTGTAAAAAATATATTAAACACTGCTTAATACTAAAATACATAAATACAAAAGCAATCAAATTAAATAAAATAAAATTCAACTGGTTGAACATCATCAGATTTAATGTTTAAGTGCTAAAAATCTAAAAGAAATTGGCTTCTGCCGTCTCCTCAGGATGTTTAGGGAATGTTACATTGTCTGGTCATTCCAGACGATGCTATTACAGTTTGTTCGGGCATTGTTGGCTTCTCATTAACATTCTTAGAACTCATAGTTAATAAATTTACAAAAAAAAAGTAAAACAACACAAAATCACGCGAGATTCACAGAGTTATTGTTCGCCAAATGGTAGAAACAGTCGTACTGACACTCGTGGGCAGTCCTGGCAGAGATCCCCTCTCTCCAAAAACCAAATTCAGCCGTACGAGATCGAAGACATAAGCGCGCACCATTTCACGCATGCAATTCGTCGCCAAACAATGGTTGTATACCAAACAATGGTTGTATACCAAGTTGGACTTATACCAAAGCAGACATATACCGAGGTACCACTCTATTTAACTTTTCCTCAATTTATTTTATTTTAATTTTGAGTCTTTTGATCCTTAGAAGTTTGTCAAAACGGGTCATTATTGTTAGTATTGATCAAATAGAATATCAAAATACTATTGTCTATCATTAGTAGTGAAAAATAAGTTATGTGATCTAAGCACACCTTCCTCTTCTGCCCTTTAGGTAGTTCCATCTTGTTGTACAGGTGCAGCTGCTCCACGCCGGGCCACACGTCAGGAGTACACGAGCCGCAGAGCTGCGAGATGAGCACCAGCTGTTGCTGTTCCGTGTTGCCCTGCATGATAGGCGAGCGTGTCCACAACTCGGCCATGATGCAGCCCGCGCCCCACAAGTCCACCGGTGGGCCGTAGTTGCGCTCACCCAGCAGCAGCTCCGGGGGCCTGGGGCATAAATAAGAGTTACCGCCACCAGCATAAAGAAATTCCCAGCTTAATTTATATAGATGGCCTATAATTTATTCATTTGTAATTAACTTACATTTTTATTCATTAATCTTTCTAGTTTACAGACATTCAAGGATTGACATTTTTTTATTGCATTCCAAAATGTATTGACACACCTAGCGATGTTTGGAACATTTTGCGTAAACAGGTGGCATATTTTGCACAAAGGAATGTTTTAATTTCTTATTTTTGATGTTTATACCATTTACACTGTGGTTGGATATAATTATCATTTTAAAAAATAGTTTGTTTGTATTTTAAAATTAATTTTAATTTCAACTCGAATATAACTTACATACATCAGCCAACCATGAAAACATTTCCTAATACAGTCGAACTCGGTTATACCGAGTACGGTTATAATGAGGAAATATCTATTATTATTTTGACTGATCACTGATATAATGTACAAAAATATTGTTAACAAGTACATGGTTTAAAAACCCTAATTCTTGAGAAGTCATAAAATCGAAAGCAGTGTCTGCCGACGAGGTTCCTTATTGTTTACGATTCCTTTCAGGTTTGTGAATTCTTAGAAAAAAATAGTGTTTATTTTATGTGCGTAATAAGTAGTAGTAAGTTTTAAACTTTAAAACAGAGCAGTATTTTAAATTTTGTTAAGAAATAATGTGATTGAATGTAGTAATTTGCTTTAAAATGTTTTCGTTCATACAATTATAGATTTTTAACTTTTCATATGTATTTGACTTGGTTTTAATTTTATTGGATATTAAATATTTTTTATAATAACGAGTAATGGTTATAATGAGAAAATTTAGCTGGTACCTTCGTACTCGTTATAACTGAGTTCGACTAATTCATTTCTTACCATTATGCTACCGCTGGGAAAGGGGACAAGCGGTGATGATGAAGAGAAGCAACCTCTCCGAGCAATCTGACATGATGAGTTGAGTAGTGCCTTGTTGCCATCACGGTGTTACTTAGGTAGAGGGAGGTAAGATGTTGTAAGATTGAAGGGCCAGAGTTGTAGAATAATCTACAATAATGTCAACAATAATTTTTTCAAAACTCACGGGTAGAATTGTCACACAAGAGCGGGATAGTATACATTCACACAACATCCTTCGCTAGGTAACAATTGCACTGCATAGTGTCTCATTAATATAAATTACTACACTCACCTATACCACAGGGTTACTACACGGTTGGTATAGCGATTCACCATCCCTGGCTTTGTGACGCTGAAGGCCCTGGCCAACCCAAAGTCGGCCAGCTTCAGCACGCCATTCTTGGTAATAAGCACGTTGGCCGCCTTCATGTCCCGGTGGAGGATCTTGTTACTGTGAATGTAATACAGACCATTCAGCAGCTGCTGCATCACCTTCAAATAGAAAAATCAAAAGTTTTTAGTTTTCATGATATATTTTGTTTGTATTTACAGATGCTCCTCTACTAATGAACTTTCGATTTACGAACATTCAGAGATATAAACGACCACAAACATAAATAAATATGTTGTTCATTTGGCTCCCATTCTCCTGTTCATAATATCAAATTTTGTTCTGCGCGCCAATTCCGCCTAATACGGAATCTAACCATTACTAACACCGTGCACCACTGTAGCGACAGCATCTCAGTTATTCGTACTTGCGTTAGCGGTAAGACTTCAAAGGTAAGTAAATCAGCATTGAAACCGGTATTATTATTAGAATTTATTTTTCTTTGTGTTTAGGATAAGAAAATATTTACAATGATGTTGATTAGCGACTTACGAACATTTCATGATACAAACGGGTATTCAGAACGTAACTCATTTGTTAATAGAGGAGGGTCTGTATTTATTTTTCCATATTCATATACACATAATTATAATATTTTTTCATGTAAACATTTTCATTGTGAAGTTGTAATTTTAAAATCACAAACGTGTGCAGAGAACCGGAACTTGTGGAGGCGAAAGATTCAGATAGCCAAGGCTCAATACGGGATGCAGAGTCATAGAAGAATGTTAAATAACTACAGTTGAGACTGATTCATCTGGAATGATTCTTTCATATTCACAACGATTCTGTAATGTCGGTGAACAATAAACATGTACCAAGCATAATGCAACTCCATGCCTTAACCATTACGCTTGTAATAAAATTTTATATTACCTTCTTGATTTCTCCGAGGTTGAACTTCACATTGACATTCGACAGCAAGCCGGCCAGGTCATGTTCGCAGAAATCAAATACCAAATAAAACGTAGATCTGTATTTATTGTGAGCTGTAGCCTTTGTGCGACAGATCTCGAGGAGATTTACCACGTTCTCGTGTTTGAGCAGCTGCAAAATGCGAATTTCTCTCAAGGCCGTGATTGGAAAACCCTCCTTCTCGTTGTCCATCAACACCTTCTTCATCGCCACAAACTTCTTGCTGCATTTCTTCTCGCGGGCCTTGAACACTTCACCGAAGGTGCCTTGCCCGATCTTGGCGACCTTCTCGTACTTGCAAGACTCGTCGCAGAACGGGAAATCAAAGTCCTCGATGTATTTCTCCTTCTCCCGAAGGCTCATAAGGGTGGAGGAGACGGTCGGAGGCGGCGGGATGTCTTGCCCGCCAGGCGGATTGTTAAGTAGAGGCATTGCGGTGTAAATTAAGCTCCTCACATATATTTGGTTGATTACTGCGAATAAAAAACAAACACAGATAGCGAGAAAACAATGCAAACCGACGACCGCAAATGTCAGTCTGGAAAAAAGTCAAAATACAACAAAAGAAATAAAAACATCCCATAGACAAGCGATAGCTATGCGGTGGTACATCTATTCGGCCAGTTACATTTACCATAGACTCAGGGGTACTTGCTTCTTTAGAAGCTGCATAGTCACAATAAATTACCCAAAATTATTTTATTATAATATACATATATTTTAAAATATCCGTGCCATTGATAACAAACTTCTGCTATACAAGGCTATTCTCGGGCCTATTCTTTTCTATGCAGCCCCTATCTGGGGTCATTCCTCCAAACATCTCATAAAAAGACTCCAAATTTTCCAAAGCAAAGCCATTTGGTTAGCCCTGGGTGTTTCTAACTGGTCGAGGGGATGCCTGAGTCTATCACGCCTCAGGCATCCTCCTTATAAGGGATCATATAATATATCTCGCCAAATGTTTTTAACCCGGGCTCCCAAACCACCTGAACCCTATTATAAATATCTTCTAAACATACAATCTAATTTCTTCCTCCTAATTTAGATTTAGTATACCAAAGATGGTTCGACTAAACTATTAAAATCCTGCCCTATACAAAGCAGATCCCTGCCACAAGCTAGCAGTAACTTCTCTCTCTTCCCCCCTTTGTTGCAACACCACCTCCCCACACCGCATCGGTTGCTGCAATAGAAGTCTTTGATCAGTGGAATATCCGTATGCATATAGTATATGTACTCGTATATAGGGATACCTTTTCACGATGCATAACACAGAACCACAGGCTTAGCAGCCCCACGCAAACAAATGGCGGGGGGGTGAGGTTGGTGTGAGGAGATTAATTTTTAAATGGTTCTAGGAACTAGCAACTGGAACTATCCGTGCAATGTCAAGTATATCAGCTTGTATTAATATATATAGATTGATGAATAAGTTCTTGCATTTTTTTTAACAATAAAAGACTGTTTATTAAAGAAACAACATTTATTCAATCCAATATACAATGACTATTGTTAGATATGACTGTCTCCCAGTTATTAGCCAATTTATTTATTCCATCCCAACAATTTTTTTCGGAATTTAAGAAAAAAAACTCATTAAGAGATGTTTTGACTTGCTCTATTGAACAAAATTTCTTAACATTGAGAAAATTTTGTAAAAATCGGAATAAATGATAAAATCACTTGGTGCCAAGTTCGGGGAATATGGGGGATGCGTGAGATAATAAATGCTAATAAGTATTTAAATATAATAATAAAATATAATAAATGCTGATTAGTAAAAATTTGATAATTTAAACCAGTCATTAAAAATGACCACATTTGATAAACAGAAGGAGTCATTTTTCGTCATGATAATGCAAGGCCACATGTTACATTAACCATCCAAAGAAAACTAATTGACCTGAAATGGGAAGTTTTACAGCATTTCCATACACCCCTATTAAGCAGACCACAAACGCTCACTACAATGAAAATTATGGACTTCATAACAATCTACTGTTGATGTGCGTATATGATAAATTTATACGAGTATATATGCTTGAACCTTAATATTGGGCACTAAATTTACATACACATGTAGTACAGTATTGACAATGTTGGTAGAATACCTCTACAACACAATCAAATATTTAATTTCTTACAACACTACATTTTTATACACAACAAGTGTTGGCACATCGCCCACTATTTTAGGTTGTTTTCACATTAATTTTTCGACACTTTCACATTTAATTTCTTACAACACTACATTTACACGACACTTTCATATTTATTTTTCGACACTTTCATATTTAATTTCTTACAACACTACATTTACATTCTGTTGCGTAACTGTAGGAGTGTCGCGCACAGTGCTCAGATCCTGTTCGGCACACACTTCAGATGTGTAATACGAAAACATTATCGATGTATACAGTAGTGCCTCACTAAAATACAAAGATAGAGACCAGACTATCGTCGCAAAGCGAAAATCACTGTAAAGCAAAGCAAAGATTTCTCTCAGTTATAAGTGCCTATGAGCACAGTTTCTCTTATGAAAGTGTGAATATTGTAGAACACAAGAGACTAATTTTCTTTTTACTATTTAATGGAAATATCGCACAATGCTTATTCTATATATATATAATACTTATTACTTGTGGCAATGGTACATGTCACTATGTTGGAAAGTCAGAATAGGTTTCAAGTTGGAAGAGACATCAGTTTCATAGATATACATACATTCACAAACATTTTCACGGAGGGTGGTTTGTAGGTCTCCTGGTCAAGATTGAAAAACTGTATTGAAATTTTCCAGAAATTACATCAATGACCCTCTGTACTAGACAGTATTTCTATAAAAATCTACATAATACGTGTACTTATAACCATTATGTTCATCGTCTATAATATAATAACCATGATGGGTCCTCGTGTATACAGGTAATCCTTGTAAGGTAATTACGACAGAGATAGGTTTCTAGACATCGGTTGAGTTTCATAAAAAAAAAACACTAAAATAAAACCAAAAAGAGTAGTAGATTCAGTTCAGATTCAAATTTATAAGTCAATCTTTATTCAAAACTATGATATGTAATTATGTATAATAAAAATACACTCATACAAATATATTATGTAAATTAAAGTTATTTACATGGCTTTGTCATCCGAACTTATTACATTAGTACAATCCATTGTTATTTTGTGCAACAGCACACACAGTGGTACTTTTTATAAAAATACTATCCAATGTTGTTTGCAGTATTTCGCTTTCACTGTCCTGTAAATTTCATAATAGCAGGCCTATCTTCCTGAAATAGCTTATTTACTTTTGTAAATTATTCTTCATTTGAATCTATTTTTTTTCATTTTTGCATTCCCTGATGAATTTGGTAAAAGCTGTAATTATCTCTATTAATGAAATTTATTTTGTGGCATTTCTTTTTCATCTGCGTCTTCTGCAACACATTGAACTTCAAGATCTAATAATCTTCATTTGTAAGGTCATCTTCACCGTATTCAATGAGTTGGTTAACCGTTTTAATGCTAAGTAATTTTCGATACAAACGATCGCAGCGCTTTTGCGACGCGTAGCATTCAAACGGTTAATATCTTCATCGTCAACGTCAAGATTCAATTACTGACCAAGCGCTACAATCTGATCTGTAATTTGCTCAATTTTAATTGCTGGACTAGTATTCTCTTGAAAACCTGCTATATTTTTAATTACTCAAAGAATATTATATTTAAAAGTCGTCTCATTTTCTAGAGCCATAATTGCTTGACTAAATGTGATTTTTAAACAATATGCTTTAAATGTGGCAATAGCTCCCTGATCCATTGGCTGTATTTGGAGGTTAATATATAATTTTTATATTCGGGTGTAAATCGCCAAGATGTGGTGGATGTCCAGGTGCATTATCCAGTAATAACAGTATTTTATAAGAAATGCCCAGTCAATTGCAATACATTTTTACTTCGAGCATGAATACTTTCATAAACCAGTCCTCAAAAAGTAATTGTCATCCAAGAATTTTTATTTGAGCGGTAATGTACTGATAACACGTCAATATTCACTCCTTTTAATGCTTTTTGATGGACGTATTATAAAAGGTTTCAATTTATACCTTGTTATTCGATCTTCATATACCTTAAAACCCGGCATACATTTTGCCTCCTTATGAATGTATTATACAATCAGGCATCTATCTTCTTCCAATAAAGCCCTGTTTCATTGACATTAAAAATTTGTTACTTTGTATAATTTTTTTCTTTGAGAAAGTCATGTAATATGCGCATGAATAAAAGAGACAAAACACAAGGTTGTATGTCGAGGACTACCTGTGAATGAAAATCAATCTCTCCAAGATGACACCTTTGAGTTAGTTGCTTTTAAGCCTGTAAGCAAACCATACTAGACCAAGAATAGGCCGCCTAATTTGGTGAAGTGAAAGTACAACCAAGAAACAAAACACATCAGTGCCGTATCTATATGGAAAATCTGTCATTTTATCTAGTAAGATGGATGGATTATGCACAATCTTTTAAGACAATTTAAAATCAGTCTCCTTTACAGAAGATAAAAAACTAATTTTGAATGATTTGACTGAAATAAGATAAATTTTACAATCAATAGTAAAATGCAGATAATTGCTACCACGTGTTGTAGTAGGCAGGATGCACCCATCAGTTTAGCAGCAAATTTAGAAAATTGCACAAGTCGTAATTGCCAAGAGCCCCTAATCACTGAGAAAAGGGAAGTAACACCAGTAGCAACAGAGAAAGAAAAAAAGTAAGGCCTAGAAAGACTGTTTTAGCTCCAAAAATATTGTGCAAATACAATTTTTCTTGGATCAGTCGACTCCCACACATTAGCGTTCAGAGCCAAAAAAGTGCAGCAATTTAGTTAACTTTGAGGTTTTCATAGCCTTAGTATGAGAATACTGAATTGTTACACCATGGGTGTATTTTTATATGGTGGCGATTAACATTATGGGGCATGTTCCAACAGCAATCATGTATGATATGAGTAATATTTCACACAATATAAACGCGTGAAATGTATTCACATAACCCTGCACCACTGATAAAAATTACGTGTATGGGTAATCTTACGTCTGTATATTTACACAGGTTGAGCTAAAACCTTTGACCTTTAACTTAATTTTGTGACAACCTTACAGGTTAAAATAAAAAAATATATAGTTTTATAAAGAGTTTATTGTGTATGAAGAGTTATATGATCTATTCGTTCTCCTGTGTCCTGAGGCGGGCGGCACCGTTGGTCACGCGGATGGACAGCTGCTGGGCACGGGTCACGATCAGCTTCCTCTTCTTGGAAGAGACAGCGTGCGCAATCTCGGCACAATAGCGGCGGTTCTGCATCATCAGGATCTCCAGCTCCTTCACGTTGTGAACCAGCACCTGCAGATAAATTAGGTGATTGTCAATACAACATAAAACAGAATTTATACTATCCCTAATCAAGATACTTAATTTAAATATAAACCATTTTTTTTTAAATAAAGATGCGAATATGGAACATGTAGACTAAACTCAAGGCTTCTGCTATGAAAATAGGACTAGCTTGGTGGTCTTCAGAGATAAGCCTCGAACACCCGACCATAAGTATTTAATAGTTTGGGAGAGAAAAGTCCTAGTTTGCCCTGAGAGACACATACTCGGGTGCCTAGTAGTGCAAATATGAAATTGATTGTTAATTATTAGTAAAATATAACAAATATATTTAAATGCAATCAAACTTCTAAGATTTTTCCTTTAAAGAGCTGACTTACCATATTACAGTTTATAAAGGGATTATAAAAAACATAAAAATATATAAATTGGTTTTGTAAATGGCCCTATATTACAATTAATTTTCCCCAGCCCAAAATGTTGCAAGAATAGATTGTAAATTTCAATTAAATGTTGTGACTATGACAAACCACAACAGGTAATAATAAAAATTTGTTTAATTTAGCATATTTGTATCCCCCCGGAAAGTGAAGAGTTTACACAATCCGGGTCTACTAGCATATGCAACCAAAACACACAGGAAGTAGCGGAATAAACACAAAAAAAAAGCAGAGGTGGACAAGCATAATGAGGGACAGGTGAAACAATATTAAGTATCAAGTAATTGGAATAAATAAAATGTAAGATTGACAATTTTTTTCAAAATGTGCAAAGCATTTAAGTGAATTAAAAACTTTTATTCCAGGCAGACAACTGTTTAAATTAAATAGATTATTTGAGAATGAATAAACTTGCACTATGACATAGTAGTAACTAGGTAATTCCTATTCTAATAAGTACACACTTTCACACCTATTAACATGGGTTTACGATTCCAGATACAACTCTCTTTCAAAAATAGTATGAATCGGTTATGACCAATCCAACAACATTGACAAAAGGTAAAAGCGATTTAATGTATTGACAATTATCGCTCTGAAACAAATTGTGGTCAAATACGAAATAAAGCTAAAAGTAAATGATTGAATACTACAATGAAAGCTACTATAAAGAAAGCTTCTACAATATTAGCAAAATTACTTTGCGGCCACATATCATATAAATAATAAGACTTTATTTAAACCACTATTTATTGATAAATCAACATGTTTAGATGCTTATAGTATCTTCTTCAGGAAACAATGTATACTAAAATTAAAAACACAGGCATAGATAAAACAAAACTAAAGTATAAGTGGCGAGTAACTAGAGTAGTCACCTTTTAAATTAGTTTATATCTATGCTTGTATTTTTAATTTTAGTATACATTGTTTCCTGAAGAAGATACCATAGATATCGAAAAATGTTGATTTATCAATAAATAGTGGTTTAAACAAAATGTTTTGTCCTATTATTTTTATGACGAAAGCATTCAATAATACAAACCAAAATTGCTTGAATGGTTTGGGTTGTATGGAATGATTAAACGATGTGAGAACAGATACAGGATCAATCGAACGATCTAATAAAACAAGTTTAAAAGATGACAATATCAGAAGCACATAATTTATATATCGCAGCAGAGAGTGGGGGAATTTGAAAGGAAGCAACAGGGGATATGATTGATGCAGCGGAATTTACCTTTCTGAAGCCATTAGGCAGCATGTGCTTTGTCTTCTTGTTGGAACCGTAACCGATGTTGGGCATCAGGTACTGTCCCTTGAAGCGCCTGCGCACCCTGTTGTCAATACCTGGAAAGGTCGCACAAGTGTTACAATAAGTTCAACAATATAATAGTTGTAAGATGGTTTACTAAAACCGGATTCAAACGTGCATGTCCAACACGCAAATATACTTTGATAATAAATTTTAATATAAATTAAATGCATCAATTGATATACGAAAAAATTCAATTTATTTTAATAATTAATCAATTTAAAAATGGCAATATTCGCACTTAGATTGCACAAAGTAATTTGACATTTGTTTCAACAATTTGCGTAAGAAACCAACCCCCTGGAATACCAGGATAATGAAACGCCCTAAAAAAAAAAACACATGTTTTTTAATTATCATTTAATGCATTTTTCAATTTTGCTATCACCGATAGCGGGTTTTCTTGATCGTTAATGAGATGATGGCAAGTATTTGGTGCATTTTTAAACGCGTGGATGTAAAACACGTATTACTTGAAATATGTCGTTATCGGTGTTGCTTGTCTCATATTCTATTGTTCCTCAGTTTAAATTACACTAGGAAGGATCCATTGGAATATATTGGAATCTATAATCATCGGCAAGCGAAACACTCCAGAGAAATATCTGCGTTTACGATTTGAAAACATAACCTCAAAATATGTAACTGCAATGTCAATAATCGTAGATTCGCGGTGAAAACAAATAACTTATATAACGATAAGGCTTTTATAATTCCGATGATTAGCATTATTTCAAGAAATGTTGCTTAAAATTGCTTGTAAACGTCAGACGCACATTTGACAAAACCAACGTGTTAATAAGTTTTAATTCTCACCTTTTGGCTTACGCCAGTTTCTCTTAAGTTTGTCATATCGGTCTGACTGATGACGAATGAACTTTTTCGTCCTCTTTTTGACGATCTTCGGCCTATACACGGGGCGAATGGCCATTTTCTAGCCGATCTCAGACAAAGTGTATATTGAAACAACACCACGCGGCGAGAGAACCGCTGGAAAAGGAAGACGTATAAACTGACACAAAATGTCGCCGGAAACAGCAGCTGTTGGCAACTATTGCACGCAGCCAGTCGATGTAAGTGTTCGCAAACGCACCACTTAAGTATGATTTAATAATAAAAATATATATTGCGCAAAACAATAAAGAGCTCGCGCGTTCTAAGTGAGACATTGCGTTTCATATACAGTGGTGCCTCGGTATACATCTGCTTTGGTATAAGTCCAACTTAGCTTACGTCCTGTTTGGACGTGAATTTTTTTGTTTGGTATAAGACCTTTGGTTTTGGAGAGGGGGCATCTCTGCAACGACTGTCCATGGGCGTCAGTAGGATTGTTTCTACCATTCGGTGAACAATGCGCGTTATAACTCTTTGTTAATTTCCCGTGATTTTTCGCAATCTTTTTTGTAAATTCATTTACCATGAGTTCTAAGAAAGTTAATAAGAAGCCAACAGAGCCCAAACAAGCCGTAATAGCATTATCTGGAATGACCAGATAATATCACATTTCCGAAAGATCCTGAGAAAGCAGAAGCAAATTTCTTATTAATTAATCATTAAACCTGTAGATCTTCAACCTGTTAATTTTTATTTATTTTATTCAATTGCTTTTGTATTTATAATATGCCAATAACAATATGATTTTTTTCATGAGAACGGATTATGTAATCATTTCCCCTTTATTTCTTATGGGAAAAATTCTTTCGGTATACGTCCTGTTTGATATAAGTCCAAAGATCTGGAACGGATTAAAGACGTAAAGACGTATATAATAAAGAGGTACCACTGTATTGGTTTTCAAATTATATACTTTAATATTACTACTTTGATAGAATTCTTGTTTTTTTAGAGTATAATTTTATTTTATTCAAAATCAATCACTAAAACTCAAGTTACTGAAGGCTACAACGCATCATGTGCCCTAGTGGTTATCATCCGGATCTAGAGTCTGGCATAGAAAAGAGCAGGAACAGAGGCAACGGCAAACACTGATGACGTAATGACTTCCATGACTTATTTTCGTTCCTATGAGTTTTAGTCAAATGATAATTTTAAGTAAGCGCCTGTAAAGAGGTTTGGCTTCAAATAAGATAAACAATGATTGTGACTGTGTGATTGGTAACTGTTAGATATTTAGTTTCTAACAGTGGCGTAACTACAAATATTGCAGAATGGAAAAAAGAGCTCCGTAAATAAAGGGTATATATGTTGGAAAGTTGGTTGGTGTTCAAGTAAAAACCATTCTCATACACGTTTATTTATTCTCATCGGGGAGAAACCACCGAGAACAAGAAACGACGCAGAATATATAGATGACATAATGAAAACGATGCTAGATTAATTGAAGGACAGAGTCTGGAAGAACGGGATGAGCGTCCGCGGTCCGATCGTTTCTTGTGCTGGGCGTAGACTGCTTCCTCTGATGCACGTGTGCAGTTCACATGTGTGGTGCACTTGTGTCATGCCTGCTGGACGGCGTAGCTTGGCCTCTCTCAAGCGTTCTCGCTTTGTTCGCGCGAAATGGCGTGATACTAATAATGTAAGGGAGCGAGGAACATCTGGAGGATGCGCGCGGCTCGCCACATCTATATTGATATTAGTAGTGTTTGATTTACCCAATAAATAGTAAGTACAAAATTAGTCTCTTGTAGACATTTATAAACATTTGCAATTTAAAAAATACTTGCTTCGCTTTAAAGTGATTTTCACTTTATGGTCTAGTCCCCAACCCGACATAGTAGCGGGGTAGTGTTTAATGTGTTTTTGTAATACACGTGTGAAACGATTTTATAATTTTATTTCTTGCCGTAAATTAATATTAAAGCTGAGAAATATATTGATACTCACGAAAATATTAATGCAAATGGATTGCAGGTACTTTTTGAGCCCCTATCTAACGTAGGCTTCAAGGCACCGCATTGGCATTGTTACGCCACTGGTTTCTAATGTACCAGTGACTGCTAGCCGAAAAAAAAATCTTTGTTACAAATCATCGTTATAATCAAACACCAGTCGTATAATTAGAGTCGTATTTAAATAAATAAATTTTATATAAATTCAGAGATCAGGAACCCAATACTTTTTCATAATTACTCTTAAAACATACGCTGTGTATATCAGAACTATTATTGAATCGTATGACCCTGGTTTGGTCAATATACATTTCTCTATATTTCATTTTCACGCTTATCTTCTATATTTCTGTTCTATCTCTGTCGTAAAAAACATCTATATCAACCGCGCCTTTAATTTCAATCACACACCACCTACCTAACCCCCAAAAATCTATTCCAAAGGTAACCTTCCCTGATTTAGACTCGATTAGATATCGAATGAAGATGACGGTCGTAGTGAGACCTCTTGACATTACAAACCTGACCGTATGGAATATCTTTGGATACACGGTTGTCTTCCACAAGACACGTATTTTAAGAAAAGTTCTTCTTTCAATAAAGTTATCGCGGATGACTTCCTCATTATGTTTCACCAAGACACGCCGAATAACTTTCTCTCAGCACAACATACTTCTTTCATGGCTTTTGTACACTGACAAGTCTCCTCATCGTAGTATGGTGTGCTAAGTACGCAAACCCAGATTTGGTTGGTAGCCACTGATTTTTGTAAGCGGGAAAAGTAATTATTTTCCTTTTACAACCGTTTTACCGATATGAAAATTATGTTATGTGTTTATATATTATTTCCCCAAAACAAGCTTGCCTAGTAGGGCAATGTAATCATCATTCAGAAATGTTATCTGATTAATATAATGATATAAATTTTTTTATGTATGTATGTAATGTAAATGAATAAATAAAAAATACCTGAAAGAATATGGTAGTTGCTTTTACGATGTGTATTACTTAAAATATGTGTTTTTTTTTTATAAAGCTATTAATACTGATTATATGGTATAATCAATTGTAAAAGTATACATTGTAATTTTAAAATTAACTCAAAACTCGAGAAACAATAATTACTCTCATAACAGAACTATGAGTGGTTTCTTGAGACGAAATTTGAACCCCTGAATACTTGATCACCAGGCAAATGTATTATCATTAGATAAAATAATCTTGTGATGAAAACATTATGAATAATATTAAATACGAGTATTTGGCACCTAAGGGATATTTTGAAGGTTAGTCATTTAACAGACCAGGGCGACACGAAAGATTTCATGATTTTTAAATGATACTTTATCATTAAAATTAGTTATTTCCTACGTGCGTAAATTGAATAAAATAAATATAACTCGACAGAAGACAACATCATACCTCCTATGAAGACCCACGTGTTTAAATTCAAGCGAGCAGAGTTAAAATCGTTATAAGATGTCTATTACTCAAAATATCTTTTTTATAAGAGTAAAGCAATGTAAAGGTATAAACAATAACAAACATTATCATTGTAAAACACATCATTCTCACTTGGATGGACTTCCTTGGAAAAATTGTTGTTTAAATGAAAAAGTCAGAGTTAAATGATAATAATCGTGTTATAATATGACGTGATGAAAAAAAAATTTAATCACGTAAAGTTTTGGTAATGGTCAAAGTTATTCTCTGAAAATATATCGACGACTAACGAAAACGAACGAACCCGATCGCATTCACGAACACCCACGCAAATTACTTGACAGTTCACTGTTATTGTAAAACGAACGCTGCACAGACGCCATCGATCAATGACATTTTGTAGTGTAGTTTTCGAGTCCAGCTACGCGCGTTGATGTGAATAACAGCGCATATTACAAACGTTTCGACATGTACGCGAAGGGCAAGGGCTCCACGGTGCCCTCGGACGCTCAGGCCAGGGAAAAGTTAGCTCTGTACGTCTACGAGTATCTTCTGCATGTCGGCGCCCAGAAAGCGGCGCAAACGTTTCTCTCAGAAATTAGATGGGAAAAAAACATCACTTTGGGAGAGCCCCCGGGATTCTTACATTCTTGGTGGTGCGTTTTTTGGGATTTATATTGTGCGGCGCCCGAGAGGAGGGATACATGCGAGCATTCTTCCGAGGCGAAGGCATTTCATGACTACGGGTTCGTCAACTCTGGGTATGGAGTGAACGGAATCGGACACAATGCGGGGCCCGCGCCGCCTAATGATGGTGAGTTGGTGAATTAATCAAAATTTGAAATTAGAACAGTGGAAAAAATATATTAAGATTTAAATACATCATTTAGATAGCATTGCAAATAAAATAAAGTAAATCAGGTCATTGCTGGGTACTGTTAATTTTTGATTGGTTCTCAAATTTATTTACAGATTTTCCAAAATATGTATATTGATGGGACACAAAAGGCATTCTAAAATATTTTGCTAATTCTTATATGTAAAGATTTAGATTTTGATTACAGAATGGGTCATTTGGGCTGGTTTAATCATAAGGAGTTCGTAATGTGATGTGAAAATAATAGGGGATATGAAAATAATACAGTGTGGCCATGGTGGACAAATGAGTTTCAAAGAAGGAAGTGTAAAATTAATATCAGATATTGATGAGATAAACCATAATTGTAACTGTGATTGGTGCTCGAATGTAACAATGATTGGTAATTGAATTATTCGTAATTCTGTAAGCGATCACTGATACAGTAGAAACTAAACCACCAATCGTGAAATCACACTTATCAATTATCATTACAATTGAATACCGATCACAATCACAGTGTATCTAATAACGTATATATAGGAACGTGCAGAGCACACAAGCAAAAAAGCTGTGCATTGCTAAAAATTCTAAGAAATAAAATAATCTTTATATTATGAAGAGACCATATAGAATTCTAGCCGTTATTACCCGGATTAGTGTAACCTTGTCTGTGACGTAACTCACGACTTTTGTCTAGCTGTGAGTTACTTGCGAACCATTTGTGACAACTTCATGTGCATTCTGCTCCGCGATTTACTAGCACTTAGATCTTGAATGAACTTAACTTGTTTTTTCAATCCTTATAATAATTGTACTGAACTAAATATTTTTTTACTGAATCTATATTGGCATTTTAACATCTGCAGATTTTCTGCATTTTTCAAACAATTTGTCCTTAAGGTAGCTGTTTTCCTTACTTAATCCATATTGAAAACTGCGTAGAATGACATTTCTACATATTTGTTTTACTTGACAGACTAAACGTTTGTGTTCTTAATGTATTCCGTATTTCGGTGTTTGCATAGATAAAATTTGTAGGTTATAATTTATCATCTGTCAAGCGAGCAAATTTGTATCTGAATTTGTATTTGTATTTTAAATCCGTTGTCTGAAGGAGAAATTGTTGAAAATATTTTAAGTCAAATTAATGAACTTGCCTTTTTTAATTAGTAAATTTACAATTGTACTCTAAATTTAAATTGATAGAATTATTCTCAAAATTAAAAAAAAAACATTTTATTTGATACCTAGTATATCTATAAATGCCAAGATTCCAGTTTCATGGGGTTAGCGCAAACATTATGGGTGTGTAAATAAATAACCACATATCTGTGGTTTTGTCTCAATGCTTATTAGGAAGTATAATCTGGTTGTACCAAGTCTGATTGGTCATAATAATAATAAAGTATAATATTTGACTCAGTAGAGAACACAATTAAAAGCTGCTGATCAGCATGCGGTCCTAGTCCACGCCCCCTGTCAAACATAAAGGGACACTTGATTTCTCCCGCTATCAGCGGTGCACCACCGATTTGTGCCGCATCGAACTTGGGTGTTGCCCTCTGTCCGCCTCATGTATACTTGTAACACTACATTGTGTGTGTTTTTCAATAACCGTGACTTCCTTCACAAGAATAAGATGGTTCTCATATAATGGTAGAATGTTAGTATTTATGTTATAATGTTTTTCCAGTTGGCATGGGTGGCGGTATGCCACCTGGCTTCTTCCCTAGTGCAGGCTTGCGACCCTCGCCCCCCGGGGCCCCCTCGCCGCAGGCCCTGCTAGGGGCTGGCCCGCAACCCTTCATGGGACCATGGTATCCGGGCCCCCGGCCACAGGTGCGAATGCCAATGCCTAATGACTTCAATGGCCCGCCTGGTAAGTTATTTTTTTATCATTAACGAAAATAAATGTTAACATTGTAAAACTTTTTTGATGTTGTTGATTGGTATGTATTGAAATTTTTAAGGGTGATGATACCCTTAAAAATATGGTTAAGTGGGTCATAATTAATGTTCCCTCTAAGGTGTGCTGGTGTACGCGCACACATAATTTGGCACCATGCGCAAACACAATTTTTAACAAGACTTCTACTTCTTATGCTGCTTTCTATCAAAGGTTGACGACCATGTTGCAATTAGAGTTTCTGGACTCAACCCGACCCGGACACGGTCGGGTAATGGCCCTAAAACCCGGATCCGAAACCCGCCGAGTTTGGGTTTCAAGCGAATTGCTGCAAAACTTTGGAAAACAACTAAACGATAGAATGCATTCGAATTTGATCAATTTGTTTAAGGCGCTTAAAGACCCAAATTTAAATCCTTCAGACGAATCTTAAGTTTGGCTACACAACTAATGAGTAGGCCTTTCCAAAGTTCGGTTTCAGAAGTCAATTCTGGATTATTATGGACGGTATTAAAGATTCAATATTAATCGACGTTAAGGAAAAGATATTAACGATGGATGAAGAATTGGATCTCATTTTAAAAGATGATGAAATACTGGAGAAACAGAAAACTGACAATTTTAAATGTTTAAGGGAAGAAAGAATTTGCCCTGTTTAAAAACAATAAAAAGCGTACATTCAATCGTGAGAGGTTCTACGACGCGCTTTGCACAATGAGACCAAATTCGACTGACAATGAGCTAACATTCTCTGTGTCAACTAATTTTTGCACGCAAATTAGATTAGGGGACAAGTCCCTCGCTGCATTAATATTCCTCAAATATTATTATATAAGAGATTCTAAAACAAAATAACCTATTAGTGCTGTAAGTTGCAATAAACATAATAAAATTGTTTATTTTTTTATTCTTATGTTTATATTATAATGGTTTTCGACTCAAACCCGCTGGGTTTCCAAAATATTGGACCCAGACTCAGCGGTTTTCAGAAACCCTAGTTGCAATATGATAACTCATCCAGTATAAGATCAGCAACATTTTGGATATATAACTACTTTCTAAGGTTATCCAACTAAGATAATCTTTCTACCTATCCCTCTGCTACCTTCTATCTTCCCGACGTAATGAATTGTAAAATATCATATTTTTCATTGTGGAGTATGTGTCCGAAGTATGCAGCTTTCTTTGATACTTGTTGTATTACTACTCCTGACTTATTTATGCGTCTTCATTAGTAATGATACGTCTTCATTAGTTATGATACGTCTTCATTAGTAATGATACGTCTTCATTAGTAATGATACGTCTCCATTAGTAATGATACGTCTCCATTAGTAATGATACGTCTCCATTAGTAATGTGGTTGACCTAGGCCATACCAATAGCCTTATACTGATGTGGTAATGTTTTCTCCCCCCAATGCACAAATTGCTCTTTAAAATTGCGCTAAAGATTTTTATGCGCACACCGTTATCCAAGCTTAGAGGGAAGATTGATCATAATGTCATATTTGTATTAGTCTAATAAATTCAAATACTAATTGATATTTTACGTCAGATACAATGATAGTCGGCTTGGCTGTCTTGTTCTTGTTTACATTCTAGACCACTACTGTAAAATAAACATCGCCATTAAGTGATAGTCCTTTTTTTTTTTTTTTTACTTACCTTGGCTAATAAAAGCCTAGAAACTTACCTAGCTGCTACACTAGGATTTAATTCAAAGGGACTTGAAACTCTTCTCTTAGAAGTCGTTGCACGGTAATTAATAATTATAATAACGCAAGTAAAAATTTTGAGTATTTTAAAACATTGCTAAATTAACAAAACACCCATCGGGACACAGGGTGTAAGTAAACATACTTGAGTGGGATATGACTAATCTGAATAATCAGATGCCTTTTGCGATACATTATATTGATTTGTACTTTATTTCATGTTTCATACATATCATTTCATCCCCTATACACCAGCAAAAGCACACAACCTTCATGATATCGCGTGGTGTTGTTTTTGATGCTACGATTCTACATGTGACATCTACAGTTTGCATGCAGATGTGCATCGTGGACGTTCACAAGATGCCAGCGATTAAGCATATTCAATTTTACTACATTATTTTTACATATGAATGTACATATGCTAAATTAACCTACCAATTAGGAGTTTGGCTTGCGCACAACCTTTATAATTACGTATTTAAATTTACCAAATACAAGTATTATATATTTGTTGGTAAATTTTTTTTTATTTCAGAAATTGTCAATCCACAGTGAAATTACAATTTTATTGTTTCTTCCAGGCCAGCCGATGATGGGTAATTCGCTGGAGAGAGGCGGGGGGCCAGGCGGCATGATGTCTGGGCCCCGCATGAACCCTCCGCGGGGGCCCGCCGGGGCCATGGGACCCATGAGCCCCTCCGCCTACACGCCACTCAGGGGGCCACCGCCGCAAGGGCCCGGTGAGCATGCACACAATATTATCATGCACAAAGTTGATATTTACGTAAACATGTATTAAAGCGGGCACATGTAGAATTATTTACTTAAAATATCTATATTGTAAATCAATCAATTTGAGTTTCAGGAACAATTTGCTAGTTGTGATTAATTATAATTGGTGATCATAATTATTTCAAAAGTTTGTCTTATTTCATAATATTGCATCATAACATAATTAACATTGGTCTAAAGTAACATGAATGAAATGTGTTATAGTGTATATAATTAAATAATAATTAGGTCATTACATCTTTTCCTTACTAATTGTGGCATTTGTTGCAGGCATGCCCCCAGGTATGGGCATGGGCGCACGCCCCTCTTGGCAGGGGGGCGGCGGGGGGCCCGTGAGCTACGCGGGAGGCTCGCCGGGCGCGTACGGTCCCCCGCCCGGCTCCAACGGGCCCCCGGGCCCTGGCACGCCCATCATGCCGTCCCCGCAGGACTCGAGCAACTCAGGTGAGACGCAGCCTGATGTACGTGGGGTATCAGATGATGATGATGTACTATATGACGATGTGTCCAGGCATTCTACCGTTTACTGTCTATTGATTAAAGACATTTGGAAAAATAACATGAAAGCATTTCGGTCACTGTAGTCAATTTCCTTCTTTAAAATGATCTCTCGGAAGATGTCATATGTCAAGGTGTGATCTTTTTTATCTCAATATTTTGTGTGGTTCGAAAGATTGATTGATCGATTTGATAATATGAAGTCGTATCATCACCTCCGCACATTTTAAACCTGTGCTGTGTAAACGAGTTTCCTGTAATTCATTGGACCATGTGGGAGATGGAAGAATGTTTGAATGTAAAACAGGGTTATTTACGTAATAATGTCACAGTGTTTCGTTACTAATTTCAATTTGATTTTCAAAAATTTTCAGTATTATTATTCATTAGTTTAAAATAGCGTTTGTTTATTAGGTATAGCATCTCTAGTTAGTCACCAAAAAGAGTGTTAAACAATACTTTTTGTTTAAGTAATCGCTCTTTTATTTTCTTTAGAATATATAACATACTATTATACTTAGTATTTTAGAAGATTTTAGTCTTTCTGTCCACAATACACACACAAGTGACATTTTAAATTATTTTTATTCTGCAGGTTAAAACCTCGAACGTACGTATGTATTGGGTTGTCTAATAAGTCTTTGCAGTTTTATTAAATTTTTCATTATAAAATCAAATTTTAAAACAAAAATTACATTTATATTAATCACGTATTCTCCATTGTTGTTCAGAACTTTTCTATCTTTTAACCAATTTGTCGACGCGCCTTTTCTATAAAAATCGACTGGTCTGGTATCGAAATAGTTATCAAGTTAATTTCTGAGGTTATCGTCATTGCTGAACGTGACCCTACGTATTTGATTGGAGAGCGACTGAAAAAGGTGATAATCTGACAGAATGAGGTCGAGATTGTACGGGTGGATGCGGCATAATTTCCCAGTTGAGTTACTGGACGACCTTTTTAACCTTGATTAAAGGTAAAAAGAAGTTCAGTGGAACCCCGATTTTAAGTTTTCGAAGGGACCAACCGAAATAAATGTAAACAGAGGGAAAATGTAAATTGGAGATATTAAAAAAATCCTCTGTGGGATGAGCGGACACTACTTTTGTCAAGTTTTCATTTATACGACTGTCCACTATTTCATAAATTTCCACTATATCCAACGTTATTACATTAGTGTCAACATTTAACCATGAATTTCCCAACCATCAATGTTGTGTATTCTATTTTCCACGCACTTATCTTGCTAATTCCTGCTTCTAAAAAACAACAAGACATACACTCTTGGCTTTATGGCGAAAAGCGAATTGGCTGAATGAATTTCAATAAATTTTTGACATAAATCGCGGGAATGACAAACGTAAAATAGAGTTTTTAATGTACTAAAATGACACGAGACTGACGTTTTAAAGCAGAAAAAATGCTATCAAATAATATTTAATTTTTTATCACAACAAACAAAATGGCATTAAAAAAAAAATGCAAAGATTTATTAGACGACCCAATATATCATTATCGTTTTGTGAGCTAATCGGTTTGAATAGTTGTAAATTGTGTACAAGCATTAGATGACTTGGATAACCAGCAGTATACCGTATAACATTTTTGACCAAATTCACGTCACTTTGTGTTTCAGTGACGTGACGTAATTAGTAGGATGCCTCGGTACATTTGTATGATGCAATAATTTATCTAACACATATTATTTATTATATTTTTTTACTAATCTATCTAAATTTTGTTTTATGATTATTCGTTCTATAGTCGAAGATATATTGAGATGACCTTTTTTTTCATCTATTGTTTGAGTATGGATAAAATATTTATATAGTTTGAATCTAATTTGTACATTGCAGATACAAGCATACGCAATTGAATAAGATGATGTGATTAATTTGAATAATGAAGAAAAAAAAAATTACTTATTAAGTTTTTTTTTTAAAAATAATATAGTACTAGTCGACCAAGATATTGCAAATAATATAGTACCAAACATATTGCAGCAACTCTGCTCAAACGGAGTCCTCTATTTTAAAAGTTATTTAATATTTTCAACCGCACATGCTTCTGGATACAATGGATTGACAATTATTCACAAATGATTATTATAATTACTCATATTGACATATTTCCATAATGAGAAATGATTATAAAATAAATATCAGATATTCCATAGAGACAAAGCTATTTTTATTATATTTAATGGAAAATATATAGAAGTATGGGGTAATTACAGGACTTACGACATGTCTTCGGCTGGCTTAAGTGATCACTTTATAACGTTTACCATTCTCAACCCATCCATCTCCAGATCTATCAAATTTTTGAAAGTTGTATCGATATTCAAATTTACGTACAGCTAGCGAGGTGATCTAACATTTCTTATCACGCATCGCAAGAATTTTAGATAAATTAAAAAATCCTAACATGACATTTATGCAAAATCCATCTGGATGTAAAGTCAATGCTCAAAATGAGGACAAATCTGCATAAATGAAGACATATATCCCTAGTTAATCTAGATCATCGTGATGCACTCCAAGTTGCCAACACAATCATATCTGCAGACTAAAGCATACCCAGCTTAGTGGAACTTGTCTAATATTTTGATATAGAGAATTTCAATGGTATATTTTTTTAGTAACAATACAAATCTTTAAGAATATTATGTGTCATAAAAATAAATAATATTAAATTAGTTCCTTAGTTTATAATGAATTGACATGTTGGTGAATTTCCTGTTTTTCATTTTCCACCAATTTTATTTACTTCACGATTTGTAGCCGATAAATAAAATAGTAGATTATAAAATGGCCAAATTGGTCCAAGTTTGACTCAAAAATAATACAGTAAAACTGCGTTAATTCGTAACTCGCAGGACAGAAATTTAAAAAAGAAATCCGAATTACGAATAATGAGAATAATTTTTTTGAAGTCAATCTTAGAAAGAGATTTTAAAAAATGCGTCGACAGTTTACGCTTCCGCATTTTTGCACGCGCTGCCACTGTCAACATCGAGATTTTCATACTGAAAAACATGGCGACTGTCGATTGTTTCGGCTTTTTATGTGTCAAATAATTAATTTCTTCTGAATAATGAAGGTGTGTGGCGACGTAGCATGTCCAATATTAAAAAGAGGCTTCTTCAAACTATTCACCAATTGACACAACAAAATTACAGGCATTTTAATTTGATTGGAAGTGGAATTCACCTTTTCCATCAAAATTGGGCAAGAAATTGGAATATTACAAAGCCCGTGAAAAATAATGAAAAATTTTTAAATCTTCATACTTTGTTGAAGCTTATTATTTTTCTGCAATTTTTCAAGTTTGAACTTGAAAAATATTGAGAGGTATTCAGGATTGAAATTTTCCCGTTTATTTTATCTTTGACATCAATTTTTGTCAGTTTTTAAAATAAGTCCCATTTTTCAAATGGTCAAAGATTTACATGAATTGCAAGATGAACGTGCCATTTTAGAAAACGAAACACGAAAGGAATTTAATTATAAAATAGGTTGTGTATATAAATATAAAGGTTTCAGTTTCTTTATCAACATCTTTATCAAATCACAACATTTCATAAACAAAAAACTGGATATAAAATCAATAGAACTGTTGGACACAATTCATTTATAAATTACGAGATTCAATGAAAATTGTTCAAATTATTTTAATAAGGGGTTATAAGGGTGAGTAAAAATATATAATTTGCAACGAATTACATGAAAATACGAAATATGGATATACGAATTAACGGAGTTTTACTGTAATTGCTCCTTTGAAAGTTGCGGCAATAAGCAATGTTTTTTCTTATATTTTGTGAGATTTCTACCTACATATATATATATATATATATATTATATTATATCCATATTCAAACAGAATACATGTTGTTAGTGCCGGTTGCTTAAACAAATGTTTATTTAAATTATTAGTTTGAAGCTCTGTGTCTCCGGACTACTGTATTGAACACCATCAAATACATTTGTCAATTGTAATTCGTTTGTATATTTCTGATACCGAAGTTGGAGCTTTGGGGTTGATGAAGATGTTATAGGAAGCGGTTGCTTACTCAAGCCATGATTTTCTTCACTATTTTACCCACTGAAGTAGTCCTTGTGTTCTTATGACTCTTCTTTTAATCGGGTAGGAAGATGTCTTTCTAAATCCTGATGCCTTTATCATGATGCGTATTTCTGTTACCTCAAAGAAATTATTAAAAATTCAGTAGTTTTTAATATTTTATTTATTTATTATCACTTGCTTTTTTAATTCATCTGTAAGAATAATTTTTTATTTTTCATTTAACCTTATTGAAAAAATAAATTACTCAATCATCGAATGAATGAATTGGAAATGGACGGATGCCGAAGGAAAGAAAATCTGTTCTGATAAGCAGAACAGTCATCAGAAGAACGTAACACAAATCACTGACTTTCAAACGTACAGAAACGAGATGTGATGACCTTATTGACTATTTAAATCAATCGACTGATGATTTATTTTTCCCCGAGACACATGCCTACATTCGCATGGACAGTTAGACAGACGGACAGACTATGGGAGTGTGCGACACACACATGAGAGTGTATGCGTGTGCTTGCAGGCGGTGAGGGCATGTACACGCTGATGAAGCCGGTCGGGCCTGGCGGGGGGCTCGGGCCCGGGGACTTCCCTCTGGGGGGCGGGGAGCACGGCCCGCCCCCTCCCTCGCAGGAAGGTGAGCCCACCCCGACCCTTCCTGACCCTGTTGCGACCTCCGCTTCATTCAGTCATGCTTCGCGCATTCAGCATTTCTCCTTGTCTACGTGTGTCTCGTTAGACACCTCCTGTTGTGCAATGTTCACGCTTCATACATTTGGCGGCACATCACTTGACCCTTATGCCGCCCGGTCATGCACTCAGACATGCCCTTTTGATCACGCAATATTCATGCTTCATACATTCAGCACATCACCTTGTTTGTTGATTAGCTCTCTCACGCTTTGTTGTTCATGCTTCATTTATTATTCACACTGCGGGACCATTTCTCACCCTGTGCTGTGGTCTTTGCAATAATGTTGTTGTTTTATAAATTAAATATCCTATCTGTGTTGTGTGTCACCTCTCTATGTTGTACTCCGTGTGTGATCCTTTCACTTCTGTGTGCCGTGCTTTCAGTCATGCTGTGTATGTTTTGTTTATTGTTTCATTCCTGATCCTGTGACCTCTCATCGTCATGATCCTAAATGCTGTACAATTTTCTTTTTCCGTGTGATTTTAATAATCTCGTGCAATTTTCATATTTCATCCTTACATTTAAATACGGTCCGCAACATTTAAGGAACGTCACACTTCACCCAATCTTGTGGTTACCATTCATTATTTCACACACCAGCACCGACCTTTGTCCTACCTCGTGGTCTTTGTCAGTGGCTTTTGCTTGTTTTTCATCAATAAATCTGTGTCGCTTGCGCCAAGTACCATTTGTGACCTTCTCGACAAAAATCATCCTACCCTTTCTGACCTTGTGATCGGTGACCTTTTTTTGTTTTTGTGATGTGTGTTTTACATCACATTTCGTACATTATTAATATATGAAATCATTTTTGTTTTATTTTTGACACTTATATTCATATACATAGCACAATAATACTGTTTTCACATTGCGAGACTGTTACAATATTTTGACCTCTGCACATTTTCAATTTTTGTGGCATTTTACACATTCCTCGTTTACTGGAAATTCTTTGAGTAATAATTGGGTCATGTATTTCATCAAATCAAGAAATAGAAAATAACCAAAAACGATGTCCTTATTTTTTTTTTTTTTTTTACTGTATAGACCCAACCTTTTTTAACCGTAGCACACTATTAAAATTATAAAATTTTGATGGTACGTTGGAAAATACTTACGTAAATACAAATCACATTTTTAAAACTCTTAAATTAATGTATCTTGCATATTTAACCTGAAAAATATAAGAAGATGCAATTTTTTGTAATGAAAGTATAATATAACGTACTATATAAAAATTACATGTCTACGGAAGTGAATAGCTGCCTCTTAGTTCTTACGTTTTCAAGGTAGCTAGAATATTTAATAATTATTTACATGTTTTTTTTTTATCTCTGGTATTTTTTTATTTGTAAATCACGGTTCACCATTTTTTATCTCGAGGGATCTAGGAAAACAAATTTAAAAAAGTTTTTATATTATACATCGAAAAAGTTAAATAAAAATAAATTTATAAAAAAAAATAAAGTAAATAATAATAAGAAAAAATTACCGAAAAATAATAATTGCAGCTCAGTTTAAGTCCACGTGAAAGACATCCTCTCTCGATCTTTGGTATAAAACAACTAATACACAAAACCGAATGTTGCCATAATTACACTTCAATAGCTAGTCCTGGGTTTTCTATCGGTAATGTTGAATACCCTCATTCAATCCGTCCAAATATAAATACACTAACCTTTGTCAAACTGGTCTGGTAGACGCCGATGGTCGCTCTCCTCGCAATCTTGTAGCTTCTAAACTCTGCTGGACAGCCTCCGAAACTTTATCACAACCAAAAACCGAAGAATAATAGACAAAATGTTTTTATATCACTGCCGTAAAATATGTCCATCCGAACATCATATCTCAACAGAAGCAGTTTCGCTTTTGTTTCTGTTTTTAAATTTACACAAATAGAACGCACATATTCAAAATTTATACCAGGCCTACTTATCGAAGTATAAAAACGTGTGTAAACACCAAATATATACAAAAATAGCAAACACGTGTTTGAGCTTGTAATATTGAAAAAAAAAACAATTCTTGAAAAGACCCTCAAGTTAACATTTTGAATGCCAGCTTTATTTATTATGAGGAACACCATTTTTCAGGCAGCCAGCCATTTTTCAATAACATAAATTTAATAAAAAATAAACGCAATACGGTAGAAAAGTGTAAAATCTTACCAAATAGGTTATCCAAATTTATGAAGTTTTTTAAATGAAAATCTTTTAGGAAAATATACAACTTATTTTTTTAAATGTTAATACACCAAAAGAAATTTTTAAAAATTTGTATAGAAAACACAAAGAAACAAAGTCAGTCAAATATGGTTAATATAAAGATAAAACGTGAATTTTATAGACACACTATATATTCACCCACAATACACTAAAAATACAAATTTACGATAAAAATCGACGTATATCAAAAATTATCGGAAACAAATTCAAGCAAAAAAGTACAACGAAACAAAAGTAAACTAACTGGACGTTTTGTGAAATCTCCCTTAAAAAAACTTTTAAAGTGTCAACCCTAGCAACCTCTACTCGATGAAGCTCATAGACAAATTACAGATTTTACAAGATATAAAGGTTTTAGAAATATTATGAAAGCTTAGGATCGCTGTCCATAGATGACGGTATAATTTTAAATAGGTGGTGATGTGTTGAAAATTGTAATTCATCACACATATTTAGGATCAAACAGTGCGTGTACGTATGCGCATGTTTGGCCTGACGCGACATGGAAAGTTTTACGCATTCATGGCCCCGAACAGGTTAATGTGGTGAAATGGTGTTATGGTGAAAATGCTTCATCAGTTTATTTTAGTAGTAAAGAAATACATAATTTAACATGAGCGGAATGGTGTACTCAGTAGATGCTCAAATTTTACTAGACACAACAATATCTTGAGACACTTCTTAATCGCTCGTCTCGCTAGTTGGGAACCGTTGGTGTAAAAATTGTAGAAAGGAAAAAAGTTCATTTTTAGACATGTGGTCATTCATTTAAAAATTGAACTATCAAAAAACATTATTATATTGCAACGGAAGTCTATAAAATTTACAATATTTTTTTAATAACGTAATAATTCAAACTATCGACTATATTGACAAGTGCTTCTTTTCATGCTTTTGTGTTTATTTTAAAGATTTAATGAAATTCTTTTTTTATTTTGAAATTTTGAAAATCTTTGTTTGGTGTGTATCTCTCAAATTTTTTTACAATATCAAATATTAAAAGAGTGTTGCTTACGAAATTATGTATATGTTTAACGTATCAAACTTTTCGCAATAAAACTGTAAACGTTTATGCAACGATTACGAGTATAGAATAATGCGCTTATCAACATTATATATCTGTTATGCTTATTAATAATAACTTTAATATACGAGGGCTTTATTATAAGTACCTGTGTTTAACGACCAATGGCGCTACTGGGTCAAAACCTGTATACCATTGTTTAACGCCATCTTTCAAACAATGCCTGTCAAAGTTTATAAGGATCGTGCACCTTTGATGACTACCATCAGATATTGGTTTAATAAATTCAAGCGTGACTGAACACCCATTTTTGATGAAGAGCGCCCAGGCTGTCCACGATTGAGGTGATTACGGAGGATATAGTCAACAAAATTCACGATGTCGTGTTAGGAGACCGCCGGGTGAAAATCAAAGAGATTGCTGACATTAACATATCAATTGAATGTGTACAAAATATCTTACACGAAAAATTGGACATGAGAAATCTGTCGGCAAGATGGGCGCCGCGTTTGCTCACAGTGGAACAAAAACAGAATCGCATGATAACTTTGTACTACTATTTTGACATGTTTGAGCGCAATCTGAAAGAGTTTCTGCAGCGACTGTTGACGAACCGTGGATCCATCACTACATGTCAGTAATGAAAGAACAGTCAAAACAGTGGCGAACCTGCTTCAAAGAAGGCGGAAATGGTTCCATCAACTGGAAAGGTCATGGCCACTGATTTTTGGGATTCGCAAGACATCTGTCTTCACCAACTATTTAGAGATGAGAAGAATATTAACGGGGCACTACTATGCTGATTTATTGGACCGATTCAACGCTGAATTGATGAGAAAATGGCCCTTTTTGATGAAGAAAAAAGTACTCTTTCACCATGACAACACACCAGCTCACTTCTTCTCAATCGCCACAGCAAAACTGGTGGAATTACACTAGGAATTGCTTCGTCATCCACTTTATTTTCCAGATTTGGCCCCATGCAATTTCTTTTTGTTTCCAAACATAATCAAATGGCTCGGCGGAAAGCGGTTCACGTCATACAAGGAAGACATCGCCCAAACAGAGGGCTATTTTGCTGAGTTTGACAAATATTTTTTGGATGGCTTATAAAAGATGGAATATCACTGGACCAAGTGTATCGAGCTGAAACAAGACTATTGAAAAATAAATTCCTTCCCTAACACAAATACTTATACAGCCCTGTATCAAATAAAAAATTAAGAAAATTATGAAATTGGATACATGAAAACAAATACATGTTTATTAAATACAAGAACACAAAATTGTTGATAAATAATATAATATAAATTAAAAGCATCAATTAGATATACATATGTACAGATAAAATCAATTTATCAAAAAATATTTTAAATATATAAAAATATACATAAGTTGGCAATATATAAAAATATACATAAGTTGTATTAAAGTTTATCCAAAAATTTTATAAAATGAAATTTAAAAATCTTTGGTGTATCCTAGTGTCTATTACTCAAAGGTACTCGCAATAAAAGGTGATAGCTTTTTAAAAAAATGGAATAATAGATGTATCAATAATTTGAATTACCTGCAATATATAAGTTCGAAAAGTTGTCATCATTTTACTAGGCTGACTGGTGTAATTGGTCAGCGCGCTCCCCCAAATAGGAAGAGTTCCCGATTCAAATACCGGTGGCAGCTAAAATATTTTTTCGATAAATTGTTTTTATCTGTATGTATATATTTCTAATTGTAAAGTATTAAAAAAAAGCTCTGGTATATGACATTTATAATAATTAAATACAAACAGATAAACTGTATTTTTTCAAACAAGTTACAGTAAAACTTTGTTTATTGGATATTCAACATTTTTCAAACTCACATTACTCAAAATACCAACTTTATGGTTGATTAACCCTGTTTATTCGATAACTCTGGTAATTTATAATTTGAGATCATTTTTAACCATGGCGCCATAGATCAAAAGCTCTTCATGTAACATAATTCAAATTTTTCGATTGTCAATTTTTATTAAGTTATAAAAATTGATAATGCGTGCGGTTTTTTTTTACCCATAACCCGACTGCGATGAGTGTGTGACACGGCACGTGCATGTGCCCGCTCGTGTGGAATTTATTTTGTGTGCCTTGTTCCCCGCCGCCACCGCATGTCGATAATTGTCTGATAGATCGATATAAGCAATCACCGTGATTCGATAATTTTTTCACACATACTTCAAGAACGCAATATAATACCAAAGAAATATTAATATTTAGCAGATCCGATATATACGTATTCACTTTGTTTTTAATAATAATTCAAGTGTTATTTAAAAAAAATTTGATCAACTGTCCCGGTATTCCGTATTTCAATTCATTAATTACTTTTAAGCTCTCTACGTGATTAATTTTAAATGATTTCGGCATCACTTCGCTAGGTCAAACTATAGCTATATCGTATGGCCTAAATTACTTGTTAATTCTAGTTAGTGTGTACTTGCTAATCTGAGTTATCTCGCGTGCGATTTCACGCGACTTACGCTAGTAAATAAAAAAAATAAAAAATTGCACTTTTTATTTAGATATAACTTTCTGGCAATTTTTATTTGAGCTTTAGTTTCACCAAAAAAATTACAAAAGACGAGAGATTTGATAAATTAATGCATGTTTTGTTTCTGTTAATACTTTTACATTAACTGTCATTAAAGGTAACAGATCTATTATGTTTGTGAAAACGTTTTAAATATTATTGATAAGATTACTGATTATATTGGTTAGTTTCGTAATTATTACAATTAACAGAATACATATAAATATGGTGATAAATGTTCATTTGACATCACTCATACAATCACAATTATTTAGTTGTGCAACACTGTTACATTAATGTAACAGAGCGACCAAACTTATACAATACAAATTTTAAAATGGTTGTCTTAAACTCAATTTTTGTGTTTTTCTTTTCAGATCCCAAAAGTGGAATTTTCAAATAAAAACAAGATAACATTTTTCAAGCTGTCGGCTTGGAAAGGGGTAGAATATGGACCGATATTAATAAATTGGAATTAATTTCTCTCGGCCAGCTGATGTGTTTATTTTATTTCTAGGGTTCCTCTAAGACTCTTTCCGAGCCTGTGCTGGTTTTTTAATGTCTCCATCCTCTAGTGAAGACATCACACGAAGTTATAAAAGCATGATTGAAAAATGGAATTAATTATTATATGGTTTTTACTGAAGTGTGATATGATTTTTTCATTTACAAATTTCATTAGCAGATCCCTAGTCACGATTGCCTCGATGTTTTATTTCATTCCATAATGACTTATAAAGTATTGATTTCTTTCTTTCCAGCAGCCATTCAATGTCAGTCAGTTTCCGCCCCTCCAGCCCATGTAAATAAAAATCAAAAAATCTTATGTTTAAATCCACTTATTCGTTTTTCTACATCAATCATTTTATAATGTACACACCTATAATATTGACATTAACAAATATAATGAATTGGACCCCTGATGTCTTTAAAAATTACTTTATAATTTTGGCACTGGGCCTTACAATTATTCTATCATTCTTTACTTTCCCACAAATGCACTTTGAAAGGTTCTGTTGTGTATTTCTGGGGGGCTGATTAGTCTCTGCGAAATTAAACCCAAAAGTTTGCGAAGACAGTCATGATGAATTTTCTCCGCTATTTGATAACCATGATATCTTATTCAGGAACAGTTAGTCTGTTTTGAATTGTTTTGCTCACAATAGTGACAAACTTCTCGTGGAAAACAATATTTTATTCTTCCATTTTCCTAGAGCCTTGTTGTGAATCTCTGAGTGCCATTCAGAGTTAAAATAACTTCTTAGCTCCATCAATCACAGCATGTTTTTGTCTAATTTGATTTCTTGCACTATGTTCTGAATTATAATAATCTGTTAAAAACTACGATATTGGCTTTTTGACTGACCCACGTCTCGTTCAGTAACCGACCGATGACTGATATTTAACAGTAGTGAAGATGAAGTGATGTCAAATGAACATTATATAAGTGAATTTATCATTTCGCTGCTTTAGTTTCGTGTATTATATCAATTTGTTGCAGATGAAAATATTAAAAGGGTTTGACAAGAATAATTCATTTTCATTAAGGGAGTTAAAGTTTACATCTGTTGATTTTTGTCGTGTTTGCCATTCACATCCGAGATGGATTATATGGTTGCCGGATATCTTCATTTTTCTCTCCGATAAAACTGAATCATTCATCATCATTTTTATTATTCCCTCGAAATGTATATTGTGGTTGGCGTCACCACGGTTGTAATTACACAACCCCCTCTATGCGCTTGTTGCAGGGCTGGGCGGCGTGGACGGCATGAAGTCTTCCCCGGGCGGGGTGGGGGGTGGGGGTGTAGGTGGGGGGCCCTCCACCCCCCGAGAAGACTCCGCCTCGGGCATGGCGGACTACAATCTAGGTGAGTGGTTCGAAAAAACATTTTTAAGACACGTGTTCAACATATGTTTAATGACACGTGTTTAACAAATATTTTTAACTAACATAATCTGAATTATTTTTTAATATTATGTACCATTGAAATTGTAATTATCCATTTCCGTTATTTTTTATGTTTATCAAATGTTTTTGATTCTTTAAGACTTTCATATATTTTACTGGGAATTTTTTTAACTGATGCCTGTCCATGTACGTACATATATGCTACTAAAACAGTGTTGTTTTTACATTGATAAAAATTAAAAAAAAATTGTTCTAGCCAGTCAGCTGGTTTAAACAGAGATATTTTTGTTTTTAGTTTATTTTCTATTCAATGAGCTGACATGTTTGTTAGGTCTAGCGGTAAGGCGCTCACTTAATGACAAACTGGGTGACTACCAATTTATTCCTCTTTACATAGTACAAGTTCATTTTGATAATAGTAAAATGTAGACATAACTGTTTTCCATTTACGCACTTATATTTAGAAAAAAATTGTTGAAATTAAAATTCTTCTTAAATTTCTCACCAATCGGCCCCGGGTTGCTTGAACTGAGGTGTCCTTTGCGATCGAGGATTGTTTCTTCCCAGTTTTAAGGTTTCAATTAGCAGATCAGTGGGTCGAATCTCCAGTTACTTGAAAAATTAATGATTTAATCGCAAGATCTATGATATTTGTAGATATGTGAAACAAGTGAGTGAGTAGAGAATGGCAGCGGGTATTAACATTACAAATAATTACATATCTAATAAACGTGTGATAATATTTCATTTAAATAACAGTGGCCATTTTCTAAATATACTTCTTGATTTAATTTAATCGTTTGACCTTTGAATATGATTACAGGCGGTTTTGGTGGTCCTGGTGGCGACCAGAACGACCAGACAGAGTCCGCGGCCATCTTGAAGATAAAGGAATCCATGCAGGAAGAAGCCAAGCGCTTCGAGAAGGATTCGGATCACCCCGACTTCTTCATGCCCTAGACCGGGACCCCGGGAGACGCCTCGAGAAGCGCGCCGCACCGTTCTCAATAGCCCGACGAACCGACGTCCTGTCGGCAGTTTTACTACTTTTCACATCACTCTATTACAACAGTCGGTTTATTTTTATATTTTTTGAGTTACTGTTTTTGTAATGTGATTCCTGTGGCACAGGGTGTAGGTGGGAACTATATTAGAAATGTATTCTAGCATCGGGGAGGAAGATCGTAACATTAACATTCGTAACAATATAAATACAGGTTGCCATGGTATGTTACATTTCATCTTGTGTAAGCTATTTTATATGTATCTCTTTATATTCACCCGTGAATGATCTTCATTTTTATGCCTCACAGACTTAGAATATGAATTTTTTATTTATTTAATCAAAAAAATTATTTCCTTTTTTCTATGCAAAAACCTTTAACTTATCTATCCTGTACACAGATAAGTGAAAGGCCCAAATATATCTCAAACTCGTATAAGTGTTATATTTTTAATGTCTCATTTCCATATTTTATATGAATATAATCACACAAGTATAAATAAACTCTAAAGTGATTGATATATACATCATATTAATTATCATTTTGTACGCGTACATAGTTCTGTTTGGCTCTTATTCTCAACTTCAACCAATGTAGCAAGTAACGAGCGGCCATTTTTATTTTGTGTTGTCTGGCGTGTTGCTAACTTGTTAAATTTATCAATATTTCTTTTCCGACAGTATTTTTCAATATTTTTATCCAAGACAGTTGACCGAATGAGATATTGAATCTGGATGTTTAGCAATTTAGCACCACCGTTGAATTATGAAATTATAGAATGTGCCATTTGTCAGGAGAATGGACCGAACGAGGAGATTCTTGCATTTTTTCTTCATTTCGTATTGTGAATGTACTCGGATGAAATTTTGCTTTCAAACCTTGCGAAGACTGATGCTAAAGTATAATACGGAATCGCTGTTGACTCGTATATTTAATAGTTGTCTATGCATTTGCAAAGCAGTGCGGACAGAATCAAGTGTTGTATGTTGATCTTTATCGCTTCGCTTTACATATCTCGAGAGCAAGATTTCGTCCGTGGCACGCCTCAATATATTTTGATCCGTATGAACGATGTATAAACCATTTTATCACCACGCTTAAACGTGAAACGCAGGTTGGATGGAAAGTTAATTGGTACGTTGAAACCTTCTACCTGTTTTTTTTTTTTGTCCATTTAGGTCAATGACCTAAGTTTTATTATGTCATTGGTTTTTAGTTCTTTATATATTTTCATTAAAACAATTGTTAAAAAGTATCAAGTGAATGAACCCTTAAATTGAACGTGATTTTTTTTTAAACTTGTCAATATTTTGCACTTTTCACTGAATTATTTTGCTGGTAAGGATCATGGCGTTGGGTTTTTGAGTGCCCCACGTCTCCTTAGTAAAGCAGCGAAATAAATATATATATATATATGAAATAACTTATTCAGTATTGGAAGCTCTTATTGAAAGTCATTCAATATTTTTGACTCCAAGTGTGATGATGTAGATCCACCTGCTTTCTTGGGATCGAGGAGTTTTGGGCAGTGAGTAAAGAGGAATGATAGTACACGGTCGAGTAAAGCAATTCAGACTAAATAAAAAGCAAAACGAGCAGATAGTAAACGACAATGTATTTTAAATCTAATTCATATTGCATTTGCGATCACATAGATATTTAAAATGGGAATGATTTTACAAATATAATAATGTTCTTGTTGTCTTGTATTATTGCAATGGATAGTATTGTTTTTAACACAATTTTTAAAAACTTATTTTTAGTGTTTTGGGACTTGAAAATAATATAATAATTATTATATTTTAAATGATAATATTATTAAAAATACAGGTGTAACAAAACATAATCTGCAATATTTTGTGAATGGATACGTGACTAAATTATAATTCGAAAATGTTCAAGGAGTATGTACAAATTCTGTGCCGTTGCGGAAGATGTATTGTTCTAACAATAAATGGTCTGGCCGCCTGATGTCTGGATGACCTTTTATTTTTTTGTATTCAATGAATAATTTATGATTGATAGTCAAATATTTCAGTTAAACTAAATAATCGAGATCAAATATTTCAATTAATCAAAATAATCGTACAACTATAACTTTTTAAAATGCTTATAACTCTGAAATTAGGCACGTGCAGCTTGAACATTTTCAGCTCATGTTTTTAATATGTATTTACTCTTGAAATATTTTTCACTATGTGTGTTGTGTTATATTCTGTATAATTTTTTTTGATAATTTTAATTGATATTCTGCACAAAATGGTGTTGATACAATGAATTAATAAATGTATATACTTTTTCCAAAACAAATTACAGAAACAACGTAATAAATATCATTATGTAATTTATTATTTTAGTGGGTTTGATTTATACATTATTTTTTAATAAAATACCCATCTAGAATATTAGCCGTAGACTAATTTGTATCATATATTGCATCACGCTTCGTGTTTCTGTCATTATTGTTTTATTTTAACATTAATAATGATTTAATATTAATCTGTGTTGGAAAGTGTTGAAACAGTGTTATTTAAAAATGTATAAAAAAATTGGTAAATATTTTGCCGCTTTGCTTGAAATATTTACTCTGGTACGTCTCGTATTATATAACATGCTAAATAATATCCAATTGTACCGCCTAGATAATTGGAGTATTTCGGTAGCTCTCTGAATAATTTTTCCTTACATTTTTATTAAAGATTGCTGACCAGATTGTATATACATTTTATTTGATATAATACGTTGGCTGTAAATAACATATGTGCGCGTTGTTAGCCATAGTATCGAGAATTATTGGCAACAAACTTTTTTTTTTTTTCTCATTTTCCAACACCGAATTAATATTGAATAGATTTCCTGAATGTCTCCTAGAGGATTTATTAAAATATGTTCAATAATTCCTCATAGATTTTGTGAAATATTTTATATTTTAATTAAGGGAATTAAATTATTTTGTTTCTTTCTGTATATTTGTCTATATTTGGTTGTTTTTAGCCAATGCGTAGTTTTAGTTTAAAATAATGTTAGAATTTTTATACGCTGTTTTAAAGAGAAGGCATAACAATTGTACGTAAAATCTTTTTATACGGCTTCACACTTTGAAAACGAGGTTAATCACGCACTTTTTAATGATGTGCGCTGTGAGAGTTCAATTAGTCAGTTGACCACGTTCAGAGTGGCAAAGTCTTGCAATTATCAGTCTTTATAGCCGTGGATCTTTGTCAGTACGTGTGAGTCACTTTTTAAGTCTTTTCGCAGCAAAATAAAAACTATTTTTTAACCCAGACGAATCAAGGCAAAGCGATGAATGTTTTCTTTTACTTTTGGACTGCCAGTTTGCCACTATGTTTATAATTATATCTAAAGGTGAAATCAAAAAGTGTCACAAAAAATAAGTTATAGAAATGACGGTACGAGAAAATATTTAAAAAAAATATTTATGAGGTCACTTTACACAGGAATCAAAAAAAATGGCTCAACTTATAAGCTAATGATATATATGAAATTTTTCAATAATGTAAAATATGTATCCATTTTCTATTATACTTATAATTTTGTTTAAATACAGTTTGGTACGCCACTGCTTTAAAATCTGACGCAAGGTCCACTCACAATATCGAATCGTTTACGATGGAATCAAATTTACAATTCTCCAAAAATTCATCAATAAAAATCATGGTAACCATCTTTAGTTGTGCGCAATCCGGAAAATATTTTCCAGCAATGAATAATGTTGTGTCAAATTGGCCTAAAAATGCATAGGCTTCTTGATATTGTATTTTTCGGCTGCAGCTTGGCGGTAGCCTGTATTATATAGTACTCTTGATGAATTTATGGTAATTCAAAATATCAAAACTTTGTGCTGCACGGTGTGCGGCAAAGGTTTGCCGTATTTTATTACCATAATAGTTTTCTTTTCCAGATTTGATAGAGTTTATGGGTCTCCTTGGTTCCTTGAGGGTTAATTATATTTTTAGTTAATTTAGATGTGTTAGTATGTAATAGACATTTTTTTATATAAGTATGCCAGGTTTTTAAAATCAACTGTGAATTCACATATTATTATTTAATACTTGAGTAATATTGTTAAGAATTTACATTTAAGAAATTGTATGATTTTGTGAGCCCTATATATTATAAAAATATATGTTTTTAATATTTTAATATAGTGTATTATTAATTATATTATTTTACAAATAAATTTGGTTATTGCTCCACTTGTGAACTAAACGTGTTTTAATGTGTTTTTAGGGGTTAAGGGATGTACGCATGTGTGATGATGGGGACCTACACATATTTGATACGTGATGTTGGCTTATTAAGTTTTAGCATATTGTCAATGGTGTTAAAACATTTCAGTTACGTGGCCTGCAAATTCGACTACAGTCTGCCGTCTACTCTGAAATTCTTGGCATCTGAAGACCGGAAATCCTATGAATGTATTTGGTATTCTTAGATTTTCTCTTTTCTTCGATATTACAGATTTAAAAAAAAAAAATTGTTAATGATATTGATGTTTCTATGAGTTATAGATACAAATATATAGTTTTCTGCCTGTTAGTTAATTTTTAAAATACAAATTAAATTAATCAACTAGACAGATGTACAGAAAACATCCATCTTATCGAAAAAATATTTAGTTGCTACTGGGATTCCAACCTGGACCTCTTGTTATCTGAGGAAGCGCGTTCACCATTTGTCTATAGTGATCAAATACATTTTGAGCTTATATTCTGTAATCTTTCCAATTGATACATCTATTATTCCATTTTTAAAAGCAATCGTCTTTATATTGCGGTTAATCTCAAATACCTTTGAGTAAATACTATATTCTGATAATGCAACTTCACAACAAAAATGTTTAAGTAATTAAAATTGTTTTAAGAATAATTCATGTATTCTTACATATAAACAAAACAGTAATATTCCGTTAATACGCGTACCCATATTTTGTATTTTTACGTAATTCACACTTTTTTCAAAAAAATAGCATTTCGTACTAATTTCTACTGATAATTTGTAAAACCTGATTATTCGTAGTTTGTATGCATTTTTTATACCCGAAGTAAATAATTTGTAATTAATATCTTTAATAATTTTACTAAGAAACGGTTTTATTGTATTGAAATGCTTCAGTGCTGATATCATTAATACTTAACCTGTTGGCTGCCCCAAAAAATCGTAAGTGAAACAGCATCATACCACTCACCGTATTGGCGACAAAATTCAAAATTTACATGCTTGCTTTTTCGAATTTTATTTTTACCAAAAAACCGTGAAAACGTTGGTATAATTTAAAAAAAAATACGTGGGTACTATTTCGCCATAATCAACGTAAAAAGTAAGCGCCAATTGTCAAATTTTGTATGGAGGAAAAATTGTGATTTTTACACTCGATTTCAGACGTAATTCGTTGTGTTCTTGGGTTGAAACAGATTTCTATGGGGCGCCGTACGATATCACTACTGGAAATAATGATTTAGTTAAAGATCCGATCCACGACGCCGGCGATATCATGCTTTATTTGATGGTCATTCTCATGCCACGTGGCTGTCCGCTGTATTCACGACAGCCAGCCAACTTAAATTCTGACAGTTCTCATTCATCTCTTTCTCTGTCGGAAACTTACGACGTGGGCGGCCAAAGAGTTAATAAGACACCATAAATTTAGTAAATTTTCACCCAAAATAGCATTGAATCGAAGCGGTGTTGCAGAATTCCAGTTAGTTCGGTCTTAATAGCAAGCAATTGGCGATAGCCGATTAGATCCAAACCGCGCAGCGGTTACCGATGGCCGCGTAACGGGCACTATTGGCTGCGAAGCAGCCACAATAGCCGCCCGCAGTGCCTAGCAGTAAGATAATAAATAATTATTGTAGATTACATTTTTAACGGCAAGACTACAGCGACGATAAGACGACGCGTGCTGAGGTCAGTTGCGATTTGCGCTTATCAATGCTTTGTCTCCCTCCACAGGTCCGATCGGGTCGCGTATTTGCCGGAACTGACCCCAGCTCTGAGAATCGGTATTCTTTCAAAAATGTTGTTTGAACGTCATCATTCGATCTGTAGGTATATTTTGGCACGATAATTTATCAGATTATTTTTAGGATTATAATATGTAAATACGGATGGTAAGTAGGATCCGACTACGTAAAAATCAGGAAAAAGAATTTAAAAAAAAATTCGATATATTCTTTTACCATGTCAAGTATTCGATGTGTTATCCATAGTGGTTATCTAAAAGATTACTCTCACTTCATTTAACAAATTCTTTTGTTAGTTTTAATTGATATACTTCTATAATAATTTAAATCCCATCTAAAAAAATTGGATTAATTAGATACGGATAGAGGGACAAATCCTTGCAATATTTATTCGTATTTATCAAAATAATATATTCTAAATATGAATTAAATATATTAATTAGAAAGATATACATATGTAGCGACCGGAATTCAAATCCAACGCCATCTCAGTCTGCATCGACGCTAGCGACAGCGCTGCCGGTTGCTGCCACAAGCCTGGCTCAGAATTCACCGCTAGAGAGTCTCTCGAGTTTCATCGTTCTACAACGGCGGTCTCGCCGGCCCGGGAGCGCCGAGCGAGACAGCCAAATCGCTTCACATTTCATTTCACATTCATTCATTGCATTCTTTATTTCTATCTGTTTTCATCATACTGTCATAATAAAACTTCAACACGCAAACAAACATCTATTTCATTTAACCACCGTCCTAACCCCCAAACATATAAAATCAATTTTATCGAAAAATATTGTTATTGCGCCACCGGGATTCGAACCTGGATCACTTTCAAAACCGGGGAAGGTGCATTATCCAACTATGCTACAGCGACAATGTTTTTAGTGACAAATTTTCGAACCTATATGTTACCTTTTTGATATTAGTACATTTTAATCGTTTAATAATTTTAAATATTTCACAGATCGTCTGTTCTGAATAATTACAACTAAGAAGTAATTAAGAAGAGTGCTATGTCTCCAAAGTTACTTGCGCGTCCTTCCTTCTAGCGGCAATCTCTTGTAGTGGTTATCCCGGAATGCGCTCTTTGAGTATTTGGCGCGTAACAGTAGTATAATTCAATTTCTTGCTGTGGTGGAATTATTAGTCTATATTAGCGCTAGGTAAAGTATTATAGGTCGCAGACACAGACTACCAAATATATAGGCACGAACTATCGGAAATTCTTTGTTTCAATATCGCAATCAAATGGCTCCGCGACTTTTTTTTAAATATATGACTCGATTGGAACGAAAATTTAAACTTTGACAATATAATTTGCATTAATGTGAAAAATACAAGTAGCTGAGTTTGTGTATTTGGGAAGTATGTTTGATAGAAAGATATCCAAAGGAGAGTGACTGAAGGGAATAAACTGAACGGCGCTTTGAATGGAATTATAGCTAATGGGAATTTGTCAACTGAGGCAAGACTAGTGGTTCACAATGGAGCCCTGGTACCGACACTGATGTGTGGAAGTGAGGCCTGGACCTGGCAATAGAGAAACGAAAGTAGACTGAATGTAGTGGAAATGAGATCACTTAGTCGAATATGTGGCAGATCCATTTATAACAGAGTAAAGAATGAAGAAATAATGAAAAGCAGATCTTAGTATAGTGAGTAAGATTAAGAAAGGATAGCTTAGGTGGATTGGTCATATGAAATGGATGAATGAGGATATAATGGTAAGAAATATATACGATGCAAGTGTTGATGGCGCCAGAAATAGAGGACGTCCGCGGAAGACTTGGCACGATCATGTAAACCAGATACTGAAGGTTGGTCCTGTTAAAAACCTTAATAATTGGCGAGCTTGTATGAGAAGATGTGTGGATGAGGTGAGAATTGTGTGGTGCTCTGCCTACATTAATTGATTTTCGAAGAGTAAATACTTTTACTGTTGCATAAATGTGTCATAACCCATCGAATTTATGTTTCCACAAATAATGTAAAATGCCACCCGTCCCGCAACTAATGTTCCGAACCTCTCTCTCATATATATGTACACTTTATTTCATGTCTATTAAATTACTGGTCTGTGGTCGCAGACCTTTTAGACCCCAATGCATCGGTTTGGCTTAGTTACGCCAGTGTGTCAAACGTAGGTCAAACGGGTTAGCGAATGGTGTAGCATTTCTCGAGATTTGATATCGTTATAATAATCAGAAATATAAATGAAAACATTTTTGTAACTTATACCACGATATTATGAATAAGTGTGATTAACTTAATATAGATATATTTTGTATTTAATTCATCGCGTATTTTTCTCGGCAACGATTTATATATGTTTATAACACCATTTTTATGAACAACCCTCTTAGGGATGTTTATAAAACTAACCATTTTTTTCCAAATAAAACTCCGGGACGGTGGCGGTAGTAGAAAAACTCGAAGAAGGATATCAATTTAATTGTCAATTTTAAATTTGTCCGAAGAATGGACCTCTTTTAATATATTTTTAACTTTTTTTAAATAGATACCGTCCACAGACCACCAAACAAATAGACTCGTATTAATTGTCATATGGAACGGATGAATGAGGAGAGAATGGTAAGAAAGATATATGATGCAAGTGTTGATGGCACCAGAAATAGTCCGCGGAAGACTTGGCACGATCAGGTAAACCAGATAATGGAGGATGGTTCTGTTAGAAGCCTCAACAATCGACGAGCTTGTATGAGAAGATGTATGAATGTGACAGGACAGAAGAGTGTGGCGCTCTATCCTCTCTGCCTACCCCCACGGGGAAACGGCGTGATGGTAAGTAAATAAGTACTAACGCAAATTCCTTGTCCCAATATTTTCATTTTGGTGACACTCGCGCAATCAAATAGCTCTTCGATTTTTTTTAAAAATATGACTATTGGAACGAAAATTTAAACGTTATGTATTATAATATGCATTAATGTAAAAAATACGTCTTGTTTACACAAATATTTAATTTTCGAAGAGTAAATACTTTCACAGTTGCATAATAAATGATTTATGTTTCGTTGGATACGTGTGTGAAGACTGCTCCTCGTCCGGCAAATAATGTTCCAAACCCTTCTTCTAAAGAATATATTTTCACTGGTTAAAGTATATTTTCGCTAAGTCGGTCGGTGGATGTATATCTAACAATGAAGATACAAATTCACTGGTTACATTTAGTGAGTTTGTATTCGTTGACAAGCGAGAATACGCCGCGCGGGAATATTTGGCCTCGAGTGTCGATGTATCGCCCTACAGCATGGCGACAGATAATTTGGTTGGCGTGGGTGGCGTTTACAACTGTCACTTTTATTCGCTTATAGTATTTTCATTTATATTAAATAACACGATTTACCGCATAAACTACCGTGTTTATAATCTCAGCCAATTTTATTTCCTTTTCAACACATAGGTTAGGTTAGGTTCAATTATAGGTTAGAGTAGAATATACATTTGCTAAAACTTACTAGTGAAGTTATAATTCCACCGGTAAAAATATATTTCCACTGGGGAAACGTATTCGGATATGATTTCACTGCAACGTCAGTGAAAATATTTTCTCACTGGTAATACACATCTACTGTAACATATACACTTCATATCATACTAGTATATGGTACTGTCATAAAACTAAGAACGTATAGTTTGTCATATGTGTATTAACATATTTATGCTTGTTGGTCTACACACTCGCCTATTAATCCAGTGATCAGGTATTCAACCCCCATTCCAGGAGAACTATCTAGTTTATTCAATTCTCAAAGCACAAGCATTTAGTTTAGTTTGAAAATGATAAGACTATAGATGTGACGCGTATTCCGTGTAAGCATCTATATTTGAAAAAATAAAATGGTGGCCAGTTGAATTTTTTATGTTTGGCAACGTTGCCGATCTATAAACACAGCTAAATACATGCACAATAGTGGTTTTTTATTATATTTTTTTAAGGAGAACACATTATTATTGTGAAGTTTCAATTTTTTAGAACATAGTTCTTTGGTACCTATTTTAATACAAATTTAATGAATCAACTAGAAAGATATACAGAAAAAAATTTATTTATCGAAAAAATATTTTAGTCGCTATCGGGATTCGAACCTGGACCTATTCCTATTAACATTTTCAATATGATACGTTCTAAAATCGCGGTTTAAATGCGTAATTTTTAAAATCCGGAATGTTTGCGGCCCTGTAATATTTTTTCGGGTCAGGGAACGAGACGCGAATTTCGAGACAGACCCGCGAAAACCGAGACGTTTGGGATCCCTGCAAATGATCCGACACTTTCTGGAAGAAACGGCGTATTACATAAGCTAAAAATAAATATTCACTGACAAATAACAGGTGATCTAAAATATGTAACGCGCAATCATGCGCAGAAACCTGTACCTGGCGGATGAAGCAAACGAGGAGTTAAGCGATTTGCTGCCAAGAAGTGTGAGAAGCAGGAAGCAGGGTTGCGTTACATCCTCGCGGGAAGTCGGACTATAAAATATTTCATTTGTACGGAAACGTTGAAAGATACAGAGAAACGAAAATTAACGTGCGGTAGAATACAGTACGTAATCAATTTTGTCATTAATTTATATGTTGTATGCAGAGCGTTATACGCTGTAAATATTGTATACTCTTCGTACAGCACACTGGAGCAATAGGCAAATATAGACAATTATCTCGAAGACAGCGGCTAACTACGCCAGTGCAGGCAATGCGATACATCGGGCCCGCGTTAGCAGACAGGGGTGTGATCATTAGTAACTTTTTACTAACGCCCGTGGTTAAAATCGTTTGCGGGATGTTCGAACATCAAATTTACTATTGTAAAAGCATAGATGTCTATAGGTATGACAAATAATCATTATCTATGGATTTTTTCGTCTAGGCGTTCGTATCTGTCACTTTAGCGGGGACATTTTTTCATGTGTAATAATGTATATTAAACAACTAGATCATCATCGGGCGAACTGTCATCACTAAAATAGAGAGATATTGAATGATTAATTATCGTGTATTGCAACTTTCAATGTATCAATGTGTCAGATGACTTTTGGAACAGCTGTGAAGAGTCCGCCATATTTAATTATCGATTCTCGTTTTTACTATCGTATATCACAGAGTAAAATGAGTTTACTACTGGATGTCGACTGGTCTCCTCGATCACCTGATTTGACGGCTTCCGACTATTTTCTTGAAAGGAAAGTCTCCGTCAATACGCCAACAACACTTCCGATGCTACAAGATAATATTCGAAATGAAATTGCTAAAATAACATGCGAAGTGTTCGAGAATGTTATGAAAAATATGGTTAAACGAGCATGCATTTGCGCCGTTGCCAGAGGCGACTACTTGACCGATACCATATTGCATACATAATTGTAATAAACAAAGAAATTAATAAATAAAAATTAAATTAAAATATTGTGTTTTATTTCCTAGTTATTCAAAAACAACACCAGCCTGTAACATAATATTCACCTGTATAAAAGTTGGCATGTTCCAGTTGCGTTATTCTACTCTGCGCAGAGAATGCATGTGGGAATGAGCTCTGTACTGTCCTTTACGCGCGCTCGAGTCGAATCTCCGAGAGAAATCTCACCCGTAGACACGGGCCTTTAAAACGGAGCATTAAGGGTAGGATAAATACAGAATTCAGGGCGAGGCGATTATAAATTATTATCTCATATGTTTTGCGCAATTAGAATGACACAACCGATACACACGTGATCTTTAGCGACTCTCAGATGTCAAATTCTTCTCGAGAGTTCCTCGTGAACACGGGCCATAAGACGTATACGTGGACGTCCTACGGAAAGTGTCGTTAGTAAAAAATTACATTTTTAATCATTCTAGTATTTGATACATTTTTTTAATAGTATGTTTATTAGAATACGATATATTTCTTTAAAAAATCTGCCTTAAGTGTCAGATATGCGAAATAAAATGATTAAAAACGGTTTTTTTTTACTTACGATACTTTACGTAGGGGTCGCAATTTTTGTGCATCTTTCAGTCTGTCTAACGTGACACCACAATTCGAAATCTTTTTGATTGTGGGCTTTAAAAAATAAATATCTGTGAATGATGTAGATCAATCATCATTTGACGCCGACTGCACATTCTCCAGCCATCTCAAACCTGAAAATGTATCAGAATGGTATTAACATTGTTTATAAAAATAAAAGATTGGTAAAACTGATACGATAAGGCGGCGCGCACGAACCGAATGAAATCTGAAAGTAGGTAGATTGTAATTTATAGTTAACGAGTCGCTCCGTTACGACTGAACGTAAAAACAACGTACCTAACCTACATAGGTATGGGATGAATGTCGGAATATTATACTAATTACCCTTTAAAACTTTAAACAGTTGCAGACGAACTTGAAGCGATGTCAGTCGAATATTATTAGTCATTTATATGTTTTGAATGGCCGCCTTTTTAACTTTTAGCGTGCCATGATAAAAAATACCCAACGCTGCCGTGCTGTCAACTCGTGTTACTGCAAGAAATTTGAGTTTTTTTAACCCTTTCAAAATTATGCAGTAACATAGATCTTCCGCCTCGATTAAAACTGTAATATTTAGGTTAATATACGCATTAAAAAATTAATATTTTAGTTAATTATAAGGAAAATGTTTACGCTTAGAACTGACTAGTGAAAAACCAGTTGTGTAGAGCGAATTCTACAAAAATAATTATTTTTAAATTCAGTCAGTTGTAAAATTAATATTCTGGAGTAAATACCATTTTTGGTAAGATAAATAGAGGGGATACATTAATTTCACAATAAAAATAATAATAAACTTATGATCTCTCTTTCTCACTAATTTAATGAAGAGAGATATGTTGATACCATTTTCGTAATCAATGTTCAATATTTAAATAAGTTTATAGGATTAATAATTTTAAAGCCATTTAAATGAATAAAAGCATTCTTTACATTAAAAATGTTTAAAATTTTCTTAAGGTAACACGAGTTGACGGCATGGCTGCGTATGGGTATTTCATATCACGGTATGGTAAAGGTTAAGCACTTTAAATGGGAACAAAAAGCTTTTACAAGTTTAAATGACTACAATAGTTTCTATAAATATAATAAGAAATGATAAATATAATAATAATAATGGATAATTAGTATAGCGCCATTTTCATAAAAACTTTCACCTCAAGGGCGCTTTACACATAAACTGTTTATAGTTCTACAATTATCTTTATTTTTTTAAATTAAAAATCGTTATTTTCACTTACGGAAATGACTTTTTGAAAAGGTGCGTTTTTAGCTTCTTCAATAAAGTCTCTGATGCACTGTTTCTTATGACGGAGGGCAAAGAGTTCCACGTTTTTGGGACTGCTACCGCAAATATCCGTTCACTAAATTTAGACTTCTGGCGACGGTCGGTCGGTTCTACAACCCTTCCTGCAGCTGAAGTAGAGGCTGACCTGAGAGTAATAATAATAAGTAGAGGCTAACCTGAGAGTAATGATAATAAGTAGAGGCTGACCTGAGAGTAGTAATGGTAATTTAATACGTTTATTTTATTTTAAAACCATTCGTCAAAAAACCCATCTAACATGACCTTCATCTTTATCTTTCATTTGAATTAACGTGTAATCTTCTTCGCGTGGTGCAAGTGGTATTTTTAACGCAGATAGCATGCACCGTATCAATTATATATAGCATTGAATTAAAAAATAATATTTTTATTACGATTCACGTTACATAATTGATTTTCCACTAGTCATTTCTAAGCGCAAATGATTTTTTCAGGACTGGGTAAAATGTAAGTTTTGGATTGCGCATTTTTAATTGAAATTTGATTTAATTGGTTCGGTAGACTTGTGTTTACTGCGTGGCTAGGGAAGGGTTAAAGCAGTAGTCACTGTTTTGTATTTGAATCTGATTAGCTACTAACCGTTAGGTTTTATGACAAGCAACAGACGCAATACCAATAGTCGTGATAATTCAACTATACAAAAAACGAGACGAACACGAGATTTTTAAATATTTTTATTTATCTATTTGACACAAATATATAAATACTAAATTAATGTATTAATTATAAATATATACATATAAAATCAATTTTGTCGAAAAATATTGTTTGGCTTTCAAATAATGGAACGACAGGTGTATTAATTTGAAAAATGTATCATATAGGTTCGAAAATTTGTCAAGAAAAATACTGGCGTTATAGCACAAAGGTAGTGCACTTCCCCGGATTGGAAATGAAGATCCAGGTTCGAATCCCGGTGTCGCTAAAACAATATTTTTCGACAAAATTGATTTTATATGTATATATTTATAATTAATACATTAATTTAATATTTAAAATATCACAGACCTATGTTCTGAATAATTACAACTTCACAATAAGAATGTGTTTTCCTTAACAAATATATAATTCTATTTTGGACTATGCCCGTCTAGACTAGAAAAATCTGTATCGAGGCGAGCTTCTTAAAACTGTTTTCAGGATTTCACAGCCGTTCAGAGTTTTTTGTGTAGAATTTACGGGCTATTATGCCGTGTGTCTCTAAAAAACTAGTCGAATCAAAGACACAGCGATCCGGCAATACATGGAAAGTACACATAACTCGATCTCTGTCATCGACACGGTACTGCCACGAAACATACATGTATACAGTCACATCCAGCTTTCGACACGGTATTGCAAGCTAGTGGTTAACATAACGCCAACAAGCGACAAGCCAAATGACGAGCTTTTTGATTGACCAGTACGATTAAGTAAATTAACTTAACTTAAACTTTTAAACAAAACAAACACAATAAATGCCCAAACAGTCCTCTCGAGGACTTAAATCACTGCGCTGTCTAGCAGTACCATGCCCCATGCCAGCATAATAATACTAAACCAATAATAGTACAATTTTACAGGCCATTATGGCATACAATATGATGAAGGAGCAAGGGGTCCAGCGGACCCGGTATTCTGAATGACCTGAGATCCAAGTCCAAGTTCAAGTACATCACCTCTGATTATGGGCCGCGTAGTAGGTTCCGATACGTTGTCCAGATAGATCCAGATGACTTTATTGACGTGCATGATTTTGTTGTAATATAACATGATAAACATAAGATACAATTATATTGCAATTAGTATATACTCCTAGTTTATTGTGTGAGATGGAGTAGACTCCACCTCTGATACATACAGTCTTTGCTAGACTGCCGTCTGAGTTAAAGTAGCCAGTATTTTTTATGCTTTTGTGGTGTTATTTAATTCAAGAAGATAAAGATTCGACAGGAATAAAAATAAAAATGGAGAAAAAAAAAGTAGTGAGAGTGAATTATTAGTGTAGGCACTGTATAATGATTATGTTAGAATATTGGATAGCGATGCTTCTGATTGATCTCTACCCGATTGGATCATATATCGGGTCCATGTTTGTGTAATCTTATTGGAAGTGGATAATAAACATTTATATGGGAGGAGGGCATAGGGCGACCAGGTGAACAGCGGAGGATTCCTATATTTTGAGCGGGTCATGGAATACATTTAATATAATATATATTATAATGTACATTTATATCGGAGAAGGAGGAGGATGGGGATAACTGAAGATTGTGTACGTTAAAGCAGGTTCCAACGTTCCCTCTGAGACGAGAGCACTAACGACATTTTTAAACACAAATTTTGAATATTATTAATAAGATAATGTTGTGTATAAATAATGAAGTGTATACATACAACGTAATTTTACTTATATGACATATTTGTCGCTTGTCTACCTTTTTTGTGTCAGCAAGACAACAAACTTATAAAAGATTTGAAACATTCATACAAAATATTGTACTTACATCTGTGATTGCAATATTATCCCGATAAATTCACGTGCCTTACAAGGCATTCATTGAACATCTTTTTAAGTGTTAATCAGATTATAAATATCAGCAATATTTGAATATGTCCAAGAACACACAATCACAAAAATTTATGTTTTTTTTTTTCAGGCGCATTCTGGTATAATATGTTAAAACAATATTTTACAGATTATCGTAGTGATGACATATATCATAGTGATGACATATATCAAAGTGATGACATATATCATAGTGATGACACATATCATAGTGATGACATATATCATAGTGATGACATATATCATAGTGATGACATATATCATAGTGATGACATATATCATAGTGATGACATATATCATAGTGATGACATATATCATAGTGATGACATATATCATGGTGATGACATATATCATGGTGATGACATATATCATGGTGATGACATATATCATAGTGATGACATATATCATAGTGATGACATATATCATAGTGATGACATATATCATAGTGATGACATATGTGCTGTTTAAAAAAAAAAGGAAAAATGAATTAGCAAATTTGGTCCATAGATGGCGATGGTGTAGTGGTACTCGAAGCGAGTCCACATACTAACATATATACAACTTTCAAAAATTTGATAAATGTGGAGATTGAGGGGTGAGAATTGGTGAACGTTATATACATATACATATATATATATATACATATCATGATCACTTAAGCCAGTTGAAGACATGTCATAAACCCTGTAATTACCCCATACTTCCATATATTTTCCATTAAATATAATAAAAAATATCTTTGTCTCTATGAGATATTTGATATTTGTTTAGATTATAAATGATTAAGCATATAAATATTGACAGGGTCCTAAAGAGTGACTGTGCAAAATTTTATTTAGACCGGTAAAAGGATGCAGGACTATAAAGCAAACAGACTCACAGACATTATGTTCCATGTAAATTACACAGATAGTTGAATTATTTCGAGACCGAAATTGTATATTATTATTTGTATCTATGCGGCCGAGAAAGTCATCACATCAGGTCACCCTTCGGCGTGTTTAATCGCTTTCTTTACGCACCGGCTCTAATCAGCCATCGCTCCGCCTGGGCCCGAGGAGGGGTCCCTTTCTGCTGCGAGCCCCCGGCAGTGTTCCGCGAGCGGCCGCTGCAAGAGGCGAGAAGCTGCAGCCAGCCGGCAAGCAGAAGCAGTTCACCAGTTTAGTATTCCACCGTCAGCCGAACCGGTCGTACGGTCCCCCGCTCTGTGTAGTGCTAGTATAACTAAAGTTGGCGCCAAACTGAACGTCATCGAATGTTTTAAAATCGCAGACAAGTTCATTTTATAAATACAGCAGTATAAATTTTTTAAATAATTGTAGTTCGCGTAATAATATAGTGTTATTATATTCGAGTACGCATTGTACGTGTGTGAACGTTTTTTTTAAAAATTAATTTAATTTTTAATACTCGTTCATTATAATTTTTGGTGTATTGTATATACAGTATATCTAAACAAATTCAAATTTAAATTGTTTTTTAAAATTATGATAGTGTAGAGAATATCCGCAGTAAGTTTAGGTAGTAAAGTTATATTGATTGTTTTGTAATAATATTATTTATATTGATAACTCTGATGTATTGCTATTAAAACTGGCGTCAGTCTGTCACCCAACGCGTAAATACATTAACATAATTATTTATAATAATATAGTTATTAGGCTAGATCTAATCCACGGAAACCGTCACACGTTTTAAAATTAAACAGTAAGGTATCATCTGACATTCACATCAAACCGAGATATTATGTTTTGTATAGTATTGTTTTTCATCGGCCGTGAGGTGACATTTTGAAAAAAGCGTCGCTATTTAATTTGGTGTAATTAAATAAATTAATTTCAGGCACGTTACGTAATATATTTTATTTGTATTCAAATCAAAAGTTGTTCTAAAAAATATTTCTTTATTTTTTTTTGTTATCTCGTAAACTATTACGAAATGTGCCATGTTTGTAACACAGTTTAACACAGGTTTAAATTATTATCAGAATTTTAATACAAAAAATACAGTTTTAAGTAGTTAAACCGCTAAACTGTCATTTTGACTATGATTATGTAATTGGTGTTCAATTGTAACAATGACCGATTGTCGGAGGTTTAGTTTCTAGTGTACCAGTGATTGCTCGACGAATTACGAATAATAAGTTACTAATCATCATGATGATCGAATCTTCCAATCACAGTCACAATCACGGTTAAAATAACGGTTTATCTCATCACTAGTTTTAACTAAAACATCAGATAATACCGTATTGTTTCAATGATAACATTTGAAAAAATATTATCGATAGTTACGATAATTTAAACGGAAAGTCGAGTACCTTTCAACACCGGTTCATTTAATAAAAATAATAATCGAACTAATAGCTCAAGAAATGATCGCTTACGAGTAAATATATAATTTACTCTCATTATGTGTGTAATGTACATAGCATTATTCGTAGCGCGAACCAATTTTTCCAATAAATTATTTGTAAAATAAATCACCTCTTATTAAAGAATCGTGTTAAACAAATCAATTGCACCTTTTTACTTCAATTTTGCTCGCGCGGGCACGCGTCCAACTCGGGACGCTGACCGCGCAACATCACGTGTTTTCTCACGGGGATAGGCAGAGCATGCGACAATTCCCGTCCGGACGAGCATTTCTCGCATCTTCTGCGTTCGTGGCGCATTCTTACGTCGACACTTGATAATGTAATAACATGTTTAGTGTGCAACACTCGATCCGCCATTAATACAAATGCCAATTTTAGACAATTTAAAAAAGGTATATTTACCGATATAAGAAATAAAATTTAAAAAAACACTTATCGATTGATAGATATCGAGAATTGATAATATATAAATGAAACTACTATTATAAATTAAAAAATCATATTAGATTGATGTTAAAATTGAAATGAATCAGTCGGACTATCTTATACGAAGAGTTATATTATTTATTAAATACATTTAGACGTTTAAAAAGTGTTTTTGATATCACAACAATTATCCAAAGTTATGTAATATCAAATTTAATGATTGCTCTGCGTCGCATCCTCCATTATAGATGTTAATGTCTATTGCCAGTAAGAAAAAATACCAAAGTAGCGAGTATATCGAACGTGTTCTTAATATTTGTTTTCTTTAATAAATGTTTTCTCTTTTACATATTCAATAACGGTACGCACAGTGAAATCTCGATCGATCGTTCCTCGAATAATCGTTTTCCCGCATGTATCGTTTATTTATTCCAATCCCGAATTAATTTCATACTAAACACCCAAAAATTGATCGCATAGATCGTTCCTCTACGCATCATTTTACCGCATTAATCGTTTAAAATACGCACCACACTGTGTAGCTGAATGCTTCGTTTCGATTAACAGCGCTTTTAAACAATGAACGGAACATTTGAGAGTGAGAGAGAAAGTGAGAAAGAGAGAGAGAGAGAGAGAGCGCTGCTGTTGACTGCCGCTTGGCATTATACAATACAAAGTTAAGTAAAAAAAATTCTTATACAGCTTTCTAATTTTATTTTTATTTAAGCACGTTCATTAACATTTTAAATATGTATCTTTTTTTAAATATGTATTATACATTTAAGTATGAATAATGTTACTTTTTTTTTCTATATTCCCGCATTGATAGTTAATTTCAATAGGTCCCTTCAAAAACGATAGACAGAGGTTTCACTGTTCACTGAAGTGTACATTGCCTTTATTACGAGTAAAAAAAAAATAATTAGCTAAATCGTGTGAATTTTACCGACTGGCCAGTATTAATTGACCATCCGTCGTCTCGTATAGTCGATCATCTGCAAACACATAGCCGCCCGCAAGGCCTAGCAGCAAGCAATTGCTTTTCTGCTGGTTAATTTTAAAAACCTTAGTTGATTTTGCATATAAGATAAAAAGTACATCAACTTGTTTCATTAATTATAATAAATAAATTAATATGACTCAACACACTATTGCAGAACACATTCAATTAGCAAATCAATTTATGCCGTCATCTAATCGCTAATTATAATATAAATACTATAAGTATAAATTGAAAACTATAACAATTGCTATTATGAGAAAAATTGATATGAAAATATAAAACGATTAAAATATCGAGTTGTATTAAATTATCAATTATAACGTACGATAAATGAACCAAAATTGTAATTTTTTTTTATCATCGATTAAATAATATAATTGATAAAGTTGCTCCGTATCATATTCGTAAATATCTAAAACACAGATAATAATTTGCAATATTATCGTAACACTAAGGCAAATATAATGCTTATTCCACCGTGATGTAGATACTAGATAACTTGAGTACATTTTAAAATACTAATTATGTTTTTAAAATTAAACATAAATATGTTATTTAGTTATACGATTATGAAGTATAATAAAATGACGACGTTAGTTTAAAGAAACATTAATTATAGATGAATAAAAGTGTAGTAAATGGAAAATAGTCAATAATGTATTGATTGCAACGCGATGAATTAAAATTTTGTAATAACAGAAATATTCAATAATATTTAGGTATTAAATATTTCAGAAAAGCGATATTAAACTTGACAAGTTCCTACAAGACAAAGCTCGCAATCTGAACCCGAACCTGAGGTCTTATTCACGCATAGGGTAAACACAAAAGATTTACTACATGCAAGATCGAGAAATGGACAACAATACTAATTATGAATATTTTTCATTTAGAATGTCGCGCTACATGAAATGTTATATTTATATTTCCGAAGATAGGGAACTAATTCGTGAATGATTCTGTTCTTCAATTGTCACATCTTCCTTGATAATATATTTAGGTATTTTCGTATAAACCCAAGTCCATCAATTTCGGGCAATTCGAGAGAAATTATTATTACTAACTAACTTACCATCACGCCGTTTCCATAGATAGAAATAGGCAGAAAGGATAGAACGTCACACTCTTTTGTCCGGACACACGGTTCTCGCCTCATACGCATTCATACATCTTCTCATACGAGCTCGCCGATTGTTGAGGCTTCAAACAGGACCATCCTCCGGTATCTGGCTTACCTGGTCGTGCCAAGTCGGACGTTCTCTATTTCTGGTGCCATCAACACTTGCGTCATATGACAAAACCACCTTAGTGATCTTTTCTTAATCTTACTCACTATACTAAGATCAACTTTACATTTTTTCCTTATTTCTTCATTCTTTACTGTGTCATAAATGGATCTGCCACACATACGCCTAAGAGATCTCATTTCCACTGTTTACTTTCGTTCCTTTTCATACATCAATGTCGGTACCAGGACTCCATTGTGTACTGCTAGTTTTGCCTCAATTGACAAATTCCCATTATCTATGATTCTATTCAGAGCGCCTTTCACTTTGATTCCTGCATTCAACCTTCTTTCGATATCTTTCTCAACCTTTCCGTTTCTATCGAACATACTTCCCAAATACACAAACTCATCTACTTGTTCCAAACATTCATTACCTACAAGTATTTAGCGCGGTGTCTTACTTTCCTCCTTTTCGAATACCATCACTTTCGACTTGTTAACATTCATCGTGAGATCGCTTTCCTTGCATAAATCGTACATTCTACTCACTAGACTCTGTAATTATATAATATACCTAGATTAGATAGTGGTATCCCTTCATCTAGAGTTATTATAACAAATTTATAAGTGTAGATTTTTCATGATTTGTCTGGCTAAAAAATCATTAACAGTTTAACAGATGATACAAATGAGGGGTATATAAAATCAAAGGCAGCAATCTCAATTATTATTATTTTATAACTTTGAATGCAGTTGTCGTCTCATATTGAGTTAGTTTATGAACAGTAAACTTAGTTTTTTTTTTTACGTGAGTTGGTCATTCAAAATCGGTATTAGTTACAACGTCGGTCACTTTTGCCCGCTCGAGTATTGGAATTTAACCAATCCGCCACCTCGAAATAGCCGCCAGTATGGAACCTAGCTTGTTTTTGGGAGGTGTTGTATTTTAAACCAGATTAAAGTGATATTCTCCAAATAAAAAATATTGAGACTGTTGAGATACCCCTCAAATGTTATATTGTTTACTATTAAGGAAAACAAACTGGACCCGCTAAGCAGTTTTGTATATTTGTAAAATCAATTAGCAGTAAAACGCAAATTAGAAATATTATCTGAACATTATGTAAAAAATAATCCTCTTTGAACTTTACAACTTTTGTATTTACAATTCATTTCGGTAGTAAAATATAAATATCGCTTGCCAAGTCTTCTGTCGTTAAAATTTTCTTCATTATTTAATCTTACACACTTCTAGAACTACGCGACACACGACAATAATATTACTATTGTATTTTTTAATGTTTTTGAATTTTTACAAGCTATTTTATGTGTAATTTGTGTATCTGTACAGCGATTGCCGTAAATCAACGTCTGCATTTAGAGGGGATGACAGAAAATCGCTAATTCTGTAGTAAACTCGGTAGGAAGCCAGGTAGGGGCCTATTAGATATTTGCATTATGAATATAAAAAAATTCAAAACAGATTTTGAAAAAAATATTTAAATAGATTTGTTGTCATTTGTATTCAGAGTGCATATTCACACTGAAAAATTAATAAATAACTAGGTATGTATCTATTTCGTTATTCTTTTTGCACGTCCTAGGACAAGCTTTCCCGTTAGTGTTATACGTATATTAATTATTAATATTACAATATGCTCAATGCCCGATAGTAATTTGCAGTATGTATCAAAATAATAATCTAAAAGATCAATTTTGAAAAATTCTTAATTCCCCAATTACTGTTTTGAAGAAGAGAAATTAACTAACGAAACAATCTCTAAATGATTGTTCGTTTTTTTCTTCTACTTCCTCTTCTGCGCGTTCTTTCTGAAAAGTTTTACAAACATTGTAAATTTAGTTGACGCTCTTCTGAAAATATGTTATTTAATGTATAATCTTAACCGCAAAATACGTCCAAAGTCGAGACGTAGCGGTAACTATCGGGCGAACTCTCACGAGACGACGGCGAGGCCACCATGGCGGCTGAAAATTTTGCAACTTTCGCTTAGCAGAAATGCACCAGAGTCACTGCAGTCGACGATATATATTTTTATTTCAATGCGACGCGCGACAACGGGTCGAATTACACATTTTAAACCGATCAATCAGTTCTCCTTCTGTAGGTCATTTTTTTCCATTTCTGGTCGGGTTCACCTTTGCACAGGTCAAATTAAACTTTTATTATCGTATTTTCAGTCGGGTCGACGATTCAAAGTTCATTAAAATAATACTTTGACAAATTAAATACAGATTTAAAAAAAAAATGCTAAACAGGCAAGATTTCAGTTAAATGAATTACATTGTAATTAATAAAATATATAAGTATTTATACAAGGTGGAAACAAATTAAATGATAGGAAAAAATTACATGACAGAATTGTCGCGTTTAGTTGTTAATTTTATTTAAACAAATTAATTAGGTAATAAATAAGTAATGAAACTAGGACGTATTAGATTAAGTTCATAATTAAATAATTAATCAACCATTGAAAAGTGCAGCAAAAATATGAATTAATTGATCGGAATAAATATAAAGATTTTAAGGAATTTAAAGGAATAAATATTAAGATTATTTAAAGAGTACACTGGAAAAAAACATTTTTATTTAAATTGAAATATGTAAATATATTTAATGATTATCTGTATTTCTATATTCTCTTAACTCATCTGCGTTCCATGTATAAACGGTGGAATAGATCACCATATCTTGACACATGATAATAACTGAACAGAATTACAACCCACCATCAAATGGTCACCCTAGTTTCAAATAGTTTTATTATTTTCTCCAAAAGGAAAGTCTCCAAAAGAACAGTATCAAATATCTGTAGAATGAGAATTGAGCATTGCCAGGTAATCTCACATTTGTTCAGATTGAACTTGATAGATTCCCCAATGTGTGAGTGTGGTGCCGAGGAGGAAACCCTTGACCATGTCTTTTTTGCCTGCCCATTGGGGATCACAGGTTTTTTTTACAGTGGTCTCGTCAATGGTAATTTTCAGCTCCCAGTTGTGTCAGCTTCTTTCCCTTAACTCGCCACGTTTAATCTATATAATAGCGGGTTTTTTGAACGCCAATTGACTTGTAATATAGTATTTCCTATTCTATAATATTATTGTACTTTTTTCTATAAAATAAAGTTTTTAACTTGATTAATGGCGCAAATCACTCTTGGACGGTGGATTGCCTATTTAAAATAAGAAGAAAAAGAAGAAGAAGAAATAGTTTTATTATCTTACCTGGTTACTGTTAGTCCGCCGCCCGTTTTAAAATACAATCAGTTTTAAAAACCATATATTTTTTATAAATAAAACTAATTTCATTGCAGATAAAAATCGCTACTTTCTAATAAAATTAAAATATCTTATAAACCACGAGGAAATTTTTTACTTTTTCCAACGGAACAAAAGAGCATATCTTCCTCTATAAGCCTGTGTAATGTATTCGTGTTAACAGTGGCGTGCAGTAGGTATAGATTTAGGTTATGCTGTTACCAATGATATTATAAAATCATATATAATATATGTACTTTTGTTTAACCAACGTCTTTAGACAAAATAAATCCGTCGTTTATACAACCGTATCATGTATTTATTTATAATTTTAGAGTACTATTAATATTGTTTTTAAAGTTTAAGTTTTAACGTAAAATAATACCTTCATACCCATATAAAAAATGTATGGACATTTTTGAGAATACTTCCTATGACTGAAAATAATTAATTTATTGTTTGAAAATTCTTCACGTAATAACTAAAGGAAATAATTATTTTTATTAAAGGTTAACGTAGGAAATAGTTCTGCCAATTGCTTTTTATTTTTCCCAAATCAAAAATCAATCCATGCATCAAATTTAAAGAAAAATCAACACGTTGAAAACAGTAAGTTAGTAAAATTCGCGAATTAGTAAAAGAGAAAGTAGACACTTCAATTGCACGCAGTTTCTAATGTTATTTTGTTAAAAAAACAGCATAGGTAACGACCCCACACAAAACAGATCAACCGAAAGGAATTTTCATTTCAGTAAATAGTCAATTATATGACTTGAGTAATTCATTAGCTTAAAAATAGAACAGAGTAATGTGAATAGCTCGATGCGGTGAATGCACAAGAGCACCATGGGTACAGCGGTGAGTTATCATGGTAGTTTTCAGAACTAATCAATTAAAAATCTACTGGTACACAGATGGCGCTAATTGTAAAATAATGTTTCCGTTTATGTTAATCGAATTATTTAATTTATATTTGTTTTTTCAAATTTTTTAGTAATGCGCATCTTTTTTGCTTGTATGTACTGCACGCCCCTGCGTGTTAAATACGAACATTTATCGGTCATAACACTGTAAGTCAGTAGAGAATATATTTGTTTTAAATAGGAACATATCATATTTATCGGTCGCGTCAGTAATGTCTAGCTTCTTACAAGTGTTTAATATTAGTTCAGTTAAATAATTGCAAAAAAAATTTGTCGTTGCAAGTACCATAATATACTTGGTAATATATTATAATTGTATTTGTTATCATTATATGTTCGGTCCTCGCACCACGTGCGGCTCCGCGTGAAGTCCGTGGCGGCGCTGCGGGAAACGGACGAGTTGTTAACTGCATTCTTTTGACTGATGACCATTTTTGGGCGGTAATGCCTCTCTCGGTAAAGAGGGCGAACCATTTCTATATAATTACGGGCAGCTTTCTTGCGGCACTGGTTTCCGTGAGTCCGGGTACCTGCTACGTCACACGTTTGCAGTCGCCGCATTCCGGGGGAACGGATCGCGATATCGGTCGCTCCTGACTTCTGACACACGCTGTGCACCTTTTCACACTCCAGACTTGTCTGTGAAATGACCGTTTCACATTTCAGCGTTGAGAGATTTCTGTCGGACGAAGGGTACAATTTTAAATTGCTCATAGTCTGGTGAGGATACCGTCAAGTTAGTCCTGTTTTCACAGCACGAGCCACAAGCGTTTAGATTAGTTTGAAAATAGTAAGAATATCGGGTGATGTGATTAAACCGTTGTTGTGACTGATTGTGTTCGAGCAATCACTGCTGCGCTAGAGATTAATCTACAATTAAATCGCTGTTACCAATTATCGTTACAATCGAACACAATCACAGTCACAATAACGATTTACCGTCACTACTACATACTGCAAGTTCAATTTTTAAAATTGATTGTGACGACAAGAATAAAATTGACGTCACAGAAAGAAGGGGCCGTTTCCGCGGCGACTCTCAATAACTCTAATTAAAATCGTCACTGAAAGTTTAATTGATAAGCTATTTATATATATTTTTTTATATTTATTTTCGTAATTTCGTGCTTTATAATATTTTAAAGATTCTTTAATCTCAACTCAATTCTTCTGTTCATTCCTCCCTGAATATACAGGTATAAAATATATCAATATATTCAAGTACATCTATTAAATCTGTTTATTTTTTAAATGAATGAAACGTAAATATATTACGATGTCCTCTTAGCAATATTAAAATTATCTTTCAATGCGAGTATGACGTCACATTCGCACTGCATTGCAACTCGGATTTTTAATTTATTTTTTGTGATAGATATTATTTATTTTTCCGTCTCGATATTATTTATTTATTAATTAACAGTTTCATGAATAATTGAATACGTAATTATGAGAGCGCTCAGTAAAGTTCGCAATATAAAATATTTGTGTCCTTTTTTTTAAATTATTTTATGTTCCTTCCCTCGGGAGGTTTTAAAATCACGACTCGGTACTTGTAAATAATTCGTTTATTGAAATATTATAGGTGCACAAATTTATAAGGTAGCGTGTTTACGGAGATGTATTGAAACGAATAGACTTTCAGTTCTTTCTCGTTCGGGTGTTAGATACGATCTGATGATCTCTGAAGGGCTGTGTTATGGTTTAAAAAGATATTTCTCGAAGATAGTTTAAATCCGGGTAAACAGTCATAAATTATAATCGTTTCAATACACATCCATTTACAGAAAGCATAAATAATGAAATAAGACAAAACTCTTAAAATAATAGTTCGAACACATGTCTCTCTGCAAATCGAGAAAGGTTGAGGTTGACAATAAAATAAGGATGCGGCCTCGAAGGGTAGGTACACACATAACAATTACAACAGTATAATAATGTTTAAAAATCAATTCGTTTACAGATAAAACAGAGTGTAAACAATTATTGAACAATATAACTCCGTAAAATAATATGACAGTGACCAAGAAATAAAAAAAAAATGGCAAAAAAATCATTATCTATTGTGTGCATCAGTACATTATTGTTGTTGGTGGCTATAAAAGCGACCGAGTGCAAAATCAAACGTCTACCAAGTTCAAATCCAAACATTAAAGATGACATTACAAAAGGTGTTCTAGACGTCGACGGTCACAACAGTACGGGCGATGCAGTTGACAAACTGACAGACAGCATAGTCGACATGTTGGACGGCGGCGAGGGTCTCGACAACAGAGAGAGGCATCAGAATACCAAGCGGTCACACCGCGGGAGAATTTCACAGGAGCGATTCGATTGGACGAGGAACGACTTTGTGGTGACGGACAATCTACCAGATGGAGAAAACGAGAAGAGAATCAAGCTGGGGAAGATTAGCGCCAAGGAGACATCTGTCGGCAAAAACGGGTAAGTTTAATGTATTTTCGTTTCGATCATTAAGATTGAAATGCCACAGTCTGGCTAGCGAGTTATTTCTCGGTTCTCCTGCATTCTTCTCGTTCACGTCATCGCGATTAGCGCACTACTCGTCTGGGACTGTATTCCGCACATTTAAAACAATTGTCGTGGCCAAAATCAATTCATATGTTTGCAGTTGCAGTAGACACTTTGATTGTCCCGGTCGGTAGGGAAAAAAATTATCCGAATAATGTTTACAAAAAAAAAAAGTGAAAAATAAAACTGAAATTACAAAATTGAGGATTTGAAATACGAGTATAAATAAATATAAAACGTGAATCAAAATGTTAAATCAGCCGCTATGCTCGCAATATTTAAATTTACAATCTAATGCGAAGCGTCCAAACGATCGCGTCATAAGTAAACACTGAATCTAAGCGCGCCCAAAAAAATTATTTGCGAATGCGAGTCCGCAATTTTATCACTTCTTTTTTTTTTGTGTGTACTGTAATACATATTATTGTAGTTGAAGTAAAAATTATTAAGGAGAACACATTCTTATTGTGAAGTTGTAATTATTCAGAACAGACGGTCTGTGATGTTTTAAATACTAATTTAATGTATTTAACAATATAGACGCCTTTCAAATAATGGAACGACAGATGTATTAATTTGAAAAAGTGTGACATATAGGTTCGAAAATTTGTCATGAAAAATACTGGCGCTATAACACAATTGGTAGTGTACTTCCCCGGATTGGAAATAGAGATCCAGGTTCGAATCCCGGTAGCGCAAAAATAATATTTTTCTACAAAATTGATTTTATATGTATATATTTATAATTAATGGATTAAATTAGTATTTTGAAGTAAACATTATTATATATCCTATCAAATCGCTTAAGGTTCAGTCCACGGAAGGAGACAATCTCAGAGATTTAGTTAAGATACATCTCAATACCGTGTACACGTGCTGAGATTTTGTTTTGGAGATAGACTCGGAGATCATTTTGAAACTTTTAGAAAAAGACAAACCATTGTAGATACAGGGCGTACGTTCTGACAACGAGATTTGATACGTGCACATAAACGTCACCTAGAACTATCGTAAATCCTCTACAACTATCTATAGGGGTCCATAATAATAATTGGACAGACAAGACATATTCTTAGATACCATAGAAATGTGATTGGGGAAAATATTGAGGGAAGAAAACAGATAGGAAGGCCTAAACAAAAATACATCCACCAAATAGTGAGCAAGATGCAGACGCCTCCAGATGACTTCTGTGCAAGACGCGTGGCGAGCATTGTACCGACAAGAACACAGTTATTTTATTATGATAGAAAAAATTGTACAAAAGTACGTCGTAGAAAATCATGAAAAACCAGCTTACTTGACAATAACATGTTATTATAGTATTATATAAATATACAAAGGTTGATGCATAATTGTCTGCCGTCTTGTTTCTTTTTTAATTTGACGCTGTAATGATGCTGTACCACTTGGCGAAAGAACGATTAGCGAAAGGGCATGTCAAGAGTGATTTGTTCGCTTCAAAGCTGGTGACACCAGCTTAGACCACAAGTCAGGAAAGGGTCGATGTTCTGATTTCGATGAACAGGCCTTTCTGGCGGCTGTGGAAGAGAATGAAAGTTGCACCACTAGAACGCTGGCTGAGAACTTCGATCAGTTCACGACTACGGTGACTACGCCACCGTAATATTATAATACATACATACACAACATGTACGTGCAACATATCATAATACGCGGTTGGATATGGTAAATACTGGAAAAAAATATATAAATAGATCTTACTAGAAAATTACGATTTGGTAAAAACAGTATTATTAATTTTTAAAACAACAAATACTCACATACTAATAATACCAATAACGCGAATATCAAAAACCATTTTGGACGATTGCCCGCTGAGCTGGTGCACTGGACTTGTCAACAATTTGGCATCAGTGATGTTTTCAAATTAAGTACCTGTTGATAATAATTTATGTATAAATTAATTTATTTTTTATTTTTATTTATTTGATATTTTTACAATTTTTTCATAACACGAATTAAGGACGTTCCCAAAAAAATCACTTTTCTTACAATCCTTTTGAAACTTTGAATACACATACTTATGAGTGTCTTTTACACGTAGAAATATTTTTCAATAGTCCTTGCGGTAGTAAATTAGTAAATATTGACTATTAAAATGTGCATATTTAACATACGGACCATACCCCGATCGATGTTGTGTAGCGCACGTTTAATTGAATAGCAATAGTCATTTTCTTACCATTGTTTTGGAAAACTGAGAATCATTCATTGAAAATTTAACGAATATCTTTCTGTAAAAATAACTAGAACAAGCGGTATTCATTTTGTTATAAAAAATGTTAAAAGTGAGCTACTTTTGAATCGTTTTGATGTTTCCTTTTATAATTTGAATAGTGAGAGATTTTTGAACTTTTGCGCATGTGAGCGGAAGCGAAAAAGTACACTGGACCTCAACTGTTTATTATTCTATTCATAGTAGTTCATAGTAGTTTACATACGGGGGAATCTTCTCGAAGATTGAGTACGACTGCTCTTTGGGAACGTCCTTAAGTATTTTAAGTTTTTTTTTTCGCTTACCTCTTCAACAAAGAGACTAGCTCTTGTGCTCGGAGAGGAAGTCACATTATAATAATTTTATATATTTTATTTATTGTCTATTTGTGTGTTTCTGAAGTGTTCTTTTAATTTATTTCTAAACTCTTTTATATCTTTTATGTCTTTAATTTGTGTAGGGAGGCTATTAATTTTTTTTATCCCTAAGTATATAAAATTTTGCTGATAGTGTTTGGTGTTACATTTAGGGATTTTAAAGACATTTTTAAACGTTAATGATGTGTTTGTTTCAAATTTTTCAGTGTTATTTTTTTAAATTAATTGATTAATATTAAATAAATAAATATGAGTTCACTCTGAAGTGCATATTATTTTGCACCGCATATTTATAACGGTAGATTAGATGATTATGAATAATTTTTTAGAAATTTATCTCGATAACTTAATAACTAACTTAACTTACTGATAATTTACTTATCAAATTGCAGTTCACTTCGCGTTCGACTCTGACTATCCTTTAGTATGATGAAACTACACTCTATGAATTACAAACGCAATCAATTTCACACTGCAGTTATTATACATTCTCTAAAATATTAAAAGCGGAACAAAAATGTGTATTACCGACTAACCTAACCTAAAACATCCGGGGTTTCGGTGACCAATTAAAAGCAGGAAATGATTTGTATATTGTAAGAATAATTATTTAACGATGTCCACAAATAAGGAGATACGGAACAGACAGTTAGTTAAGAAATACATTTTTGGAATTCTGTGGGTTTATACTAATTCTTTTAAAATTAGCAATATTAACTTGGTGGGTATTAATAGTGGGTTTTCAGAATTTGCTAATCATTTGATAGAAAATAGTCATGGTTTTGATAAAAAATTGGGATTGTCAATTTTGCATATAAACGGTGTAGGTCACAAATTAAATAATTTGGAATCGTTGGAGATAAATAAAGCATGTAAAAGTAATCAGGAAATTCTAAACAGCCAATTGAATTTAACTACGAGTCCTATTCTAAAATTTTTTCCTAAAAATTATTCGACTAAATTTGTATTGAGCAGTAATTTGAGTTAGGTACTAAATTTTTTTTTTTTTAAATAAATGTCGTTTTTTAAAAAATTTAAAAATAGATTCTGGTGAAGAAAGAATACTATATTTTTAGTTAGTTATGACATCCTGAAGAAGGAAAAGTGTTTTCCGAAACCGGTAGATGTTTTTTAAACTCAATTGTTGTTAATAAAACTAAGATAATAAATAAAAAATATTTATACTAATTATTCCAAGTAACAGTTCTGTTTTAACACTAATTATATTTTAATAGTAATATGTAAAAAAGGACAGAGTTAGAATTCTGGGGTTTATATACATTTACACAGATACATTGATTGTGTGCTGTTTATTGTACGCCGATGATGCAGTACTAATGGCGAATAATGAACAAGAACTACAGAATCTAGTGAGTAGAATGTACGATGTATGCAATGAAAGCGACCTTATTATGAACGTCAACAAGTCGAAAGTGATGATATTCGAGAAGAAGAAAAGCAAGACACCGTGCTAAACACTCGTAGGTAATGAATGTTTGTAACAAGTAGATGAGTTTGTGTATTTGGGAAGTACGTTTGATAGAAACGAAAGGGCTGAGAATGATATCGGAAGGAGGGTGACTGCAGGGAATAAACTGAACGGCCCTTTGAATGGAATTATATCTAATGGGAATTTGTCAACCGAGGCAAGACTAGCCGTGCATGGAACTGTAAGAAAAGTGAGGCATGGAACTGGCAGAAGGGGAACGAAAGTAGACTGAATGTAGTGAAAATGAGATCACTGAGGCGTATGTGTGGCAAATCCATTTATGATAGAGTAAATAATTAGGAAATAAGGACAGAATGTAAAGCTGATGTTAGTATAGTGAGTAAGATTAAGAAAGGTTCACTTAAGTGGTTTGGTCATATAAAACGGATGAATGAGGAGAGAATGGTAAGAAAGATATATGACGCAAGTGTTGATGGCACCAGAAATAGACGACATCCACGAAAGACTTGGTAAACCAGGTAATGGAGGATGGTTCTGTTAGAAGCCTCAACAATCGGCGAGCTCGTATGAGAAGATGTATGAATGTGGATGAGGTGAGAATGGTGTGTCAGGACAGAGGAGTGTGGCGCTCTATCCTCTATACTCTGCTTTTGATATTTTAGAGAATGTAAAATTACTGCAGTGTCAAATTTATTACGTGTGTGATTTTTCCCATTGTAATTTCATCTTGATGGCGACTTTAGAGACGAGTTTCATTTATCGAGAGTTTATCTTATAAATTCTGAAAATAGATTATGTATCGATTAGATAAAAATAAACAAATAATAAATTAACGTTGCCGGTTGCCGTCACTCCTGCTAACGTATTTATATTGCTAATGTTTATTATACGGAGATACAATATTTTTCTTTTAAATAGACAATCCACCCTTCAAGAGTGTTTTGTGCCATTAGTCAAGTTAAAAATTTAATTTATAGAAAAAATGCAATAATATTATTATCTGAATAAATGTGAGGCTACCTGACTATGTCCAATTCTCGTTCTAGAGATTCTTCCGTTAGAGAGACTTCCCTTTTCATTCATTGTGCAATCCAAATAGAATTCGTACGTTTTTTTTACCATATCAAGTCTGTCATACATCGGGATATGGAATTGATGAGGTTAAACTCCGGAACGGTTGGCCTCCTTGGCCAGTTTATCAACACATTCACGAAATATAATCGAATCATTGATGTCTTTCATATTATTGGAGGCACATGTCACTCTGAGAAGCCATTCTCTCAGGGGTAATCAGTATGAGTACCCAGATCACACTTCATAATCAAATCATAACAATGACGTCAGTTCAGTGCATCAAACATGACGGAAGAATTTACAAAGCGCTGTGTATTTCAGTGACAAACAGTACTAAATCATTTTGATTGGCCATTTTTACTTCAGAAGATATCTTCATCCACGCGGCATACATTTTTAATGTCAAAACGTTCTTAGTGAGTGGGAGCTACCGAATTAAAAGTGATTGATAACGAAAATTATACACGGAAGACTTAGTTTACTTGTAACTGGTGATTGACGTTGAATAGATTTACAACTTCGCTTGACTTATAAAATACAATAATTTTTTTTTCCGGAGACTTCCCGGACAAAATGTGTCACAGAACTCTGTTAAAAATGCACGTTAAAACAGTGCGTAATATTTTGTAGAGGTTCGTGGTGATGTAATATTTTAAATACAAATTAAATGTATTAATTAGAAACGTAAATATAAGAATCGAACCTGGATCTCTTCCAATCTGGGGAACGTGCATACAGATTGGAAGAGATCAAGGTTCAAATCCCGGTAGAAACAACAATATCTTTCGATAATTGATTTTATATGTATATATTTCTAATTAATACATTTAATTAGTATTTAAAATATCACAGACCGTCTGTTCTGAATAATTACTTCACAATAAGAATGTGTTCTCCTTTATTATATAATATTTATTTATTTATTAATACATATATATTAAATTTTTTTAAACGCTAGATTCTTCATTAAGCTCTTGGTCTGTTCTGGGATATCTCGTATGTATGCATTGGTTTAGATTAATAAGTGAAATATTACTGCTCGGGTGCAATTTAATAAAAATTTATAATGCATTAAATAATATTCAATCTAAAATTACCTAGTTTTTCTGTTTTAAAACAACATCAGTTAGTTATTAATTTAAAATTAAAAGGATATAAGAACGTTGTTACGGGAATTTAGTGTATCTTTAGTAGACGACGTAGTATCGACAAGGAAAAAAATTTTCCACGAACATATAAACTTGAAATAAAATTTTGACAACGTTTGAAGTATACGAGGTGAGACAGGGTGAACCAGAAAAATGTATTCAATACAGGCGTGATATGATACATGCGTCTGAGACATAACATGTTTTTTAAGTAGCTTGTTAGTGTAGTAGTGGCTAAGACGCTGGCCTAGTGATCTAGCGGTCTGGGGTTTGCGCCTCATTCCAGGACACCAGCAAGTTAGTCCTATTATAATAGTACACAAGCGTTTAGCTTAGTTTGAAAATAGTAAGAATATTGATTTGACGTGTATTCCGTGTACGCATCTCTATTTTTTTTTATATAAAAAAAAAATACTATTGCAGTCAAGATTTGATTTATTCATTTTCAAATCTATTACTGTGAGACAATACGACATATAATGAATCACAATGTTGACGTATGTCCACCATTTTAAATTGTCGTCAAATGTCTGTATTAATCTCATTTTCACATGAATTCTATCATTATCACAGCTTATCTGACATCATTCGATCTAGTTAATACGATAATATTATATTTATCTTGACACAACATTTTTTGAAGAAAATGGCCTCCATCACCCATCTCCACGTAGCTGAGAGATGATGTAATTAACGTTGTCCGCGCATGTGTGAATGGTTCTCCTCGATTCGAAATCTTCGATCAATATCGAAAGATGTTATTACCATCTATCATCGTGTCTTCAGAAGTATATATTTGTAACTGATTGTTTAATTAATTAATTAAATAATTTTTTGAGTTAATATCACTACTAGTTTCGAGCAGTTCTTCCCATCTACAGGTGCAAATTGAACTAAATTAAATACAGTGAGCTAAGGGTGGGAGAGGCTTTATTGTTTCTTAGAAACATCGACACTAGCGGTGAAGTATTTGAAGATGTGATATTGTTCATTAATCTTTTTTCCGTAGATAGGACTACTGCTCTTCCCGAAATTAGTAGTGATATTAACATAAAAAATTGAATGTATGTAGTACAAATTATTATAACTGGGTTATGTTTTTGATTGACTGGTGGTACGGTATGCATTACATATTTCATTTGGTACAAATGTTACAGTGAATCTGTATTACCAGTGAGAATACATTTTCACTGGTGAAAGTATATTTTCGCTAAGCCGGTCGGTGGATGTATACCTAACAATCAAGATACAAATTCACTGGTTACATTTAGTGAGTTTGTATTCGTTAACAAGCGAGAATACGCCGCGCGTGAATATTTGGCCTCGAGTGTCGATGTGTCGCCCTACAGCATGGCGAGAAATAGTTTGGTGGCGTGGGTGGCGTTTACAACTGTCATTTTTATTCGCTTATAGTATTTTCATTTATATTAAATAACATTATTTACTGCATAAACTACCGTGTTTATAACCTCAGCCATTTTTATTTCCTTTTTATCACATAGGTTAGGCTAGGTTCAATTATAGGTTAGGGTAGAATATACATTAGCTAAAACCTGCTGGTGAAGTTATATTTCCACCAGTAGAAATATATTTCCACTGGTGGAAACGTATTCGGATATGATTTCAAGGAAACGTCAGTGAAAATATAGTCTTAGGACAACACATTCTTATTGTGAAGTTGTAATTATTCTGAACAGACGGTCTGTGATATTTTAAATATGAATTAAATATATTAATTAGAAAGGTATACATATAAAATCAATTTTATCGAAAAATATAAAAATAAGGCAGATGGCTCTTTCAAATAATGGAACGAACGTATTAATATCAAAAAGGTAACATATAGGTTCGAAAATTTGTCGCTGTATTATAGTTAATAGTATCATAATGCACCTTCCCCGGTTTGGAAAGAGATCCAAGTTCGAATCCCGGTGGCGTAACAACAATATTTTTCGATGAAATTGATTTCATATGTATATCTTTCTAATTAATATATGTAATTCATATTTAAAATATATTCTCACCGGTAATACACATCCACTGCAACACATACATTTAAATTGGGACACTTTATTTGTGACGTTACGATTTTTCAGAACACCGTATGTACCGTGATAATTAAAACAAATTTAGTAAAATCACTTAGAAACGCATACATGAAATTGATGTATATAGTTTTTATATACTAAATTAATGTATTAATTATAAATATATACATATAAAATCAATTTTGTGGAAAAATATTGTTTTTGCGTCACCGGGATTCGAACCTGGATCTCTATTTCCAATCCGGGGAAGTACACTACCAATTGTGTTATAGCGCCAGTATTTTTCATGACAAATTTTCGAACCTATATGTTACATTTTTCAAATTAATACATCCGTCGTTCCATTATTTGAAAGTAATCTCTCAATTCTCAAAATTGTTCTGAATAATTACAACTTCACAATAAGAATGTGTTTTCCTTAAAAATGTATAGTCGGTTTTTGTAGATTTAAAATGATCGCTACATTTGTTTGTAAACTTTCTACGGCGATTCGATACGCGTTAGTTTAAATCCCGAATGCAAAAAACTTGACTATAACTTACGTCATCTGCCGGATGACGTTCATCAAAATCGTACATTAATTTCATTAATCTGGCATATCGAGTTTTTGCGATAATTGTAACGTTAAAAATTCTCCCACTTTCATCTATGTTAAAATTTTCCCAATGACGTAGACGACACCGCAAAGTTTAGAAATGCGATAATTTTTTATGACGCACATCAAATACGTTTTAATATTATTAAAAACTCCATAATATATATTAAATATCTTTTTTTTACAACTTTTTCAGTATCATAGGTATATTAAAAATAATAAGATAATTAAAATTTTATATAGATATCTAGGTGATAATTATAATTATGATAGGTTTTTAAAATAAATATGTATATATAAGATATATTAAATATATTTATAAATAAATATATTTAATATATCTTGACGTTGAATATTTTAAAATGTTTGTGGTGTTTAATTAATATGGAAGATGATTCTGTTAAAAAAAGCAACGCTTAGAAAAAGGAAGACAGTGAAAATGGAGAGCTCTATAAAGTAGCGACATTAATAATTATGTAAATCTTGATAGAATGGCAAGTCACGCAAGAAAAATGGAAATCGTATGAAACATGTTCAGTTGCATAAATTATATTTTTAATTTTTCCTACTGGCAAGTACGTGTTTAAATATCTGTCGGAAAACAATTAGGTTAAGTCGACGTTGGTCGAAAATTTATCCAAGACACGAACCGTTCGAATATATTTAAAAGCAGGCTAATAAAAATAATTGCTAATATTTTCATATTTACACAATTTGTAGGTATCGAATTAATTAATTCTTGAACATACAAGAAGTAGGTACTTAGACTAGATACGCACAGTTCAGTTGATTTATTTGTAAAAATAGAACTTCCTGATAGCAATATTTTGTCATATCCACTCAAGTTTAGATAAAGGTGTACATGTGTATAATATATAGTATGTATCATCCATTCTAAATGCGATAGCACGGATAATATATAGTTTCTAAATTCTCTCAAATAACATCCCATTTGCACGAGCTACATTGGTTTCCGTTCCCTGAAAGAGTTGAATTCAAATTGTGCCGGTCGATGTACAAGGCAACACATAACATGGCGCCTATGTATCTTCAAGAGCTTTGTTTCCCAGACAATTTATATAGTAAACGTCAAACTCTCAGGCCGGCCTCTACTTCAGCCGCAGATGGGTTGTAGAACCGAACGGGCATTTGCGGCGGCAGGCCCAAAAATGTGGAACTATTTTCCCTCCGGCATCAGAGATATAATTTATTTCTTTCTTCCATGACGGTTCTTTCTTTAAAATACCATCAATTGTCAATTCTCTGACAATACTACTAACCAACGTAAATAATAGTCTACTCGATTTATTTAGACTACTAAAATTAGTTATTTTTTTGTTATGTCAACACTGCGGAGGGTGAAATGTCAATTGCGCATTGTTATAAGGTTATATTTGACGCGCTTGTATTCCTTGTGATTAATAATAGTTATTTTGACCAAATTTTTTTCTATTAATGTTTTAGAATATTTCTTCTATATGTTTTGTACTAGGCTATATTTATTTATTTTTATGTACGCCATGTAAGGTCTGATTGTACTTATAATAAATAATATTTATATACCTAGATTTTTATTTTCCATCACAATTAGCTTATTTTATGTTTGAAGAACACAACAAAAAATATACGGTTGCTAGACATTTAAATTTAACGATTCGGGGTAGAAAGGGTTGAAAAGAGACTGAAAACGCACCTTTTCACAAAATCATATCTGCAAGTTCAAATTACAATTTTTAATATCAAACACAAAGATAGCTTTTTATGTGTAAAGCGCCCTTGAAGCGAATTTTTTTTATAAAAATGGCGCTATATAAACTATCCAATATTATTATTATTATTATTTAAGTGACAAGCCACGTTAACTTCTTATTACAATTTAGTTTAAAATTTCGCACCTTCGGGACATTCTTCAGCCTCTCGACAGACCAGAAGATGCAGATTGGCTTCCTCATCATTTGGACAGTAGTGTCAATCTTGCATAACAATGTTTTGGGCAGCTTCCAAGCCCCAGTCTAGTTGTTACTTTAATTTTAAAGTCTATTTATTGTTTCTTTAAGAATTTTAGTATTCCAAGTCGACAAGTGAGGTGTTTTATAGCCTACTGGGCCGCTACATGGTTTAAAGGTCGGAGGTTCGATAGGGGCCGCTATGAGTCGGGCGCCTCTTTAGACAAAATATATACATATCTTTAAGTGTTTATATATTTTAACATAGGCGTCCTGCGGAAAAGTTGTATTATATCTGTTTCAAATCTTGCGTTGTTATTCTTTAGGACTGTGCGAAAAACTGGCAATTAACCCTGCAAAAAACAGGTACTTTATCGCCTCCATTTGACCACCCCTAATTCTTAATATAGATGTGTATAATATAGAACGCCGCACAAATTTTGTTGAGTTGCACTCCTGAATCCTGAGGAAAATTTAGTCACTTCGCCCCGCTCCCTCGGATATCTCACCATCACTCTGCCTGGACCAAATTTTCTCATTCGTCAGTATTGTTTAGAGCCAACACTAAATAAAGGCTCCCCTCTCCCCTAATCCCTTTATTTAAAAATATAACCTATTTTGAATCCTGAAGTATAAACCACAAATATATATATATATATATATATATATTTATATTTTTAAATTTTTTGCTATTTTTATTTATGTATCAAATAAACTGTTTAAGATGTTAGTGCCTAGAAGTTATTATAGTTTTCATTTTTTTATTTTAATATTAGAAAATATAATACATTTTCGAATTATCAGTAGGATTTATATATATTTCATTCAACATTTATTTCTTCTCTATGAGAGAAGGGGTATATACGAGATAATTTATGTTTCAGTTAGTCTGTGTATATATTTTTTTTACTTAAGATACAAATTGATAGTTGTCTGTAATTGTTCTAATTGTGATGGGAAGGTTGTTAAAAAATTTGATACCTTGATAAATGTAGTAATTTTGGGTTGCGGTATATTTTAGTTTTGGAATATCAATTTGATCTCTAGATCTTGTAGATCGGAATTCGCTTCTAAAGTAAAGGGTTTTTCAATAGGGACGCTCAAACTTTCTTTCAACAGGGACAAGAAACTACGCCATATTTCTTCAAATTTTTTTGAGGTTAACACTCGTATTTAATTGGCAAATCATCATGGAGCAGTATACACCGGAGCAACGCTTGAAAATTATTCAAATCTACTACCAAAATTCGCGTTCGCTCACTGCAACTTTAAGAGTATTACGACCATTTTATCGTCGTCATCACTTGCCTGCCACATCAACAATTCAACGTTTGGTGCAAAAATTTGAAAGCACATTGTCGCTACACAATGTTCCAGTACCAGTGAGACAAAGAAATGCACGAAGTGAGGAAAATATTGCCGCCGCTAGAGCATCTGTTCTTGATGACCCAAATGAGTCACTAACACGACGTTCTCAACAATTGGGCATTTCTGTGACGTCATTGTGCCGAATTTTGCGAAAAGATCTTGGCCTACATCCATACAAGATCCAGTTGACACAAGAACTAAAGCCGCTTGACCATTTGAAGCGTCGCCAATTCCTCAATTGGGCTGCACAACAATTTGAAAATGATGCTGAATTCAATCGAAAATCCATGAAATCCATCTTTAGCGACAAAGCTCATTTTTGGCTCAATGGATATGTAAACAAGCAAAATATGCGTTATTGGGCAGGCACCAATCCACACGTGCTTCACGAAACACAATTGTATCCCGGAAAAATCACTGTTTGGTGTGGATTACATGCCGGAGGTGTCATTGGACCATATTTTTTTGTTGATGATGCTAATCGTCATGTTACTGTGAATGGTAATCGTTATCGCTCCATGATAACTGAATATTTTTGGCCTCAATTGCAAGGTATGGACTTGGCCAATATGCGGTTTCAACAAGACGGCGCTACCAGTCACACGGCACAATTGACTTATTGAAAACCAAATTTGGTGAGCGTGTTATTTCGCGAAATGGACCAGTTCAATGGCCGCCTAGATCATGCGATTTAACACCATTGGACTATTTTCTTTGGGGCTATGTTAAATCTTTGGTCTATACCAACAAGCCGGCGACGTTACAAGAGCTAAGAGAAAATATTGAATGCGAAATTGGTGCGATTCGGGCCGAATTATGTGAAAAAGTGGTGGAAAATTGGATTCAACGATTGGACTTCTGCAAACGTGCCCGCGGTGGTCATGCGAGGGAAATTGAATTTCATACATAATTGCCATTAAATGTACTTCAAAACATAATAATTTTTTTTTAGATATATTCATTCGTTTTTGTTTTATTTAAAAAAAAAGTTTGAGCGCCCTTAATGAAAAACCCATTATAATTGATTTTTGATTTTGAAAATTTGGTTTATTGAATTTTTTTTTATATGTCTATAATTTTTGGTACATCTGTAAATCAGTGAATATAATAGAATATACGTATATATATTTTTTTTTTCAACTGTAGAATTTAATCCAAAATTATGCATGATATCGTTAAGATTATGTGCTTTTGCTAGTACTTATATAGGGTGTAACCAAAGAGATTTATACATATAACCTCATATATATAACTTAATTTGAATTAATAATTGATAAATTTCGCAAATATTTATTTCGACTTAAAGCTCAACATAATTTTGTAAGAATTTCAAACATCAATATTTTCCGTAACGGTGCAGAATTTGCACATATTCCTCGAACATTTTCGACTCGTAATTTAGTCAGGTATCCACTCGTACAATATTGTAGACTAGGTCTGTTACACCCTATATATGTGGTGAAATGATATGTATAAAATATAAAATTCAGCGCAGATTAATAAAATGTAGAATAATTTTATAAATAAGCCATTAAATATATTCTATGCAAGCAATGTTCTCTTTGACAGGAGTTCTAGTGCGTACTAAACAAAGTAAGTTGACCAAGGCGTTAGTGGATTTTTTTTTGACATCAACCGATTCTCTCCAGTCCATACCGAAGACCTGTACGTACGTCTTTGAAGATATTGTCACTCCTATTGGCCTTCCTGAGCTTCTGCGCCATATTGGTGTTGTGTTCAACAATGACGTTGTCATCTCCACACGGCCCAGCCGCCGAAGACTTCCTATTTTAATAAACCTTGAGACACTTAACTCATTAAACAAAATATGTTGTGGCTGTTTCCGCGCCAAATTACATTTTCTAAAATCGGCCCAAAGATACGCCTCAAACTTTTTCTTTCAAGCTATATATAAGATATAAATATAACATCGTTTTACTTCTTGCTCTGAAAATATTTCATGTATATATAGGTTGTATACAAGGATAATATATGTAATACGTGTGTTCGATACTTAGTTTTTATTTCAGCTGTCTCGAGTTGTATGGTATTGGGAGTTATTGAGAAAATTCAGATAAATATGCTGGTTACTTATCAATTATAAATCAATTCTTTGAAAAATGAATAATCTCTTTTTAATGTCTACCTAACCCAACATCCAACTTTCGCGAGCCTCTTGACGTATGAGAGTTTAGTTGACACTTGTCCCCGGCGAGCCTCCGATTCATCCCCTAGCCGAGCACAAAGGTCAATATCTGACTGGAGTTGACATTGCCTCTTCTTTATTCATCCCTTCAGTGGGCCGGGGGTAACCAGGGCGCGCGAAAATTCTACATTTTGCCGCCCCATTTTTCCGTATTATTATCTATTTTAATTAGAATACTTTCCATAATGTTGTCCCTTTTCATCTCGTGCGAGTAAAGTTGTATAGCTGTCCCCCATTATAGATAGTTATAAATACAAGTTGTTGAGTTAAATTGTTAAATTGATAATAGCCTTGCATGGCGGAACGCGTCTCAAGTAAATTAAACGAGTAGAATAAAAAAAAGAGCGTTTTATTTTCCCGTATGTGATTATGGAGTTCTACAAACTTACCTCAGAAACAGTAAATAAGAAAAGGATATTTCTGAATTAGTATTTTTGTATAAAATCTTGAATAATTTAAGTTCGGTCTTATTAGAATTAGAATAATGCAATGTTCGTGACTTTAAAACTCGTTCCAAGGGCGTGATTTATCCGATTCTCAAAATTGTTTCCTATTTCAAAACATATTTTCATTTCCACAAATGAATAGTTTCTTCTTTAATATTTGCAAAATTACTTTAAATTTAAAATAAAATTAAAATAAAAAAAAATCTAAACCCTTGTTAATATTAAAATAATGGTTCGTTTTCAAAAGGTGATTAGAAAATTCTGAATAAATATTGTATTGTTTTGTTATTAACAAGGGTTTAGAAATTATACAAATAAATACTAGGGGTTTACAGTTAGATGAATTTTAAATTTTAGAAATAAAAAAGTGTTAGTAGTAAGCTATAAAGCTATAGGCTATAAATAACCAAATCGTTTTTGCAAATAGTCACCTTTTAAATTTGTTTTCATATTAGTTCTTACTTATTCACAACTTTATAGTTTTGTTTTTATCTATGCCTGTATTTTTTAATTTCAGTATACATTGTTTCCCGAAGAAGATACCATAGGTATAGAAACATGCAGAACAATCAATAAATAGTGATTTAAATAATGCATTTTTTCTAATTATTAGAATATATAATTGTCCACTTAAGAAGCACCGGGCTAACTAAATAACAAAGTCCCATTAGTGCAGTATCTTGAATTGTATTACACCAGAAACACAAATCACCATCACCACGTCACGTCCTACGGTTGTGTATGTATATTTTAGTCGAGAGACAAACATACGGTAATATCGACATCAAACTGTTTTAAAAAAATTAATTTTACATTTTTAAATTCTCTCACTTTTATCTTCACCGGGCGCCTTCAAAAATTTGGAGCCGGCGAGTATCGAACTCTGCACTAAGCCGGCGATGTGCCAAATCAAACGGTTCTTTAATGCACTATAACTATATACTTTATGCAGGGGTTGTATGATATATATGTGTGTCTGAAGCATGTAACGCGTTTTTCGTACATAGGGAAAACATTAAACATTTTTTCGTATTATATATATGTACATACAAACTACGTGCACGTCTCTATGATCGCAAGACTTAGGACTTTGAGATCGCGAGCAAAGATCGGAACATTAAAAACAGGACAATCAAACACACTCGCAGAAGACGTGATCGTGAAACAATGCTAATATATCGCAAGTCATTGGATTCTGACCTTTTTCCTTACTTTTTTAACAGTGGAAAACAGCAAAAACGCTAGTCACACGTCACGAGTAAAGCGTAGAAAATCTAGACTTATAAAAAAATTAATAAAAAACGTAGAAATTTGTTATTGAATAAAAATATTATTATAAAAACATTGTTAACGAAAATCTCAATTCGCATGTAATGCGATTTGTTTATGAGCTTATTATTAATATATTTTTTTTAAATTATAACGTATTTGGCCATTTACAGCTGCTTATTGATTGCAAACCTTATTAGATAAATTGATTTCTGTAAAAAAAAGAGTATTTTATTTGAAACCTACGTCTCAGCTTATATATAATCATTTAAAATATGCAAATTTTATAATAATAATTAACAATTGACACGTCGTTTGGACGTCGAAGAAAAAATGATCGAAATTGATTTTATCAGCAGTTTAGAGGAAAGACGAACTATGGGACACCTGAGAGAACCTGGAAGAGCTCAGCTGAGCGAAGAGAGTCTGCATAGAAGGTAATGCAATAAGTAAAAAAAAAAAAATATATATATAATCCATTTAAAATAAATATTTGATGTTCGTTAAATCTTCTTAGAAATTATTTTGTACTCAATTGAATTTAACCACCGGAGTTTTATCATCTTACGCCAACCAGTTTCGATTCGATCGCTTCGTCGTCAGTGAATTGATTTTAAGTTTTAGTTTCATTAATTAAAATGTCTAAGCATGCAGCTGCTGGTCTAAATGTTTGGGGGTTATGTCGGTGGTTAAATGAAAGATATGTGATTGGCGCGTGTTGAGGTTTTATTACATTATGACAGTATGATGAAAACAGATAGAAATAAAGAATGCAATGAACGAATGTGAAATGAAATTATGTGAAGCAATTTGGCTGTCTCGCCCGGCGCTCCCGGGCCGGCGAGACCGCCGCTGTAGAACGCTGAAACTAGAGAGAGTGCCTAGCGGTGAATTCCGGTCGCTACAAATGTACTCAAGGCTTCGAATCAATATAATAATATTGAATAATTTTTATAGCGCCATTTTCAAACTGTTTATAGTCCTACATTAATTTTGTATTTAAAATTATTATTTGAATTTATTATGGAAATGATTTTTCGAAAGGGTTCGTTTTTAGTCTCTTTTTAAATAAAGTCTCTGATGTACTGTTTCTTATGACGAAGGGCAAAGAGTTCCACGTTTTATTAAAAAGAACACATTCTTGTTTTCTCCTTAATAATATATAAGTTGTATCAATGTTTCCAAAATTTAATACAAATGAATTGATAATTCTGGCGTCTGCAGTCGGTTTACTCAAAGGTATTTGAGATTCTGTAAAAATAATGTAGATGGTTTTCAAATAATGGAACGACAGGTGTATTAATTTAAAAAAAATGTAACATATGTAAATGTAAATTTGTCATGAAAAATACTGGCGTTATAACACAATTGGTAGTGTACTTCCCCGGATTGGAAATAGAGATCCAGGTTCGAATCCCGGTGACGCAAAAACAATATTCTTCGACAAAATTGATTTTATATGTATATATTTATAATTAATACATTAATTTAGTATTTAATAATAATATGGTTTCAGTTGATTTATTCGACATCCTGATTAAGAAAATTGTATTTACCGACAACCGATTGGTGCAGTAAAACAAAAATTATAAATAATTAATATCAATAAAAATAAGTCGTAAAAATGGTTTTTTTTTTATTGTACGGCGATGTGCAGAAAGTGCCTCCCCGCGGGAAGTGGCGCCCGGGTGAGGCCCTGCGCCGCCCGCCCGGCGAGAGATACCCCATCACTCATTGTTCCAAATTCAAAACTGAGAAAGGGCGCGCGCTCTTTTGTTGCACACGTCATTTGAAAAGTGTTCATTTTTTTACAAAAAAAAATTCCCTCGATTCCTTTTACCGCGTGCGCTAGAGGAAGCGGTCCTAGTAAAAAGTGATTAGTATTAATTTATCTTCTAGACTTGTCTGCGCTCTGGCGGCACCTTGCTCGTTAACCCTTTTGTTTTAAATATTATACATTTACGTGTCTTCTATTTCGTTAATTATTCAATAACACGATCGAAACGATGCGCCTCGATAACTCTACAGGTTCTCCGTGTTTGAGTCACGAAATCACAAATATGCTCCAAAGCGATTTATATACCATGTTCCAAAACAATTTGTTGACGACATACTCAAAGAGTATCCTTCAGAATATCCCAGGGCGTACACGGAGACCAACCTTGAAAAGGTTGAAATTCAGCGCGATACTTGGAAACTAGGAGCAGAAGAGAGACCTAACTGGAAGGTATTAAATAGTATACAAAATCAGAAAGCCAACCGAATGCTAAAAACAGCCTGTACATCCATGGCGAAGATGCCCCAGAACTTATGGATCCACAATTGCAAAGGACAATCTTCCTCAGATACTCAGAGCTGGTTATATATCTGAAAACTAACTAACTAATTTACCTTTTAAAATTAGCAATATTAACTTTGTGGTTAAAATTCATATTTTTTATTTATTATCTTTGTTTTATTAACCACTGAATTGAGTTTAAATATATCTACCGGTTTCGAAAAATACAATTTTCTTCATTTTTTTTTTTTAAGAAGAAAATGGTATTTTTCGAAACCGCTAGTTGTATTTAAACTCAATTCAGTGGTTAATAAAACAAAGATAATAAATAAAATATATAACTAATTTACCATTTTCTCGTAGGGGTAGGCAAATAAGATAGAGCGTCATACTCTTCTGTCATGGTGCACAATTCTCGCCTCATCCAAATTGAGGCTTCTAACTTCTTAGAGGACTACCTGCCAAATGTTCCGCGGACTTCTGGTGCCATCAGTATTTGTGTCATATATATTTATAACTATTCTCTCCTCGTTCCATGTGAACCAACCACCTAAGTGATTATTTTGTAATCGATATGTCTGACGGGGTGTCTATATTTTTCTCAGGATCCTAGAGTGCACCGAGCAACATTTGGAACGGATAACATTCGGTGTATATATTTATATAACTGTGAAGATGTGGGATCTATGGAGTGATGATTTTTGCGTTTGATTTATATATGTAGGATTATAGAGAACAGACAAATAGACGGACATATGTTAATTTTATAAATTCTACATATAATGTAATAACTTGGCAACCGAGTGTGTATGGTGTACGCGAGGTGGACTTGTTAAAGTGAGAATTAAATAAATTAAACATTCTTCTTTAATTGTAAAAAATTGCCTTCATGTACCTAATATTAACAAAAAATATTTAATCTTTATTTTTTTCCCATATTTAATAAAGCCGCTCATCGCAAATTTATAGAGGCATTAGTTTTTTTTTAAATTATGCGAATAAGAGGTGTCTCGAACGACGAACAGATGTCATTAATTATTCGAATATTCTTTTTGATTCTATTGATTATTTTACAAATATCTTATTATCGATTATCCGTAGATGGTGAGGGTGTCGATGTTGCGTGTTTATTTACTATCAGGATCCAGGTTTCAAAACTAGTTCGACTTTTATGTTTCTTGCAATTGAGCGATTCCTCCCAATTTTGGTCAGTTTCGACGTAACAGACTTGGCTGTACTGATTCCCCTTCAAACCTCACAACATTACGTGGACGAAGAGCGAAAGATCAGTCTGCAACAAGACGGACATCCGAGTCCGAGAAATGACCAGAACTTCAATACATCTTGCACTAAATAAGATTCAGCAGGCGAATCAGGCAGAATCAGACCGAAGAATTGCGATGTTCAGGCACGAATACATCGACTAAGAGATACAGAAATTTAAAACGTACCTATGACGTGTATGTCACTGTATCACGCAAAAGTGGTGTTTTTTTGTGGCCGGACGAGTGTGACGCACGAAGAGGGATCAGGACGCCCGTCAACCTTCACCGCGGACGACAAGATTCAGCAAGCTTGAAAGACGGTTCTAGCGAATACCGGCGAGTTAGCATCGGTGAAGTAGCGTCTTCTTTGAACATCAGTCATGGTCCTGCTCGTCAAATCATCCACGACGAGCTTGGGTTTGTAAATAAATCGTAGAACGAAAAATGTAGATAATTTTTAACATGCCCTTGTACAGTAGTTAAACATTTAATTTTATAATTTGCGTATTCAGTGGCGAGGGATAGACTGGCCTTCCTGAGATAGTTAGCCTCTCCCCGATAGGTTGTCCGAGAAATGCTCGCGAGGACGGCCTCGGCGGCTTCGAAGGGTGTTTCCGGTTCGTTAACACGTCCCCGCCGAACGTCCTTAACACGGAAAGCTGCCGTCTCTTGGCAGGCATCCAAAGAGGTCAGATATACGCGGCAGAGTAGCCCGGATATTCTACTCAGAAAATTGCGAACGGCCGTGAAAGCCTGAGAACTCGTTTGACGAAATAAGGTTATGACCGGCTACTTTATATAGTGGACACTGCATGGAGGCTTCGAAACGAACACCACCCGAAATCCTTCAGCCGTGGAGTAATTCCATTTACGGTTAAATTCAACTAGCTAAATATTGTGGTGCACTAGCCTGTTATCGATGACGCGATGGTCAAATAACATTTGGCAAGTTGTTGTGCAAAATTGGAATAAGAATATTAAAATATGAAAACATACTTTACAATAATTAATCTGATATTACCAAAAAATATATTATAATCATTAACGATATTTCAGCGTCGCACATTGCCAAACATACTAAACTCGGACATTTATAATGTTCATATTATTAATATATTCTGTTCAGTACCTGCTTAAAAAAATTACAAATCTATTGAAATTTCAGTTCACAGTAGATACAAAGGTGAAATCATTAAATTATTACATTTCTGACAGTAAAAATGAAACGGTTCGTTTTTTCTATTTGAAAAGTGTGTCTTTAGATCGAAAAGGTCACACGTCCACCTATTTCATATACAAAGGAAATTGACACTTCACTCCGATGAAACGTGTTAATTTCGTTTCAAAATTGAGTGAGCGTAAGATACAAAACTAAATTTTTATTTATATGCGAGGAATACAAAACATTATTTTACAGAATTAAATTATTAAATTGTTTTTTGGGAACAATAATGGCTGGGATCCTGGCCCAGTTTACTCTGCCTATTCATTTCGGGGTACCAAAATTAGATCATGATTGAATAATGAAATTCTTTATACTTTGCTATTGCTTCGTTAATATTAAATTTTATATTCATTAATAATAAAATTTCTTTACATTCAAACTGATATTTGTCAATCGTGCATTATTATTTACGTTATTTTTGGTTCAAATATTCTATATATTTTCTGGTATTATAAAAAAAAATATATATGTAAATTATCGTTTTTGTCGGTATAGTGGTTAAGACACTCGTATAATCATCCAGTTGTTAGGTATTCGAGCCTCAATCAGCAAGTTAGTCTTATTTTTATAGCGCAAGCGTTTAGCTTATTTTGAAAATAGTAAGAATAATGACCAGTGGCGTAACTATAAAAATTGGACCCCAATGCAGAATGCAAAAAAAACCCCTAAATAAGTATTGTATAAAAAGATATACGAATTACTGTACTGCGAGTTTAATAATAGTAATAGCCAATAAATGGTAAGAACGAAATTAATCAGTTTTCTCATATAATATTCACAGATTCATGAAAAATATATTCGTGTTCTAAGACATTTATAAACTCTTGCAATTTAAAAAATACTTTTACTAAGGAGAACGCATTCTAATTGTGAAGTTGTAATTATTTAGAACAGACGGTCTGTGATATTTTAAATACTAAATTAATGTATTAATTATTAATATATACATATAAAATTAATTTTGTCGAAAAATATTGTTTTTGCGTCACCGGGATTTTGGCTTTCAAATAATGGAACGACAGATGTATTAATTTGAAAAAGTGTAACATATAGGTTCGAAAATTTGTCATGAAAAGTACTGGCGTTATAACACAATTGGTAGTGTACTTCCCCGGATTGGAAATAGAGATCCACGTTCGTATCCCGGTGACGCAAAAACAATATTTTTCGACAAAATTGATTTTATGTGTATATATTTATAATTAATACATTAATTTAGTATTTAAAATACTTATGTCTTTTCATCGATTGTCTGTTCCCTAATTCGACTTAAAAGCGGGTGTTTTCGTAAAATACGTGAGAAATAATTTTTTAATATCATTTCTTACTATGGATTACTGTTAAAGCTTGGAAATGAATCTATACTCGCATATATACCAATGCAAATGGATTGTAGAGCGTGAACTTTTTGATCCCCAATCTAATGTGGGCATTATTATTATTGCATTGGCATAGTTACGCCACTGATATTGACGTTAAACGTGTTCCGTGTATGCATCTCTATTTTTTTAAAAATTAATATTTTTAATAGAATGACTAATCTTGAAAACCTAGGATTGCAATTTATTTATTTATTTATATACATATTATTGACATACATATTTTTGTTCTAACAGAGGTAAATACATAATAAACATAAGACTCATGGTTTTGTGTTTGGGATGGAGTAGACTTCACCTCTGATATATACAGCTTTGTACTGGCTACTTTGTTAGACTGAAGTCTATGTTAAAGTAGCCAGTTTTTTTTTTCGTGCTGTTGTGGTGTTCTTTATCGACAGGAATAAAAAGAGAATTACAAATATGTATAAAAAAGTAAAAATAAAATAAAAATATATGTAGTGGGAGTGTTGTAGGACTAGTGAATTATTAGTGAAGGTATTGTATAAATTATATTAGAATGTTAGATATCCATGCTTCTGATTCATCTCTACCTGATTGAATCATATATTGGGTCCATATTTGTATAATCTTATTGTAATTATACGATTTCCAGTTAGTATTGAGTGTGTTGTATAGTTTCAGAGCTAAGAACATGTAGAATCTTTGATAAAATGTCGTTGTTGCTCTCGGAACTGGTGTGTAGATGTTTGTTGTTTGTCTTGTGTTGTGTCCATGATTTATTGCTTGAGGAGAGTTGTTGTTAGTATGGAAATATTGAACGAGTCTCAACATAAAGATTTGTCTTATATCTAGGACATTGTACTCTTTAAATATAAGATCTGATTGATATCTAAAGGGACGACCAATAATTACCTCAAATAGATTAAGATTAATTTTTAATCCCATATTTTTGAAACAATCGATTTCTGTAACATTAAGTACAATTCTATGCAATTAATAAATATCGATTGACAGCGTACCATTTAAACGTCACATTTTACAACAAATAGTCAGCGGTGTGCACTAGGCATGGACTTAGATTATGCTGCTAATATCGATGGTGGTCGTCCGCTTCAAAGACACGCTTGCGGCGTTTTGTAACACGTCTGTTAAAGCGAAGGCGTGTTTTCATACCACCGCGCGGTGCGAGACTAACGTATAGTTCGTTTTAGTTAACACAAGAACGGAATTATTTTATTTTAGCGTAGATTTACATACTCAATATATAATATATCAAATAATTATTTTATTTATTTTTAATTAAATTTAAAAAGTCAAGTTCTGCTAGTTTGCGTAAGGATTATATATGTTACAGCTGTTTCGGCGGTTAGGGAAATTTTCAAACAGCGGATAAACCACGTACAATCGACTTATTTAACTAATTTTAGTTATCCTTTCCTCTGTCTATGAGTAATTACTAATTAGGTGTTTTCTATGGATCAATGTATATTAATATTCCTTATTCTCATAGTCACTACTTTATCATTAAAAATTTCCCGTTAATATGTATAAAATCTAAGTTTGTTAATGGTTAAGCTTAATTGTCAATTTTCCCGTTTCTGTAAATAATTATTTCTGTAAGTGCCTCTATTTATTTCAACTACCGAGATTACCCCATTGGGATTGGTTATTTTGTCTTGATTTTAGGTTTTTTGAATTTTCTGTCGGCTATTGATTATAGTTATATTTGGGTCATTCGTTATTTTGTTAATTTCTAATTGTTAAAGCAAATTTAATTTAAAACTTTTGGTTTCAATGTGCAAAGGTGTTAGCTCGTTATTATCAAGCGGGACATGATTTTCATTCAATAAATGGACTGCAAATTTTAAATCTAAAAGCTCTTCCTGTCTGTCCGATATATATAAATAAATATTTAATTTACATTTATTAAGGAAAACACATTCTTATTGTGAAGTTATAATTATTCAGAACATAGGTCTGTGATATTTTAAGTACTAAATTAATGTATTAATTATAAATATATACATATAAAATCAATTTTGTCGAAAAATATTGTTTTTGCGTCACCGGGATTCGAACATGGATCTCTATTTCCAATCCGGGGAAGTGCACTACCATTGTGCTATAACGCCAGTATTTTTCTTGACAAATTTTCGAACCTATGTGTTACATTTTTCAAATTAATACACCTGTCGTTCCATTATTTGAAAGCCATCTACATTATCCCGGTGACGCAAAAACAATATTTTTCGACAAAATTGATTTTAAATGTATATATTTATAATTAATTTAGTATTTAATTTACATTTATTTTGCAAAGGTTATGCTCAGTTTTTTTGATTATGTAAAGTGCACGCCCCTGCAAACAGTACATACTTTCAAAATCTTGCCAATATTTGTAAGATTTATCATAGCGAACCGGACACCTTGAAACATAGTCAAGGCAATGACCTACACCTCAATAAACGACTTAACAAAAATTCACGCACATCTTTGAATGGTATTTCAATACAAAAAATTGTATTTGTGTATTATGCTTGTGCACTTTTAGATTGTAATGCCAACGTGGGCGGTGTATTGTGGAGGCAGACCGACTGATGTCAAGGTCGCAGCCTAAATAATGAACTCTTATTACAAGAAATAGTCTATTAATTTTTAAATTATGAACTATGATAATTTTGCAAATACAATACTCGACATTACAAGTTTTTAATATCTTATTTTCGTCATTACTCGTCCATTGTCTAGAGTTTTTTTAATTTATTTATTCTGTTAATGTTCTTAATATACGTATATATTATACATTAAAAACGTTTTAAATCATAATGTAAGAGATGTTCTCTGTCTCCTTGACTAGACCAGAAGTCTGTACTAAAGGAGACAGGTTCATCCGTTGTCTGTCATACAAATATGAAAACCATTATTTTTCTTTGTGTAAACCAAAAATATTATATTAGGAATGAAGTAAACAGGGTTTTAAAAGAATTCTAAAAACATAATGAATAAGTAAAATCTTCTCGCTGTGCCATGATTGAAACACTATGCAAAACAGAAAAATTAATATAAAGACATGATATTCCGTTCATATGATCATTTCCATGAATCTTTGCTCAGTTTCCTTTCTGTCAACACCCAATAACCAGCTCCTGAGATGGTGTTTGAGTTTGTCCATCGAGAATTGTTTCATACTGCTCGGAAAAATGTTATAGGCTTTGGGGGCCCGAAACATATGGAAGTATTGATCAAAGCTTGTTTTCATTTCAGTAGGGCATCAAATCCTGTCTCTCGCTAGTGGTGGATTCGATCACACGGCGTTCGACATGCGGGCGAGCGTTGTCATGGTGGAAAACAACGATTTGGTTAATTTTGCGTGGTTTTTTCACCTGAATGGCAGTACAATGGCGATTAAGCTGGGTCAGGTACACATCGCTGTTTTTTATTGTACTGTCTTTGGCCATTTCTGTCCAGAATTCGCCACTCATTGTCATTCGAAAAACGGCGGATAATTATACATCAACCTAATATTTAAATTTCTTCAATATTACCAAAATTATTTTGTGGCCACATATTATTAAATAAATAACAAGATAAAACATGTTCTCATACCTATGGTATCTTCTTCAAACAAAATACCTACATACTAAAATTATTAAAGTATAAGTGGTAGATAACTAAATAGGAACTACTATGAAAGCAAATTTAAAATGTGACTATTTGCAAAAATGATGTTGATTTATTAATAAATAGTGGTTTAAACAAAGTGTTTTGTCTTATTATTAATATAATACTTGACTATTATAATTCTTTAGGTGCGTAAACACCGATGAAACTTTCGCTCGAAGCTCGCGCAAGGGACAGCACAGTACAGTAAGTTGAGCGCGGAGCGAGCTGTCATTCGTTGTCTATTGTATTTTGTACACAGAGATGAATGACCAAGTGATGTATAACTATATTTTTCTCCGAGACGCGCGAGTAAAGTTTCATATTGTAATCAGCAAGAAAAATGGCAATTTATAAATTATTATAATAATTTGTGACGGTATTTATTTTATTGTTGTACATTATATAATCATTATTGTACATTATATAATCAATAATTTCAAACGTATAATAATACAATATAACACATTGTGCTTGACATAACATCATGTTAATAGCAGCTGTCAAACGTTTAATTTATTTATCGAACACTAGCCATTATAACATCCACCTGAGAGGCCGCTTCTAATATTTATTAGAAGTCACATTCACACGAGCACCAACACACGGCTACGTTTTAATTATACCACACAAAAGGTCTTTCTTTCGATTATCTTTCTGAACGAGCGGACACTGTCAGGCAGCACAATGGCGGCCAGAGATGCTACAGACAATCGGCCATGTCCGAAAACTGGCATTCACATTTTGACGTGACGGATCTTCGAAGAAGATGGCGATTCGCAACAGTGGATAATATTATATTATCCCTTCTTCTTCATCGTCTTATTTTCGTGCCCTATCCGTTCAACGGACGTTGGCTATCATCACTTTGTTTAATGCGGGCCGATGCAGCTCTACAGTAGACTGGTCAAACTGTTGTCTCAGGTTCTTCAGCCATACACGATATATAATAAAAATACACGACTTTAATTTAACAACATTTTCAAATTATGCTGTATATAAAACGTTAAAAAGAAAAGAAATTCATTGCAGTTAGGTATTATCAATTTTCGCAAAATTAAAAATTTAGTCTCTTACGTGCTGTCATTATTCATAAAAAGAAGATATAACATAAAAATAAATATAGATGGAAAATTGATGGAAAATTAAGGTGCAGCAGTTCAAGGCAGCCACTCAGGGTTCCAGTCATCAAAAACACTCCCAAAAGAGGGACAGTGGTCAATGAGAAAGAGAGAGATAACTTAAAGTAAGCCTGTACTCAGTTTTAAAAATAGTCGGTTTGGTCTTGACACTTTACTCGGATTAGCACACTATAAATGGAACATAAAACGCTCCCAACAGCCCCAATTATTTTGTCTATTTCGTCTTTCTGTCTTTTTGTATGTATTTATAAATCTTCTAATGCATATTACGATTCTAATAAAACACGGCATTGCTGTATGCAAATAAACCATTTTTATATCTTTAATATTTTTTTTTTTTTGTAAAACTATAAAACCCTTAAGTCGCTCATGCGTTATTGTGATATATTTATTTATAAGGCTGTAGGCGCAGACCAGTAAATAAATAGACACGTAACAAAGTGTACGTATGGAAGAGGTGTTTGAAACATTCGTTGCGGGACGAGGGGCATTCTACACGCATTATTGGTGGAAACATAAATTCGATAGTTTATGACACATTTATGCAACAGTAAAAGTATTCACTTTTTAAGTATTTTTTACATTAATGCACATTATGTTGTCAGAGTTAAAATTTTTGTTCCAATCGAGTCAAAAATCAATATGTATCAATATGTCCAAAATTTAATAAAAATTCATTATTAATTCCGGCATCTGCAAACGGTTTACTCAAAGGTATTTGAGATTCCGTAAAAATAAAGTAGATGCCTTCAAATAATGGAACGGTAGATGTATTCATTTGAAAAATGTAACATGTAGGTTCGTAAATTTGTCAAGAAAGGTACTGTCTGCTGTAGCATAGTTGGATAATGCACCATCCCCTGATTGGAGAGAGATCCAGATTCGAATCGAATTATTTTTCGATAAAATTGATTATATATATTATATATTATATATATAATTAATGCATTTAATTAGTATTTAGAGCTATTTGATTGCGTAAGTGGTACCAAAGTGATAGCGTGGGTGACACCAAAATGAAAATATTGGGACAAGTAATTTGCGTTAGTTCATGTCTATATATTCGGTGGTCTGTGGTTGTACGCAATGGATCGTCTAATAAATCTCTGCGGTTTTTTTGAAATGCTATTTTCCTGCTATTTTGTATCTAGTGACAAAAAATGATGTACTGTTCGATAGTATTTTTCTGCTCTAAAACGTCAGTTATGCCATTTTCCTGTATTTTATTAATTTTTGGACCTAAATAATTAATAATCAGAAAAAATGATCATTTTCGACACATATTTATTTTCGCCTTTAATCAAAGGTCATCCGGGAGCTCAACTTGGAAATTCTTCCGCATCCATTTTACAGTTCCGACCTAGCTCCGTCAGATTATCACCATTTTCGGTCGCCCTTCAATCAAATGTGTGGCGTTACGCTAAAAAATTAGCTCGATAACTATTTCAATACCAGACCAGCTTATTGTCACAAATGAGGTATCGACAAATTGGTCGAAAGACGGGATAAAGTCCTGAACAATGAAGGAGAATATATCATTCATTAAAATGTAATTTTCTCCCTCTTTATGTATATATAAGTTCACTCTTCTTGTATTTACGATTATTTTTTTTTAAATACGTCCTGATGAAGCTTAAGATAAGCGAAACCGGTTGACGTATAATAAATTTCGTGGTTTCATACAAAGTGATTGTTATTTTATTTAATATATTAAATATAATAATAAATAATTTAATAAAACCGCTAAGAAATATTAGACAACCCAATATATATTAGTATTTTAATATATATATATATATATATATATATATATATGTATATAGTTTTGTCGCAGTTTATTAAATCTACGCACGCATTACATTTTTCTAACGTGCAAAAAATATATGTATATCTTCAATATTCAGCCTTCTGATGTTGTACCGTGACGATATATGTTTTAAAAGGTTCTCACAGATGTTCACAGTTTTAGATTTTTACTGTGAACGACTCCGACATTTCCCCTAAACTGTTTTATGAGCTTGTGCTCCCGCATCAGTTTTCCTCAGCAGAGCGTCTCGATACGACTATACACTTATTTATCCGTTCACTGGTAAATTAGAACCACTAGTGTTTATAATACATGTAATCTAATTAGCTATAGAGATAAATTTTTTCTAACACTACTGCAGAGGTTATAATATGATACATAGTTTAGATATAATAGATACATAGTAGACAAAACAGGATAGAGATAATTATTGACAGATGTGCACATACACTATCACCATAAAAGTACCAAACAGACACACAGACGTCACCTTTTATATATTTTAAGATTTATATAATATATTTTGCTTCAATTCAACTTTGTTTTAAGTTTATTATCTCCATCGATGGTTCAGCAATTTCATTACGATTCGTATATAGGAAAATTGAATATAATAATTTAATTGATTTTATATCAATTCGTTATAAGAAACAGTGCATCAGAGACTATACACGCACCTTTTCAAAAAAATCATTTCCATAAGTTTAAGTAACAATTTTTAATTGCCCGTCTATGCCCGTCTCGACACGGAATTTCTCTAGTGAGACGAGCACAGTCCAAACAAATTTTGATACAGTACTATATAGTTACTAATAAATAAATAAATAATTTTATATACAGTTCATGTGCAGAGCGCCTTTGACGCTCTGGCGATTTTTTTTTTACAAAAATGGCGCTATAATATTATTACTATAATCTCGGGTAATTCAACCGGTGTACAATGAATAGTATTTGAACGAAAGCGTACACGTGGTTAATTAGTAGGTCCGGTGGACCGTCTCCCCATCTAGGATGCTCTCGGATAGATGCTGTCCGATAGCGTATCTCCGCGCGGGACATACCTGCGTCATCTGTCACTTGCTGCATTCTATTTTGGAACTCGGTTTAAAACGGGCCTAACCACATTTAACCCCGCGGTGACCGAGCCGCGCCTGCCGCGCGACGCGAGAAAAAGTCGTGCGTGCAAAATTGTTTTTGATTCAATTTCGGAACGCGGCCGAAACCAGCTGGCGCCCGGGGCGGTTCAAAAAATACCGCGCTCTGAAGCCAAAGTACCTACCCGTAGTGTTCAGCTATGTATAAGATGCAAACGATTCGTTTCTGGACCAATACACTACGATATACTACAATATAAGAGTTAGTTTTTTTAATACACATACATATATGCAAGGTTTTTGGTGAAACTTTGTGGAATTCCATGATTATTTTGTAAATTGAGTTAAAACACTGTTTTATTTCACTGTATTTTATTGTGTTAAATGTTAGACTGTTTTCGGGAACATCTTCCCATCATTAATAATATAATTAAACTAAAATTTTAAAAAAACTTTCAGACAGTAATATATGGTGTGTTTGGAATTAACGGAGATATGGGTGGGGGTGGAGTTAATATGGATAAGAGAGAGGATGTAATATTCAAATACCGTTCCCACCTCCTCAACCGTTAACACCGAACACACTATATATTACTGTCTGAAAGTTTTTTTAAAATTTTAGTTTAATTATATTACTGATGATGGGAATATATTGCCGAAAACGTTCTAATGTTCATTTGGAAGTGTTTTAAACTCAACTTACAAAGTATATATATATACACATATGGTATACTCGTTTTATGCCAAAAACGCCTCACACGTCACTTACGATATTGTATACTGTTGAACACATAAATACGAAAATATTGTCAAGCCTCGTATTACAGTCAGTGGCTGATTTTTATTTACTTACTATTATTTTCACTCTGTATATTTTTCCAAGACATTAACGTTTTTTTGTACTGTTATTAAAAGCCTGCCGGCGAGACCTCGAACATGCTCAAAAGACAGTCAATCAAATATTATTTGAGTATGTTCGAAATCTCGCGTATTCTAGTATAAGGTTTTAAAAAGAAAACATTTGACAGAATATTGCTTTAAATAATTTCAAAAAATAATTAGATTCTCATTGTGACATCTATGCTGTTTCAGGGAAACGAATATCAAATTTAGTTCATAGATGGCGATAGTGTAGTTGTGCTTGAAGTGTTTCCACACAGTAACACATATACAGCTTCCAAAAATTTAATAGAATATGGAAAATGTTTAATGGGTGAGAAAGATGAACGTTGTATTTGTATAAATTGATCACTTAAGCCAGGGTAATTAATTAATACTTCCATATCTTCCCATTAAATATAATAATTTAAAAAATAGCTTCGTCTCTATGAGTCATCTATTATTTGTTTAATAACAGTGCCTTTGTAGGTGAAAATCCAGTAATTGTGTGTGTTCTTGGACATTTTCAAATATTGCTAATCTAATATTATTTTATATATTCTGATTTATCAATTTTTGTTTTATCAGTTCCGGAAACACCGCCTGTGGTCGCGCAGTGGCCATTACTTAGCCGGCCCTGCCTGCAACACCACCGTGTAGGTCAATAAAAAAATCGTGACTAGTATAACAGGCGGTTTTGTCCCTGCGTAGACATTGAATTGAATTCAGTTATCTATTGATCTGAGATATGCACCCCTAGGAAACTTTTTTTTCTGAATTAATCAACCCTAATGGTCTCTCATATGCTATATCGATAATATTATTGATATATTACGTCTTAAAGTTTGAATTTAATACGCCGTAGAAATTTTTTCCCAGCGATATTCTTAAAAACGCATTTAAATCGATTTTAAGGAAACATATAGGGGTTGGTTTTTATAAATGTAGAAATTTATAACATGTTATTTTTATTAATTTTATCTTTATGTTAATGTTTGAGAAATAGATTTATTCATCGTTTAATACTCAGAGAACTGTTCCTTACATTTTATAACATATATAGAGACGTAATCGACGTAATATAGAGATGATATCTAGATTAAAATCTTTCAAAGAGAAATATTAAACTGCAATAGCAAAATCGGTTCAGCCGTTCTCGAGTATTATGATTCTGAATCAGACTGACAGACGTTATATTTTATATACATACGTAAAGAAGAGGTACTGACTATAGATATGCTCTGTTGTACATTAATGGGGTCGATTTTCACTATTTGTAATGTTAATAAAAAGATTACTATGTAAATTAATATGTTATATAATGAAGTGATGCATAGTGCAACGCTATGCATTATACAGGAGTTTAAAAGACTTTTTCCAAACATAAACATTAAAAAAATTATTATATTTTAATGTTATCAACAATTTTTTGTAGCCTAGATCACATTCACGTAGATCTTTATTCACGGAGAAAATATATCTATTAGTTTAGAAATAGTACCACAAATATTTAAAAAAAAATTATATTTGATGGAGTAATTTAAAATAAAACTTTTATACTGCTTTGTCGATGAAACAGACATTTTGAAACTGGTAATCGTTAAAAGATTAAACATCATACAAAGCATTGTTCATTCTAGATTAATGATTTTAAATATGAATTAAATATATTAATTAGAAAGATATACATATAAAATCAATTTTATCGAAAAATATTGTTGTTGCGCCACCGCGATTCGAACCTGGATCTCTTTCCTAACCGGGGAAGGTGCATAATCCAACTATGCTACGGCGACAATATTTTTAGCGACAAATTTTCAAACCTATTTTTGATATTAATACATTTTAATCGTTCCATTATTTGTAAGAGCCATCTACATCATTTTTACGGAATCTCAAATACCTTTGAGTAATCTGATAGCAGACGCCAGAATTATCAATTCATTTTTATTAAATTTTGGACACGTTGATACAACTTTATTATTAGGAGAACACATTCTTATTGTGAAGTTGTAATTGTTCAGAACATAGGTTTGTGATATCTGTGGTTTGACTCAAATTTGGGTAACGTCAAACTTACGTTTTGTCACTATTTAGATTTTCACATATTTCATTATACATTACATATGTAATTTCACGACTCGGTAAGTTGGTAAATAACATACTTGTGAATTAAGTGTCTACAGGGTGCCTACCTATTAAAAGTATCAATAATTTCAATAAGCAACCGTTTTCCTAAAAAAAATTATTTAATAAAATTTCAAATTAGATGAAAAAAATTATACATCGAAAAAATATATGGTTACCGTCGGGATACGATCCCGGATAAGAGACGTATTATTTATACTCAAATTTATTGAAATTAAATGGTTAACGTAGCGTAATGGTACTGTATTTTTCCTGCAAGAAAAACTTCAGGTATATATATATAGATTTTTTCTGTGTATCTTTCTAATTGATTTATCTAAGTAGTATTAAATATTATTGAACTATGTTCTAAAATTGCAACTTCACAATGGAATATGTTTTTATTATCATTATTTTCTTCCTTCCTTCCCAGTGAATTGTACATGCGATATTTATACATAACCGCGAGAGTGCTAATCGTTTTTTTTTTTTAACGTAAAGTTTCTTGTAAATATGTATTATATAATACATCCCTCTACAGTGGCTCCTTGTAAAATGTTGGTCGCACCTGATCGACACACCCCATATTTTTTTATAAACAAATAATTGTAGTTCTAGCGCCGTGAGGGTTGAATAGTTTGGGGAAGTAAAAAAGGGTCCCGAAGCGGACCAATCGCAGAGCCCCTAACTAATTAATGTAATAATATTTAAGGGCGAGGATCTGTTAAGATTATATCCTTTTTGTGTCTTCTTGCCGTGTTAATTAATTACTGCGCTCCCCGCACGAGGGTCGCATTGTTCCGCCGCTGCTCGGGGATGCATTATTTGTGCATCTCGATTCAATGAAGATATGTTATCTGATAAATTTGTAGGGAAAAAACACAGTAAATGAATCCGTTTAAATATCTTATACAGGAATATCCCGCATATACGGCGCGATGCGTTCCAAACCGCTGGCATATAAAAGTCTGTTTACACTATTATGTATTAGGTGCGTAATAGCTCTAGGTCTAGAAATCCCATGCACACGGAAGAAATAATATAAACATGCTTAATTTTTAATATACGCGAAACAGGAGAAGCGCAAATTCTGCATGTAAATAAACCAAGCTCGGGATACCATAAAGACACAGAACAATTGAAATCTTCTTACCAATATAAAAAATGTTTTAAGTACACTTTTCTATGACAGAACATGATTAATTTATTGTTTGAAAATCCTTCACAAAGGAAATAATTATTTATATTAAAGGTTAACGTAGGAAGTAGTTCTACCGATTGCTTTTTGTTTTTCCCAAATCAAAAACCAATCCATGCACCGAATTTAAAGAACAATCACGAAATCAACGCGTTAAAAAACAATAAGATAGTAAAATTCACGAATTTGTAAAAGAGGAAGTAAGCACTTCAACGAATTGCACGCAGTTGTAAGCCTTTCTAATGTTATTCTGTTAAAAAAACAGTATAGGTAACGACTCCATACAAAACGGATCAACCGAAAGAAATTTTTAATTCAGTAAATGGCCATTTATATGAGAGTAATATGAATAGCTCGATGCGGCGAATACCAAAGAGCGCCATGGGCACAGCGGTGAGTTGACGTGGTAGTTTTTAGAACAAAACAATTAAAGTCTCTACTGGTACACAGATGGCGCTAATTGTAAAATAATGTTTTCGTTTGTGTCAATCCAATTATTTAATATATATATATTTGTTTCGCAGAATTTTTAGTAATGCAGTTTTTTTTGCTTGTATGCACTGCACGCCCCTGATTATAATTAAACTTATATGCAACCAAGTTGTATATTTTGGTTTAGTATAATAAAAAAAAATCCTGAGATTCCATCAGTCAATCCTGAAAATTGATTGATGGAATGTAATTTTGTGTATCGGAAAATAAATCTCGTGCGAATAAGAATAGGTAATTTAATTGATTTGACAACATCTATCACACACAGCTTTTTTTAAACTTGTTCAAGTACAACAGACCGATTGCGACCAATACACAGTACCACACGAGAATTGTTTCAGTTTATTTGTAATAATTTTTTGCATTGTTAGACTTGTGCCGGTATTCGCATTTAAATTAAATTGATAATTTGTTATTTGTGACGAAACATGTCCGCGGTGAAGTCATCAACCGCGGACGTCCTGCGATAATCTCTGATTTCTGCGGTAAGGTATAAAGCCCCACTAATTTTGTATCAAATTTTTAATAGGTAATAAGGTAAATGGCTACAGTTTTTTTTCTAATCATAGATTAACTTTGTGGGATGTGGAAATGACGAATCGACAAAATATAATATACAACATTAAAAAAACTAAGTATAATTTGCACTCAAATATTTCTTCTTAGGAGAACACATTCTTATTGTGAAGTTGTAATTATTCAGAACAGACGGTCTGTGATATTTTAAATATTAATTAAATATATTAATTAGAAAGATATACATGTAAAATCAATTTCATTGAAAAATATTGTTGTTGCGCAACCGGGATTCGAACCTGGATCTCTTTCCTAACCGGGGATGGTGCATAATCCAACTATGTTACGGCGACAATATTTTTAGCGACAAATTTTCAAACCTATTTTTGATATTAATACATTTTAATCGTTCCATTATTTGAAAGAGCCATTTACCTTATTTTTACAGAATCTCAAATACCTTTGAGTAATCTGATAGTAGACGCCAGAATTATCATTTTTATTAAACTTTGGACACATTGATACAACTTTATTATTAGTAGAACACATTTTTATTGTGAAGTTGTAATTATTCAGAACAGACGGTCTATGATATTTAGCTGTAGCATAGTTCGATAATGCACCTTCCCCGGTTAGGAAAAAGATCCAGATTCGAATCCCGGTGGCGCAACAACAATATTTTCGATAAAATTTATTTTATACGTATATCTTTCTAATTAATATATTTAATTCATATTTTAAATATTTCTTCAGTTCAAGTATGTTCCGTCAACGAAATTCAACTTGTTGCCGAGCCGATGCATCCGCGATGTTGGCGAGTTAACAGCATAATTATTTCTATGTGTACCTACATGTTGTCTCGTTTGAAGAGATTTTCGTCAAACGAGGAGGTCATCACCTTCGTAAATATCTATTTTGCAGACGAAAAATTTGGACGAGTTAAAGGGATGGAAGCATCGCTGGGATAAGTGTATAGAATTACAAGGAGACTATGTAGAAAAATATAAATAAATTTGAAAAAAAATGTCATGTTTCATTGTTAGGTCGAAAACTTTTCAAACAGTCCTCGTATTTATATCCATCTACATATTGCAATAATAAAACTCTACAAAGTTAACGCCGATTCTATCAATAATAGAAAATATTTTATATCAATCGATTTTTTAATAAAGTTAATAAAAGATGTTATATAATTGTCAAATTGTCGATGGTTTATTTTTAGTTACACTGCATCTTTCATAAGTAAGATAAGACTACATTATATAATATGCTTTCTCTAAAATGATATGAAATCGCATCAAACGTCATAGTATGATCGAGAGACGAACAGCATCTTTCCATGTAGCGCACAATATTATATTAAATGTCTCCTAACCGATCACAGAGCGTGCATATTAATATTTTAATCTCTGGTCCAGGGCATCTCCAACATCAGGTCTCCTGACTCCTGACCTCGAACCCTGTTCTCTCTCTCTGATAAAAGTTGTTTAGCAAGTGATGACAGTATTTAAAGAACGCATTGGGAAATTCTAGCTTAGCGATAAAAGGATACAAACTACAACAATCGCGAAGAATGCGTTGAGAAGATATGTACTATATACAGGGTGGCCGCCCAAAACAATTGAGAACATCTCGTAACACACGAGTTATTTTAAAATATAATATAATTAATAATATTATTATTTTTTTGCACAATATTTAGCTAATCAGAAATCATCAAGATACCCCATATTGCATAATCTTGTATGTATAAATCTGGGCTGTTCGGTGGCCACATGCCTGGATCGATAAAATTAACATTCTCAAGACGAAGAAATTTGATTGTATTTCTGGCTGTGTGAGATGGAGTTCCGTCCTACTGTAATTTGGCTTTGTTTTGAAACCCTTTGATCATTTTCCTAGCACTGCGACGATTTTCAATTCGCAAATTTTCGATCAGAAAACGGTCTTCTGCGGTGATTTCTGTCATTCTGGGCGACAATTTGAAAAAACCAAATATAAACAATGAGAAAATTAATAATCAAAGACGGCGACCGTAAATTGTCAAAATAAATCGTAATATAGTTAAATAGATAAGTCAGTAAATTAGTAAACTATTTAAACGATTGTTGATATAGTTAAACTAATTTTGATATAATTATATCGCATTTCTCGAAATGTTCTTACTTTTTTTGGGCCACCCTGTAGGTATAACATAATAAAATACAGAACCAAAAATGTTACGTACAAATATGATCTAAAATTCTGCAATGCCGATATGTAAGAAAAAATATTAATACTTATGCGAAATGATAAAACGCTCAAAATGATCGCGTGCATTTAAATAAGACTTGATGAAGAAAAACAATCTGTGGAATGGAATTCAATTATTGAACACTTCAAAAACGCGTCAATGTAACAGGACATTATTTTATTATACATTATACAACTTTTTCAACACAAACACTTTTTGCAAAATTCCCAATCCCCAAAATTGAAAACATTTACAAAAAACCCATCAATTAATTAAAGAAAATAACAATTTGAAACAAGCACATCATTAAGGTTTAAAAATAACTTTAAAATCCCTAAATGTAACACCAAACACTATCAGCAAAATTCTGTATATTTAGGGATAAAAAATTTCAATAGCCTCCCTACACAAATTAAAGAAATAAAGGATATGAAAGAGTTTAAAAAGAAACTAAATGAACACTTCTAAAACACATAATAAACAATATTACAGAATACTTCAGAAGCACGCAAAGAGACAATGAATAGAATATGTAAGGTTACATTATTATATACAATTATTGTAGTGTAACTCCCTCTCCAAGCACAAGAGCTGGTCTTTTTTTTGGAGAGGTAAGCGAAGTAAAAACCATGTATGTATATAACATTTATTTTGCCATTGTATTTCGCTAATTAAATAAATAAACAAAAATTTAAAATGTTCAATCCAAAATCACCTGAGGAGCACACCTGGCCGCAGGTGAAAATGTAATTTTAAATATTTTATAGTTTTGACACGTGCGGATTAATAAATCACGCATTTTAGTGAAAACCGGACGAAAATCCTGCCAATTTGGACCCCAAGTTACAAAGTATTAAAAATAATTGTATTTTTTACGTCGCGCGCTTGCCCCAGTCCCAAATTCGCGTGCGGACGTAATTTTAGCAAATACACGCATAAATATTAGCCATCCTTTTTATTTGCTAATCGCATAGATATGATAAAATAATTGATATGTAAGAAGACCGGAATACATCGCATAACTTACAAATTAGAGCAGTTTAAGATACAATTACTATTTTTTATCAGTTTTGGACGTAATAATATTTTCACGGGCCGCATTCAAATGACAAACCCGCGCACGCGCGCCCCGCTCCGGTGAATGGACCAATAAGAAGCCACGTTTAACACCATGTGAATAAAGGCACTCACCGGTGAGATAGTTTATTTTACAAATAAAGGATTAAATAATTCATAAAAAATAAGCTAAGTTAGGTGTAATAAAATGGCCTGTAGAAATATCTAGGAAATGACTTACTGGTGTAAAATAACATGAGTTATGTATGGAATCATGTCCAGTTAAGTAATAATTTGAGATATTTTGCCATAAAAACCATGTTTAGAGTATAAAATAGATTTATATGTTTATTTTTAATTGCACGATTTATGTGGCGCTATCAGAAGATCTCAGGAAACCAGCACTTGCAGGAGATCTTTTCAGTTACCACAAATATTTATCTATTATAATTACAAATTTGATTAATAAAATAAATATAAAAATGAGGCGTCTGGAGGGCCACGCCCTCAGCAAATTATCGTGGCGTATATATAGAGGCGCGTTTAGCTCAGCGGGCAGATTAAAAAAATATCAAGATTCTTCAAAATACGCCTCTACCTTCGCCGTCTTCTTCTTCTTCTTCTATTCTTCTACCAAGATATACAAGTGCTGAGTTCCTGGGCTTCCGTTACCTGTAGATGTACCTGTAAAACCAAATAAAACTTTACCAGTCCAGGTCGCTACCAACTTTCGAGTGTTCTTCTTCTTCTTCTTCCTTATAACAACTGCTGTTCAGCCGAGTTCCCGTACCACAGGAAGAAATAATAAACAGTACAGTTGGGCCAAAAGTTCAAAATGTTTAATTATTAAATGGTAAAGGATCTTTTGTACCATTATTGTGCCTATATTTAAAGTTATACACGTTATTCTTTGAACATTTTATATAGGTGTATTGAAAATCTAAAAAGTCAAAAATAGATAACTTAGAAAAAAGCTGGTAGTGGAAATAATGAAAGATAGGAGGCGCTTACTTTTTCGATCTGCCTGATGCTGGATGCTGATTCAATTATTTATCTCCTTTCCAACCACAAGACAAGCGTCGCATAATATGTATAACAAGCACTGTCAACACTCGCGTAATAAGGATTGTTTTTATATATTAGCGGAATTAAATAGATATAGATTTTAAGCGTTAGCTGTTAAGTATTATGCGACGGCAGTTAATCCGTAAGGTTCCAATTGTACACAGTTCTACATACGCACCCATTGCAGTTTGAGAGTGTTGATGCAGTGACCTCTTTCCTTCTTCCTCGTGCTTAAGGACAGGTTAGGGAAAAGAAAATGAAGGAGATATTAGGTTTCATTTCGATAATCGCGCATACACGATGTGCGTGTATGAGTGCATTAAACGATGCTAAAAGCGGGGTTTACGAAATTTCATTCGGAGATTGCAATTGTAAATATATCGGATAAATCTCTAGAAAACTCTACATCAGATTAAAATAGAATCGTCGTTATCTAACCAGTAACAACTTTTGCGAATCACATCATAGATAATAATCATTATTTTCATTCGTGTACTATTTTCAACTTTTCCCCCGTCATGAGTAAAGGTAATATAATGAATAATTTTGAAAGTTTAGAAATGAAAAGGAATTCGTACTCGGGTATTATACTCATCTACTTTCTTCTCAATATTCCCGTTACAACTACCCCTCCACCGTCCACCAGTAACTCCACCCTCTCCCCCTCCTTCTGTCAGTACCTAATTACTTGTATGTCTACCACCTAAGCCTCGTCCCCTATATTTGTGTGTATTTAATTTAATATGTCACCTGTCGATGAGAGTTACTGTTTTCCTCGAAACTCGTGTAGCGCAAACAAACTCAGGTAGAGTTATAACATTGTTTTATTTATGTCCATCCATTTTTTTATCTTTGTAAATTTGGTAATTTTATACTACATAATAAGTAAGAATGGTAAAACAAATACTCATTGCAAAAATACTATTAAAATAATTAGTAGAAAAGTTTCTTAGAAGCAAGGCAGCTCCGCGCCATAGACAAAGGACAATACGACAGAGTACCGATTCACATCGCTCGCCTGTCAGCTAAGACTGACCCGAAAGGGTGAAAAGTAGCTCCCATAAACAAGCTGTCATGTCGCCCTATCGGTTGAGATTTGTAACGATTATTTGAATTTAGAATTCCACAGATAAGTCGACAACTTTATTAAGAACGCGACATAATGTCGAACTTGTTTATGGCCTGTGTCTAATTTTTGAAACCTTCTTTAACGGCCGCCGAACGGTCCGTTTCCGGTCAGTTATTTGGAATAGATACTTGACTGTACGTTGTCTCAGACACACTGCTTTCTACATAAAATGTAATGGTTTTATTAACGTTAGTTTAATGTTCTGTCCATCTATGTATAGAGGGTCCCAGGATAATAATATTGTCCGTCCTAATAATAATTATAGTATTTTCATAAAAAAATTCACTTCAAAGGTCGTAATTGTGCACAGTTTTGCGGAAGACAGATCCTAATATTTATTACATTGTACCATCATTTACTGAGGAGAACTTCAGTTTTGTTTTGAAACATGGAATTTGAGCGAAAAGAATAGTTTAAATACTAAATTAATGTATTAATTATAAATATATACATATAAAATCAATTTTGTCGAAAAATATTGTTTTTGCGTCACCGGGATTCGAACCTGGATCTCTATTTCCAATCCGGGGAAGTACACTACCAATTGTGTTATAACGCCAGTACTTTTCATGACAAATTACCTAATTAATCTTGGAACTCTTCGCTCTTGCAATCTAAGCTAGGTAAATACACATTTTTCAGCTATTGATATTAATTATTTTACGGTGTATTATGTATTGTCACATAATATAAGTAACATTCGATCGCTTCCCCGGAACACGGCAAATAGCTCTGAAATTAAGCTTGGGTGAGGACTACCACCGCTGTGAGTGAGGACTATACTGACTACTTGTACAAAACAGCTGATTTGTCGATTGGAGAGAATACACATGTCTTGATTAAAAAATATCGCATGATGATAAATGACGTCACAAAGCACATATGCACTTATCGTAATATCTAAACTACGGATCCCTCGGCCTTCAACTCTGTCGGTACATGCAACACTTGAAAGTCACGTCTTCGAGACAAGACTCATCCGTGTACACGCATCAGAGAATAGGAAAAAAAAACGTCACATGTCCCAGTCATATGTATCAAATCACAAATTCATATAATAAAAAATTCTATGTGGAAAAAATATTATTAGGAAAACACATTCTTATTGTGAAGTTGTAATTATTCAGAAAATATGACAGACCTATGTTCTAAATAATTACAACTTCACAATAAGAATGTGTTCTCCTAATAATAAAGTTGTATCAATGTGTCCAAAATTTAATAAAAATGAATTGATAATTCTGGCGTCTGCTATCGGATTACTCAAAGGTATTTGAGATTCTGTAAAAATAAGGTAGATGGCTCTTTCAAACAATGGAACAATTAAATGTATTAATATCGGAAAGGTAACAAATTTGTCGTTAAAAATATTGTCGCTGTAGCATAGTTGGATAATGCACCTTCCCCGGTTAGGAAAGAGATCCAGGTTCGAATCCCGGTGGCGCAACAACATTATTTTTCGATAAAATTGATTTTATATGTACATCTTTCTAATTAATATATTTAATTCATATTTGGAAAAAATATTAATAAATTCAGTTAAATAAATTTGTGGATATATCCATTACGCTGCTGAGAAATCGAATCAAGTGTGAAAATAGTTGTTTACAAATATCTTAAGCTCTTTAATAAAAATAGCTGCTTACACAGTTAGTTAATCAGGGGTTAATTTATATATAAGTATTAAAATTTGATATTAAAAAAAAGTTTTGGAGATATTGATCTTGGAGCCGGTGAAGGGTAAAAATAAAATACTAGATAAAAGTGAGCGAGTAAATATTTTCTACATTAAAAAGAGCCTTATAAATCGGTTGTGATTATCTTAAAAATATAAATGTAAATTTTCGAAACGAATTGTAATTTTTTTTACACAAAGTGTAAAGAGTCACTTTGTAAAACTAACCCGTGCATCCCCCCCGTATAATGCTTGGAGAAAGTGGAAATAAAAATAATCGTGACGTTAACTATCGAAACATATGACGAAAGATTTACGACAGAACAGCTGTTTAATGCCTTTTTTATCACTTTTACACGTGACGATTTAACGAGGAATCGATCTCGGGGCCGAGCTGGACATCTCTATAGGATGATTACTCTCACATTTTTAATGCAATTAATAAATAAAGTCTATCAAAATACTTTCGTTTGATGCGATAAACTGAAAGCGCACTGAATGTAATGAAACAAGATCTATTCTGACGATAAAACGCATTCTAGATTTGAGTCAAAAAAGATACAAATTTATTTATGACAATTTTAATTATATACATTAAGGGTTGTTTGATCGTTGGTAAAATAATATTTACTTTTCGAAAGCATATCGCGTAGTAAACTCATTTTACTCTTCGATATCCGACAGTGAAAACGAGAATCGATAGTTAAATATGGCGAACTTTTCACAGCTGTTCCAAAAGTCATCTGTCACATTAATACTTAGAAAGTTGCAGTATACGACAATTGATCATTCAATAGTGATTCACTAAAATAGCGGGACATTGAATGACTCATTGTCGAATACTGCAACTTTCAAAATATCAATGTGTCAGATGACTTTTGAAACAGTTGTGAAAAGTCCGCTATATTTAACTAACGATTGAGAATTTTACCTTCGGATATTGAAGAATAAAATTAGTTTACTACGGGATGTACTTTCAAGAAGTAAATATTTTTTACCAACGATCGAACAACCCTTTTACGCAAAAAAATTTACTTTGGTACATTAGTAAAAATTTACCGCTGATCACAAAACTGGCTATAAGAAGAAAAAAAACTCATTTGAATTCTTAAAAGGTTTTTTTTTCGTGGTTCTAATGTACTTTCTTATTTATTTATTAATTTCAAGTAGATATTTACAAATCTTCTTCGCCTCCTCACTGTAGTTTTTTCTGGCAGCATGTCCAAAGTACGTAAGAATTCCTGCAAGTCGTCGAAATTCTTTCTTTAATCATTAATTCCTGAAGGATAGAGACATCATTGTCTTTCGGTCCACGGGTTACGCACCATCCGCCTCCAGTATCGCATCTCGAAAGCATACAACATATTATATTTCTTCTTTCTTAAAAAAGAAGATATGGGACTCTTAAGAGTTCCAAGTTTCCAAGATTTTGTTGCATTGTTGCTGAAGATTTGGCATGAAACTGAACACTTCATTCAGTGTCCTGTTTGGTGCACTAGTTATTATAATGATTATTAACTATTAAGGAGAACACATTCTTACTGTGAAATTAGAATTATTCAGAACATAGGTGTGTCGTTTTAAATACTAATTAAATGTATTAATTACAAAGATATACATATCAAATCAATTACATCGAAAAATATTGTTGTCGCGCTACCGGGATTCGAAATTGAATCTATTTTCCAATCCGGGGAATGCGCATTGTCAACTATGCTACAGCGACAGTATTTTTGACGACAAAAAAGTTTAAGTTTAAACCACGATTACTCCATTATTGTAAACCTAATATCCAAGCAATCAAATATCGGGAAGAGAAGCCTGACCGCTCTTTGGCCAGTGCGCCGGCAAAACTGATTTGTTATGAAATCGTTCGCGAGTCTCGCGAAGAGTCTCCCCGTTGCCGGTTCGCGACTGACGAACGGTGCAGCCGGTGTAACCCTCGTGTGAACGGCCGATGCATTTCGCCGGCTCTACGGTCCGTTTTCAATAACACCTCATTAAAAATGGAATTCCAAGGGCTGGCGCGTCAACCGCAGTTTATTTAGACGGTTAACACATCAGCCTTTCGTGTTAAATCGTGATAAATCCACATTAAATATTTCAAAATTGTAAATAACTTTTTTTTGGAAAAATTAACTTTTAGAAAAATTAATTAATTAATAAAATAAAACACAATGTTGTTTGCTTCACACTATACTTTAATTAAAATTAAAACATTTTCGATGCTTGATCTTGATACGAGACTATCATCGGGCTCACACGCACGTCGGTAACTTGGTCTTTAACAAAATTTCGGGGGCTCTTTTTATTCTCGTCTTTTTATTCTACTCGTTTGATTTACTTGAGACGCGTTTCGCCTTGTAAGAGCATTATCAATCTATCAATTTAATTTAATGTTATTTACATGAGATTCATTGGTATTCTGAAGTTTCATATAATTTTTTTTAGATTCTATGTATGATTTTAAGTATCAATTCTGTTTCAATATCTAATAATATTTTAATGTCATATTAGTAGTATTATATAGAAAAGGATAGTTATATAATTTTATAATATAAGTAAACAATACTTGTATTCTATTTATTAGGCATGCAAATTAGTGATGAGAAAAAAATGCTACTCTTGACTCACTGGTGTGATTGTGATTGGTATTCGATAATTGGAAACTGCGACTGTGATCACAGTTTCATTATTAATACATCGCATGCATCGCACGATATCACAATACATAAAAAAAATTACAATAGAAACATAATTTTTAACGTATTTACTTGTATTATGCAAACTTCATATGCGTAAAAAACATATTCTAGCATATATAATCAATATATATCTAATTTAAGATAATGAAAGTCCTTAAAAATTGTGAGTTTATTTGTGTAAAATGTATTGGCAGAATCCACTAGATGGCGCTTATCACGAATTATAACGTCATTCCTTCACGAATATTTTCATTTCATATGCACATGCGCCGAATCACGGTTCACGATCAAATATAAATAAATGAATCACGATATTCCCAAATATTCAATCACTAATGGTGAATGTGACTCAAAGATATCAGTAATCGACTCGCGGTTCGTGATTTTGAGTTCATCGCTAATGTTAATACACATGCCAGAATGAAAGACATTGTTAACAACACAAATTTTCAAAACATCTAGTGCCTGTGTAGACGACTAGTTTTTTAGTTTCAAGACCCTCAAACCTCTAGTAATGCGATTAAGTACGGAAACTTTACTCTCAAAAATAAATACAGTGTGTTTTTAAACCGCTCCTCTCCAATAAAGCTTTTAACACTCGTTGTTGAGAAAGGGTACATCTTTGCACTCTCTCTCGGGGGTGTGACGGACCCCGGCCCAACGCGTATTCACAAGTAGCGCCCTACTTAAACGATTAAAATGTATATGTAAATATATTCGAATTTTCCACCGAAGAATACATCTACCCGATGACAGGTTGATTATGTAATATACACCAGATATATGACGCAAGTGTTGATGGAACCAGAAATAGAGGACGTCCGCGAAAGACTTGGCACGACCAGATAAACCACATAATGGAGGATGGTTCTGTTAGAAGCCTCAACAATCGGCGAGCTTGTATGACAAGATGTATGAATGTGGATGAGGCGAGAATTGTGTGTCAGGACAGAAGAGTGTGGCGCTCTATCCTCTCTGCCTACCCCCACGGAGAAAAGGCGTGATGGTAAGTAAGTAAGTAAGTAAGTTAAAAAAATCTTTGACTTTAATATTTTCTTAGATACAGTGATGTAGTTGAAAATTGGCGGTCCCGCGAACCCATACGTACCTCCTCCAATAACACACTTCACTTTGTTTTAAATTGAAAATAATTAAAAAAAAATTCATTTTTATGTTTATTTAGTTAGGTATAAAAAGCTGTCATTACTACAGGATGTTCTTAAACTATGTATCTAGTTAAAACTGACATGTTCATACGTACCTACATATACAAATAAGCGTTCAAACGTAATGTGTCGATTAATAATATATTACACAATAATATTTTGGGAGAAAATATTTTTAGAAAATTTTTAAGCGCACGCGAGACGTCACTGGTCAAGCTGGTTAACGAATAACGTGGGATTTGTGTTTCGCGAGATTTTATATCACTTTAATATTCAAGATTGTAAACAAGTTCAAATAATGGGTGTGCCGGAAAAGAATGTCGTTTTTTTTTGTTATCGCTTTTGAATGGTCAGTTGTGCTTCGGCAGTCGAACTTTTACAACGTGTTCTGTGTTGTTTCTCTGACTGCGTATACCCGGAGTGTACTAGGACTTTTAAACAAAAAAAATTTTCAACCCTATGTACAATGGAGAGCTTTGTACCGAATGAGGAATTTATTCGAAATATTATGCTATACCATTTCATGAAGAAAGAAAGTGCACAATAATGCACGACCGCATACCTAAAAAATTACGAAAGAAAAAATTAAGTCCTAGGTTGGACAACTGTACGTCACCCACCATATTCACCGGATCTTGCTCCATCGGATTACGGTCAATGCAACACTTTTTAAACGGAAAAGAATACAAAAATTATGAGGATGTCACAAAAGGCATATCTGAGTATTGTACATCGAAACCAGCTGAATTTTACGAACGTGGTATTAAAAAATTGACTGAGAAGTGGAAGGAGGTTATATCAAACGATGGCAATTATATTTTGAACTAAGTTTTAATAAATAAATACATTAAATGTACAAAATTGTTTTATTAAAAAAACGGCATTCTTTTCCGTTACACCTAATATTATATGAGTTTTTAAGTGCTCGAGTATGGATGGTACTTTGATTTCTAGTTTCAGATTTGTCGATGAAGGTCGGTATGTATTATAATAGTTGAATTATTCTACTCTATACTCTAAACGTCGGGCAATGGACAATTTTTTTTGTTTGATGTATTTCAATTTCAGCATTTTGCCTGAAAACTACAATTATTTCATTAAATTTCAGAAATTTGCTGATTTATTAATACTATCGTGTAGTTTGGAGTTACGGATTATCCGAGTCCAAGGCCGACATCATAAAAATTCTCTCCAGTCCATCTGCAATCTGTCTGCACCATTCTTTAATATATACGGAATGTAACCAACCTAGTCTACAATAAAAATATTGTAGACTAGGTTGGTTGAGTCGAAAATGTTCAAGAAATATGTGCAAATTCTGCACTGTTACAGAAAATATTAATGTTTTAACTTTTTACAAAATCGTGCTAAGCTTTAATAATACATTAACTTTTAAATAAATATTTGCTAAATTGTTTCATTATCAATGTATATCTTTACTTCAGGCCATAAATCATCTAATAAAAAATAGTATAACCGCTCGAAATTCGATGTCATTTAATTTTATATAATTTGGAATCACTAAAATATTTTGCATAATTACAATTGTTTTGAAATACTTATATCTCTGACATGGTTGAGATTAGGCACATATCCCCTGAACATTTTCGACTCGAAATTTAGTCAGATATACATACACCTGTAAAGTATTGTGAACTAGGTCTGTAACACCCTGTATAATAATATAATATTTGATATATCCGCTCATACCATACGAAGGCGTCCGGAGTTCCCTCCAAGACCATTTCGAGAGTCTTATACTTCTCGATTCTACGTGGTAAGCCAGCTCATTTAAATAATTCATGAGAGAAATTAAAATGATTTGACTAGTTTTAAAGATAATCTTTAATATGCTGTTTATAACCAATTAGTGCAATCGGAACTCTATTATAATAATGCGATAAATAACAAATATTGAATTTATCAGAAATATAAATTATTGTGAATTTGAAGCGCGTCATAATACATAGATTACATTAAATATTTTATAAAACATTGATAAGATTTATTAATTCTCGCCTTTTCTACTTTCTTCATAAGTTAATAAATACAAAAAATAATTTCGTTCCTATTTAAGATCCACATTAAATTAATATTCATAATTCACATATTTACCAGGGGCGCGCACTGCATACAAAACAGCAACTATAATTTCTGGAAATAATTCCAAATAACATATTTATTTTATATGTTATGTAAGTATTACATAAATATGAATTAAATATATAAATTAGGAAAATATACACATAAAATCAATTTTATCAAAAAATATTGTTGTTGCGCCACCGGGATTCGAACCTGGATCACAGACGTATGTTCTGAATAATTACAACTTCACATTAATAATGTGTTCTCCTAAATGTTTTTTAAAGTTTGCCTGATTCAACTAGAACAATCTAATGGAATAATTGAGAAAAAAAAAACAAAGCTGCGCATGTATTTCGCATATTTTATTTCAAAATCTATCCCAAACGTATAGGAACTATACGCAATACTTATCTCGCTCGTGCCGCGCGATGTTCTGAATACATGTCTTCGCTTAAATTGACGTATTGCGAAATTTTTTTAGTGCAATCTATTAACGGACATGAATGTATGCGTTTCATTATATTGTTAAGGTGATAGATTATACATTATAACTATAAAATCCCCCTAGAAATAATACTAATAATTATTACATTTTTTAAGAACAGAAATAACTCCCATGGGTATACTTTTTACGACAAAATGGTTCTGAAAGATTACATTTTTAAACAAATAATAGATGCTTTTAAAATTAGCAATATTAACTTTGTGGTTAAAATTCGTATTTTTTATTTATTATATTTGTTTTATTAACCACTGAATTGAGTTTAAATACATCTACCGGTGTTGGTCACAAATTA